>CM024753.1:126819570-127419570 GCA_014218235.1 Colocasia esculenta | reverse complement strand
GTCCTTAAGGGGGACTGTACCCTTGGTAGTGAAATCTTGAGATTTTGCTCAGGGACTGGACGTAGGACTCCTAAGGAGAGGAGATCCGAACCAGGATAATCCTTGTGTTGTGCGATTGTCTTTGTGTGATTGCTGTTTATCTTCACTATCACTAACATCCATCGAAGTGTATTTTGTGTGAACATTTTTGTGTACAGGGTTAGTTAACGAAGTTTTAAAGCCCCATTCACCCCCCCTCTGGGCTTGCTAGCTGGGCAACAAGTGGTATCAGAGCTAGTCTCTTCAACAAAGAAATAGATCCAATGATCTGAAGAGAAAAGATCAAATGGCCGCTCAAGGAAACATTGAAGGTCAGTCTGTCAACCGACCTCCTCTCTTCGACGATGAAGACTACACTTACTGGAAGGCCAGAATGGAGTACTTCTTACAAGGATTCGATTTTCAGATCTGGTCAATCATAGAAGAAGGAGATCTCATTGTCCTAAACTCAAGGCAGAATTGGACAGACGATGATAGAAAGAAGATCTCCCTCAACTGCAAAGCTAAGAGTATCCTGTGTTATGCTCTTAGCAAGAAAGAGTTCAACAGAGTCTCAACTTGCAAATTTGCAATGGATATGTGGGAGAAGTTGAGAATCACCTATGAAGGGACTGATAAAGTCAAAGAAACAAGAATAGATATACTAGTGGCTCAATATGAAAAGTTTCAGATGCAACCGGGAGAATCTATAACCCAGATGTTCAGCAGGTTTACTGATATAACAAATGGGTTAGCTGGTCTTGGTAAGACATATGAAATTGTAGCAATGGTAAGAAAGATTCTAAGATCTTTACCAGCAGTATGGACTCCTAAGGTAACAGCTATAGAAGAGGCCAATGACCTAAAGAAGATGTCATTGGAGAAACTCATTGGGTCCCTCATGGCCCATGAGATAAACATGGAAAGATTAGGAGAGTCATCAAGCAAGAAGAAACACACCAATGCTCTCAAAGCAGCAGAAGGCATCTCTGAGGAACCATCAGAAGATGAAGACAACAGTGAAAATAGTGAAGACGAAGAAGCAATGCTGTCTAGGAAACTGCAGCGGATTTTGGCCAAGAAAAAGAAGTATCCATCTGGCAGACGATATTTTAAAAGGGGAAAGGATTTCAAGAAATCTGAAGCAAAGGACATTAAAAAGAATGAACCAACTTGTTATGAGTGCAAAAGGCCAGGACACATCAGGGCAGAGTGTCCAAAACTCAAGAAAACTGAATTCAGAAAGAAGGATAGTTCAAGAAAGTTCAGAAGACATAAGAAGAAAGCCATGGCAGTAGCTTGGGAGAACAGTAGTGACTCGGACAGCGAGTCAAGTTCAACTAGCGAGGAAGAAGAAAATGCTAACCTAGCCTTCATGGCAGACGTCACAGAAAGGTAACCTATGACTCATCATTTGATTCCTACAATGATTCTGATTCAGATAACTTAGAAGATGCTTTTAATGAATTATATGGTAAATATAGAGAAATATCTAAATTACTAAAAGCTAGTAAGAAAAATATTACATGTCTAGAGAATACCAATTCAGACTTAAAATCAGAAAATGAACAACTAGAAAAGCAACTTAATGAACTCAAAAGAAGAAATGAATTGCTATGCGAAAATCTAAAAGATAAAAATGAACAAATAAGAAAATTAGAAAAATAAGAAAGTTCAGACGAACTAAAAAATGAAATCAAAATTTTAACAGAAGAAAATGATAAACTATCAAATACCTTAGAAAAATTGACTAATGGTAAGAATTCTCTAATACTGAGAGGTACTAGACGGTCAGGAAAAAGGAAACATGGTCTAGGCTATACGCCCCCAGATAATGAAGACACAATAGTATACCCTAAGACATATCCAACTCCAAAATTTGTACCTAAACAAGACATAGCATACAAAGCTAACCTTAAATATTCTGAAAAAGTAACTAGAACAACATGCTGCAGTCACTGCAACAAACTAGGTCACAACAAGACAACATGTCCAACTAAATATAAAAGGTGGATAATCAAAAAGAAAAATGATGATACTAACCAACCAGGACCCAAAAGAACTTGGGTACCTAAAGCTTAATGTTTTTATTTTAGAGAAATCTTCGAGCATCCAAATGGTATTTGGATAGTGGATGTTCAAGGCACATGTCTGGAAATAAAAACCTATTTTCTCACCTCGAAGCTGAAGAAGGAACAGTCACCTATGGAGACAATGGAAAAGGGATTGTTATTGGCAGTGGTTCAGTAAGCAACAAAGGAAAAATAGTAATTGAAGAAGTTCTGTGCGTGAAAGGTCTGAAGCATAATCTCATCAGTATAAGCCAGCTTTGTGACAAGGGTCATCATATAAAATTTCAAGAATCCAAGTGCAGCACCATGAAAAATGGAGTAGTCATTTTTGAAGCCTACAGGGAAAAGAACATGTACGTGCTATATCTTGAAGAATTAAAGGAGCAAGATATCTGTTTAGCAGCAAGCAAAGAGCAGTCAACTGAGCTGTGGCACAGAAGATTGGGCCATTGCAGTTTGGATGGTATGAAAAAGCTGATAAAGAGAAGCCTAGTGGAAGGTCTACCAAAGGTCAGCACAAAAATGGATGGTATTTGCAGACCATGTGCTAAAGGAAAGTATGTTAAGAGCTCCTTCAAATCAAAAACTGTGGTAACCACCTGTAAACCCTTAGAGCTCCTTCATATGGACTTATTTGGGCCAATGAGGACCACGAGTCTTGGAGGAAAGAATTTTGGATTCGTTATAGTTGATGACTATTCCAGATTCATATGGGTCTCATTCTTGGAACATAAAGATGATACATTTGACAGCTTTGTAAGTTTCAGCAAGAAAGTACAAAAGGATAAGAGATATAGCATTGTTGGAATCCGATCAGATCATGGAGGAGAATTCCAAAATGAAAAATTTGTCAAGTTCTGTGAAGATCAAGGAATTGAGCACAACTTCTCAGCACCGAGGACACCACAGCAAAATGGGGTTGCTGAGAGGAAAAATAGAACTCTATTGGACATGGCGAGAACAATGCTGTCAGAATATGTTCTGCCAAGATGCTTCTGGGCTGAAGCAGTGAACACAGCAAGTTACCTCATAAATAGAGTAATCATCAGGCCCATACTGAAGAAGATAGCTTATGAGCTGTACAAAGGAAAGAAGCCAAAGATCAGTCACTTCAGGACATTTGGTTGTCCTTGCTTCATCCACAACAATGGCAAACGAGATATTGGTAAGTTAGATGCCAAATCAGATGAAGGCATCTTGATGGGGTACACTTCTAAACCCAAAGGCTATAGAGTATTTAATAAACGCACCTTATTAATTGAACAATCTGTGCACATTATCTTTGATGAGACTAATCCTTCCGTGAGAAAGGAAGAAAATAGTGATAATGACAATACAGATGAATTGTCCGAAAAGCTAAAGAATACATCATTTGAGGACAAAGAAGATCCACCTCTAGAAGATCTGCAAGAAAAAGAAATTCCACATCAAAACCTTCCAAAGGAGTGGAAATACAAAAGGGATCACCCACCTGAGAATATAATTGGTGATCCAACTGTAGGGGTAAGAACAAGAGGTAATGTAATCCCTTGCGATTACCTAGCATTTGTTTCACAAATAGAGCCTAGGACAGTCAATGAAGCTCTCACTGATGAATCTTGGATTTTAGCCATGCAGGATGAACTGAATCAGTTTAAGAGAAACCATGTGCGGTCACTTGTTCCTAGACCATCAGATCATCCAGTTATTGGCACCAAATGGGTGTTTAGAAACAAATTGGATGAAGCTGGTGTAATCTTAAGAAAGAAGGCCAGATTGGTAGCTCAAGGCTATTCCCAAGAGAAAGGCATAGATTTCGATGAAACCTATGCACCTGTAGCTAGACTAGAGGCTATTAGAATTTTACTTGCATATGCATCTGCACTAGACTTGAAATTATTTCAAATGGATGTCAAGTCTGCATTCCTAAATGGTTTTATTAAGGAGAAAGTTTATGTAGAACAACCTCCAGGTTTTGATGACACTGAATTTCCGAATCATGTTTTTAAACTACACAAAGCACTATATGGTTTAAAACAAGCACCTAGAGCCTGGTATGAAAGGCTTAGCTCATTTCTATTAAACCATGGTTTCAGTAGAGGTCAAGTAGATAGTACACTATTTATCAAGTCCAAGATCAAACATATACTACTTGTACAAATTTATGTAGATGGCATAATTTTTGGTTCAACTGATGAATCTCTTTGCAAGTACTTTGAAAAGCTTATGTAGGGAGAATTCGAAATGAGCATGATGGGGGAGCTAAACTACTTCCTTGGATTGCAAATCGAACAAGGAAAAGATGGGAACCACATTTGTCAAGCTAAATACACCAAGGAACTCTTAAAGAAGTTTGGATTCGAAAATGCCAAGCCACTGTCAACACCTATGAGTACATCAATAAGGATGGACAGTGACAAGGATGGTAAGAAAGTAGATCAAAAGATCTACAGAGGTATGATAGGTTCTTTACTTTACTTAACAGCTAGCAGACCTGATATTTTATTTATTGTATGCATGTGTGCTAGATACCAAGCAGATCCTAGAGAATCTCATCTAATTTCAGTAAAAAGAATTTTTAGATATTTAGCTAAAACTCATGAGTTAGGTCTTTGGTATCCAAAGTCATATGAAATTAACTTAGTAGGATATTCTGATGCTGACTATGCTGGATGCAAGATAGATAGAAAAAGTACCAGTGGTTGTTGTCAATTTCTTGCAGGATGTCTGATATCTTGGTCCTCCAAGAAACAAAACTCAGTAGCACTGTCAACAGCTGAAGCTGAGTACGTAGCTGCTGGAAGTTGCTGTACACAACTCCTATGGATCAAGCAACAACTTGAGGATTATAGGCTACATATCAAGACAATTCCATTATTATGTGACAATACCAGTGCCATAAATCTCACCAAAAATCTAGTACAACACTCAAGGACTAAACACATTGAGGTTAGATATCATTTCATTCGTGATCATTTAGCTAATGGTAACATAGATATTTCATTTATTGATACAAACAATCAGTTAGCAGATATCTTCACAAAGGCCTTACCTGAAGAGAGGTTTACATCTCTTAGAAGGGAATTAGGCATGTGTAAATTATGAAAGTTTTATCTGTTTAAAACTGAAATATTAATTTTTAGAATTTAAATTATTTTTCCTCCCAAAAATTTAAGCATAATTCCAATTATTGCTAATTCTTTTAATTTTGTCATGACGGTTCGATATTTTATAAGAGCTTATTCTTATCGAACTAGTCAGTTTTGTCGTTTTCTGCCATTATGGCGTCTCTAAATTCTAAAAGTCATTCTTTTAATTTTCCTTTATATCCCAAAATCTGTGCGGCAACGATTCACATCCCTTCATCGTCCTCTTCCTTCTGCCTGGGGCGATACCCTATCGACTCCGACATCCACTCTCTCAAACTTCAAGCTTCCACCTCTTTCCCGCGAGAAATTTCTTGAGGGTTCTACTCCTTTCTCCATTTCGATCATCCAGAAACTCTTCTCATCCAAAACCATGGCCTCTTCTGGTGTCTCCGGCAGCGTCGGGGGCTATGGAGCTGCATTTCTTACCGCCGAGCAGTAGGAAAGATTTGCTTCAGTAAAGACCAAGCTTTGCGGCCACAAAGCAGTAGATGTGGCAGATCTGCAGAAGAATGGAATGGACAGTATCATCGCAGCTATGGGCAGATTGAAGTGGACAAAGATAGCCACCCTATCAGAAGTAAGTTATCCAGACCTTGTGAAAGCCTTCTATGTTTGTCTGAAGACAGAGGAAGACGGAACCCTGACTTCCATGGTCAAGGGAACTCAGATTAGGGTCACACAAGCCCTATTAGCATCTCTCTTCGATGTGACTACCTCCGGACACAGTGGAGTTCATACTGTGGATATCCAGGCGAAAGGTCTAGGGATTGTTGGTCCCGAATTCAGATTGAAGGATGGAAAGCTAGACATCAACCAGTTGAATGCGTTCAATCGCTTATTGCATTTCATTGTGTGTCAAATAGTAGTCCCAAGGAGTGCCACCTTCTCCACTTGCACAAAGGCGGATTCTGACCTGATGTTCTGGGCTGTCTAGAACCAAGAAATCAACACTGCAGAGATCATGATTGAAAGGATGAAGTTTGCAAGCGCGCAAGTATGGGATACAAAGAGTAAGCTGAACGTTTCTCTACCTTATGCTCATTTGCTCACCAAGATATTTCAACACTATGGCATCAGTGTGGTGGGAGATGTGTCTGAGAAGATGGGCCAAGCTATCCGGTCCAGAAATTTAAGAAAAAGTGGGTTTTCGGTTGTCAATGGAGTTTGGATGAAGACTTCTGTGGCCGAGGGTGAAGCCATCATTGGTGAAGCCCAAGAGGTCCAAGACGCAGAAGTAGCAGTAGTAGCACCACCTCCAGCAATAGAACCAGCAGCTCTAGCAGAAAGAGCAGCAACACCATCTGTGGAAGCAACAGTAGCACCACCAGTAGCTGAATCTAGCAGCAGGATTGAGGATATCCCTCCAGAGGATATTGAGCCCGTTGGGCATAGTTTAGAGGATCCTCTTCCCTCTTCACGAGTAGGCTTAGTACTCAGAGATGTACTGGAATCCATCCAAAGCTCTTTAAGGGATCCAGTAGTTAATGAAGTTCAAACTGCAGAAGCTGTGGCATCAGACCACATTGGTTCGATTGTTATGGAAGAAGCTCCCATTCAGGGGGAGTAAAGAATAGAAACTGAAGATGTGCCTTTGGAAGATGCTCCAATTCAGGGGGAGCAATCAATTGAGAAAGAGGCAGCAGCAGTTCAGGGGGGGCAAAATGTTAATGCCCCCATTGATGATCTGTTTAGAGAAGGCATTGTGGAAAGTGCCTCAGAAGAAGAAATTGAAAAAGTTGATCATGAAGAGCCCATGGTTAGGGCAAGAGAAGAGAAAAGAAAAAATGTGGCTAAAGAAGTTCCTCTCCTCACCAGTAAGCCACACAAGAGATCTAGCAAAAAGAAGTTGAAAATCAATTTGAAACCTGTTGTTGAGCGCCTGGATGAGCAAGGAAAATTTTTGTGTTCCATGACGTCAAATATGGCCTCCATTTTTATTAGTCAAAGCTCATATGCCTGTTCATTAGGAGCACTGTCATCTGAACTTGAAAGCCTTCGAAATGATTATGACAGTCTGGGAAATATGCTTGTAGATTTGTCAGCGTTTGTGAGGGAGCACTTACCATCTCATGCCCCTCCTTCTGGTAGTGTAGGGCCATCAGGGCCAAGTGAAGAGTCTAATAGGCCATCAGGGCTTGTCATTGCAGAGCAGCAGCAAGAGGAAGAGCGGCCATCAGGGCCTTTGTCTGAAAAATCTGTAGGGCCACCAGGGCCAATTCCTGTTGAGGATGAGCACGTTGAACAAGTAGTTGCTGCTGAGGAATCTGGGCCACCAGGGCCAGTAGAGGTTGCTTCACCTCCAGTGGAATTTGTGGCTGCAAGAGAAGAAGATCAGGCTGTAGCTCCAGAGCCCTCTGTCCTTCCTACCCTTTCCACTCCAGCACCTCCTTCTCCACCTACCTCATCCACTGCTCCTCTAGCTCCTCTCACCTTCAAACGACCCCGCTCCAGAACCATTTCCTCACCTACACCTTTCTCTTCCCAAACTCCTTCATCTTCTACTTCCTCCACCATCATTCCTCCACCCTTATCTTCTGTTGAGGTTCTTCCTGCATCTTCCAGCAGGAGCCTCTTCTAGTGGTCCTTCTTCTTCAGGGCCTTCTGATCTCCCTTCCATCACTCCTGCTTCCCTCTTCCATCCATAAACACCCCCTTCTTTCATTACTATTATTCCTGAGGGTGCCCAATTAGCTCACACAGAAATCCAGGACATCAAGGATGAATTCGAAGTAGCAATACTTCGTTCAGTCCTGGCTGTTGGGACCCACTCTCATAGGACAGGCTCTTCCAGTCCTATTCCTAAGAAGAGGAGACTCACTTCTACCCATCCTGTCTCTTCTGAACCTTGTTATCCTCCCCTTTGGTTCTCTCTTTCCATTACCAATAAGCAACAACCTATTTATGAGGAATTTCTTCAAAAGGTAGTGTTTGCTCACCTCTTTGGCCTTCCCTTCCAAAATCTTTCGGCCCATCTCAATACTATTTTCCCTTATGCTTTTCTTTCCAAGGCTCAACAGTCAAAATTTTTTTCCATGACTGAAGCCAAAACTGAAGAACAATGGGCTCGGAGCAACAGAGATCTGTACAATCACTTTCGTTGTACTCAAGCCGCCAGATATCCACCCAGAGAAGCTCCTCTCCCTCTCTCTGAATGGTTTCAGATTCATCACAAAAATATTTTTGGACCCTTCATTCAGAAGGAAATCAAGTTCATCCGACAATACAAAATGTACTGTGATTACTGCTATCTTCATAACTTTCCCAAGGTGCAACTGGGCCAGTTCAGGCAAGCCATCCATGATCTAAGTTCCAGGGTTGCTCACACCGAACCTCTCCGGGTTGACTTTGCCACTTTGGTCATTCCTGATGTGGTGTTCCTTCCTCCACTTCACTCTCTGATCATGGATTCATCTGTGGGAACTCTCATGTTTGAGCGAGCTGCTCAGGTTATGGCTAGGCTCTCTGTGCAAGAAGGTCGTAACCTTGCTTTTCATAGATTTGTCTTCAAGCAGTATCTTCAGGGGTACCTCAAGGCAGATGTTCTTGCCCCTATTCTATCTGAATGTGAGCATTTGTCACCTGCTGATTGGGAAAAGCTATACACTTTGTCTGCTCAACAGCTTAAAGAGTTGAATACTTCTCAGGCTCGCTCCCATCAACCACTTCTGACTCCCGCTAAATTTATGGATGCAAATTCTCTTCACCTTGTCCGGGACTCCTTCCTGAAATGGGAAGAATGGTACAAGGTCTTTCTAGAATTAAAGAAGGAACTTCGGCAGCATCAGATCTTCTATCCCTTTAAAATCACTCAGTTTCTTCAGTTTGCTAGTTTTGGTTACTTCCTCTCCTACAAGGTAGCTCTTGGCAACGACAAATATTGGGATTTCATATTAGATCAAAGACAGCTTCACATCAAGAGGATGACTCCCACCATGGGACCCTCCTATTGTATTGAGCTTGGAGCATTTAAAGCCTATTTTGAAAAGCAGGAACGCCAAGCGCTACCTGTCATTAGGCGCTTTGCATCTCTCTTGTCTCCTGCCTTCTATCTCTCTGAACCCTCCAATGCTCCATAAATCTCCTTGTTTCTCTCTTTCCTTGCTCTTTTCTCTCTTTCTTTGTCTCAAGCTCTTGTAGTTTTTTTTTTTGCTTACATGACAAAAAGGGGGAGAACTATCACATTTCTGAAATATTTCCCTTATATTCCCTTATATTTCTTTGCTAATTGTTAAGTTTTGTCATCACCAAAAAGGGGGGGATTGATGATCAGTCTATCCCCATGTAATTTAAATTAATTACACATCTATTTTGATGATTAACAAAACAATGATAAATGATTAATCTAACAATTTATTATGAGATTTTAAGCACAGGAAATAAACCAAGGGTAAACAAGCAAATCAACTATGATGCAAGTATTCATCACTCTACAACAATGTAAGGTTGAAGCATTATATCTGTCTAAGTTCATAACGATTTCTATGAAGCTATAATGATTTCCTTACATTCATAAAGATTCGATAAGTGATCGCAACGATTTGCCCTCACAATGATTTGATAAGTGATCGCAACGATTTGCCCTCACAACGATTCGATAAGTGATCGCAACGATTTGCCCTCACAACGATTCGATAAGTGATCGCAACGATTTACCCTCACAACGATTCGATAAGTGATCGCAACGATTTACCCTCACAACGATTCGATAAGTGATCGCATCGATTTGGTCTTGTAACGATTTTTTTAGTGGTCATAACAATTTTCTCTCGTAACGATTTCTTTAGTGGTCATAACGATTTGCTCTCGTAACGATTTCTTTAGTGATCATAACGATTTGCTCTCGTAATGATTTCTTTAGTGGTCATAACGATTTGCTCTCGTAACGATTTCTTTAGTGATCATAACGATTTGCTCTCGTAACGATTTCTTTAGTAGTCATAACGATTTTCTCTCATAACGATTTCTTTAGTGATCATAACGATTTGGTCTTATAACGATTTCCTTAGTGATCATAACGATTTGCTCTCGTAACGATTCCTTTAGTGATCATAACGATTTGATCTCTGTAACGATTCAATAAGTTACATATCGACTCTGTCACTGTAACTATTCATTAATTTACATAACGACTTGATCGCTGACCATAGCGACTCATGCATAACGATTTGCTTATGAAGTCACAACGATTTGTCTCTACATCGATTTGGTTGTTAGTGCATCAGCGTGCTTATGAGCGCACAACGATTTTCATGAATATCATCTCACTTGCATAAATGATTTCATAAGTCATGCATATAACGATTTCGTGGAAAATAATAATTTGCCTTTCGAGCTCATTTTTGAATTTGTTGAAAAGTTAAAGTCTTCTCGTATATCCTTTTGACAGCGATGCATTTATTACGATAGTACGTATCACTGCATGCATGCAGACGATATCTTTTATTCTCCTACTTATTCTGTAGATATCTTTTTAGAAGAACAAAATGAAACTTCTATTTCTGTATAAAATCAATCTAATGTTGATTGACAAGAGACAACTTAGCTGTCTATTGTTTGAGCTCGTAATGTGTGCAGATCACTGACAGCACTCGTCATACAACATTGGACAAAATAGAAGCCAAAAGACATTACATATGCATATATAGAAGAATGAAGTTCGACAAGAAAAGAACGATTAGAGAACAATAAGCTACAACACCTTCAACCTTCTGTAAGCCATTCTTAGAGCCAAAAACAAACTCTCATTAGTTTTAGCTCTTGCTCTCGGTGCTAAGTTCACATCTGTGTGAGAGCCTTTTCGGTCTGAGAAGAGTCCTTGATTGTAGATCTCTTCTTCTTCTTAGTCCTTGCTTCAGATCAAGCAGTGTTCTATAAGCTTGATCTAGGGGCATCATCTCTTTGATCACTATTTCTTGAGTTGTTCCCTTCTGTTGTGAAGGAAGACCTAGTGGGATCCAGGGTGTGTCTTTCCCTTCTGTTGTGAAGGAGGACTTAGTGTGGTATCCAGGGGGTTGTAATTCCCTTCAGGTTGAAGGAAGACCAGCTGCGCCTGGGTGTAAGGGTCCTTAAGGGGGACTGTACCCTTGGTAGTGAAATCCTGAGATTTTGCTCAGGGACTGGACGTAGGACTCCTAAGGAGAGGAGATCCGAACCAGGATAATCCCTTGTGTTGTGCGATTGTCTTTGTGTGATTGCTGTTTATCTTCACTATCACTAACATCCATCGAAGTGTATTTTGTATGAATGTTTTTGTGTACAGGGTTAGTTAACGAAGTTTTAAAGCCCCATTCACCCCCCCTGGGCTTGCTAGGTGGGCAACATTGATTTCATTATTAAGTTTGCTTGTAGTTTCTTGATTTTCTAGATTTGTTAACTTTTCATTTTTATCCTTTAAATCTTCACATAACAGTTCATTTCTCCTTTTTAAATCAGAAATTTGTTTTTCTAGTTGCTCAGTTTCAGATTTTAAATCTGAGTTGGTTATTTCCAGGCATGAATAATTTTTCTTGGTTGTTTTTAACAACTTACATACATCTTGTTAAATGCATTCTCTAAACTATCTGAATCAGATTCATTGCAAGAAGTGAAAGACGAGTCAGAAATTACCTTATCATCAATATTTGCCATGAAGGCCAGATTGACCTTTTCTTCTTCTTCTTCTTCATTACTGGAGCTTGACTCACTGCCTGAGTCACTCTTGTTGTTCCATGCAGCCGCCATGGCTATCTTCTTATACTTCTTGAATTTCTTCACACTATCTTTCTTCTTGTACTTTGTCTTCTTTAGTTTTGGACACTTTGCCTTGATGTGTCCAGGCTTCTTACACTCGTAGCATATAGGTTCTAATTTCTTGACTTCTTTTCCCTCAGATCTTTTGCAATCTCTACCTTTCTTAAAATGCCTTCTTCCTGGCAGATATTTTTTCTTAGCTAGAATGCACTGCAGTCTTCTGGAGAGAAGAGCTTCTTCATCTTCGCTGCCTTCATCACTCCTTTCACTTTCTGACTCGCCCTCAGAACTACCTTCTGTGGCCTTTAGAGCATTGCTATGCTTCTTCCTGCTGGAGGGTTCTCCAAGCCTTTCCATATTTATCTTGTGAGCAATCAAGGATCCAATAAGTTTCTCAAGTGACATTCTCCTAAGATCATTGGCTTCTTCTATGGCTGATACCTTTGGAGTCCTTGAGGTTGGTAGAGATCTTAATATTTTTCTTACCACGTCTCCAATTTCATAGGTTTTTCCAAGTCCAGCCAAACCGTTGGTGATATCTGTAAATCTATTGTACATTTGGGTGATGGACTCTCCTGACTGCATTTGAAATATTTCATACTGAGCTACCAGGATGTCTATTCTTGTTTCCTTTACCTTGTCAGTTCCTTCATATGTGATTCTGAGCTTTTCCCACATTTCCATAGCTAACTTGCATGCTGAAATCCTGTTGAATTCTTTCTTACTCAGCGCTCAGCACAATATACTTTTAGCTTTGCTGTTTAGGGATATTTTCTTCTTGTCATCATCTGTCCAATTTTCTCTGTTGTTGAGTACCACTAGGTCGCCTTCTTCGATAATTGACCAAAGTTGGAAATCGAGACCTTGAAGGAAGAACTCCATCTGAGTCTTCCAGTAGTTATATTCTACACCATCGAATAGTGGAGGTCTATTGACGGACTGACCCTCTGCATATCCTTGAGCTGCCATTTATCTTTCCTCTTCAGATTGTGAGATCTTCTTGTTCGAAGAGGCAAGGCTCTGATACCACTTGTTGCCCAGATAGCAAGCCCAGAGGGGGGGGGGGGTGAATGGATTTCTGAAAATTCTTTTAGAATAATACCTATAAATAAAATGCTTGACAGAAAACACTAAGTTCGACAGTTAGAGTTAGTGTGGAATAAAGACAAACAAGCAAGCACACATAGATAACAGGAAATTTTATCCTGGTTTAGATCTTCTATCCCAAGGAGTCCTACGTCCAGTCCCCAAGCAACAACTTGGGATTTCACTAAACAAGGGTACTGTCCCCCTTAAGGACTCTTACACATCCAGCAGCAGCTGACCTTCTCTTCTCTACCCAAAGAGGTACAACCAACACCTGATGCAACATGTCTTCCTTCTCACCAAAGGGAAACAACCACCTATTCAACAATAGGTCTTCTCTTCACAACCGAAGAGGAGCACTCAAGAAGAATGAGTAGAGAGTGAATGGCCCGTAGACCAAGCTTATAGGATTGCTTGATCTGAAGTGAGGTCTGAGAGACAAAGATTGGCAGTTGTGGATTCTCTCAGATCTTACACAAGCTCTCAAAAGTCTAAGCAAATGGTTGTGGAGAGCTTAAGAGCTAAAGACTTATTGCCTGAATGAACAAGCTCTTCTACCAGGTGCTCCAAAGGATAACCAGTTAGTTTGCATGGAGTCGTCGGTCTTCTATATATCTTCTCTTGAGAATATAGCCGTTGAAGTATCCGTTGTCTCTATGTCTGAGGCACGCAAGTTGAGTATGGTCCAACGTGGGTACCAAGAATACCTGCAGCCATTAAATGCCCAGAGAGACATTCACACAAAGAAGGATCATCCAGATATCTTTTGCTTCTTGTTTGTCCAACATTGTAGGGTGTGATTTTGGCAGAAATCTACGCACAATAAATACTAAAACATAGATAGCTCAACTGTCTCTAAGCTGTCAGTCAACGTTAGATGGCATACAATAAGAAAATATGCCAAAAAGGAAATACTATTCTGTCACCCTGTAAAGATTTTGTTTAATGAACACAGGAGTAGAAAGCACACAGATATATTTCGTACAGAGATATGTACTAACACAATAAATGCTCAAGAGCACGAGATACAGTGTTTTACGCAGGAAGACTTGAACTCCACATAGATTTAAAAAGAATACATTTGAATATCATGATGGATAATTACTTTCAGGATTATTTGAGAAGATAATGAAAGTATATGTCAATTTATTTAAATCATAATCATTGTGAAGAGAGTTGATATATTCATGAAATCGTTGTCATAAACATATAAATGAAGTCTATGTTGAAATAGAGTTGATGTGACCATAATCCATGTATAAATATAGTGAAATCGTTGTTTAAGTAAAATCATTGTTCATATGAAGTCGTTGTAGAGATGAAATCATTGTTCTACAGAAGTCGATGTATCAATCGAATCGTTATAGCAACAACCAAGTCATTGTTTAAGTGAAACAGAATCGTTGTAGCGACCAAATCGTTGTAGCGACCAAGTCGTTGTTTAAGTGAAATCGATAATGAAATCGTTGTTTAAGTGAAATCGATAATGAAATCATTGTTTCAATGATGAAATCATTGTTTAAGTGAAATCAATAATGAAATCGTTATTTCAATAAAAGAAATCGTTGTTTAAGTAAAATCGATAATGAAATCGTTGTTTTACCGAAATCGATGTTCAAGTGAAATGAAATTGATGTAGCAACGAAATCGATGTTTAAGTGATATGAAATTGATGTATCAACGAAATTGATGTTTAAGTGATATGAAATTGATGTATCAACGAAATCACTATTTAAGTGATATGAAATCGATGTATTAACGAAATCGTTGTAAGACCGAAATCGTTGTTTTACTTATGAAATCGTTGTGCGATGAAAATCGTTGTTTTACTTATGAAATTCATGCTTTGAACTTAAAATAACAATATGTGTGGACAACTTATTAATTTTTATTGACTTGATGCCTATTAATAAACTTTAGAGAAAGATGTTAGATAATGTTTTCAATGGTTTTGTTGATCACCAAAAATACATATAATAAAAGATAATTTATTTATGGAGATGGACTGATTATTAGTGGGTAGGTGGTTCCCCTTGTTGAAGAGAAGACATGTTGCTACAGGTGGTCATACTGCCTCTTCCTGTGTGAAGAGAAGACCTGTTGTGGGTAGGTGTTTTGTTCCCCTTGTTGAAGGAAAGACCTGTCACTATAGGTGTTTGTACTACCTCTTCGGGTTTGAAGAGAAGGTCAGTAGGTGCTGGATGTGTAAGTGTCCATAAGGGGGACTGAACCCTTGGTTAGTGGAATCCCAAGTAGTTTCTTGGGGACTGGATATAGGACTCCTAGTGATAGGAGATCCAAACCAGGATAAACTCTTGTGCATTGTTTGTGTGATTGTTTTTATCTTATTCCGCTGCTCACTAACTCTAACACCTACATTTAGTATTTCTGTTTGATGTTATTTTTAATAGGAAAATTTCAAGATATATTTTAGCAATCCATTCACCCCCCTTCTGGGCTTGCAACCTAGTCAACAAGTAGTATCAGAGTTGAGTCTCTTCAAACAAGTAGATCTCACGATCTAAAGAGCAAATATTAATGGCAGCCCAAGGTTATGCAGAGGGTCAGTCAGTCAACAGCCCTCCACTGTTCGATGGAGAAGATTACAACTACTGGAAGATCAGAATGGAATTCTTGCTACAAGGCTTCGATTACCAAATCTGGTGCATTATAGAAGATGGTGACCTCAAAATCTCCAAGCCCAAGAATGAGTGGATAGATGAAGAAAGAAAGAATATATCCTTGAACAGCAAAGCCAATAGCATTTTATGTTGCTCATTAAGCAAGAAGAAGTTCAACAGAATATCTGCTTGCAAGATGGCCAAAGAGATGTGGGATAAGTTGAGACTCACCTACGAAGAGATAGATAAGGTAAAAGAGATAATGATAGACATATTGGTGACCCAGTTTGAAAAGTTTCAAATGATCTCAGGTGAATCCATCTGTCAAATGTATAGTCGATTCACAGATATCACAAATGGTCTAGCTGGACTTGGGAAAGTATATGGGACAAGAGACATGGTAAGGAAAATACTAAGATCCTTACCAACACTATGGATTCCCAAAGTCACTACTATAGAGGAAGCAAATGACCTCTCCTCAATGACATTGGAAAAGCTCATTGGATCTCTCATAGCTCATGAGATAAATATGGAAAGACTAGGAGAAAGCACTTCAAAGAAAAAGATCAGCATGGCCTTGAAGATAGAAGAGCCAAACAGAGATGAAGCTACGACCAGTGAGAGTAGTGATGCAGATAGTGAAGAAGCAACTTTTCTATCAAGATGTCTACAAAGGATTTTGGCTAAGAAGAAACATCAGTTAGGTAGAAGATATTTCAAAAGGGATAAAATAGTTAAGAAAACTGAACCTATCTATTATGAATGAAAGTAGCCCAGACACTTGAAGACAAGCTAAAGAAAAATGAATGCAAAAAGAAGGAGCCTTCAATGAAAATTAAGAAGCACAAGAAGAAGGCTATGGTAGCTGCTTGGAGTAATGAGGATAGTTCATCTAAAAACTCAAGCTCAGATGAACAACAACAAGAAATGGCTCATCTTGCCTTTATGGCAAATCTTAATGATAAGGTAAATTCGTACACCTCTTTTGATTCATTTTTAGATTCTGATGATGACAATTTAGGAGATACTTTTAATGAATTATATGAAAATTTTAAAGATATGTGCAAACACTTAAAACCATTAAGAAAAATTATGCATGCCTTGAAAACACTAACTCAGACTTAAAATTTGAAACTAAACAAATTGAGAAAAAGGTTGAATCACTAAAGCATGAGAATAATTTGTTGTGTGAAGATATTAAAGAGAAAAAGAGCAAAATATTAAGCCTAAAAAAATAAAACATTAAGGATAACACTAAGAAAGAAATAGAGACTCTAAAAACAAAAAAAGAGTACTTAGGAGCTACTATTGAAAAATTAACTAATGGAAGATCTTCATTAATACTAAAAGGTGCAAGAAGATCGAGTAAGAAGAAATATGGAATTGGCTATAAACCTCCAGAAAATGAAGAAACAATTATATATCTTGAAAAATACCCTCTACTAAAATTTGTAGCTAAGCAAGAACCTGCCTACAAAACAAAAGGAAAGAAGCACAGTAAAATAAGTAAAACATTAAATGATATTACTTGTTGTACTCATTGTAACAAACTTTGTCATACTAAAAGCACCTGCCCAACAAAACATTTAAAATGGATTCCCAAAAGAGAATTAACTGGAACTAACCAATCAGGACCCAAAAAAACTTAGGTACCTAAATCTCATTGATCTGATTGCAGGAAAGCCTTAGAGCATCAAAGTGGTACCTGGACAGCGGGTGCTCAAGGCATATGACATGCAATAAGAAGCTGTTTTCATCAATCAACACTGAAGAAGGAATAGTGACATATGGAGACAATGGAAAAGGGTCAGAAATTGGTTGTGGATTAGTTGGAAGCAAAGAAAAAGACTCTCATAGAAGAAGTACTTTGCGTTGAAGGTCTCAAACACAACTTAATCAGCATAAGTTAGTTATGTGACAAGGGACATCAAGTTAAATTCAAAGAATCCAAGTGTTTGATCATCAAGGAAGAAGTAACAGTTTTTGAAGCCTATAGAGAAAGGAATCTTTATGTTTTATGTCTGGAAGATCAGAAAGGTCAGATGTTTTCTTAGCGGCAAGCAAAGAGCATAATGTAGAACTTTGGCACAGAAGGATGGGTCATGCTAGTTTGGATGTCATTAGAAAATTAATCAAGTATGAGCTAGTGGAAGGATTGCCAAGAATCAACATACATAGTGATAAAGTATGTGAACCATGTGCTAAAGGAAAACATATAAGTAACTCTTTCAAATAAAAAACTATTGTCACCATCACCAAGCCTTTGGAGCTAATTCAAATGGATCTATTTGGACCAATGTCTACAATAAGCTTGGGAATAAAGAAGTATGGGTTTGTAATTGTTGATGATTTCTTAAGGTTCAATGGGTGTCATTATTAGCATATAAAGATGACACATTTGAGGCTTTTGTAAAATTCAGCAAGTTAGTCCAGAAGGATCAGACGTACAGTATAATTGGATTAAAGTCAAATCATGGAGGAGAATTTCAGAACAGAGAATTTGTGAGGTTCTATGAAGATCAAGGTATTGTACATAACTTCTCAGCACTAATGACACCTCAACAAAATGAAGTTGCTGAAAGAAGAACAAAATATAACTGGATATGGCAAGAACCATGTTGTCTGAATACAACTTGCCAAGATACTTTTGGGCAGAAGCAATTAGCACTGCATGCTACATAGTCAACAGAGCAATGATTAGGCCAATTCTAAAAAAGACTGCATATGAACTGTACAAGGAAAATAAGCCAAATGTAAGACACCTCAAGTCTTTCAGATGCAAATGCTTCATTCACAACACTGGTAAGTCAAATCTAGATAAGCTGGATACAAAAGCCGATGAAGGTATATTTCTTGGTTACACTTCTAAGCCTAGGGGATATAGAGTTTTCAATAAAAGAACTTTACTAATTGAGCAAATTGCACATATTATATTTGATGAATCTAACCCTTCCTTGATAAAGGAAATTGTTAATGATGATGAAAGTACTGAAGATCTAGCAAAGAAAATGCATGAGGTTTCTCTTAAGGATGATGAGGATCCTCCCCTGGAAGAACTGTAACATAAAAATCTAATTCATGAAGATTTTCCTTGGGAATGGAGATATAAGAAGGATCATGCAAAAGAAAATATCATTAGAGATCCTGATCTAGGGGTAAGAACTAGAGGTAATGTCACGTCCTGACGTGGAATATCATAACGTGAGGCAGTTGCAAGTAAGCGAGTATAGAGCGTAGAATAACATCAAACCATTGGAAAATTAAATAATAAAAAATAAAATGACTTTTATTGATGATTCAACTATTGTCTATTACATTCTCTAATGTAGAGCCATAACATAGGGCCCAATTGACTCTAATACATAAAATGAAATGAAAGACTACTAAGACATCTAGGATAGTATGGTGACGTCATGGTACTCGTGGATCACTCCTGGTCCTCCCCATCCTCGTGAGTGTACTCATTCTCCTCAGCCTCACCTGAGAACATAATGGCAAATAATGTAGGGTGAGCGACAACGCCCAGTAGGATTTATATCTCATGGTGTGGGCAAACTTTACATAATTAATGTATTAAAAGCAGAGTCACTACATGATAGAGCGAGAGAGTCAAGTATTGTAAGAGATAGCACGATAGTGAGAAACAAGATAGCACAATAGCATGTGATTGAAATAGCACAAGTTTCCAAATATAGCACAGAGCAGGATGGCCATAGCACAAATAGTACAATGTATAAGAACAACACAACGGGTATAGTATAGCACTTTGATTGTCATTTAGATAGTCGAGATAGATAGCACTTGAATGTAATGCCAAACACTCTGGTCAATTAACTCCCGCGGGTACTAGCACTTTTGGGCGCACCTCCCAGAACGAGATCGGACCCTTTATATATTGCTAGGCATTAGTTATATTGTTTATCTTTAGACAATCAGTCAAATGGCCAATAGAGAGTACCAAGAAATAGATGAGAGTACTAGATGAATAGACGAGATAGCAGAGAGAGTGTGAATAGATGAGCGAGTAGAGTATAGATGAGAACTATAGGTCATTACGCATAATCGTCGATTAGATGAGCGAGTAGAGTATAGATGAGAACTATAGGTCATTACGCATAATCGTCGGGCGATAGTAACAGTTGCACAACATGCGCAATTGGTGTTGGAAGTTAGGTGGAATTCACTACCCTTCCACTGGCCATGTTATGCACAAGTCCAGTGGTCCGGCGTGAGTCAAGATAAGAGAGAGCCTCTAAAGCCGTTTGGATCATATTGATCGCTAAGGGTGTTATGGGCGTTAGGGTACAACCAGCTCAGTCTCCATGAGGGAATCCATAGAGTACAGAGTCTTACAAAGGTCTTAACAAAAGGTCCCTTGTCTATCAGAATGGAATGTCCGATAGAGAGGTTCCAACTTGCCAAGAGAGTAGTGTGTAGAGAAAACAAGTTGCTCGACGTTCTAGAGGAATTCTTGAACAGTGGAGCGGGGATATCAGTACTCCAAATCCACATAAGAAAACGGAGAAAATGTCATAATTATCATGGGTAATTAATGTACAATTATTGAAGTAATTTACCGAATATATTGTTCATGTATTTTCATCATGGTCTCATGGCAAAGATGATCGTTTAGTGTGTGTGCATGTGTATGAAATCATGAGAGCATGTAATAGTCGTGCATAATAGCTTTTAAATTTAAGTAAAACATGTAAATATATCAAAGTTTATTAACATAGTTGATTACTGTTCGTTACCCAGTACTACAAGGTATAAACATGCTTAACAAGTCCAAATAATCACTTAAATAACTCAAGATTAGCTGTTGGAATAAAACAGGTAAATCGCGATGGGTATGATGGTTGCATTTACTAGGCGGACAGAAACATGATGATGGAGACCATCGCGTTCATGCAAACCCTAATCGTTTAAATGGCGCGATTTCCCAGAGGCGGGAAAGGACAGTGAAATGCGATGACCTAAGCGGTCGCGTTTCAGAGGTCTTCTGACAGTCAATGCGCACACAATTTGAGGCACGGGATGAGCCAAAAATACGACGATATGGGCTGATGCCATTCAAGTAATCGCGATGGTCAGGATCGACGCGATACCATTCGGTTGAAACGCGTCACCTGGCTCGGTCGCAATTCAACATTCAACCCGAAAACGCAAGAAACATGCAGCGATCATCATGCAATGCTTATAACTCACAAACTAGGGCACTTGGGACAAAGTGATGAACATGAAACTTGTAGGGGACATCAAGAAGAAGAGAACTATACCTTTGGACTGAATCAATTTGGTCTTGTTAGGCGTGTAAACTAGCATGAACAAGAATCGGTACAGACTTGTGCGATGATGGGAAAATGCTTATAACTCCATGGATACTCGATGCAAATTGGGCAAATCACTTGCATATGACACTAGACATGCAGCACTACAAGATGGTATGAGTTTAGTTTCTCTTCAGCTCGAGAATACCTACCTTTTGAAGATCTAACTCCAGGTTATGCATAGGATGCAACAGAGCACGGTTGAGGAAGAAGCCCCATTCTCCAGCCGTTCTCCTCTGCTCCTGGTGCCCTAGCACAGCCTCCCACGACCCCAACACAATGGTGAACCTTCCCTTTTAGCCTTAGGTCGAGTTCTTACATGTCTAGGTTTTATTCCATGTCCCATTACAACTCGGAAGGGTGGCTGCGGGTTCCAGCTAGTTCTTGCCATATTTTGGAGGTTTCTCCTCCCAATTGGAGTAGAATCACCATTAGAAGGTGCTAACTATGGTGGGTCATGAATTGGCTTACCTTTCATGGTTTATTTCATTAGTTTTCATCCTAATTTACCCTTTCTTATTTTCTGTACATTTGTATTCCGAATTTAGGGGTATTTGTTCTTGCTCCATAATTCATACTCCCAATTTGGCCCAATAGCCTTTGTGTTAGCTAATTCCATTCAAGCCCATTACTTTTTAATGTTTATTGAGTTTTATTAATTCATTTATTTTGTTGTTTTTATTTATTTATTTATTAAAAATATCGGGTTGCTACATCCCCCTCTTAAAAAGAATTTGGTCCCTAAATTCATATGACCATAAAGGAGAGAATGTCTTACCGAAAAGGTCGGGGTAGTTTCGCCTGATGATTCATTCAGGTTCCCATGTGGCTTCTTCTGTTCCCGATTATTCCACAGGACCTTAACCACGTGAAAGGGACGGTTCCTGAGTTGTTGCACCTTCCATTCTATTATCGTAACTGGCTTCTCCTCATATGTCATGTCCTTGTTCAGCATGAACTTCTCATGGCGAATGATATGCATAAGGTTGTACACATACATGGAACACATTGTGTACAAATGCCAGATTTGGCAGCAACGCCAGCCGGTAAGCAACCTCACCAACCCTTTCGAGCACTTCAAAAGGACCGATGAATTTAGGACTAAGCTTTCCTTTAACACCAAACCTTTGAATGCCATGGGTAGGAGATACCTTCAGGAGTACATGGTCTCCCACTTGAAATTCTAAATCTCGCCTCCTCTTGTCAACATAACTCTTCTATCTGGACTGAGCAATCTTGAGTTGATCTCTAATCACCTGTATATCCCTGGTTGTATTTTGTACCATGTCCAAGCCAAGCCATTGTTGTTCCTCAACTTCATTCCAGCATGCAGGAGATCTACAGTTTCTACCGTAGAGTGCTTCGAATGGTGCCATTTTAATACTCTCCTGGTAGCTGTTGTTGTAGGCGAACTCGATCAAGGATAAATGCTCATTATAGTAGCCTTGGAAATCTATGGTGCAAGCTCTTAACATATCTTCCACAATCTGGTTGGTTCTCTCAGTCTGTCCATCAGTCTGCGGGTGAAAGGCCGTATTAAAATTGAGCTTAGTACCAAGTGCAGTCTACAGTCCCTTCCAAAAATGAGAGGTGAATCTCGGATCTCGATCCAAGACAATGGATGATGGAACTCCATGTAGCCTCATGATCTCTTTGACATATAGAGCAGCCAATACCTCCACATACCACTTACTCTTTATAGGTAGGAAGTGTGTAGATTTGGTTAGTCAGTCAACAATGACCCATATGGCGTCGAGTCCACTACGAGTCTTGGGTAAACCCATGATGAAGTCCATGCCAATACTTTTCCATTTCCACTCTGGAATATCTAATGGTCTAAGAACGCCAGTAGGGCGTCTATGTTCTGCCTTTACCTATTGGCAAGTAAGACAATGAGCAGCATGCTCAGCTGCCTCTCTCTTTATATTCGGCCACCAAAACATTCTTGTCATGTCCTGATACATTTTGGTACCTCCAGGATGAATAGTATACTTCGTTTGGTGAGCTTCGTCCATTAACTTTCTCTTCAGTTCTTCATTATTTAGAACACATGTCCTTCCTTAGAATACCAGCCTTCCATCCTCGGTCATAGCAAAATCAGGGCTTCCAGCTAAGGTTTCCTTGATACGAACCAAGAATGGATCACTGTTCTGTTGTGCTTTGATCTCTCCCAGCATGTTAGATTGAATCTGATATTGGCAACCAAGACTCGGTCATCCCTATGTTTAATGTTCAAGTCTAATCTTGCGAATTGTTCTAGTAGTTGCATCTCGTCAAGAACTAAACTTGATATAGATGCCATTGGCTTTCTACTAAGAGCATCAGCCACAACATTTCCCTTGCCTGGATGGTACTGGATGTTGAAATCAAAATCTTTCAGGTATTCAAGCCATCTCCTTTGCCTTATGTTAAGTTCTTTCTGTGAGAATAAATACTTTAGACTTTTATGGTCTGAATAGACCGTGAATTGCTCACCATATAAATAATGTCTCCAGATTTTTAAGGTGAAGACCACGACAGCCAACTCTAGATTATGCACGGGGTAGTTGACTTCATGCGTCTTCAATTGTCTTGAAGAATAGGCAATGACCTTCTCCCTCTGCATCAGTACGTAGCCTAGCCCAATTTCTGAGGCATCGGTATAGACAGAGAAACCTTCTCCCTCTAATGGAAGAGCGAGAACAGGAGCTGAGGTCAGACATTCTTTTAATGTCTAGAAACTCTTCTCACACTCTTTACTCCAGGAGTAGGGATTCTCCTTTCGTGTCAGACGTGTGAGAGGAAGCGATCTTGGAGAAGTCCTTTATGAACCGCCTGTAGTAGCCAGCCAGTCCTAAGAAGCTTCTAATTTCTGTGACATTAGTTGGTCTCTCCCATTTGAGTACAACTTCAACTTTGGAGGGATCAACAGAGATGTCGTGCTTTGAGATAACATGGCCCAAAAAAGACACTTCTTCAAGCCAAAATTTGTACTTGCTCAGCTTTGCATATAATTTATTGTCTCGCAAGACTTGCAGAGCTATCCTCAGATGTTCTTCATGTTCTTCTTTGGTCTTGGAATATATGAGGATGTCGTCGATGAAGACGACCACGAACTTATCAAGATATGGTTGGTAAATGCTGTTCATGAGTTGCATAAAGGCTGCAGGAGCATTGGTCAGACCAAAAGACATTACAATGAATTCATAGTGTCCATACCTGATCCTAAAAGCCATTTTGAAGATATTGTCATCCTTGATCCTCATTTGGTGATAGCCAGATCGGAGGTCAATCTTAGAGAAATATTGAGCTCCAGATATCTAGTCGAATAGTTCATCGACCCGGAGCAATGGGTACTTGTTCTTGATGGTTAGATGATTAAGTTGTCAATAGTCGATACATAGCCTCATCGATCCATCCTTCTTTTTGACGAACAACACGGGTGCTCCCCACAAGGAAGTATTTGGTCTGATGAACCCCTTCTCTAATAGCTCCATCAGTTGTGCCTTCTGTTCCTTTAATTCAGCAGGCGACATCTGGTACGGTTGACGTGATATCGGGGCAGCTCCAGGGATTAACTTAATAGCAAAATTGACATCACGTTCTGGAGGAATCCCGGGCAGATCTTCGGGGAACACATGGGGGTAGTCCTGGACTATGTGTATGTCTTCTATCTTAGAACTCTTCTTTTCAACTATAACGGCCGCAAGGAAAGCAAAGCAACCTTTCCTTACCATATTGTGGGCCTTTATGGCAGAGACTAGAGACATCCGTCTCTTATGTCTAATTCCAGTGAATGACAACTTAGGGATATGACTAAATGTAACTCTCCCTTTCTTACAGTCGACACTTGCCCCATAAGTGGACAACCAGTCGACTCCCAGAATCACATCATAGCCTTCCATGGGCATACATACCAGGTCGACTTTTAGGTTATGTTCTCCGATCATTACATCGGCAGATGGAAAATATTTGTCTAATTTCTCCTTCTCCCCCAGTGGTGTTGTGACAGAAAATTCACAACCCATAGATATTGGTTTAACATTCAGAGTATCAGCAAAGTTTTGAGATATGAATGAATGAGTTGCTCTAGTATCAAATAAAACAAATGCTGATAAGGAGAAAACTTGTAGGGTACCTTCTACCATGCCACCTTCCTCAGCGGGTTCTTCATCATGCAGGGCTTGCAGTCTTCCCTGTTTCTTAGACACATTAGTGCGCCTCTCATGTTCTTTTAGTAGTGGGAACTCGGAAATACGGTGCTCGTGGCTTCCACAGAGCAGACATGTGTCGACTTTCCTCTAGCATTCATCAGTTGTGTGACCTGGCTTGTCACAGTGCTTGCAATTGATTTTTGCTGGAGTGTTGGGAACGAAGACCTTGGGCTTCTTTTCCTAACTGGGTCCTTCCATGATGCTGAAAGGACGCTTCTTGCCATTAGTCGGCTTAGCAGTAGTTAGACCGGGTGTCAATTCCTTCTTTACGAATTTCCCCTTGATATGGTCGGTGAAATCCATAGCATCTTCTAACAGTTGTGCTTTCTTCACCATCTCGGCATTTGTCTGGATGTCGGGAGGGGCCAGTTGAGTAATGTACTAAGGCTTAAGGCCATTGAGGAAGCGCTTAGCCTTCATCCTTTCAGTATTCACTAGGTGCTCGGCATATCTGCCAGTCTAGAAAATTGGGCTTCATAGTCAGCTACAGACAGGCTCCTCTGTTTAAGAGTAGCGAACTCCACAGCCTTCTTCTATTGGACACGCTCTGAGGAGTACTTGGAGTTAAAAGCTTCTTTAAATTCAGTCCAGGTGAATTGGCCATTCGCCCTGGTTGCTTCCATAGACTCCCACCAGGAGCGGGCGTCCTTTTCCAGTTGAAATGTTGCTAGTAGAAGCTTGTCCCCAGCTGCACATTGCATGACACGGAAGATTCTTTCCATCTCCTTTAGCTAGTGCTCGGCCTCATCCGGATGGGTAGTACTGCTGAACTTTGGCGGATTTAAACATCTAAAATTACGATGCAGCTCGCCTGCACCACGGTTTCCTCCTCCTCCTTGTGCCTCTTGCAGAAGCGCACGAGTGAGTTCTTAAATTGTTTGTTACATGCCCCTCATTTGAGCACGTTCAGCAGTCATCTTAGCTTTCTTAAGTTTCCTAAAAAATAGATTATCATTAGGACATTGATATGGAGTTTAATTCGTGCGTGTGTGATTATCTTATAGATATTAACTCTGGGTTCTACCCAATTCTCACATAGGTATGATAATTGACTTAGACACGTGTCATGGCAGTTTGTCCTAGAACATCCTAGACTTAATTATCCTAGTAAGGATATCCTAGGCTCTGATACCACAAAACTGTCACGCCCTGATGCGGAATATCGGAATGTGAGACAGTTGCAAGTAAGCGAGTATAGAGCGTAGAATAACATCAAACCATTGGACAATTAAATAATGCAAAATCAAATGAATTTTATAATGATTCAACTATTGTCTATTACATTCTCTAATGTAGAGCCATAACATAGGGCCCAATTGACTCTAATACATAAAATGAAATAAAAGACAACTAAGATATCTAGGATAGTATGGTGATGTCATGGTACTCGTGG
Source organism: Colocasia esculenta (assembly GCA_014218235.1). Lineage (NCBI taxonomy): Eukaryota > Viridiplantae > Streptophyta > Magnoliopsida > Alismatales > Araceae > Colocasia > Colocasia esculenta. The sequence goes on along the minus strand of CM024753.1, from coordinate 127,393,000 downwards.
ATCACTCCTGGTCCTCCCCATCCTCGTGAGTGTACTCATTCTCCTTAGCCTCACCTGAGAACACAATGGCAAATAACGTAGGGTGAGCGACAACGCTCAGTAGGATTTATATCTCATGGTGCGGGCAAACTTTACATGATTAATGTATTAAAAACAGAGTCACTACATGATAGAGCAAGAGAGTTAAGTATTGTAAGAGATAGCATGATAGTGAGAAACAAGATAGCACAATAGCATGTGATTGAAATAACACAAGTTTTCAAATATAGCACAGAGCAGGATGGCCATAGCACAAATAGTACAATGTATGACAATAGCACAACAGGTATAGTATAGCACTTTGATTGTCATTTAGATAGTTGAGATAGATAGCACTCGAGTGTAATTCCAAACACTCTGGTCAATTAACTCCCGCGGGCACTAGCACTTTTGGGCGCACCTCCCAGGACGAGACCGGACCCTTTATATATTGCTAGGTATTAGTTATATTGTTTATCTTTAGACAATTAGTCAAATGGCCAATAGAGAGTACCAAGAAATAGATGAGAGTACTAGATGAATAGATGAGATAGTAGAGAGAGTGTGAATAGATGAGCGAGTAGAGTATAGATGAGAACTACAGGTCATTGCGCATAAACGCCGATTAAACAGGCGATAGTAATAGTTGCACAACACGCACAATTGGTGTTGGCAGTCAGGTGGAATTCACTACCCTTCCACTGGCCATGTTGTGCACAAGTCCAGTGGTCCGGCGTGAGTTAAGATAAGAGAGAACTTCTAAAGCCGTTTGGATCATATTGATCCCTAAGGGTGTTATGGGTGTTAGGGTACAACCAGCTCGGTCTCCATGAGGGAATCCATAGAGTACAGAGTCTTACAGAGGTCTTAACAAAAGGTCCCTTGTCTACCAGAACGGAATTTCCGATAGAGAGGTTTCAACTTGTCAAGAGAGTAGTGTGTAGAGAAAAAAAGTTGCTCAACATTCTAGAGGAATTCTAGAACAGTGGAGCGGCGATATCGGTACTCCAAATCCATGTAAGGAAACAAAGACAATGTCATAATTATCATGGGTAATTAATGTACTATTATTGAAGTAATTTACCGAATATATTGTTCAGGTATTTTCATCATGGTCTCATGGCAAAGATGATCGTTTAGTGTGTGTGCATGTGCATGAAGTCATAAGAGCATGTAATAGTCATGCACAATAGCTTTTAAATTTAAGGAAAACATGTAAATATATCAAAGTTTATTAACATAGTTGATTATTGTTCGTTACCCAGTACTACAAGGTATAAACATGTTGGCCCTTTTGGTACGACAGCAAGCTAACCTAGAGGGGGGGTGAATAGTTTTTTCTGAAATAGAAACTTAAACACAGAAAATTATTACTTGAAAGTTTGGTTAGTTGAGTGTGATAGAGAGTAGCAGTGCGGAAGCAAATAAACAATCACACAAAGGACACAAGGAATTTATCCTGGTTTGGCCCTTCCCACATGGAAGTCCTACGTCCAGTCCCCAAGCAACCTCTTAGGATTTTACTAACCAAGGGTACAGTCCCCCTCAAGGACAATACAACACCCAGCACCCCAGCTGGTCTTCTTCTCTTTCCCGGGCAAGAAAGCAGCCCACTTCTTTTACAGGTCAAGAAGCCAACCTCCTGGTACAAACCCCAGTGCGGTTCTGCTAGACACAAACCCCTAGCTAGGTTCTACACTGTATACAGTCCTACAGCTGGACAGATGTCTTTCTTAGAAAAGAAAGAACAAAGCTGAGAGTTGGAACAAATGAAAACCAACTAAAAGAACTAAAAAGACTCACTCCCCAGATTACAGAGATGCACATAGAGAGAGTGAAGAGAGGAGAAGGAGCTTGAATAGATCTAGGCCAAATACTGCGGAAGCTTAGCCAATTTTAAAGATACTTTGAATCAGAGTCAACTTAGAAAAGCAATTCACAAATCTGATGAGTGATTGTGTGAATTAAGTGATTAAAGTGAGTGATCAAGTTGATTAGAAGAGTAATAAAAAATCCTATACATACATCTAACACAAGGTGAAGTTAAATCACAGATCAAACCACTGCACAGAGTTTTTTAGGTGGTTCGAAAATCACACCATGTGATTCCTACATCCACCCCTCACACAGTGAGGCTCCACTATTCAACTTGAATACACCACACACTGGAGCTTGACAACTCCAACACACTGAGTTCAACAACTCACACACAACCTGTAGAGCAAGACTACTCTAGAAACTTAAGCACAACTGCTCAACCACAGCCTGAGTGCGACGACTCAACACAATTGAGCACAAAGGCTCACAACCAACTTGCTAGATAAAAAACAACAAGATCCAGATCCTCTAGCAATGATCTGATCCATAAAGAGTTCATTCAAGGAGACTAGTGCAACAAATCATGCACAATCTTAAGAATGATTCAGAAGAACTAAGGGGAATTAAGGAGTTGTATGTAGAATCCTTGTTCTTCATATGAACTCCCTTGTAGAAGGCTGAATTGAGAAGATGCTTGAACTCTTGAAGTCCCTGGGTGATGCTCTGCAATTTGTGCCTCTGGATCTTCCTTGAACTCTTCTCAATTGGCTGCTTCTACTTGATCTGCTCCCTTGGAAGTGATCTCACTTCATCTTCATGGATCAATCATCACTTCTTGTGCTTGCAAAGATGGGAATTGGCTTGAAGCAGCATAAGGAGAGCAAGAACGGGAGGAGAGCTCTATCTTGCCGCCAAAGGGCACTTTCTGGAAGGCTCTTCAGGAGTTCTACTTCTTGGGGGCCGATTAGATAGGTATTTATACCCCATCATGACCAAAAGAACCCTTGGGGTACGTGGGCACATGATCCAAGGCCGATCCAAGTGATCCCTAGAGTGCCATGTGTCCAGGTGGGACTTAAAGTGAAAAAGTTGCCGTAGTGTGTTGACACAGTCATTGGGTGTGTCGACACACTGTCCTAATTCCACAAAACAGGTCTTTTGGGAGATGGCTCTAGTGTCCACACACTCACTGGCTGTGTCGACACACTGTCCCAATTCTGCAAAACTGGCCCTCTGGGAGAGGTCACTAGTGTCGACACTGCCTGGGACTGTGTCGACACACTGTCCCAACCTGTCAACTGGGTTCTCTGGGAGCTGGGTCTAGTGTCGACACCACTTGGGACTGTGTTGACACACTTGACCATTTCTTCATGACTTTGCCTTAGGGTTTGATACCCTGTGTCGACACCAGTAGTGGGTGTGTCAACACTACCCTTGTAAGAGATGTATGTCCCTGAGAAATAAGCATATAAATCATTAGTCCAATGTATTATCATGAATATATATGATAAAATGTGTTTGGAAACATGCTTTTTGAATATTGTTATTACATGTGTGATGTATTTAACATGTTCCATTTATTGTGCATTAAAATCACAACTTGTCATCATCAAAATTATGAGGGGAAATGTATTAAATTCACACTCAACCCAACAATCTCCCCCTTTTTGATGATGGCAACATTAAGTCCACATGAAGATTTGAATTTATAATGAAATGTGATTTTAAGCCATTTATTCACACAACATTCAATCACATACACACTGAATAACAATGAACCCATGTTTCAATATTTTCATTCACATTCATCAAAGCCATTGAGCACAATTTAGCAACATTTGACAATTTTGCACAATGAAGTACATAGGGTTTGACATTTACAATCATCCATTTATTGACATGTCATCCATTCATTACAAAAATTTCAATCACATTCAAATAAGTACTTCTCATTCAACAAAGATATTCATTACATAGATATTCAATTACATTCCAAAACAAGTTCTTTCTCATTCAAAAAAAGTATTCATTACAAGGATATTCCTTCTCCCCCTTTGACATCATCAAAAGATAAGAATCATCAAGAGGATGGAGGTGGAGGAGGAATAGGAAGAAGGAGAGACTCTATGCTCTTCAATCTTGACTCCATTGCTTGAAGGTTGGATCTCAACTGACTTTGCATGGTAGAAAGTCTGGTATGCAACAGTTCTTCCAACCTTTGACTATTGTCATACATGTTGGACTGGAATGCAGATAAATCAACTGAAACGGGTTGTGAACTTGAAGAAGAGCTTGCAAATCCATGTCTGTTGATATCTCTGAGCTCCTTCTTAAGTGTAGACATCTCATTGTCTATGTGAGCTGATAGGTTCTTCATGCCTTCCAAATCACCAACCATGTGTGCAAATGAAAGTCTAGTCTTTGAAATTTGATTCACTGCTTCCTGACTGTTGAATAAATTCTTCTGAGAATTTACTAATATCCCTTCAAGGACCTTTTCCAGCGTGTCCTGATATTCCTTTACCTGAAGGGATGCATCACCCAAAGTGCCAATTAGCCTGTTAAGCCTTTGGGTGGCATGATCAGTTGCTTCTTTCTGCTTAATGAACTGAGCATTCACAGAATTCTCCAACCTTTGAATTCGGAGCTCAAAACTCTCTGACATTTGGAGGATGGAAGAGGTGATGGTATCAAACTTGTCATTCAAAAAAGAATATAGCTCTGGTGGAACAGAAGGTCCACCAGTGGAAGTAGAGGCAGATGCTTGGTAATGTGGAGTGAAAGAAGGAATTTCCACATCAGGGAGATGTGGTGAAGAGGCTTGAAATGGAGGTGTGTGAGGAACATCCTGAGGTATAGGTGCTCCAATTTCATTGTGAGGTCCTCTTGATCATGTGGAGGAGAGTGGGCAACCTCAGAATTCTACAACCTCAGGAACCACTGGGGCCTCAACAACTATAGGGATCACCTTCAAGGAATCCATGAACTTGCAAATGCTTCAATAGATGTTGGACTTTGGGAGAGCTTGCTCATTCTCAAAAGGCTGAAACACTCATAAGGTAGAATCTGTGTAGATCCTTCCTTGTAGTAATCTGGTACATGATCCATGCAGATTGACCTTTATCTTCATGTAGATCCTTCCTTGTAGTATATATGAACCTCTGTATGTCAGTTAACCTATCCCTTCCACCACCTTGAGGAGTGATTATAGTGGTCAGAATGTGATGGATCAGTCTCAAAAACAGGTGGGAAGGTGTTGGTGTTAAACTGGTGACATAAGTCTGCTTGAGGTCTGACTCAACAGCTGGGAGTCCAGTCAGCAGAGAATAGGCTTCATGAAGGTCAAACTCAAAATCATGATAGTCAGCACCTTCATTTGGAATTCGAAATAATGTAGCAGCTAACTCAGTAGGCAACTTCATTAATACACCATTGACCTCAGATGGTAGCCCTCAGGTGTACATTCCAAATTCAGATAGAACTCTTGTACTAACCTTGGATATATGGTTCTGAACTCAGAAATGAAGGGCAACCAAGATGAAAATTGAAGAACTGACGCACTTCTGAGAAGGTAGTTGCAAGGTCAGTGTCTTCAAGGTCAACAACTCTAGGTTTTAGGATGGATTTCTCTTCACTAGCCAGTTTAGAAGGGGTTGCCTCAGAGGGATGAGATGAACCAGATGAATTTGAGGAAGATTCCTCAGAGACTTTAGGAGAGGAGACCAATATATTCCTCGTAGGGTGTGCAGATGTCCTCTGAGAAGGACCTCGACTGGAAGAGGGTACCCTACCTCTCTTGGATGGTGTAGGAGATGCAGATGAAGCACCTGGCTGCTCTGCCGGGTCATGCCGACGCTTGCTTCTCCTCTCAATTGGAGGTACATCAACGGCAATGGGCCTGGCAGTTGCCCTAGAACGAGCACCACGGCGAGGCATTTGCTTGTGAGGCATAGTTGCAGGAGAAGAAGGAAGAACAAGGGATGGTGGAGATGGTGTGAAGAGGATGGAGACAGAAATTGGTGGGAAGAGGGAAGAAAGATGAAAACTGCTGTCGTTTTAAAGGTAAAGGACGGCCATGGGGTTGACCGGAAGAAGAAAAGGGGTTTTGGGGTAGAATAGTCCGCAGGAACAACAAATCCTAAACCGGCGCCCAATAGATAAACCGCCTGGATTGCCTATGTGTCGACACAAGACATGGTGTGTCGACCTGGGCTTGGACTATGTCGACACAGAAATGTGGATGTGTCGACCTGGCCTGAAGAAGTTTGAAGGTTTGAGCATGAGGAAAATTTGTAAATTTTGGGAAATATTTAACATGATGAAATATGGATGGAATCAACGTGACAAGGATTTTTAAGAGATAAAAAAAATTCATTTGTCATATTTTTACAAAAATCCAACAAACTTCAAGGTTTACACAACAACCTACATGATATTTTCATTAATTGACTTGAGCCATTGAAATGATAGTTTGAGTGATATAGAACATTCAATACCCAATGACAAACTACCATATTCTCCAAATCCAAAGAAATAGAAATGTCTTTTAGATTGAAATCACTTGTGATGAAGTTAAACAACTTTGAGCACACTGATGGAAGACAAGGATGAGGATTTTAAGTAATTCTCCTCGGACACATTTTTTTTTAATCAAACTATCAAATGTAGTAAATCCTTTTTCACTCAAGAACTAATGCTTTTTACACACCATAGTCCTTGGTTACTAAAGATTTACCCATTATCCAGTTACAAGGGGTAAATGACAACCTTTTGACATGAAAATATACGTTTATCAGACGCCAATATTTTCAGTTACTCAGTCATCATCAAAATTTATAGATCATTTTTTTTAAAAAATTTTTGAACCCCTTTGAACAGAGATAGCAATAATACCTCATGACATACATGACACTTCATTCATTGTGAAGGTTTGTAGTTTCTCAGCATTTGTGTCATTGCTCTGTTGAATAATAAATGGAAGGAGAATTTTATAAAATTGAGATCATTTATATTCACATCAGTTGCAAAGAAGGTGTTTAAAGTCAAAGAACACATGATTTTTAGTCTTTGAAAGAGATTTAAATTTCTATAGTCTTGAAGAGTATAGTTGAGAGTTGATTGCAAAAATGTAGTAGATCAATCAAAAAGTCATTTTGAGGTTCTAGCCAAGCTTAATGAGCACATCTTGAGAGGAAGTTGATATAACTCAAGAGGAATCTTGAATTTTGTAAAAGAATGAGTAGTGAATTCATTAACTCTCTCTGAAATGATGATTTCAAAAATTTTTCATCAGGATAAAGATAAGCAAGAATTGGGAAAACTGAAATGTTTCTTTTTGAAGAACAAAAGCTCCCCCTCAACAATTGCATATTTAATTCTTGATACTTGGCGGAGACATATACTCTCGCATAGTGAAAGTGTCCAGACAAGCAGAACTTGTCCTTCTTCAAATCACCATTTGATATACCAAGAATTTCAACACAATGTGAGTTAAAGAATTTATTAACAAAAAGAAATGGAAGTTGATTTGAGAGAGATGTGAACAGCATGAATCAAGGTAGCAAAGAAGAATGATGAAACAGTGACTCCCCCTTAGGACATGCCTAAACACTCAACCCAATGAGAGTTATCAAGAAGATGGACATTTGCAAAGACCAAGCTCTCTCTCAAGGATGAAAATCTACTGTCAAGAAGAGGTTTAGTGAAGATATCAGTAATTTGTTTTTTAGTTTCAATAAAGAGGAGTTCAAAAGATTTCTTTGCTACCTCATCTCTCAAGAAATGATGCCTAATTTCAATGTGTTTTGTTCTAGAATGCTGAATTGGGTTTTTAGACAGATTTATGGCACTTGTGTTATCACAAAGAATTGGAACACAACCTAACTCTTGGTTATAATCAAGAAGTTGATGTTTCACCCAAAGAATTTGAGTGCCACATTGACCAGCTGCAACATACTCAGCCTCTGCAGTTGATAGAGCAACTGAGTGTTGCTTTTTGGAAGCCCAAGAGATTAGGCAGCCACTTAAGTACAAACACAAGCCACTTGTGCTTTTTCTATCAAGTTTACACCCAACATAATCAGCATCACAATAGGCAATCAAATCTAATTTACAACCAGCAAGATACCAAATACCAAGATCACATATTCCAACAAGATATTTAAAGATTCTTTTAACAGCTAACATGTGACTTTCTTTAGGGTTTGCTTGAAATCTAGCACACAAGCATACACTGAATTGTATATCAGGTCTAGAAGTGGTGAGATAGAGTAGAGAACCAATCATACCTCTGTATGTCTTTGGGTCTACTGACTTACCAATTGAATCTTCTTCTAGTTTCACATTAATTGCAATGGGTGTGCTTGAGTGCTTGAGGTTCTGGAAGTCAAACCTTTTCAGAAGTTCCTTGACATACTTGGTTTGGCTTACGAAGATTCCCTCACTGGTTTGGTAAACCTGCAATCTCAAGAAAAATTGTAAGTCTCCCATCAAGCTCATTTCAAATTCAGTTTCATTTGATTTGCAAATTCAGTGCACAGACTTTTATTTGTGGATCCAAAAATTATGTCATCAACATAAATTTGGACTGCAATTATTTGTTTATTTACAGTTTTTGTGAACAAAGTTTGATCAACATTACCTCTAGAGTATCCTTTTTCAAGCAGAAAAGAGCTCAAACGGTCATACCAAGCCCTTGGAGCTTGCTTAAGACCATAGAGAGCCTTATGAAGCTTAAAAACATGATTATGATATTTTTCATTTTCAAAGCCTGGAGGTTGTTCAACAAAAATATTTTCTTTTATGTATCCATTCAAAAATACACTCTTGACATCCATTTGATAAACTTTAAACTTCAATGAAGATGCAAAAGCAAGGAAAATTCTTACAGCGTCTAGTCTAGCTACAGGGGCATATGACTATTCAAAATCAATTCCAAATTCTTGGTTGTACCCCTTTGCAACTAGTCTAGCTTTATTTCTTATGACTTGACCATTTTCATTCAATTTATTTCTAAATACCCATCTAGTGTCAATGACAGATTGGTCACTAGGTCTAGGTACTAATTCCCACACTTGATTTCTTTCAAATTGATGAAGTTCATCATGCATTGTGTTTATCCAGTCTGAATTCATTAGAGCTTCATCAATTGATTTGGGTTCAATTTGGGAAATTAGTGCTAGCGGGTCTTCATGAATTGCATTCAAGAATGATGATCTAGTTCTTACCCTATCATGTACATTGCCAACAACATTTTCTATTGGGTGATCTCTCAAAAATCCGTGTTCAGGAATTACCTGTTGAGGTGCATTTAAATTTGGAACAACATTACCTGATCCACTTGGAGTAGGTGAGTGATTGTTCAAATTTTCATCAAGGTCTTCATTCTTCTCAACAGTTGGTGAAGAATCAATGATAAAGTCATCATCTTCATTATCTGGACAATCCCTGTAAGATTTAGAATAATGAGTTGAAAAGGAATTTTCATTAAAAACTACATGTGGAGGCTCTTCAATAGTTTTGTTTTTGAGAGAATAAACTCTAAATGCTCTTGAAATTTCAGAATAGCCAAGAAAGATGGCTTCCTGACTTTTAGCATCGAATTTATCAAGATTTTCTTTATTGTTGTTATGCACAAAGCATTTACACCCAAAGACTTTGAAATAAGACAAGGTTGGCTTTTTGTTTTTCAATAATTCATAAGGGGTTTTTCTGATTTTTGGTCTGACTAATGCTCTATTGAGAATATGATTTGCTGTATTTACAGCTTCAGCCCAGAAGGATTTGGGCAATTTGCTTTCTAAGAGCATGGATCTTGCCATTTCCACAAGTGTTCTATTCTTTCTTTCCACAACCCCATTTTGTTCTGGAGTTCTTGGTGAAGAAAACTTGTGAAAAATGTGAAGTTCAGCACATAAATCAGAGAAAGATTTGTTTTCAAATTCACCCCCATGATAGTTAAAATATTTTTGATTTTATAAGGAAAACTTGTTAAGGCAGAGGTACAGAAATTCTGAATTCAGGGCAAGCATCACTTTTGTGGAATAAAAAGATAACCCATGTAAATCTAGTAAAATCATCAATAATGACAAAACCATATCTTTTGCCACTCAGACTTAGAATTCTTGTTGGGCCAAAGAGGTCCATATGAAGCAATTCTAGTGGCTTAGATGTGAGTACATCATTGAAGGTTTTAAGAGATTTTCTGGTTTGTTTTCCTTGGGCACAAATCCCACAAATTTGATTCTCTACATTTGGAAAAGATTCAAGAAGACCTTTGACCAAATTTAGCCTTAACAGCTTATTTATTGTTCTGAAACTTGCATGACCAAGTCTTTTGTGCCAAGTCCATGCAATTTCATTTTTATTTGCAACAAGACAAATGTTTTCAGAAAAGTTTCTATCAAGGTTGATCATGTAAACATTGTTTTCTCTTTTTCCAAAGAATTTTATTTCATCAGTTGAAGAGTCAATTATTCTGCAAAAATCTGATTCAAACACAACTCTGTGACCTTTGTCACATAGTTGGCTAATGCTCAACAAATTATAATTCAGACCATCAACTAACAAAATATTATCAACTGAGTTTGAGGAATATTGACCAACCTTTCCAGATCCAATGATTTTTCCTTTATTTTTACCTCCAAAAGTGACAGAACCTCCCTCCTTTTCAATCAGGAATGAAAATTTCGCTTTATCTCCTGTCATGCGTCGTGAGCACCCACTATCAAGAAACCACACATTTGAGTTGGGTGTATGACCTTCCTGCAAAATTAATCAGTGGAGAGAAGATTTTGGTACACAAACATTGTTGGGACCATCAGATTGTTTGAACAATGACAACAAATCTTTTCTAATCCAAATCTGACTTGTTTTCTGCTTTTGTTTTATTTCAGTGGTGTTTTTTGCCTTTTTCAATTTATCCTTCCCTTTTGGAATAAAAACACCAGTGTTCTTTTTCTCATTAGGATGGAAGTTTTGCATTTGGACATGATTGCTCATTTGTGGAGGTCCAAACCAAGGGTTTTGTTGGTACATTGAAATGTTTGGATAGAAGTATTGAGGATGGTACCAAAAAGGATTGTAACACCATTGGTTCCAAGAATTGGTTCAATCAGCTTGATGTGCTGTCTTGGAAGTCCAAGGTTTATCATGAATATTTTCTTTTGTGTTTTTCTTATTTTTCAAGTTTTTATTTGATTTTTTGGTTGACTGGTTGATGGTTTTTGAGTTTGAGCAGGTCGACCTGTCTTTGATTGGCGTCGACTCAACAGTCACAGATTTCATCTTTTTGTTGATTGGTGTCGACCTGTCAGGTGAGTGTGTCGACCTGTTTGGTTTCTCTTTGTTCTGGTTTTTTAAATTTTTTGTTGTGATACCAATTGTTGTATTGTTTAACACTTGCTTGTTTTTATTTTTCTCAGGATTAGGACTTTTGACAAATTTTATTAAAGGTGCTTTTTCCCTCATTTCACTAGATTTGTCTTTCTTGGAGTTTTGTGTAGAAAATCCTAGTCCATGTGTTACAGATTTCATTCTTGTTCCTAACAAGGCATCCAGATTATCTTTTCCTTTTGTAAAGGTTTAAACTTGTTCTTTTTCTTTCAACTGGTTTTCTAAAGTTTTGATTTCATCATCACTTTGTTGTTTTTCTTTTTGTTGCAATTCCAGTTTTTCAGACAATTTCTTAAAGTCATTGTTGGCCTTTTGGGATGCAAGCTTGAGCTCATCAATTACATTTAGAAGATTTTCTTTTCTTCATTGAGCTCAGCCACTTCATTTTCCAATTCAAAGATTCTTCTGTTTGAGGAATAGTTATTCAAGATGTTTTCAATTTTCTTTTTCAGATGCTTATTTTCTTTTCTTGTTTCAGAATAGTTTTCAACTAATTCAGCATAAGCATCTTGCCAATCATCAATTGTATAATCTTCAAAGGATGTACTTACCTTTCCATCAGAACTGTTTGCCATAAAGCAGATTTCCTCACTTTCAGAGCTTGAGGACCTTTCTTTTTCATTTTCACTTGGATCTTCATCTGACCAAGTGGCAACCATTGCTTTAGGCTTCTTGAATTTATTGATCTTCTTGTATTTTTCCTTCTTGTTCTCAGAACATTCTCCTTTCATGTGTCCTGGTTTGTTGCACCTGTAACAAATAACAACTTCATCAGTTTTCTGATTTCTATTTGAATTGGCATTTGAAAAGGAAGTATTTCTTTTCCCAGATGATAATTTCTTTTTCCCAGTGAATTTTCCTTTTCTAGATTTTAGAAATTTTCTGAATTGTCTGGTCATGAGGGCAAGTTCATCCTCATTGGACTCAGACTCATCAGAACTTGTTTTCTCTTGATTTTTGTTCCTGTTACTAGATGAAGCTTTAAGTGCTACTGGTTTGGTTTTGATTATGTGCTCTTCATTTCTCTTCCAGTTTATTTCATAAGTCATCAAAGATCCTATGAGTTCATCCAAAGAGATTTTGGATAAATCTTTAGAATCTTCAACAATTATGGCCTTAGTGTGCCAAATTGAAGAAAGAGAGCGCAAGATTTTTCTTACCAAATCAGCATCTGTGTAGTCCTTACCTAGAGCCTTCAGTCCATTCACAATGATCATGAACCTAGCAAACATTTCAGAAATTGTTTCATCAGATTTCATCATGAATAATTCATACTTAGAAACAAGAATATTTGCTTTGGTTTCTTTTACTTGGGATGTTCCCTCATAGAGTAACTCAAGCTTATCCCACATCTCCTTAGCAGATTTGCACATGGAGATTCTTGAGTACTCCTTTGGGTGGATTGCACATTGAACCATGTTCATGGCACTGTAGTTCAGGGTGGCCCTCCTAATTTGCTCCCTGGTCCAGGTTTCCTCTTCTCCCTAGTTTTCATAGGGTTCTGGGCTCTAAGGAAGACTTGCATTCTATTCTTCCAATAAGAATAGTCAGTCCCATTGAAGAATGGTGGCCTATTTATGGAATGACCTTCAGCAATGAAACCTCTAGAATCCATTGAATCAAAATGAGGTGCAGTGAAGGAAACACTTAACAAACAAGCAAGTGAAACACACAGAACAAACAAAAACACTCAGATCAGATCAGATATGAACCCGCTCTGATACCAATTGTAGGATCAAAAAAGGGATGGGCCAGATCTAGAAGGGGGGGGGTTGAATAGATCAAGGCCAAATACTGCGGAAGCTTAGCCAATTTCAAAGATGCTTTGAATCAGAGTCAACTTAGAAAAGCAATTCACAGATCTGATGAGTGATTGTGTGAATTAAGTGATTAAAGTGAGTGATCAAGTTGATTAGAAGAGTAATAAAAAATCCTATGCATACATCAAATGCAAGGTGAAGTTAAATCACAGATCAAACTACTGCACAAAGATTTTTAGGTGGTTCGGAAATCACACCATGTGATTCCTACATCCACCCCTCACACAGTGAGGCTCCACTATTCAACTTGAATACACCACACACTGGAGCTTGACAACTTCAACACACTGAGTTCAACAACTCACACACAACCTGTAGAGCAAGACTACTCTAGAAACTTGAGCACAACTGGTCAACCACAACCTGAGTGCGACGACTCAACACAATTGAGCACAAAGGCTCACAACCAACTTGCTAGATCAAAAACAATAAGATCCAGATCCTCTAGCAATGATCCGATCCATAAAGAGTTCATTCAAGGAGACTAGTGCAACAAATCATGCACAATCTTAAGAATGATTCAGAAGAACTAAGGGGAATTAAGGAGTTGTATGTAGAATCCTTGTTCTTCATATGAACTCCCTTGTAGAAGGCTGAATTGAGAAGATGCTTGAACTCTTGAAGTCCCTTGGCGATGCTCTGCAATTTGTGCCTCTAGATCTTCCTTGAACTCTTCTCAATTGGCTGCTTCTACTTGATCTGCTCCCTTGGAAGTGATCTCACTTCATCTTCATGGATTAATCTTCACTTCTTGTGCTTGCAAAGATGGGAATTGGCTTGAAGCAGCACAAGGAGAGCAAGAACGGGAGGAGAGCTCTGTCTTGCCGCCAAAGGGCGCTTTCTGGAAGGCTCTTCAGGAGTTCTGCTTCTTGGGGGCCGATTAGATAGGTATTTATACCCCATCATGACCAAAAGAACCCTTGGGGTACGTGGGCACATGATCCAAGGCCGATCCAAGTGATCCCTAGAGTGCCACATGTCCAGGTGGGACTTAAAGTGAAAAAGTTGTCGGAGTGTGTCGACACAGTCATTGGGTGTGTCGACACACTATCCTAATTCCACAAAACAGGTCTTCTGGGAGATGGCTCTAGTGTCGACACACTCACTGGCTGTGTCGACACACTATCCCAATTCTGCAAAACTGGCCCTCTGGGAGAGGTCACTAGTGTCGACACTGCCTAGGACTGTGTCGACACACTGTCCCAACCTGTCAACTGGGTTCTCTGGGAGCTGGGTCTAGTGTCGACACCACTTGGGACTGTGTCGACACACTTGACCATTTGTTCATGACTTTTCCTTAGGGTTTGATACCCTGTGTCGACACCAGTAGTGGGTGTGTCAACACTACCCTTGTAAGAGATGTATGTCCCTGAGAAATAAACACATAAATCATTAGTCCAATGTATTATCATGAATATATATGATAAAATGTGTTTGGAAACATGCTTTTTGAATATTGTTATTACATGTGTGATGTATTTAACATGTTCTATTTATTGTGTATTAAAATCACAACTTGTCATCATCAAAATTATGAGGGGAAATGTATTAAATTCACACTCAACCCAACATCTTTCTTAGAAAAGAAAGAACAATGCTGAGAGTTGGAACAGATGAACACCAACTAAGATAAACTCTCAGCAAAAAGACTCTCTCCATAGATTACAAAGATGCACAAAGAGAGATTGAAAAGAGGAGAATGAGCTTGAATGCTTGAGTGCTTCAGTTGCTTGAACACTTCTTCTGGGGCTCGAGATCTTTCTCTCTTTTCCTTTGAGTGTATGGGGAGTTGAGGTTCTTCAATGGTTGTACACTCCTTGGATGATCTTCAGGAAGGCTCTGTCATCGTTCTTCAGCCTTGCTTCATCTTTTATATGAGCAATTTGAATATTCGTTGGAGATCTAGCCGTTGCTCATCTTCTCTTTCTTCTGATATTTTGTGGTCTATGAGGTCTGCAAGCATAGAAAAAATTGTTTAGATAAAAGAGTGTTTCTGTCAAAAAGGTTCATACCTCTATGTTTTCTGTTGCCACCCAGAAGTAGTAAGTAACCCCCTTTTTGTTGGTAGGAAAGAAGAGATCTAGAGAGATAAGCAAAAAGATCTTCTGTCATAAATATATTTAACTTTTCACTAGATGCCAAAACACTTTGAAATATAAAGGAAATCGATATTTGAGTGATCAAATCTATGTTTTCAAGCAAATCCATGTTTTACTTATGAAATCCATGTTGAAATCCATGTTGTTTCATGCAAATCGATTTTTGAGTGATTAAATCCATATTTTCAAGCAAATCCATGTTTCACTTATGAAATCCATGTTCTTTCAAGCAAATCGATGTTTGAGTGACCAAATCCATGTTTCACTTATGAAATCCATGTTCTTTCAAGCAAATCAATGTTTGAGTGACCAAATCCATGTTTCACTTATGAAATCCATGTTCTTTCAAGCAAATCGTTGTTTGAGTGACCAAATCCATGTTTCACTTATGAAATCGATGTGAGAGTGAAATCGATGTTTCACTTACGAAATCGATGTGAGACCAAATCGATGTTTCACTTATGAAATCGATGTGAGAATCGATGTGAGACCAAATCGATGTTTCACTTATGAAATCGATGTGAGAGTGAAATCCATGTTTTCAAGCAAATCGATGTTGCAGTGAAATCCATATTTTTAAGCAAATCGATGTGGCACTTTGTGAACTGAAATCGATGTATATTGAATGGACATCGATTTAGCTTTTTAGTACAAATCACACGACAATAATGGCATAAATTTATATTTATTAGAAAAATATGATATTTAATTTATTATTAGAAAAACATGGTATTAAATATATTTAATATTTAATTAATCACATAAATTTATTTTTATTAAGAAAAAAAATAATATTAAATATATTTAATAACATTTAATTAATCATAAGTTTTGTTATCACCAAAATACCATAAATGTATATTTATTAGGAAAACATGATATTAAATATATTTAATTAATCATAAGTTTTTTTATAACCAAAATATAAGGGTAAAATATAGAGTGGTTCAACAAAACATGCTTAACAAGTCCAAATAATCGCTTAAATAACTCAAGATTAGCTACTGGGATAAAACAGGTAAATCGCTCACGTTTATCAGGCAGACAGAAATGCGACGACGGAGACCGCCACGTTCATGCAAACCCTAATCGTTTAAATGGTGCGATTTCCCAGAGGCGGGAAAGGATAGTGAAACACGACGACCTAAGCGGTCGCGTTTCAGAGGTCTTCTGACAGTCAATGCGCACACAGTTTGAGGCATGGGATGAGAAAAAAATGTGATGATATGGGCTGACTCCATTCAAGTAATCACGATGGTCAGGATCGATGCGATACCAGTCGGTTGAAACGCGTCGCCTGGCTCCGTCGCGATTCAACGTTCAACCCGAAAATGCAAGAACATGTAGCGATCATCATGCAATGCTTATAACTCACAAACTAGGGCACTTGGGACAAAGTGATGAACATGAAACTTGTAGGGGACATCAAGAAGAAGAGAACTATACCTTTGGACCGAATCAATTTGGTCTCGTTAGGCGTGCAAACTAGTATGAACAAGAATCGGTACAGACTTGCGCGATGATGGGAAAACGCTTATAACTCCATGGATACTCAATGAAAATTGGGAAAATCGCTTGCATATGACACTAGACATGCAGCACTACAAGATTGTATGAGTTTAGTTTCTCGTCAGCCTGAGAATACCTACCTTTGTGAAGATCTAACTTCGGGTTATGCA
Organism: Colocasia esculenta; assembly: GCA_014218235.1. Lineage (NCBI taxonomy): Eukaryota > Viridiplantae > Streptophyta > Magnoliopsida > Alismatales > Araceae > Colocasia > Colocasia esculenta. The sequence goes on along the minus strand of CM024753.1, from coordinate 127,376,173 downwards.
CAGGATGCAACAGAGCATGGTTGAGGAAGAAGCTCCATTCTCCAGCCGTTCTCCTCTACTCCTGGTGCCCTAGCACAGCCTCCCATGACCCCAACACAATGGTGAACCTCCCCTTTTAGCCTTAGGTCGAGTTCTTATTTGTCTAGGGTTTATTCCATGTCCCATTACAACTAGGAAGGGTGGCTGCGGGTTCCAGCTAGTTCTTGCCATATTTTGGAGGTTTCTCCTCCCAATTGGAGTAGAATCACCATTAGAAGGTGCTAGCTATGGTGGGTCACGAATTGGCTTACCTTTCATGGTTTATTTCATTAGTTTTCACCATAATTTACCCTTTCTTATTTTCTGTACATTTATATTCCGAATTTAGGGGTATTTGTTCTTGCTCCATAATCCATACTCCCAATTTGGCCCAATAGCCTTTGTGTGAACTAATGCCATTCAAGCCCATTACTTTTTAATATTTATTGAGTTTTATTAATTTATTTCTTTTGTTATTTTTATTTATTTATTTATTAAAAATATTGGGTTGCTACAGGTAATGCTATTCCTTGTGATTATTTAGCTTTTGTTTCACAAATTGAGCCCAAGATAGTCTATGGGGCACTGACTGATGAATCTTGAATTTTAGCCATGCAAGATGAACTGATTTAGTTCAAGAGAAACCAGGTTTGGTCCCTTATGCCTATGTCATCAAATCATCCTGTTATTGGCACCAAATGGGTGTCAGAAACAAAATAGATGAAGCTGGTGTCATTTGTAGAAACAAGGCTAGACTGGAAGCTCAAGGCTATTCCCAAGAGGAGGGCATAGATTTTAATGAAATCTATGCACCAGTAGCTAGACTTGAGACTATTCAGATTTTATTAGCATATGCATATGCATTTGACTTAAACTTATTTCAAATGGATGTGAAATCTGTATTTTTAAATGATTTTATAAAAGAAGAAGTCTATGTTGAGCAACCTTCTGACTTTGAAGACATAGACCAACCTAATCTTGTTTTCAAATTGCATAAAGCTTTATATGGTCTGAAACAAGCACCTAGAGCTTGGTATGAAAAACTAAGTGTATTTCTTTTAAAACATGATTTTACAAAGGGCAAAGTAGATAGCACTTTGTTTATTAAATCATGCTATCAGAATACCTTAATTGTGCAAATTTATGTTGATAATATCATTTTCGGAGCTACTGACGAATCTCTTTGTAAGTACTTTGAAGAATTAATGCAGGGAGAATTCAAGATGAGTTTGATGGGGGAATTGACTTACTTCCTTGGACTCCAAATCAAACAAGAGACGGAGAGGTGCTTCTTGCCGCCCAAGCGACGGTAGACCCAGTGGCGCTGAGAGCCTTCGAGGCCAACCACTTCTCGGCGGAGTCGAAGCTGGCCATGGTGCCTGTTGCCACTGCAGGCCCGCAATGGAAGGAGGATCTCCTGAAGATGAATAAGAAGATCGAGATCCTCCAATGCGGAACTCGATCCCCCTCGGTCTAAACACTACTTTCCTCCTCACCGTTCGTCGAGGAGATCATGTCAGCCTTGATCTCGTTGAAGCTCCAGCTTCACAAATTCCAATGGTACAATAGGACAACCAACCCCATTCTCCATCTCAATAACTTCCAACAGTAGATTGATATGGTAAACATCTCCAATGCCTTGAAGTGTCATACGTTCATGTCGACGCAGGACGATGCCACACTGCAGTGGTTCAAGACACTACCGACATGATCGGTATGAAGCTTCACCGACCTCGCACAGAGGTTCCTGGACCACTTCTGCAACATAGTGCAACACTCCCTATGCACCGATGACCTCTAGCTAATTTCTCAAGTAGAGATTGAGCTCTTCAGGGATTATGCTAGAAGGTTCCATGTCAAAGTCATGAAAGTTATTGACCTCGACCTCCACACGATCGTCAATATCCTAACTAGGGTTTGTTGCAACACACCCTTCGTGGCGTTAGTTGCAAAGAAGCCCGATTGACGTTGATCGACCTCCTCTCTTGCATGCAGAAGTACGTATGGCTTGAGTAGACTTTGAGAGCTGCCCGCAAGTTGCATCATCCTACCGGCCAATGGGGCATCAAGTGGCGCGTCCCAAAGAAGCCGAAGCAGAAGGAAAAGTTTCCCCGACGCGATGCTTCGCATTGTTCTGGCCAATCATGTCGGCCCGATGTTTCATGCCGGGACCAAGATTAGCCTCAATTTGGTAGGCTCCCATCCGAGATCCTATAGATGTTCAAGAAGTTGTCTGTGTTTCGGAGGCCCGAGCCTATAAAGGGACCCCCGTCAAAAAGGGTCCGACAAGTATTGCGACTACCATAAAGTCTTCGACACATGACTGATCAGTGCTAGAGTCTGAAAGATGAGATCACATACTTGCTATGGTGGGGCATCATCGGAAGGACGTCGTTGATGAGAAGCCCAAGTCGGCCAACTCTGAAGATGAGAAATCCGTCCCTTTAGCGAAGGGAGCGGCGTTGGTACTCGCCAGTGGATTAGAAGGAGGAGGCGACAACAAGCAGAAGAGAAAGGCGTTCATGTCATCATTTGGACCAATCCCCATGAAGCAGCCACTGGGGAAGGGCGGTATAATATTCTTTTTAGACAAGGACCTTGTCGGCTTCAATGTCCCTGTAATGACCCTCTTTATACCGATACGATTATACCAATCCCCATCGGTATAAAGAGCGTCATTACAGTGGGATAAAACCCAACACTAGCCGATAGGTTGAAAAGTACGTAGATAGCAATTTATTTCAGCGGAATAAAATAAACAATTCAACATTAGTCCATCACCATCACATATTCCACAGTCTATATAGCGAAAATAAAATGACATTGTCCACATTATTACATGAGGAAAGAACTACATTGTCCAAATATTGTCCATACAATATTTTTATTCAAGCTACGAAAAGAAAAGTACAACTGAAAATTTGCTCCTCAAAAGCTACTCCTCCAAGAGATCAACCTTCGCTATGCCTTCCTTCCAAAATAGTAATACCTGTCTCACCTGTACGCCGAAGCAAGGGTGAGTCCAAAGACTCAGCAAGTAAAACAAAGACTTAATCTTAAACATATGACATTCACATTAAGCTATTGAACACCAAGGAATACACACTAGCATTTAAATTACAAGAACATGCATGGAACATACTTCTAGCTATCAACACATTTCTAAATCACTAAAGCATACTTTGCTCTATTACATTTTTAATTTAAATCATGGATACTAATATTATACACTTGAACACATTATTTACACCTAACATGTAACATGATTCATTCATTCACACTTTAGTTCATTTCACTATATATTCCTAAAATTAGAACATAGAATTTGGCATAAAGATTTGAACAACCTAACATGATGACTATTCACTTTTCACATGTACTTTTCATATCTAATTTCACATTTTGCTTGCTGTTATAATGCAAATAATTATCATACACATGGTTTCATATTCTATAGCATGAATTTAAAAGTCTAGAACATAGTCAAGTTGATTGGCAATACTACACAATTTAAACATAGAACTCTATACTAAGCACCCATCACAACTAGCATGGAATCTAAACATTCTTCCTTATGTTTAACACATTCATAACTATATTTTACTTGCTGTTTTAGCATGGAATAAACCCCATTATATGAATTTAGTCTTATTCACACACAATCCCGCTCCTTTAGGAACCTCACATGCTCAATTTTTCAGGTTACATAAATGGCATGATGACGTATGTTGATTCATGTGTCCTATCTCATAAAAAGAAATAAAACACCTAACATAATACTAAACATGATATCACAATTATGGTAACTAATTCATGAAATTATATGAACATATTGAATTAATATATTAGTTTTTCACATGCAAGCACATTCTCATTAACATTAACTTATCTCTTTACTTGTCTCTTCACATAATCCTCATATTACTTATTCTTTCATTTTCACTTATCACCTATTATGTCATTTGCACTCATCACCTGCCACTTTTGTATATCATTGTACACTTATTCATATTCTAATAATTTTAAAAAAATGCCATGACACATAGTCCTAACTACCTATTAGAGGACTCAAACAAATATCTCATACTCATAACTCATCGCATATCATAGCACATAACTCTTAACACATAACTCATATCACATACCCACCACCTAGGCAATGTAGTGGTGAATCTTGGTAACTGCGCAGACCGAGAGAAGCTCTCTCCACCCTATCCAGTGGTACTTGTCCACCTCCAGGTTTTTCCCAATGCCCTTAGGACAAACTTTTCACACAGAGAGCTTTCCATAGGGACTTTTCTATATACAGCTCTCGAAGCCTCTAGGGTAGCAGTGTCATTCTTGGCCTAATTATCACACATTTACTTATTCACATTTTCACACCCTATTCACATATTTTACATATAATACTTAATCACTTTACACATATTAATTATCAATTTCACATATCTTAGTTAACCTAATCATGATACTACTGTTTTCAAAATTAAAACATCTTACTTTACAGTCCTAAACATGCTGTACATTTACTGAATTGCACAAGATCGAATTCAATACATCTAATATGAACAATTTCCATGGTTTAACTAATAACTGTACTTGCTGTCATTAATTTGATTTTAAATTTTTATCACAGGTCATTAGCAATAAGTATGTCACATATGCAATTTTTTAGATTTTTTGAACAGAAAATATAATTTCTATAATTAAATCTAAGTTGCAGCCATAATTATCGAAATATCATTAAGTATGGTACACACCAACCTATTTGGACATTAACAGAATAGAAACCTAATACCGGTATTCAATCTGTCATGGAAAATTTATAAAATTTAATTTACAAAAAAATCTATTTATACTAGATTTAAACATGTTCATGTCATGCTCCTTATTCACTCTCTAAATTTTAATAATTTACATGGTCCATAGAAAATTTAGGCAACCTCATGATATGACCTACTAACAGTATACAATCACCTATAAAACTTTCAATATATACCCATGTCCAGAAATTATTTAAACAGTAAAAGAAGATCAAAAAGCACACTTTCAGGTCCTGAAGAAATAGACGTCAAGGGATGTTGCCGTCAACTTCAAGTGAAGAACTTGACTACAACCTATGTTGTCGTCAACTTGGTCCCAGCAGCACATACAGACAACTTTTCATACAAGGGTGAATTTGGGGTTCGAGGACTCGAGGAAAAATCTGTAAAAATACTAAGACTTAAGGGGACATGTATAAGATCAAGATCTAGGTTTACTTGCCTCTTAAAAAATCTACAAAGATCAGAATATGTCGATGAAGCCCTTCTTGGCCCTGCCAAAAAGGTGCTCAGAAACTCCTTAGATCTTCTTCTCCAGTCGATATAGATGGCTCCTCGGAGTTGGGATCTCTTCTTGGATGTATTGGCTATCCTCCAGATGTTGTAGCTCCTCGGGGAAACACCTCCAGTCGACGGATCCGGCCTTCTAAAGTTCAACTTTTCACCATCTCGGAGCTAGGGTTTTCACCAAATTCTAAAAGCCTTTTCCTCGTCCTAAGATGGGTATTTTATAGGCTCGGGGTTGGGGATACATACTAGGGTAGGTTTTCCACGCATTAGGAAGGGTTTCCTAATCCGGAACCAGCCAAAACACGAGCATTAACAATTCTGGAACCGTTACGCAGGAGGATATTAACGTCAACATCGGTTGTAGTCAACTGCACAGTTGACGTCAAGGTCTGGCCGCCAGAATGGGGTTGGCGTCCAGTGGGTGGCCGCCCACTATGGTTGGCGTCCAGGGGGTGGACGCCAACAGTGCCTTGGCGTCCAGGTCCTGGCCTCCAGCAACACAGTGCAGCCAAAACTCCGTCAAATCTAAAATTAAATGTATAAATACAGCAAAGCAATCTATTATGTGTAAAAATAATTGCATATATTCTTACCACATAAAGTACATACATTTCACAATATTTAATTAAATACAACTTACACTAATCATAATTAAGAACAATATGCATCAATACATACATATATGCACATATACATACACATTGCATAATTACATACATTACACATGAACCTATGATTAAAATGTGTTCATTATTAGTTAAACATTATATGCACATTATCATCCAAATACTTTACACACCATAAATAATTTAACATGCTTAAAGTAGATAAATATTATTTAAACAAGAATAACACATGTATGTATACATACGCACATCCATAATACTAACTACATGTATTAAAATAATTAAATACAATAGGCACCTCAATAATTGGATAATTCATACACATTTAAATATATATTGCATACTCGAAAATAAACTCATGATTATTTACAAAATGTATGATAGTGTTCTCTCACTATGTGTACAACATGTACCATATGCATGAGATTTACATATATTGATGACTAGATAGTGCATGCACAATTATGTATGTTTTATACTTGTACAAAAATAGCACACATATACTTACATGGTCCACAACAAAACTTACCCCTCACATGCACAATGTTATCTATGTATTATTCATATACTATAGATGAATTTGATGTACATAGGATTAAATAGATAGATATCACATGCATAAAGTAACATACATATATATATTTACACACAACTTCCATGGAATAGGTAGGATAGTATGCACTTCAAGATTTAGATAGTGCATGCATAATATTATTAAGATACAATTTGGAATAAGTTATCTATGAAAATTCTATACAACAAAAAAATCCTTGCATGCACATACTTGAATTATCATATGCATAAATATACACGTATTTACATCATAATTATATACATTATGCATGAAGTAGATAACTACAACATGCACATAAGTAATTCTATTATCATGCATAATATTACCTAAGTATTATATACCTAGGATTTTAGTATACACAGTATGCACAAATTAGTTAATTGCCTATTTTCACCTAAATATCATATATATACATGCATACATTCATGAGAAGTGTAAGAATTATAATATGCGCTATAAAATACACATGTTATGCACTCAACAAGTAAATACACATGCACGATATAAAAGAATGAAAATTCGGGGTATCACAGTCCCCCACAATGACACACTTGTTATTCATGCCGACATAGTTGGGTATGATGTACACTGCATTTTAGCAGATAATGGAGTAGCCCACAATGTGTTGTTTTATGACTACTTTGTATGGATGATCAAGCTAAGCGTAGAGCCTAGGCCAATCTCCACCCCCACCCCCCATTTTTTGGTTTAATGGGTTTCTTGTATCAATTGAGGGATCGATAAAACTAAAAGTCACCCTCGGCACCTAACCACGCCATGTATTGGTTGAGGTTGACTTCCTAGTTGTGAAGGCCAGGTTGGCCTACAATGTGATGTTTGGTCGGGGGGGGGGGGAGTCTCGTCAACCTATCATTAGAGACTCAAGTTCCCGACACGTAACTGGGTCGGCCAGGTTGTGGGTGTTGAACCACTCTTATATTTATCCCTATATTTTGGTGATAACTAAAACTCATGAATACCATAAATATATAATATTTTTCTCTCATGAAAATCATGAATATATTTAAGAATAATTTTCAAAGTATTTATGTATAAAAAATAAGATAGTTTCTATTACCTTAAAAAATATGCACTAAAAGTCCATATCGATTACAGTTCAATGTGTATTGATTAGAGACTAAAGTGCCACATTGATTATTGAAGAAGGTTTTGACCGAGTAGAGAACAAAAGGAAGTTTCTATCGATTAGAGAAGAAATATTATACCAATTAGGGAACAAGTGTTATATCGATTATTGAAGAAACTTTCTATCGATTAGAGAAGAAAAGTTTCATATGAACTATTGAAAAAGTAGTGTTCTGATTATAGAAGAAACGATTGTTCCGATTAGTGATATATTTCATGTTATATCGATTAGTGATATATTGCATCAATTACTGAACATTCACTTTCTGTAAGGCCCCCGGTTTTTCGTCCTTTTCTTTTATAAGTACCTTATTGTGCGAATGTTTAGGTGTCATGTATGTAGCTAGATATACATATGCATATAACTTGTGCGTGTAACTAATCGTATGCGTATACATATAAAACTTTTATTTTATGCATGCATGTAAGTATGTATGTATACATATATGCTATCTATGCTATATATTATATATATATATATATATATGATATTTACTTAAGTGGTAAATTAGGTGTATGATGTGTTGCTCATATTATATATGTTGTATTAAATGAAGATTGGTATAAAAGTGTGCATTTGTGTGTATAATTATTTAGTAAGTGTTGTTCATTTCATTGTGAAGATAGTATGTGCATTATACCGAGCACATTATATACCATCTTGACTATTTATGAATACATGTGTGTACTTAGTTGCATATATATATATACACATATATTGTTTGGTTGCATGATGTAATTGGTGTGTACATTATACCCTATGTATTGCATACATGTACATAAGGAGGATTAAGGATTCTGTGAAATTGTTTGTTCTGGCCGAAGACCATGTTGACGGCAGCATATGTGGACGTCAAGGACAAGTAGGCGGCGACATCGATGGACGCCAACTACTATTATGGACGTCCGTTGATGTAGACGTCTACTTCCCTGACAATTTTCTGAGCAGCTGCATGGTGTGCCATGCCTCCGATTGGGGGATGCCAACCACCCCAACGGCTCCTTCGCCCCTGCCAAGACAGACCCCATGTCTTGTCTATATGACCACCTACCCCTTGCAACCTAGAAGTCCCTTTGGCCCTTGCAAGAGGGGAAGAAACTCTGGCCCCAAAAGGTGAGAAAAACCCTAAAACCCTGAGAGCTGTGAGGAAACCCGAACTTGGGAGGCTTTGATCCAGCGGTTTGGAGCTTCTTCCGGAGATCTACTTCGACAAGGAGGGAGTCTATACAAAGGAGAAGGCTTCCCCAACCTTGCTTTGGAGTCTTCTTCGACCTAGAACCCGTGTGAGGGAGGTTTTGGAGGCTTCTTGGCTCTGCCGAGGAGAGCTTCTCCGGCCTTTTTGATCCCCTTGGAGGTTTTTCCAAAGGCAAGTAACCCTTGCACTTCGTCCATGTATGTGTCTAGGAGGTTTTTGTGATTTTTACGGATTTTCCTCGTGTCCTGGATCCCCATATTTCCCCTTTCTTTAGAGCTCGGACTGTGTTTTTGCACAGGTCCGAACTTGACGGCAAGGTCTATTGACGTTGAGATCTTGAGTCAGCGGCCAACGATGTTGCCGCCAACTCTTGTAAACGGCCATAGCATGCCGTTAAGTTCTTCTTGACAGAACAGTGAACTATTCTGCCCTATATCTTTAATTTCTGGACTTTGGCGCATGAGGACATAATGTAAATTTTATATGTTATGTAAAATAGGTAATGTGATGTGTGTGAAATTTCCTGTATTTTTTTGTGGATGACATAATTTATTAGAATTATTGAAAGGCATGCGTAGGAAAGAGGTTACGCCTGGTTAATTTTGTTCCCATGATTTCTGAGGAATCAAATGCTGTAGAATTTTATGAACCATGTTTGTAGGTGTCAGTCCATGCCCTGCAAATTTGGGAAATTTTCCTATATTCATGTGAAATTTTATAATTCCTACATTGAGAAATTGAAAGCATGTGTAGACCTTGTGAAAATTTTAGTAAATCGGGTGATGAGAAATAAATTTGGGAAAAATTTCTTGTACCAATATGTATGTGTGGTTCATGACTGTGCATGATCAAATCTGAAATCCATGTCATGTTCTATGTTGACTTAGTTTTTGAATGGCATGAAACTGAATGTTTCAATTTCTATAAATGCATGTGAATTCAGAAAAATGTGAAAATTTGTATGTGTTCCTATACCCGAAAACAGTATGTGGTTAAATTTTCAGGAAAATTTGATGACAGTAGCCTACACTATGAGATTTCCATGTGAAAATGAGTTATAAATATATGTACCATGATTAAGGTCAAATGATGTGCGCTCCAATTACTCCATGAGAGCTACTAAATGCTTGATTTCTGTTATTAGTGGCATCATGCTAGGGAAAGAACAGAACCATCTGCATAAATAAGGAAGTGTGAATATCATATGTAAAACGTGTGTTAATCGGAATGTGTAATGTGTAAAATGTGCCGTGTGTGACACTGCTTCCATAGAGGGCTGTGGAACTGTACCATGGAAAAGTCCCCATGGGAAGGTTCAATGTGTATGTGTATCCTATGGGCATTAGGATGAAATCCTGGTGGCGGACAAGTACCGTCGATAGGGTGGAGAGGGCTTCTCCCGGTCTGCGCAGTACCAAGGCTTATAACTATATTGCCTAGGTGATAAGTATGTGTTATGTGTTATGTGTCCTTCTAATGGTGGTTTGGACTATGTGTCACGGCATATAAATGTGAAATGTGAATGTGTATATGTGAAGATTGTGTAAGTGCCATGTGGACATGTGCGAAGTGAAAGTTGTGTACATGTGAATGTGTAAATGTGTAGCATGTGAAACCAATGTGTTAAAGTGTAAAACTGTGATTCCTAATGTGAAAATGTTAGAAACATATTAGAACAGCAAGCTAATTAGATAAGCAATCATGTTATTGTGTGCAAGAATGTCTATAGAATCCATGCTAGAACCTTCTTTCCATTATGTGCAAAAACCATGCCTAAATCGCTCTCATGATGTGGTATGAATGAGACAAGTTCTTAATTGAGTTCATATGTTAAAAGAATGAGAAAAGAACATGTGTTAGATTAGTTGTTTGTTTGAACGTAATTCATATGTTATGAAACTAGTAGAAGCATTATGCTAGACTTGTCTTGAATAACAATAGATATGCGTAGAAGGTGTAAGAGAGTGAGCCATGTGATGTGAATATGTTAGAGTGTGAAATGAACTTGCATGTTATGAGACTTTTAATCCATGTCAAAACAGCAACCTTAATGCATGTAAAATGATAGTTAGCATGTGCTACCATGTGTAGAAACCATGATGGTAATGTTTCCTTTCATGCATATGAGAACCTCATGTTTAGTTGCTTTCATGTTCTAGTTAATTCAAAGTGTAGCTTTCATGTGATTGGATGAGTAGAAACATGTGACAGGTAGTTTAATTTGAAAGGTATAAATCATGTTCCATGTGCTTTAAATTTTGTAGAAATACCCTGACAGGTTGTGTTGATATCACATAGCCTTGCTACATGCTTTGAATGAATACGATTGAATGTGAATGCCTATATGATGTATGCATGTATGAAGTGCATGATGTTATTTGCTGAGTCTTTTAGACTCACTCCTTGCTTCGGCGTACAGGTTTAGTAGGTGACCCTACATCTTTTGGGAAGAGACAGTGGGGAGCGACTCCGAGCGCGGAGAGTAGCTTGGCGGAGTCGTTATTGTCATATTTTGCTTTCATAGTATGTAATTTGAGGCATTGTATTGAACTGTTATGTAATTGTGAACAAACTACGTAATTTGATGTTAGAATTGTAGTTATGTGGACAATGTACCTTGTTTAAATTCAGTTAAGTAAGCTTTAGCTTTCCTTTAATTGCTATATGGACTGTGGATGTCAATGTGGATGATGAAATGAAAGACAGTAGTTCTTTTCTTCCGCTACTCTGTACTTATATTTGTGTACATCTCAATCGAATGATAGTGTCGGGTAAATGTCCCGCTGTGGTGATCTTCGTCGTGCCGACATGGGTTGGTACAACCGTACCGGCATAACGAGGGTCGTCACACTTTCCGATTACTTAACATCATTCCGATTACTCATCTGTTATTCTCATTAGAGAACAAAGTTTATATCGATTGGTGTTATAAACATTCCGATTACTGAACAACAATTCAATATCCTTCAGATTAGTAAACAAGGGTTTAGTGGCATTCTAATTAGTGTTATAATTGTTCCAATTACTGAATAAAGGTTTTAAATTGTTTCGACTATTTGAACATGTGCCTTACAATATTTTGATTAGGCTTCTGATGTTTTGATTGGTGAAAAATTATCATATATGCTCTCGATTAGTGACCAACTTGAATCAAATACATCGTTTGTCTATATCTTTAGTTTGAATATTACTCCATCAATTATTTTGGCGCATAAATAAGATTTCAAATCATTTGCACATATTTTACTTATTATTTCCTACCTTTCAAAGTATGTACTCTGTAGAGTAGCTGTTTCCAAGAAATTTGATCAGACTGTATCCTACCTTTTTCATGCTACCTTTTCATAGTAGGTAAGAAGGGTGTCAACAGAACCTGCGGACTAAAGGGAAATAAGGTATGGGCTAACTGACACATGACTTCTCTTACTTAACATCATCTTCCATACAGTTATTGTATGCAGGTCTATGATACTCACACAATACCTATGTGAGACTTGTTAAAAGGGACTCTAGAAATATACTCTAAATAAGAGGAAGCAACGGGAAGAAGATGAAGTCTAATGGCTATTATTCAAATGGTCTTCTTCAATATCTCAAAGAAAATGAAGAAGAGCAACGGGAGAAGATGAAGCCTTAATAGTTATCTCATCGGTCTTCTTTAGAAGCCTTGTAAAGAGTTGAAGGCTTTGAAGCATTCTTAATAAGGTGCATACACCAAAAAGCTAGAAATATTATGCCCAAGTTTTCAAGCGTTCAAGCCTTCATTCTTTTCTTCTCTCTCTATGTGTCATTGTAAATTTGGGAGAGTCTGTAAGCCTGAGAGATTGAGCTTCTTTCATATTCTCTACCTCTCAAGTTGTAGAAATCCGGTATTTTAATAAATAAATAAATCAAAAAATTTAAAGAAAAATGAATTAATTAAAACCCATTAAACAAAAAGAAGTAATGGGCTTTGCTAAATGGATCATGTAAAAGTTATTGGGCCAAAATAGGGATTTTTAAATGATGAATAATACAATAATACCCTAAATTCGTATCTTTAATATTTCCTAAAATGAAAAGAGCTAATAAATCATTAATATGGGTTGGAATTGGACTCCTAACCCTACCCAAATTGGCTAGGTACGAATTTGCAACCCAACCTAACCCAATTAGGAGTTGGAAAGCTTGGAAGTGTTGGGTTGAGTGTGGTTTTGATGTATTTCTCCTCATAGTTTTGATGATGACATTTTATGATTTTAATGCTTAATGGGTGGAACATGTTACATACATCATTTATGTAATAACAATGTTCAAAAAGCATGTTTCAAATACCTTACACTTCATACTTTGATGATAATACCTTGTACTAATGTTTTATGAGTTAAATTCTCAGGGATGTACAGGTTTTATCATGGTAGTTTCGACACATCCATTGATGGTGTCGACACTGTGTCATAGTCTCTGAAGCATTTTCATGAAGACAGGGTCAAGTGTGTCGACACAGTCCATGGTCGTGTCGACACTAGACCCAACTTCCAGGAGATCCATTTATCTAAATGGGACAGTGTGTCGACACAGTCAGTGGTCGTGTCGACACTAGACCCAGCATCCAGAAGACCTTCTTTGCACAATTGGGACAATGTGTCGACACACTCAGTGGTAGTGTCGACACAGTCCGTCTGAAATCTCAACTTATGATTTATCTGGACACGTGGCTGCCTAGGGTTCAATGGAATCCGTCTTGGATCATGTGCCCACGCACTCCAAGGGTATCATTGGACATGTAGGGCTATAAATACCCCACTAATCGGCCCCCAAGCTAAGAGAGACCTCCAGAATTTTCCAGCAAGAGCCTTTGGCGGCAAGAAGAGGAATCTCCCGCTCCTGCTCTTGTTGTTGCTGTGGTGATCCATCTGCATCCCTTGACAGCACAAGAGATTGAAGGAGAGCTTTGGAGAAGGAGCTGAAGCACCTCTCAAAGGAGCAGATCCAGCAGAAGCCAGCAATTTAGGAGAATCTGAAGGTGACTCAGAAGCAATTGAAGCAGAGCATCGCCCAGTGACTCAAAGCATCAACAAATCCCCTCAATTCAACCTTCTGCAAGGGATCTCCATTGAAGAACATACTCTGTATCTAATTCTCTTAACTCTGAAAGTGTTCTTCTGATTCATCCATGGGAATTGTGCATAAAGTGTTGCACAAGTCTCTGTGAATGAATCTGTCTTGAATCAGATTATTGCTAGAGGATCTGATTTATATTGATCTTGATCTACCTTGTGGTTTGTGAGCTATAGTGCTTAGTTGTGTTGAGTTGAACACTCTGTGTGTTTTTGAGCAAGTGTGCTCAGTTTCTGGAGCAGTTGTGCTCTAGAGTTGGTGTGTGAGTTGTTGAACTCAAGTGTGTTGGAGCTGTCAAGCTCCAGTGTGAGTTGTTATCTTTTGAGTAGTGGAGCCTCACTATGTGAGGGGTGGATGTAGGAATCACTGGTGTGATCTCCGAACCACCTAACAATCCCTTGTGCAGTGGTTTGATCTGCTTGTCCTCTCTAGATGCTTGCATAGGATTTCGAACTCACACTAATTGTTGAATTGCTTCACACATCTTCCACACACACTCACTCTTCAGATAAACAAATTGTCTATGTGAATAGATCTCTGATTAGAAGTAATTTTGAATTACTCAAGCTTCCGCATTAATTGGGTAAGATCTATTCAACCCCCCCTTCTAGATCTTATCCTTCCACATATTCGATCCTACAGGAAGGTTGATAGAAATAAGGAAAACTCGAAATTAAATATGAATTAGAGTTGTAGTAGGAATTGAAGACACTGGAGGCTTAAATACACCCCAACCTCTCCATGGCTGGCCCTAATGCGTTGCTGAGGCTTGCTGGACATGGAGGAGAGGCCAAAGGAAGGGAAAAAACATGGGGAGAAGGCTTGCTCAAGATCTAACCCTTGTTCTTCAAGTTCAAAGCTCTAGGAGACAAATCGACCCAACGGTAGGCATTCTCACAACCTAAACCTAATTAATCTCGTCTGTAGGATGTTCCTAACATCAGGAACAAAAGCCCTCTAGTTTCTCTAATTTTCATCGACCATATCTTTTGATCTTTATTTTTGAAGTTCTGCTATCATCTTGACCCCGAACCATCATATTTAATTTAGATCTCCATGCACTCTTGATCTCATGCCACGAAATTTTAACTAGACATACTGCTCGTTGTCAGGAATCTTTTGCCACCAAAATCCCCAATTTTCATGTAGTATACTACTCGAATTTATTCTTTTCCCTTCACTGTTTATTGCTCTGTGTTCTTTGTGCATGAACTTGTTTAAAACCTATCAAGATCATGATTAATTTCAAATTCCTATTTACTGTGTATACCTTCGCAAGCCTAGTTTCATTTAAATCTATTTTCATGATTTTTCATCATCTGTACATCGAGATTTTTATTTTTGAATGACCTTGTATCAAAACATGGAAAGCCTGGACCGTAATCCAAGGCAATCCTTTTCCTGTTTGGACTTAGGCGTAGGAACTGAGAAAGCGATGGCCTGACAGGCCGCATTCTCAAGGGCTGATCGAGACCAGAACCCTGTCACATTCTGAACGCGACAGAACCTGGCGTCGTGTTCTGGCCGTCTGTCCTGACCGACCCGTCGCGACCTTTGAAAGTTTCTGTCGCATTCTGGATGTACCCTGCCGCGATCCTTACAGGGGTACATCACCTTCTAGATTTTTTTCACATAAACCCTGGATTTTGGCGTTCTTGTCCTTCTACAGTGATTATACCTTTTGTTAACAGTCTTGAACACAGTGAATAAAAGATGCCATAATGTGAACATGTATTGATTAATTTAAAAGACACATACATGATCTTTTCATATCCATGACTCTTTCATCACATGCACATACTTGTAACCATCCAATATGGCTTGACTTGACATGAAAATATCTCATAATATATCTGGTAATTTACTTCAATAATGTATATTACATTGCCCTATTTTAATGGACTCGTCTTCTTTTCTCGCGATATTTTGGTAATACCGTTATCGATGCTCCACTGTTCTAGAATTCCTCTGGAACGTCGAGCACTTGTTTCTATGTACACTTTCTCTTGACTTGAACAAACTCTCCGTCAGATATTCCTTTTGCCGGACTAGTGAATCCTTGTTCAACGCCTCCGTAAGACTCCTTTGTCCATGGATTCCCACATGGTCGACGAGCTGGTTGTACCCTTAAAACCTATGATACCCTTTAGGGATCAGTAAGATCCAAACGGCTTTCAGAAGTTCTCTCTTACCTTGAATCATGTCGGACCTCTGGACCTGTGCATAACATAGCTAGTGGAAGGGTAGT
This sequence comes from Colocasia esculenta, assembly GCA_014218235.1. NCBI lineage: Eukaryota > Viridiplantae > Streptophyta > Magnoliopsida > Alismatales > Araceae > Colocasia > Colocasia esculenta. Next base: position 127,359,932 of record CM024753.1, on the reverse strand, counting down.
GAATTCCACTTGACTGCCAACACCAATTGCGCGTGTTGTGCAACTATTACTATCGCCTGTTTAATTGACGTTTTTGCGCAACGACCTGTAGTTCTCATCTATACTCTACTCGCTCATCTATTCACACTCTCTCTGCTATCTTGTCTATTCATCTAGTACTCTTATCTACTTCTTGGTACTCTTTATTGGCCATTGACTGATTGTCTAAAGATAAACAATATAACTAATGCCTGGCAATATATAAAGGGCCCAGTCTGGTCATGGGAGGTGCACCCAAAAGTGCTAGTGCCCGAGGGAGTTAATTGACCAGAGTGTTTGGCATTACACTCAAGTGCTCGACTATCTATATAACAATCAAAGTGCTATGCTATACTCAACTCATTGTGCTATCATGAACTATATTGTGCTATTTGTGCTATGGCCATCCTGCTCTTTGTGCTATACTTGACACTTGTGCTATATGAATCATGCTATCGCGGTATCACATGCTTGAAAATACTTGACTATCACTCTCTATCATTAGTTACTCTATTTTTTAATACACTAATCATTTAAAGCATGCCTGATCATGAGATTTAAGTCCTACTGGGCGTTATCGCTCACCCTGTGTTATTGTTATGTGTTCTCAGGTGAGACCGAGGATGATACTTACACTCAAGAGGATGGGAATGACCAAGAGTGAAGTCAAGAGAACCCTGACGTCTTAGTATTATGTTAGAGTCTTAGTTTAGTCATTTACTTTTATTCAATGTAATTGGGCCCTATAGATCGGCTTTGATATTAGTGATTGTAATAGAGGAATTATTAATGAGGCGCTTTTGATTTAGTATTTATTCTTCGTTCAATGATTGATGTCTATTACACACTCTGTACCCGTTTACTTGCAACTGCCTCACGTTCCGATATTCTGTGTCGGGGCATGATAGTTTTGTGGTATCAGAGCCTAGGTTGTTCTTAAGTGTAGGATGATCTAGGTTGACCAGCCTCGACTAGAGTTAGTTACCCTACCTACGTGAGCTGTGGTTAGAACCAAGGGTAACTAGTTAAAATGTTCCCACACACGCACAAATTAAATTCCACATCAATATCATAATAACAAGTTACTTTTGTAGGAACTTAAGCAACTAAGATGACTACTGAATGTGCTCAGATGAGGGGCATGCAACAAACTATCCAAGAACTCACTCGTGCGCTTCTGCAAGCTGAACAAGGTGGAGGAAACCGCGGCGGTGCAGACGAGCTGCATCGTAACTTCAGGAGCTTGAACCCGCCTAGGTTCAATGGTTCCACAGATCCAAACGAGGCCGAGCACTGGCTGAAGGAGACAGAAAGAATTTTCCGTGTTATGCAATGTGCAGCTGGGGACAAGCTGCTACTAGCTACCTTTCAACATGAGAAGGACACCCGCTCTTGGTGGGAGTCAGTGGAAGCGACTAGAGGTAATGGTCAATTTACTTGGGCGGAATTCAAGGAGGCATTCAACTCCATGTACTTCTCGGAGCATGCCCAAGAGAGGAAGGCTGCGGAGTTTGCTGCTCTTAAACAAAGGAGCCTATCTGTAGCTGACTATGAAGCCCAGTTTTCAAGACTAGCCAGATATGCTGAGCACTTGGTGAACACCGAAAGGATGAAGGCCAAGCGCTTTCTTAATGGCCTTAGGCCACAATACATTACTCAACTGGCCCCTCTCGACATCCAGACATATGCCGAGATGGTGAAGAAAGCACAACTGGTAGAAGATGCTATGGATTTCATCGACTGTATCAAGGGGAAATTCGTGAAGAAGGACTTGACACCCGGTCTGACTACTGCTAAGCCAAATATTGGCAAGAAGCGTCCTTTCAGCATCACGGAAGGACCCAGTCAGGTGATGATCAATTCATCCCCATATAATTTCATGAATTATATATCTATTTTGGTGATTAACAAAACTTCAATAAAGTGTCATCTAACAAATTTTCATGAAGCTTAGGCACAGGAGGTAAATCAGGCAAAATCAAGAAAAGATGTAAGTATTTCTTACACTATAGCATTTAAAGTATAGAGCAGGAAATTCCTCTAAGTACACATCGAGTTCCTATGTGTCATAACAATTTCCACTTCTATCGACTTCATTTTCACAAGGATTTAATAAAGTATCATATTGATTTCAATTTTATAATGATTTCATAAGTGTTGCATCGATTTCGATCTCACAACGATTCGTTAAGTGAGTATAACGATTTCAGTTCCACAATGATTCGCTAAGTGAGCATAACGATTTCGACCTCACAACGATTTGCTAAGTGAGCATAACGATTTCGATCTCACAATGATTCGCTAAGTGAGCATATCGAAATCTTACAACGATTCGCTAAGTGAGCATAACGATTTCGATCTCACAATGATTCGCTACGTGAGCATAACGATTTCGATCTCACAATGATTCGCTAAGTGAGCACAAAGATTTTCTCTCACAACGATTCGATAAGTGAGAATAACGATTTGCTTTCACATCGATTTGATAAGTAGCATAACGACTTGGTCTCCGTAACGATTTGATAAGTTTCACATCGACTTGGTCACCCCAATGATTCGATAAGTTACATAATGACTTGGTCGTCGTAACGATTCGATAAGTTACATATTGACTTGGTCTCCATAACGATTCGATAAGTTACACAACGACATGGTCAGTGTAACGATTCGATAAAGCAAACAACGATTTGATCACTGCATCGATTCGATAAGTAAAACAACGATTCGATACCTACAACGATTTGCTGATATGTGAAACAACAATTTGCTCACAACGACTTGGTTATAACGACTCGCTTATACTCTCATAATGATTTGTCTCTACAACGATTTGGTTATGATTGTATAAGAACTTGTGTTCACATTGATTTGTTTATGGATGAATAACGATTTACATAAACAACAACTTGCTTACACAACGATTTCATAAGTCGTACTCGTAACGATTTCATGGACTACAATGACTTGACATTCAAACATGTCTTAAATATTTTGAAAGTCAAAGTCCTCCCGGGTGTTTCACTAATATCCATGCATTTAATGCGATTGTACATTTCACTGCAATGCATATCTGAATATCTTCTACTCTCATGCGTATATAAGAAACACCTTTAGAAAAAGCAGAATGATGTTTCTATTTTAGTGAAAAGTCATACTACATAAATTCTAACGTTGACTGACAACAAAAGACAACATAGTTGTCTATAGTGTGGTATTTATTGAGTGCAGGTTTCTGATAGCACAACCCCATACAACGTTGGACAAAGTGTAAGCTGAAGGATATCAAGAAGGATCTTCTCCTTGCGTGCATGGAACGTAAAAGACTATTGACTGCATCATACCTGTTGAAGAATAAGGAGAACCATGCAGTCTAATGTTCACTAAAGCCTAGAGACAACGGTCATCTAAACGGCTAATTCAACAAGAGAAGATATATATACAAGACTGAAGACTCTAGAAAAATAACTTTTGAAGGATTCAAAATCTCAATGAAAAATCTGGAAGTGATAGAGTCTTAGCAAAAAGAGCTTCTTGCTTTCCACTCCAACCGTGTAGCTCTGGCTCTCCAGTACCTCATTGTTGTTAGTTTGGAGAGCCCTTCTGATCTGAGAGATTTCATTATTGTAGATCTTTCTCTCTTAGTCACTACCTCAGATCAAGCGTTTGCTATAAGCTTGGTCTAGGGGCATTTCATTCATTTTCTCACTTTTCTGAGAAATTCCTCTTCTTGTGAAGAGAAGACCTGTTGGAAATAGGTGGAGAGTGTTCCCTTCATGTTGAAGGAAGACCTGTGAATCAGGGTGTTGTTTTCCTCTTCGGGTTGTGAAGAGAAGGCCAGCTATGGCTGGATGTGTAAGTGTTCTTGAGGGGGACTGTACCCTTGGGTAGTGAAATCCTGAGTTGTTGCTCAGGGACTAGACGTAGGACTCCTTTGGAGAGGAGGTCCGAACCAGGATAAAATCCTTGTGTTGTGTGATTGCTTATTTGCGTCCATTATCTTCTTTATCTCTAACACTAACAGTCGAACGTAGTGTTTGTGTTGAACATTTTTGTTAACAGGTTTAGATAATCGAATTTTAAGAATCCCATTCACCCCCCCTCTGGGATTTCTAGATGGGCAACAAGTGGTATCAGAGCCAAGTCTCTTCGACAAAGAAGATGTCACGATCTGAAGAGAAAAAAAAATGGCAGCTCAAGGTCACTTCGAGGGTCAGTCCGTCTACAGACCACCGCTGTTCGATGGAGAAGACTACAACTATTGGAAGACCAGGATGGAGTTCTTCCTTCAAGGTCTCGACTTTCAAATCTGGTCCATCATAGAAGAAGGAGATCTAGTAGTTCTCAACAATAAAGAAAATTGGATAGAAGACGATAAGAAGAAGATTTCTCTTAACTATAAAGCTAAGAGCATGCTGTGCTGTGCTCTCAGTAAGAAGGAGTTCAATAGAATTTCAGCATGCAAATCCACGATGGAGATGTGGGAGAAGCTGAGAATCACCTATGAGGGAACAAACAAGGTTAAAGAAACAAGGATAGACATCTTGGTAGCCCAATATGAGCCATTTCAAATGCAGCAAGGAGAATCTATTACACAGATGTATAGCAGATTCAAAGATATTACGAATGGTCTGGCTGGGCTTGGAAAGAATTATGATATGGGAGATATGGTAAGAAAAATATTGAGATCCCTACCAGCCTCGTGGACTCCAAAGGTGACAGCCATAGAAGAAGCAAATGATTTAAGGAGGATGTCACTAGAAAAGCTTATAGGGTCACTAATGGGCCATGAAATAAATATGGAACGACTTGGAGAATCCTCCAGTAGAAAGAAGCACAACAGTGCTCTCAAGGCAGCTGAAGATACATCTGGTAAAGAATCAGATGGTGATAAGAGCATAGGGAGCAGTGAAGATGAGGAAGCGTTCCTATCCAGAAGACTGTAGCGCATACTTGCCAAGAAGAAGTATCAATCAGGAAGAAGATACTTTAAGAAAGGAAAAGAGTTCAAGAAACCTGAAGCGAAAGATGTTAAGAAGTCAGAACCCACATGCTACGAGTGCAAAAAGCCTGGACACATCAAGGCAGAATGTCCAAAGCTGAAAAAGGTGGAGTTCAAAAAGAAAGACAACACAAAGAAGTTCAAAAGGTTTAAGAAGAAAGCCATGGCAGAAATATGGGACAACGACACCTACTCAGACAGTGAGTCAAGCTCAAGTGAAGAAGAAGAAAATGCCAACCTGGCATTCATGGCCAACATCGAGGATAAGGTAACCTCTGACTCATCATTCAATTCCTGCAACGTGATTCTGATAGTTTAGAGGACACGTTTAACGAGCTGTATAGTAAATACAAAGATGTTTGCAAACTACTAAGAAAAATCATGCTTGCTTAGAAAACACTAATTTAGATCTAAGATCCGAAAATGAGCAATTAGAAAAACAAGTTTCTGAACTAAAAAGGAGTAATGAATTATTTTGTGAAGATTTAAAAGATAAAAATGACCAAATAGCTGATCTGGAGAACCAAGAAACTGTAAACAAACTAAATCAAGAAATTAATATATTAACTAAAGAAAATGAACAGTTGTCCAGTACGTTAGAAAAATTTACTAATGGAAAAACAACATTAATACTAAAAGGAGCTAGAAGGTCAGGGAAAAAGAAATATGGCCTAGGATACACCCCTCCTGATAATGAGGAAACAATAATGCATCCTAAAATATATCCAACACCTAAGTTTGTAGCCGAACAAGACACTGCATACAAGTCTAACTTTAAATATAGTCAAACTGAAAAAACAAGTAAAATATCTTGTTGTGGTTACTATAACAAATTAGGTCATATTAAAATAACATGTCCAACTAAACACATAAATGGATAATTAAAAAGATAATTGAGGAAACTAACCAGCAAGGACCCAAAAGAACTTGGGTACCTAAAGTTTAGTGTCTTCATTGCAGGGAAGCCTTCGAGCTCTAAATGGTACCTAGACAGCGGGTGCTCAAGGCACATGACAAGGAATAAAAGGCTATTCTCCCATCTTGAAACTGAAGAAGGTACAATAACGTATGGCGACAATGGAAAAGGGACAGTAGTTGGTTGTGGATCAGTTGGAAGTCAAGGCAGAACTCTCATAGAGGATGTTCTATGCGTGAAAGGACTCAAACATAATCTAATCAGCATCAGCCAGGTGTGCGACAAAGGCCATCAAATCAAGTTTCAAGAGTCAAGATGCAGTATCATGAAAGATGGTGTAATAGTATTTGAAGCCTACAGAGAGAAGAATCTCTACGTACTTCATTTGGAAGAGTTGAAAGATCAGGATGTGTGCCTTGCAGCAAGCAAAAATCATTCTGTTGAGCTTTGGCAAAGAAGATTGGGCCATTACAGTTTAGATGGAATCAGAAAGCTAATCAAGAGAAATCTAGTAGAAGGACTACCCAAAGTAAGCACAAGAATGGAAGGCGTCTGTGAACCGTGCGCAAAAGGAAAGCACACTAAATCATCCTTCAAGTCAAAGATAGTGGTAACAACCTCAAAACCCTTGGAATTATTGCATATGGATCTATTTGGACCGATGAGAACCACAAGTCTTGGAGGAAAGAATTTTGGCTTTGTGATTGTAAACGACTATTCAAGATTCACATGGGTATCTTTCTTGAAGCACAAAGATGACACCTTTGATAGATTTGTTAAGTTTAGTAAGAAAGTCCAGAAGGATAAGAAGTTCAGCATTGTTAGCATTCGATCTGATCATGGAAGAGAATTTCAAAATGAAAGATTCGCTGAGTTCTGTGATGATCAATGAATAGAGTACAACTTCTCAGCACCTAGGACACCACAGCAAAATGGAGTTGCTGAGAGAAAGAATAAAACTTTATTGGACATGGCCAGAACTATGCTATCGGAGTATAACCTACCAAGATACTTCTGGGCCGAAGCCATCAACACTGCCTGCTACATAATTAATAGAGTGATGATCAGACCAATCTTGAAGAAGACAGCATACGAGTTACTCAAGCAGAAGAAACCAAAGATTAGTCACTTCAGAACCTTCGGATGTCCTTGCTTCATTCACAATAACGGAAAAAGGGATATTGTTAAGCTAGACTCCAAATCTGATGAAGGTATATTTATGGGGTATGCTTCTAAACCTAAAGGCTACAGAGTATTTAATAAACAAACTTTATTAATTGAGCAAACTATGCATATTATTTTTGATGAAACTAACCCTTCCTTGAGAAAGGAAGTAGATAGTGATAATGATGATGCAGATAATTCATCCAAGAAATTAAAAGATACATCTGTCAATGATAAAGAAGATCCACCATTGGAGGAATTGCAACAAAGAGAGTTATCTCATAGTGATCTTCCAAAGGAATGGAGATACAAAAAGGATCACCCGTTGGATAACATCATTGGAGATCCATCGGTTGGGGTAAGAACCAGAGGTAATGTAATTCCCTGTGATTATTTAGCTTTTGTATCTCAAATAGAGCCTAAGACAGTCAATGAAGCACTGACTGATGAATCTTGGATATTAGCCACGGAAGATGAACTTAATCAGTTCAAGAGAAACCAAGTGTGGTCCCTTGTTCCGAGACCATCAGATCATCCTGTGATTGGCACCAAATGGGTGTTCAGGAACAAATTGGATGAAGCTGATGTGATCACAGGAAACAAGGCCAGACTGGTAGCTCAAGACTATTCCCAAGAGGAAGGCATAGATTTCGATGAAACCTATGCACCAGTAGCTAGACTTGAGGCAATTAGAATTTTGCTTACTTACACATCAGCATTAGATTTAAAGCTTTTTCAAATGGATGTAAAATCTACCTTTTTAAATGGTTTTATAAAGGAGGAAGTCTATGTAGAACAACCTCTTGGTTTTGATGATATCGATTTTCTAAATCATGTTTTTAAGTTGCATAAAGCTTTGTATGGTTTAAAGCTAGCACCTAGAGTGTAAGGCCCTCGAATTTTGTTGCATTATTTGTATTGCATGTAAATACTTCATGTTTGTGTATGTACGTATGTAAATATCTACGTAAGTACTAGTTAGTATACTTATGCATGCATGTGTATAAATTAGATGTAAATAGTGTATGAATTGTATGGTGATGGTATGTACGTGATAGTATATATAATGCATGTATATATGTATAAGTTGTGCATGGTTTATGCATGTTTTTGAGTTCTGGCCAAAGGCCAACTTGGCGTCAAGATCAATAGACGTTTGTGTTGTGTCGGCATCAACCATATGGACGCCAACACTAAGTCCAGCGTCCAGCGATGTGGATGCTAATTTCTCTAACCTGCATGCGTTGTAGAGCCAGATTTCTGGGAGCAAGCTAAGCTCACCCATTGGGGAGCTGTCCCCAACAGTCTGAAAGGGCTCACAACAACCCTACGGGATGGGAGAGGCCTCTCTCCTATATTTGAACCCGAATGCAACCCTAAAACCCCTCTCTTGACCTCTTTTGAGAGATAGAGAAAAACCCTAGCTGCTGTGAGCAAAACCCCACCTTTGCAACCTTAAATCCGGCGATCTGAAGCTTGTTCCGGCCATCTACCACGGCAAGGAGGTAGCTGGAACATCGAGGAAGGCATCCCCGACCTCGACCTGCTGTGGAGATTGCTCAAGAACCTGGAGGAAGGCTTTCTTGGGAGCTTCTTGGGACTGCCCAATGAGAGCTTCTCTGACCATTTAGATCCCTTTGGAGTTTTTGCAAGAGGCAAGCAACCTACCCCTATCGTCCATGTAGATGTCAAGTAGGGTTTTATCATTTTTATGTATTTTTTCCTCGTGTCCTAGATCCCCATTCACCCCTTTATTTGGAGTTCGGTTTGTGTTTATGCACAGATAGGAACTTGGCGTCAATGCCTTGACGCCAAGATTCCCCTTGTGCGTCCAGCGATCTTGCCATCCACTCCTGGAACGGCCAGAGACCGCCGTTAAGTTTGTCTGGGCAGAACAGAGAACTGTTCTCCCCTTATATATGATTACTTTCGATGTGTTTTGCGATGAGGATATATTGTAAACCTATTATACTATGTAATGTGAATGTTGAAATGTGTGGGAGAATGGTTGGACATCTATTTTGTGGATGGTTGAGTTATTATTTATTTAAAATGCATGTGGAAGAATGGCCATATATGTTCACCCATGATCCTAATAATCCGTGGGAAATTAGGATGCCTTAATCCTGTTGAATCATGTCTATATATGTCAGTCTCTGTTTTGAATTTTCTGGAATTTTCCCATGTCAATGTGATTTACTGAAAATTTATACTTGGGAAATAGAAAACATGTGTAGGATTGCTAAAATTCCAGTAAATCATGTGTTGTGAAATAAATCCCCGGGAAATTCCTGTGGTGTTGTGTATATTGGGTTCAGGGTTATGACCTGTTAAACTGAAATTTCATGTTACGCACCATGGTGGATTGAATCACGAATGATATGAAAAATTGATGTTTGATTTTCTGTAATTGCATCATGAGTCAGAAAAATCCAGAAATTTGTATGTGAGGTCATGAACTCGAAATCAGCATGTGGTTAAATTTTCAGGTCGTTTGGACAACTATATAGTGAAATATGAATTTTTCCCTGCAAAGATGTGAACAATGCATGTTAATGTGGGAATAATGTGACATGTGTGTGTGATCTGATTTATGCAAATTACTGAACATGTGATCCCTGTTAATTGTAGAATCATGTTAGGAAAACAGAGTCCTTGTGTGAATGAGAAAATGAATGAGAGGTAAGTGACATGTGTAAAGATATGCGTTAAAATCGGTAAATGTGTAAATCGTGCCAAGTGTGACACTGCTTCCATAGAGGGCAGTGGAACCGTATCAGGGAAAAGTCCCCCTGAGAAGGTTCAATGTGTTGTGATCCTAAGGGCATTATGATGAAATCCTAGAGTTGGACAAGTACCACTGGTTAGGGTGGAGACTTGTTCTCCCGGTCTGCGCAGTCCAAGAGTCGTCACTGTATTGCCTAGGTGGCGTCTATGTGTATGTGATGTGATGTGTCCTTCTTCTGGTGGTTTGGACTATGTGTCACGGCACTAAATGTGAATGTGAAAATGTGTATGTGTTCATGTGTAAGAACTGTGGATGTGAACAATGTGTAAATGTGCATGTGTAAAGTGTAAATTATGTGAATGAGAAATTGTGTAAATATGTGAAACCAAAACGTGAGGGTTGTGAATTTGTGATCCATGTTGTGGTAATCTGAAATCATGATAAAACAGCAAACTAAATGTACTTATGATCATGCTTTACATGTGTAAATTGCCTAGAATCCATGTTAGAAACGATTCTTAGTGGTGTGTAAGTAATCCCATGCTTGTTTGCCCTCATGATGTGATTTAAATTGATTAAGTAGCTCTCGTGTGTTGGGTTATGCTTTCTAGTCCATATAAAACCAGCAAGCTTAAAGCATGTAAAATGGTTATGTGCATATGTAAGAATGAGAAGTAACCATGTTAGCAATGTCTTCTTTCATGTATGTAAGCTATTCATGCTAAACTTGCTTTCATGTTTTAGTTTAATTGAAAGTAGACCTTTCATGTGTTGGAGTGATTAGAGAACACGTGATAGGAGATTTTGATTTAGAAAATCTGAAAGTATGAATCATGTATTTAATGAGTAGAACCACCATGATAGGTTGTTAATTTTAATGACAAGCATGCTACATGATTGTGTCTTGTAAATGTGTATGTAAAACCTGCTATGACATGTACATGTATGGTATGTGTAGAGTTAATTGCTGAGTCTTTTAGACTCATTACTTGCTTCGGCGTACAGGCGTAGTTGGTGACGACACACTTGCGGAGGAGGCAGTGGAGACCGACTCCGAGCGTAGAGATTAGATCGTTGGTGTACTTTGCGATATTTTGATTTCATAGTATGTAATTGCAACATTGTACTAGCATTATCATGGAAAAATGTTTAAGTGTGGACAATTATGTATTTGATTTTCAGCAATTTAATTATGTGGACTTTTAGTTCTTTAAATGTTATTGCAATCATGTATGTTAAATGTGGATGATGAATGAAATGAAGACAGTGGTTCTTTTACTTCCGCTACTCTGTTCTTATATTCACGTGTATCTCAGCTGAATGTTATTGTTGGGTAAATGTCCCACTATGGCAACGTTCACTATACCGACGTGGGTTGGTATAACAGTACCGGTATAATGAGGGTCACTACAGAGATTGGTATCAGAGCAACCGGTTGAGATTGCACATGAATATACATAAGTCATCATCCCCATTACATGCTAAGTCTACATAGGAATGTCCACATGTGTAGAAAACACTAATAAGAAGTGGAAATGAGATAAGAAAATGGTTAGAAAACTTAGTAACTTAGCTAATGATGGCTGAAATTTATTACAGCCATGGCTTCGAGAGGTAGGCGTGGCGGAGCGCCGGCCCGTGAGGACGAGCCGAGACGTGATGAGCGGGCGGAGCAGCAGGCCCCGGCACCGCAAGATCCTGTACTTCCCCCACCGCCGCCTGTGGATTATGGAGTATTCCTGCAAGGTCTGGTGCAAGCCATGCAGACGCAGGCTCATACCCAGGCAGCACTCCAGGTACAGTTGGAGGCTCAGGTTAGACTAATAAAATGATTAATAGTCTATTTTATTTAATTATGCAATATTGTGTTGATTGTGAATTGCTTGCTGTGTACTGTAGCAGGCTCAAGTACCAGCTCAGGACCATGGTGGACCTTCTACCATGGAAAGATTCAAGAGGATGCTGCCACCCTCTTTTAAGGGGGAAAGCAACCCATTGTTGGCAGAAAGCTGGATGAGGGAGATAGAAAAGATCTTCCGAGCCATCAGGTGTGCAGATGAGGATAAGGTCACATTAGCCACCTACATGCTACAGGTATGCTTTAGTTTATATGCTTGTATGTTTTGTTAAGTTAGATTTGTTTAGATGGTGCTTATGAGCGGTGTACTGCAGGAAAGAGCTGATGTATGGTGGGCTTCATTGTTGCGTACCCGGTTTGAGGACGGAGCTATTGATGTTGCTTGTGACGAGTTCGTGAGGCTCTTTCGGGCCAAGTTCGTCCCCGAGCATGTTCAAGATCGGATGGAGCATGAGTTCCTCTCTTTGGCTCAAGGCTCCATGACCGTGCTAGAATATGAGGCAAGATTTTCTGAACTATCTAAATATGCACCTCATATCGTGGCAGATGAGCGCAGGAACACAAAGAAATTCGTGATGGGCCTGAAGCCATCACTGAGGACGAGGCTCGTGGCGATTGACCACCGCACTTTGGACGAGGCCCTCAGCGTTGCTTGTAGGCAGGAGGGTGAGATGGAGCAATACCTTGAAGAGAAGAAGGCTTCGCAGAAGAGACTTATAGCTACGTTCCAGCGACAGGACAAGAAGAAAGCGGTGTATCAGACACAGCAGCAATCAGTGGCAGTCAACAGTTCTCAGGTACCTTCTGTACGTTCCCCTGGTGTGAAGAAAGAGTGTCCCCACTGTGGGAAGACACATGGTGGTACCGAATGTTGGATGATTACGGGAAAGTGCTTAAAGTGCGGAAGCAGTGACCACAAGATCAAAGATTGCCCAAGACTTCAGCAGGGAGTCCAGCGCGGAACGCCAGCCCCAGCAGTAGCGGCAGCAGCGCCAGCTACAGGAAGACCAAGAAGGCCTCGAGCCCCAGCTCGAGTGTTTGCTTTAGCACGCGAGGACGCCGAGTAGGCAGAGCATGTCACCAAAGGTACGATTTTACTTTTAGGTGTGCATGCTCGGGTTTTGTTTGATATGGGTGCTACTCACTCGTTCATTTCCGAGCGGTTCGCTAGGCAGTTAGCCCTAGAGTCAGGTGTAGAGTCTGAGGATTTAGAGGTCCCTTTGTCTGTGCACACCCCTGCGGGTACGGTATCGACTAGGAAGTGCATTCCGTCGTTACCTGTGTGCATTGAGGATAGAGTCCTAGAAGGGTGTTTCTTCTTGCTAAAGATGAAGGACTATGATGCTATTCTTGGTCTGGATTGGCTAGAGGAGCACTATGCATTAGTGGATTATCATCGGAAGAGGATTGTTTTCCGCATTCCTGATGAGGACGAGTTCTCTCATCCCTTGCCAAGGAACTTGGCGAGAAAGTTAGTCATCTCTGCCATGAAGGTGATACGCATGGTAAACAAGGGTTCTGACGCTTTTCTTGCCAGCGTGGTACTAGTGCCAGAGGCTGATGAGTCACCTACTCTTGCAGAGATTGACGTAGTGCAGGATTTTCCAGATGTCTTTCCTGATGACTTGTCTGGATTGCCACCGGATAGAGACATAGAGTTTACCATAGAGTTGCTTCCGGACACCTCTCCTATCTCGAAGGCTCCATATCGGATGGCACCTACAGAGTTAGCCGAGTTGAGGAGGCAGTTGCAAGAGTTGCTAGATAAGGGATTTATTCGCCCGAGTGTTTCCCCTTGGGGCGCACCTGTATTATTCGTCAAGAAGAAAGACGGGTCACTTAGGTTATGCATTGACTACAGGAAGTTGAACCAAGTGACTGTGAAGAACAGGTATCCCTTACCTCGTATTGATGATTTGTTTGACTAGTTGCGAGATGCATCAGTCTTTTCTAAGATTGATTTGTGATCCAGTTATCATCAGTTGAGGATTCGGAGTGAGGATGTGTCCAAGACGACGTTTAGAACCCGTTATGGACATTATGAGTTTTTGGTCCTTCCTTTCGAATTGACCAATGCCCCTGCAGCGTTCATGGATCTCATGAATAGGGTGTTTAGGCCTTATTTAGATAGCTTTGTCGTAGTGTTTATTGATGATGTGTTCGTCTACTCTTCGGACGAGGCCACACACCGTCAGCATTTGAGGGTAGTGTTAGAGGTTCTTCGTGAGCACAAGTTGTATGCTAAGTTCAGCAAGTGCGATTTTTGGTTGCGTGAGGTTCATTTCCTCGGGCATGTTATCTACGGTGCTGGTGTTGCAGTGGATCCAGCAAAGGTCCAGGCAGTTATGGATTGGGAGATTCCTAAGACCCCTTCGGAGATTCGTAGTTTTATTGGTTTAGCTGGTTACTATCGGAGATTTATTGAGGGATTTTCATCCATCGCCGCCCCATTGACTCAGCTCACCAGAAAGGGAGTGAAGTTTGTTTGGTCTGAGAAGTGTGATAGTAGTTTTCAATTATTGAAGACTAAGCTCACGTCAGCTCCGGTGTTAGTCTTACCGAGTGGTACAGAGGGTTTTGCTATCTACACGGATGCGTCTCGGATTGGTTTAGGATGTGTGCTAATGCAGCAGGAAAGGGTAGTGGCTTATGCTTCTCGTCAGTTGAAGGAGCATGAGAAGAACTATCCGACTCATGACTTGGAGCTCGCAGCAGTGGTTCATGCACTAAAGATCTTGAGGCACTATCTTTATGGTGTCAGATTTGAGGTGTTTACCGACCACAAGAGCTTGAAGTATCTTTTCTCCCAAAAGGAACTAAACCTGAGGCAGAGAAGATGGATTGAGTTCTTGAAGGACTATGACTTCCACCTTCAGTATCACCCTGGGAAGGCGAATGTCGTAGCGGATGCTCTGAGTAGAAAGAGGCCATCTCTCCAGCAGGATTGGAAGTTGTTGGAGGATGCGGCTTGCGCGTTGACTGAGTTAGAGCCATCGCTATGCCAGGCTTTTGTAGCTCAGTTATCCCTTAGGCCCTCGGTTTTGGATGAGGTGATCGAGCGACAGAAAGTCGACCCTAGACTCTTAGAGTTAGTGGGCAAGGCAGGCATTGCTCGTGATGAGGACGGTGTGATTAGATTTCATCACCGTGTTTGTGTCCTTGATTTGGTAGATGTCCGTGAGCATGTGTTAGCAGAGGCTCACAGATCGCGATTCTCTATTCATCCAGGTAACACTAAGATGTACCAGGATTTGAAGAGATCCTTTTGGTGGTCCGACATGAAGAGGGATGTAGCGGATTATGTGTCTAGGTGTTTAGTATGCCAGCAAGTGAAGGCCGAGCGACAACGACCATCCGGCCTTATGCAAAGGATGGAGATTCCCAGTGTGGAAGTGGGAAGCTGTCACTATGGACTTTGTTTCGGGTTTGCCTCGATCTAGAAAGGGCAATGACTCGATTTGGGTAGTTGTAGATAGATTCTCGAAGACTGCTCATTTCTTGTCTATGAAGAAGAAGCAGTCAGTAGAGAGTTTAGCTAGATTGTATGTTAGTAGCATCATTAGATTGGATGGTTTGCCGAAGTCGATCATTTCGGATCGAGATCCGAGATTCACTTCGAGGTTGTGGAAGGGTCTTCAGGATGATTTAGGTTCGGAGCTGAAGCTCAGTACGGCGTTTCATCCCCAGACTGATGGATAGTCAGAGAGGACTATCCAGACGCGCGAGGATATGTTGAGAGCGTGTGTTTTGGACTGGAAGGATGATTGGGAGCGTCATTCACCTCTTGTGGAGTTTGCATACAACAACAGCTTTCATGCGAGTATTGGTATGGCTCCATTTGAGGCGTTGTATGGTAGGCCGTGCAGATCTCCTTTATGTTGGGAGGAGACCGGTGATAGGAAGTTGATCGGTTCGGAGTTATTGCAGGAAACTTCAGATAAGATCCATGTGATACTCCGAATTTTTATTCTTTCATATGATGAGAAGATATTCACTTGTTGTGTGCATAGCATGTGTAATTCATTGTGCCAACTATAAATTTTATACTTCTCTTGAGCATATATATATATATATATATATATATAATTCATGTGGAGATGAGCAACTAGCTAAATTGAGGTGTATACTTGAATAATATTATGCATGAATATTGAAGAATATCCTATACTACCTATTTCATGGATATTGTGTGAGAGTGTATGAAGTGCATATGTGTATGTATGTATGTATGTTATCTTATGCATGTGATAATTGTATACCTAATTCTACGTACATAACACCTTGGTATACTTATGTATGCATGTGCATGTCTAGTAGTAAACGCTATTCATTTGCATGGTGTGGTTAATGTGTACATTGTACTTCGTACATTGCATGTACATATAGAGTGCAAGTATGGTAGGTGTATTTAGTAGTGTATATTGTAATTCTATACTCCTCATGAATAACATGCATGTCTTTTTATGATATTTAGGTGAGAATAGACAATTAGCTAAATTGTGCATATTGTGTATATTAAGAATTCCATGCATATAGTACTTAAGTAATGTTGTGCAAGTTTAATCTAATTACCGGTGTGCGTGTTGTATCTATCTATTTCATGCATAATGTACATAAGTATGTTACATCCATGTGTGCACGCTATATATATGTCAAATCAAGCGTGTGCATGCAAGAACTATTTTGTTGAACAGATTATTCCTAGATAACTTAATTCGTATTGCCTCCTAATGATTTTGGAGCCCTCGCAATTCTTGTCATTTTATTTTGCCGTGTGTTGAGTCACGCTTATGTAAAACATCATGTGCGCATAGGTAGATATCTACGTACATCTTACCTTAGTGTACTTATGTATGCATGTGTATGCCTAGGTAAAAATGTTATTGATTGCATGGTATAGTGGTGTATACATTATACTACATAGGTTTCATGTACATGTATGTATGGATTAAGCATGGTTTCTGCATGATTTTAAGTTTTGGCCGAAGGGCCAATTGGCGTCAATATGGATGGACGCCCATGAGGTGTCGACGTCCATATCGATGGACGCCAAGCCCTCAGTAGCCATCCATATAGGTGGACGTTTACTTCTCTGACCTGCATGCGCAGCAGACCCGAAATTCCGGGGACAAGCAATCCCAGCCATTGGGGAGCTGTCCCCAACAGCTGTGAAGCCCTCACATCACCATCTGCATGATAGGAGAGGCCTCTCTCCTATAAACCAACCACTCCTTGCAACCCCAAGAGCTCTCTTTGGCTCTTTGCAAAGAGGAAAGAAAAACCCTAGCTTCTGGGAGGAAAACCTGGTTTTGCATGCCTTGATCCGGCGGATTGGAGCTTCATCCGGCAATCTACAACAACCAGGAGCTAGCTGAAGCATAAAGGAAGGCTTCCCCGACTCCAACCTGCTGTGGAGATCGACCAAGAACCAGGAGGAGTGGTGTTTTGGAGGCTTCTTGGGACTGCCTAAGGAGAGCTTCAACATCAACTTAGATCCCTTTGGAGGTTTTATAAAGGCAAGTAAACCTAGATCTTGATCCCATACATGTCCATCTGAGTTTTAGTATTTTTACGGATTTTTCCTCGAGTCCTAGAACCCCACATTCACCAAATCCCTGGAGCTCGGTCTGTGTTTTGCACAGATAGGAACTCGACGTCAAGATCACTTGCCGCCAAGTTCTTCTATTAGCAGCCGTCGATATGGCCGTTAATCTCCTTTAAACGGCCAGACTATGCCGTTAAGTTCCTTAGGACAGAACAGTGAGCTGTTCTCTCCTCCTATATGATAAATTTCCGATGCGTTTCGTATGAGGATATATTGTAAACACTATATGTTATGTAATATGGCTAATGGAATGTGTTTGAGAGGTTTTTATACTTTTTTGTGATTTATCTAAATTTTTAGAATTATGTGAAATGCATGTGAAATGAAGATCATGGGTATGGTAGCTTACTATTTGTATGATCCATGTGTAATTAGACTTCCATAAAATTTCCAGATGAGGTAAATGCATGTCAGTCCATGTCCTAAGAATTTGGGAATTTTCCCATGAATATGAAACTTGTTATAATTTTTGTAGTAGAAAATAGAGAGCATGCCTAGATGGGTTTAAAACTCCAGAAAATTTGCATGTTGTGTAAAAATTTTGGGGAAAATTTCTGTGACATTATGAATGATAGGTATAGACCTGTGAATAGTTAATTCGAACATTCATGTTATGTTCCATGATAAATTGAATTATAAATGGCATGAGATTGAGTGTTTTAATTTTTGTAAATGTAATATGATTCAGAAAAATATGAAAATTTGCATGAGTGATCATAAACCTGAAATTAGTCTGTGGATAAATTCTCATATTAATTGGATAACTATAAAGTGCTCTATGAAATTTCCACGCGAAAACGAGTGTTCCACGCATGCTAATATGAACATGGTTGATTATGTGTGTTTCAACCTGATTAGTGTAAGGTACTGAATGTTTGATTTTTTTTGTTAACAATAGTACGATTTTAGGGTTAATTGAGGCATGTGGAATTTATGGATGTAACATATAAAATGATTCAAAAGAATGAGTAAAACATGTGAATAATGTGTGAAAATGCGATAAAGTGAATGTAATGTGTAATAATTGGGCCGAAATGACACTACTACCCTAGGGGCCTCGAGAGCTGTGCATAGAAAAGTCCCTATGGAAAGCTCTATGTGTGAAAAGTTCATCCTAAAGGCATTAGGGAAATCCCGGAGGTGGACAAGTACCACTGGATAGGGTGGAGAGGGCTTCTCCCGGTCTGCGCAGTTATCAAGATTCACCACTGTATTGCCTAGGTGGTGGGTATGTGATTATGAGTTGTGTTATGTGTTATGCATTGTGAAAAGAGT
Organism: Colocasia esculenta; assembly: GCA_014218235.1. Classification (NCBI taxonomy): domain Eukaryota; kingdom Viridiplantae; phylum Streptophyta; class Magnoliopsida; order Alismatales; family Araceae; genus Colocasia; species Colocasia esculenta. Next base: position 127,341,369 of record CM024753.1, on the reverse strand, counting down.
TATGAGAATGAGATATTTGTTAGTGTCCTCTACTGGTAGTTAGGACTATGTGTCATGGTAATTTGTTTAAGCAATGAAATATGAATAAAGTGTGAAATGATATGTGAATGTGGCACATGGTGAGTGCAAATGATATGATATGTGATAAGCGAAAACAAGAGTAAATAATGTGATAATTATGTGAAATGAGATGTGAGGGAGAGTTAATGCAAATGAGAGTGTGCTTGCATGTGAAAACTAATTTGTTAGCATGCTATGTTTATGTTTTCCATATGTTAATATCTCAATTGAAATGCCATGCTTAGTATCATGTCATGTAGTTTACAATTCGTCATGTAATGGTGGATGTGAGTAAACTTAGACAACCATGTTATCTATGCAACACAAAATATGAACATGTAGACTTGTTGAAGGGACAAGATAATATGTGAATAATTATAGATCCATTTAATTGAATGTAATGCATGTAAGAACAGCAAGTAAAGTGTGATTATGAACATGGTAAATGTATGAATAATATTTGGATTCCATGCTAGTTGAAATGATCAATTAGTATAAAGTTTCATACTTAAGTGCTTATTGTTGCTAAATGGTTTACCATGTTTTAACCTTCAATTTATGCTATAAAAATGTGAAAGCTATGTGCATGTGATTTTATTATGTTAAAACAACAAGTAAATCGTTCAATTAGATACAAAAGTGCACGTGAAAAGAAGGTAGTCATCATGCTAGCTTGTTCTTTTCCCTTATGCTCAATTTTATGCTTTAGTGATAGAGATATCTATAGAATGAAAAAGAATGTGTGGACGAATCTTGCTACCTGTTAGGTGTATTAAATATGTACATGTGTATGATGTAATGCTCATGATTTAGAGTAGAAACATGATAGACTAAAGCATGCTCATGTAAATAGAATATGTGTTGCTAGTTAAGAGTAAGGACCATGAGTACCCTTGCGATTTGATGATAGTGTGCATCTCTTTAATGTCAATGGCTTAGTGTGAATGTGACATGTTTAGGTTTAAGACTTTGGTTTGCTTGCTGAGTCTTTGGACTCACCCTTGCTTCGGCGTACAGGTTGACAGGTATCATGCACTAGAAGGAAGCTTAGTGAGGAGCGCCAATTAGAAGACTGTTTTGTGGAGCTGCAACTAGTTGTACTTTTCTTTTTCTCAGAGTATGAAAGAAATTATTGTATAGACAATATTTGGACAATGTAGTTCTTTTATCTTGTAGTAATGTGGACATTGTCTTTCTATTTCGCTATTTAGATTGTGGAATGTGTGATGGTGATGGGTTAAAAGTTGAGTTATTTATTTTATTCCGCTGTACTCTATTTCTATCCAAGTACATATCAACCTATCGACTAGTGTTGGGTACATGTCCCACTGTGACGACGCCCTTTATACCGATGAGGATTGGTATAATCGTACCGATATGAAGAGGGTCGTTACAGAGATTGGTATCAGAGCACCAAGGTTGAGACTGTACGTGGATAGACCATCACCGTCACAATATTGCAAAGTCTTCATAGGGAATTGTCCATATATGTAGAATTTACTAATAATAGATGGAAGATAGTAAGGAGAATAATTAGAATATTGTAACCTAGGTTCTAACTAAGTTACTTATTTTGCAGATCATGATTGGACGTGGTAGACGTAGTGCTCAGTCTAGGAGGTATGAGCAAAACCGCAAGTTGAAGAATTTCGTGAAAAGGCTTAAACCCTCAGTGAGAGCTAAGCTTCTGGAGCTTGATTCTCATACCTTGGAAGAAATTCTAGGTGTGGCAACCAAGCAAGAAAGTAGAGTAGGACCTCCCCAAGAGGGGGAGGCAACTTCAAAGGAGGATGTGACCAAGCAATTCCAAAGGCAAGATAAGAAAAAGGAGAAACTCATGGAAAGTCCGCAATCAACTGTGACCTCAATTAGCGAGAAACCCTAGTGCATCCAGTGCGGGAAGCGTCATGGCGGGAACACATGTTGGAGAAAGGAAGGAAGGTGTTTTAAATGCGGTAGCAAGGAGCATCGGCTTAAGGAGTGTCCGAATCTGAAGACAAAGTTCGCTCCACGAGGTGCTTCACCGACGGTAATAAAGGAGCAAGGAGTAGCTGGTGATGACCTTGACGACGTCAGCACAGGTACTCGATGCGATCTTCGAGGACGAAGATCTTTTTCAAGAGGGGGAGATTGTGATACCCCGAATTTTTATTCTTTTATATGATGAGAAGATATTCACTTGTTGTGTGCATAGCATGTGTAATTCATTGTGCCTACTATAAATTTTATACTTCTCTTGAGCATATGCATGCATATATATATATATATGTATGTATATATATATATATATGATAATTCATGTGGAGATGAGCAACTAGCTAAATTGAGGTGTATACTTGAATAATATTATGCATGAATATTGAAGAATATCCTATACTACCTATTTCATGGATATTGTGTGAGAGTGTATGAAGTGCATATGTGTATGTATGTATGTATGTTATTTTATGCATGTGATAATTGTATACCTAATTCTACGTACATAACACCTTGGTATACTTATGTATGCATGTGCATGTCTAGTAGTAAACACTATTCATTTGCATGGTGTGGTTAATGTGTACATTGTACTTCGTACATTGCATGTACATATAGAGTGCAAGTATGGTAGGTGTATTTAGTAGTGTATATTATAATTCTATACTCCTCATGAATAACATGCATGTCTTTTTATGATATTTAGGTGAGAATAGACAATTAGCTAAATTGTGCATATTGTGTATATTAAGAATTCCATGCATATAGTACTTAAGTAATGTTGTGCAAGTTTAATCTAATTACTGGTGCGCGTGTTGTATCTATCTATTTCATGCATAATGTACATAAGCATGTTACATCCGTGTGTGCACGCTATATATATGTCAAATCAAGCGTGTGCATGCAAGAACTATTTTGTTGAACAGATTATTCCTAGATAACATAATTCGTATTGCCTTCTAATGATTTTGAAGCCCTCGCAATTCTTGTCATTTTATTTTGCCATGTGTTGAGTCACGCTTATGTAAAACATCATGTACGCATAGGTAGATATCTACGTACATCTTACCTTAGTGTACTTATGTATGCATGTGTATGCCTAGGTAAAAATGTTATTGATTGCATGGTATAGTGGTGTATACATTATACTACATAGGTTTCATGTACATGTATGCATGGATTAAGCATGGTTTCGGCATGATTTTATGTTTTGGCCAAAGGGCCAATTGGCGTCAACATGGATGGTCGCCCATGAGGTGTCGGCGTCCATATCGATTGACGCCAAGCCCTCAGTAGCCGTCCATAAAGGTGGACGTTTACTTCTCTGCCCTGCATGCGCAGCAGACCCGGAATTCCGGGGACAAGCAACCCCAGCCAATGGGGAGCTGTCCCCAACGGCTGTGAAGCCCTCACATCACCATCTGCGTGATAGGAGAGGCCTCTCTCCTATAAACCAACCACTCCTTGCAACCCCAAGAGCTCTCTTTGGCTCTTTGCAAAGAGGAGAGAAAAACCCTAGCTTCTGGGAGAAAAACCTGGTTTTGCATGCCTTGATCCGGCGGATTGGAGCTTCATCCGGCCATCTACAGCAACTAGGAGCTAGCTGAAGCACAGATAGGAACCCCACATTCACCAAATCCTTGGAGCTCGGTCTGTGTTTTGCACAGATAGGAACTCGACGTAAAGATCACTTGCCGCCAAGTTCTTCTATTAGCTGCTGTCGATATGGCCGTTACTCTCCTTTAAACGGCCAGACTATGCTGTTAAGTTCCTCAGGACAGAACAGTGAGCTGTTCTGTCCTCCTATATGATAAATTTCCGATGAGTTTCGTATGAGGATATATTGTAAACACTATATGTTATGTAATATGGCTAATGGAATGTGTTTGAGAGGTTTTTATACTTTTATGTGATTTATCTAAATTGTTAGAATTATGTGAAATGAAGATCATGGGTATGGTAGCTTACTATTTGTATGATCCATGTGTAATTAGACTTCCATAAAATTTCTAGATGAGGTAAATGCATGTCAGTCCATGTCCTGAGAATTTGGGAATTTTCCCATGAATATGAAACTGGTTATAATTTTTGTAGTAGAAAATAGAGAGCATGCCTAGATGGGTTTAAAGCTCCAGAAAATTTGCATGTTGTGTAAAAATTTCGGGGAAAATTTCTGTGACATTATGAATGATAGGTATAGACCTGTGAATAGTTAATTCGAACATTCATGTTATGTTCCATGATAAATTGAATTATAAATGGCATGAGATTGAGTGTTTTAATTTTTTTAAATGTAATATGATTCAAAAAAATATGAAAATTTGCATGAGTGATCATAAACCTGAAATTAGTCTGTGGTTAAATTCTCATGTTAATTGGATAACTGTAAAGTGCTCTATGAAATTTCCACGCGAAAACGAGTTTTCCACGCATGCTAATATGAACATGGTTGATTATGTGTGTTTCAACCTCATTAGTGTAAGGTACTGAATGTTTGATTTTTTTTGTTAACAGTAGTACCATGTTAGGGTTAACTGAGGCATGTGGAATTTATGGATGTAACATATAAAATGATTCAACAGAATGAGTAAAACATGTGAATAATGTGTGAAAATGCGATAAAGTGAATGTAATGTGTAATAATTGGGCCGAAATGACACTACTACCCTAGGGGCCTCGAGAGCTGTACATAGAAAAGTCCCTATGGAAAGCTCTATGTGTTAAAAGTTCGTCCTAAAGGCATTAGGGAAATCCAAGAGGTGGACAAGTACCACTGGATAGGGTGGAGAGGGCTTCTCCCGGTCTGCGCAGTTATCAAGATTCACCACTGTATTGCCTAGGTGGTGGGTATGTGATTATGAGTTGTGTTATGTGTTATGCGTTGTGAAAAGAGTTATGAGAATGAGATATTTGTTAGTGTCCTCTACTGGTAGTTAGGACTATGTGTCATGGCAATTTGTTTAAGCAATGAAATATGAATAAAGTGTGAAATGATATGTGAATGTGGCACATGGTGAGTGCAAATGATATGATATGTGATAAGCGAAAACAAGAGTAAATAATGTGATAATTATGTGAAATGAGATGTGAGGGAGAGTTAATGCAAATGAGAGTGTGCATGCATGTGAAAACTAATTTGTTAGCATGCTATGTTTATGTTTTCCATATGTTAATATCTCAATTGAAATGCCATGCTTAGTATCATGTCATGTAGTTTACAATTCGTCATGTAATGGTGTATGTGAGTAAACTTAGACAACCATGTTATCTATGCAACACAAAATATGAACATGTAGACTTGTTGAAGGGACAAGATAATATGTGAATAATTATAGATCCATTTAATTGAATGTAATGCATGTAAGAACATCAAGTAAAGTGTGATTATGAACATGGTAAATGCATGAATATTATTTGGATTCCATGCTAGTTGAAATGCTCAATTAGTATAAAGTTTCATACTTAAGTGCTTATTGTTGCTAAATGGTTTACCATGTTTTAACCTTCAATTTATGCTATAAAAATGTGAAGCTATGTGCATGTGAATTTATTATGTTAAAACAGCAAGTAAATCATTCAATTAGATACAAAAGTGCACGTGAAAAGAAGGTAGTCATCATGCTAGCTTGTTCTTTTCCCTTATGCTCAATTTTATGCTTTAGTGATAGAGATATCTATAGAATGAAAAAGAATGTGTGGACGAATCCTGCTACCTGTTAGGTGTATTAAATATGTACATGTGTATGATGTAATGCTCATGATTTAGAGTAGAAACATGATAGACTAAAGCATGCTCATGTAAATAGAATATGTGTTGCTAGTTAAGAGTAAGGACCATGAGTACCCTTGCGATTTGATGATAGTGTGCATCTCTTTAATGTCAATGGCTTAGTGTGAATGTGACATGTTTAGGTTTAAGACTTTGGTTTGCTTGCTGAGTCTTTGGACTCACCCTTGCTTCGGCGTACAGGTTGACAGGTATCATGCACTAGAAGGAAGCTTAGTGAGGAGCGCCAATTAGAAGACTATTTTGTGGAGCTACAACTAGTTGTACTTTTCTTTTTCTGAGAGTATGAAAGGAATTATTGTATGGACAATATTTGGACAATGTAGTTCTTTTATCTTGTAGTAATGTGGACATTGTCTTTCTATTTTGCTATTTAGATTGTGGAATGTGTGTTGGTAATGGGTTAAAAGTTGAGTTATTTATTTTATTCTGCTATACTCTATTGCTATCCAAGTACATATCAACCTATCGACTAGTGTTGGGTACATGTCCCACTGTGACGACCCCCTTTATGTCGATGGGGATTGGTATAATCGTACCGGTATGAAGTGGATCGTTACAATCCAGCTTATCAGGAAGAGGCTTGTTGCGGCCCAGGATAGGCAGAAGAGCTATGTCGACAACAGGAGGAAGGATCTTGAGTTCAAGGTGGGTGATCATGTCTTCTTGAAGATATCGCCTACTCGAGGTGTTGTCAGATTTGGCAGGCATACTAAGCTGAGCCCTAGATTTATTGGCCCGTATGAGATTCTCAGACGTTTGGGAAGCGTGGCATATGAGCTAGCATTACCCCCAGCTTTGGCCAGTGTTCATCCCGTCTTCCACGTTTCGATGCTCAGGAAGTATGTCCGAGATCCGTCTCATGTGATTAGTCATGAGCCAGTGGAGATTCAGCCAGATCTGTCATATGTCGAGCAACCAGTAGCTATTCTTGATCGGAAGGTTCAGCATCTCCGGAACAAGAGTATTGCGTCGGTGAAAGTTCTCTGGCGGAACTTCTCGCGATAGGAGGCTACTTGGGAGCTTGAGGATGCGATGAAGAAGAAGTATCCCCTTTTGTTTGAGTAGCGTCGTTCTAACTTCGAGGACGAAGTTTCTTTAAGGGGGAGAGGGTGTAAGGCCCTCGAATTTTGTTGCATTATTTGTATTGTATGTGAATACTTCATGTTTGTGTATGTACGTATGTAAATATCTACGTAAGTACTAGTTAGTATACTTATGCATGCATGTGTATAAATTAGATGTAAATAGTGTATGAATTGTATGGTGATGGTATGTACATGATAGTATACATAATGCATGTATATATGTATAAGTTGTGCATGGTTTATGCATGTTTTTGAGTTCTGGCCGAAGGCCAACTTGGCGTCAAGATCAATAGACGTTTGTGTTGTGTCGGCGTCAACCATATGGATGCCAACACTAAGTCCAGCGTCCAGCGATGTGGACGCTAATTTCTCTAACCTGCATGCGTTGCAGAGCCGGATTTCCGGGAGCAAGCTAAGCTCACCCATTGGGGAGCTGTCTCCAATGGTTTGAAAGGGCTAACATCAACCCTGCGGGATGGGAGAGGCCTCTCTCCTATATCTGAACCCGAATGCAACCCTAAAACCCCTCTCTTGACCTCTTTTGAGAGATAGAGAAAAACCCTAGCTGCTGTGAGCAAAACCCCATCTTTGCAACCTTAAATCCGGCGATCTGAAGCTTGTTCCGGCCATCTACCACGGCAAGGAGGTAGCTGGAACATCGAGGAAGGCATCCCCGACCTCGACCTGCTGTGGAGATTGCTCAAGAACCCGGAGGAAGGCTTTCTTGGGAGCTTCTTGGGATTGCCCAAGGAGAGCTTCTCCGACCATTTAGATCCCTTTGGAGTTTTTGCAAGAGGCAAGTAACCTACCCCTATCGTCCATGTAAATGTCAAGTAGGGTTTTATCATTTTTATGTATTTTTCCTCGTGTCCTAGATCCCCCATTCACTCCGTTATTTGGAGTTCGGTCTGTGTTTATGCACAGATAGGAACATGGCGTCAATGCCTTGACGCCAAGATTCCCCGTGTGCGTCCAGCGATCTTGCCGTCCACTCCTGGAACGGCCAGAGACCGCCGTTAAGTTCGTTTGGGCAGAACAGTGAACTGTTTTCCCCTTATATATGATTACTTTCGATGTGTTTTGCGATGAGGATATATTGTAAACCTATTATACTACGTAATGTGAATGTTGAAATGTGTGGGAGAATGGTTGGACATCTATTTTGTGGATGGTTGAGTTATTATTTATTTAAAATGCATGTGGAAGAATGGCCATGTATGTTCACCCATGATCCTAATAATCCGTGGGAAATTAGGATGCCCTAATCCTGTTGAATCATGTCTATATACGTCAGTCTCTGTTCTGAATTTTCTAGAATTTTCCCATGTCAATGTGATTTACTGAAAATTTATACTTGGGAAATAGAAAACATGTGTAGGATTGCTAAAATTCCAGTAAATCGTGTGTTGTGAAATAAATCCCCGGGAAATTCCTGTGGTGTTGTGTATATTGGGTTCAGGGTTATGACCTATTAAACTGAAATTTCTTGTTACGCACCATGGTGGATTGAATCACGAATGATATGAAAAATTGATGTTTGATTTTCTGTAATTGCATCATGAGTCAAAAATCCAGAATTTTGTATGTGAGGTCATGAACCCAAAATCAGCATGTGGTTAAATTTTCAGGTCGTTTGGACAACTATATAGTGAAATATGAATTTTTCCCTGCAAAGATGTGAACAATGCATGTTAATGTGGGAATAATGTGACATGTGTGTGTGATCTGATTTATGCAAATTACTGAACATGTGATCCCTGTTAATTGTAGAATCATGTTAGGAAAACAGAGCCCTTGTGTGAATGAGAAAATGAATGAGAGGTAAGTGACATGTGTAAAGATATGCGTTAAAATCGGTAAATGTGTAAATCGTGCCAAGTGTGACACTGCTTCCATAGAGGGCAGTGGAACCGTATCAGGGAAAAGTCCCCCTGAGAAGGTTCAATGTGTTGTGATCCTAAGGGCATTAGGATGAAATCCTGGAGGTGGACAAGTACAACTGGTTAGGGTGGAGACTTGTTCTCCCGGTCTGTGCAGTCCAAGAGTCGTCACTGTATTGCCTAGGTGGCGTCTATGTGTATGTGATGTGATGTGTCCTTCTAATGGTGGTTTGGACTATGTGTCATGGCACTAAATGTGAATGTAAAAATGTATATGTGTTCATGTGTAAGAACTGTGGATGTGAACAATGTGTAAATGTGCATGTGTAAAGTGTAAATTATGTGAATGAGAAATTGTGTAAATATGTGAAACCAAAACGTGAGGGTTGTGAATTTGTGATCCATGTTGTGGTAATCTGAAATCATGATAAAACAGCAAACTAAATGTACTTATGATCATGCTTTACATGTGTAAATTGCCTAGAATCCATGTTAGAAACGATTCTTAGTGGTGTGTAAGTAATCCCATGCTTGTTTGCCCTCATGATGTGATTTAAATTGATTAAGTAGCTCTCGTGTGTTGGGTTATGCTTTCTAGTCCATGTAAAACCAGCAAGCTTAAAACATGTAAAATGGTTATGTGCATGTGTAAGAATGAGAAGTAACCATGTTAGCAATGTCTTCTTTCATGTATGTAAGCTATTCATGCTAAACTTGCTTTCATGTTTTAGTTTAATTGAAAGTAGACCTTTCATGTGTTGGAGTGATTAGAGAACACGTGATAGGAGATTTTGATTTAGAAAATCTGAAAGCATGAATCATGTATTTAATGAGTAGAACCACCATGATAGGTTGTTAATTTCAATGACAAGCATGCTACATGATTTTGTCTTGTAAATGTGTATGTAAAACCTGCTATGACATGTACATGTATGGTATGTGTAGAGTTAATTGCTGAGTCTTTTAGACTCATTACTTGCTTCGGCGTACAGGCGTAGTTGGTGACGACACACTTGCGGAGGAGGTAGTGGAGACCAACTCCGAGCGTGGAGATTAGATCGTTGGTGTACTTTGCGATATTTTGATTTCATAGTATGTAATTGCAACATTGTACTAGCATTATCATGGAAAAATGTTTAAGTGTGGACAATTATGTATTTGATTTTCAGCAATTTAATTATGTGGACTTTTAGTTCTTTAAATGTTATTGCAATCATGTATGTTAAATGTGGATGATGAATGAAATGAAGACAGTGGTTCTTTTACTTCCGCTACTCTGTTCTTATATTCACGTGTATCTCAGCTGAATGTTATTGTTGGGTAAATGTCCCACTGTGGCAACATTCACTATACTGACGTGGGTTGGTATAACCGTACCGGTATAATGAGGGTCGCTACATAGAACTTGGTATGAAAGGCTCAATGCATTCTTATTAAACCATGGTTTCACCAGAGGAAAAGTAGATAGCACATTATTTATTAAGATAAAAGTCAAAAATATATTACTTGTTCAAATTTATGTAGATGATATAATATTTGGTTCTACCGATGAATCTCTTTGCAAGTATTTTGAAAAGCTCATGCAGGGGGAATTTGAAATGAGCATGATGGGGGAACTCAACTATTTCCTCGGATTGCAAATCAAGCAAGGAAAAGAAGGCTCACACATTTGTCAATCTAAGTACACCAAAGAACTACTAAAGAAATTTAGTTTTGAAAATGCCAAGCCACTGTCAACACCAATGAGCACATCTACAAGGCTAGACAGTGACAAGGATGGCAAGAAAGTATACCAAAAGCTCTACAGAGGTATGATAGGTTCTTTACTGTATTTAACTGCCAGTAGACCTGATATATTATTTAGTGTATGCATGTGTGCTAGGTATCAAGCAGATCCTAAGGAATCTCATTTAATTAGTGTCAAAAGGATTTTCAGATATTTAGCTAGAACTCATGATCTAGGATTGTGGTATCCAAAATCATGTGAAATAAATTTAGTAGGATATTCTGACGCTGACTACGCTGGATGAAAAATAGATAGAAAAAGCGCCAGTGGATGTTGTCAATTTCTTGCAGGACATCTAATTTCATGGTCCTCAAAGAAGCAAAATTCAGTAGCATTGTCAACAGCTGAAGCTGAGTATGTGGCTACTGGAAACTGTTGTACACAACTCCTATGGATCAAGCAGCAACTTGAGGATTATGGACTGCACATCAAGACAATTCCCCTGCTGTGCGACAAAACCAGTGTAATAAATCTCACCAAAAATCCAGTTTAGCACTCAAGGACAAAGCATATAGAGGTTAGATATCATTTCATTCGGAATCATGTAGCTAATGGAAATATAAATATTTCTTTTATAGATACTCAAAATCAGTTGGCAGATATCTTCAAAAAGGCCTTATCTGAAGAGAGATTTACATATCTTAGAAGGGAATTAGGCATGTGTAATTTATGATAGACTCATCTATATATGACTGAAATAACAATAATTTTAGAATAACAATTATTCTCTCCCTTGAAATTAGGTAAGTTATTTTAAAAGTCATTTACTTCATTCATATCTGTGACGGCTTGCTAATTTAAAAGTATTTATTTATCTCGAACCTATCTCTGTTTGTCATTTTCTGCATTTATGGCGCCATCCTTTCAAAAGGCACTTTATCTTTATGCCTATCTCTAAAATTCCGAAATCTGTGTCATAACAATTCACCTCTCGCTCTCATCTCATTTGACTTACCTTGAACGACAACCCTATCATCTCCAGCATCGACTCTGTGAGATTTCAAAGCATCCATCCCTTCCTGCGAAAAATTTCTTGAGGGCTTTTGCTCCAATCCTCTTCCCAATCTTCCAGAACCCTCCCCTATTCAATTCCATGGTTGTTTCTAGAATTTCCAGCACCGTCGGGGGCTATGGCGTTGCGTTCCTCATAGAATAGCAGCAAGAAAGATTTGCAACCGTGAAGACGACGCTTTGCGGCAACAAGGCAGTGGACGTGGCTGATTTGGAAAAGAATGGAATGCATAGTGTAGTGGCATCTATCCAGAGGATGAAATGGTCAAAGATGGCAACTATTTTTGAAGAAAGTTATCCAGATCTTGTGAAAGCCTTCTATGTGTGCCTGAAATCTGAAGAAGATGGATCCTTGACCTCCTCCGTCAAGGGTACACCTAGTCACATTACATATGATTTGCTGGCGAGTTTGTTTGGAGTGTCTACCGTCGGTCATAATGGGGTAAACACAGTAGACATTCACACAAAGGGTTTGGGGATTGTTGGTCCCGAGTACAAGCTGAAGGATGGTAAAATCGTCATCAACTAGTTGAATGATTTGAATCGAATTCTTCATTTCATAGTTTGCCAAATTCAAGTTCCCAGAAGTGCTACCTTCTTCACATGTCCGAAAGCAGACTCGGATATGATGTTCTGGGTGATTCAGAACCAAGAAATCAACTTGGCTGAGGTCATTATTTAGAGGATGAAACTTGCATCGGCTGTAATATGGGACAAGAAGAACAAGCTCAAGGTGTCCTTTCCTTATGCTCATCTCCTGACAAAGATTTTCCAGCACTATAACATAAATCTAAATGGTGAAGTATCCGAAAAGATGGGGTAGTTCATCAGAGGCAGAAATTTAAAGAAAAGTGGGTTCTCCTTGGTTGCTGGAGCTTGGACCAAAACTTCAGTAGCAGAGGGTGAGGCCATTATTGCAGAGGCCCAAGAAGTCCAAGAAGAGGCAGTTCAGGCAGAAGCAGCAGTAGTAAGTCCAGCTATTCAGCAAGAGGAAGTTAGGGCAGGAATACCAGTAGTCCAAGAGGAGCAAGTAGCAGCAGCAACAACAGAGATCAGTGTTGAAATTTTGGCAGCCAGTGGAAGCAGAATTGAGGAAATTCCTCTAGAATACATTGAGCCCATTAGACAGGTTGAAGAGGTTGTCACCCCCACCTCAATGGTAGCATCAGTCTTTTGAGGTGTGCTGGACTCTATCACCAGCACTCAGGGGGAGCCCGAAATGGGTGGTGATCAAGCTGCAGAGGTTGTGGCATCAGGCCTCAGTGAGGATATCTTGATGGAGGATGCTCCCAGTCAGGGGGAGCATGTTGCTGAGAAGGAAGCAGAGTTTCAGGGGGAGCACACTGCAAACCCCTCAGTTGATCAGTTTAAAGAAGGTGTCGTGGAGAGCACCTCTGATGAAGAAAATGTGGAGCCCGTTGCTAGGGCAAGTGAAAAGGGAAAGAGGTAGCTCCTGAGATCCCTCTCCTCACCAGGAAGCCACATCAGAGGCTGACGAAGAAGAAGAAATTGAAGGTCAATATGAAGCCCATCATTGACAGACTGGATGAATAAGGTAAAATTCTTTGCTCTGTGCAATCTGATATTGCCTCCATATTCATAAGCTAGAGCACTGTCACTAAGGAAATGGGCATGGTCAGAAATGCTGTCATATGGGTGAGAAGTGAGCTGAGTAGCATAAAGGATTCAATAGCTACTCTCTCAGATCTGTTGAGGGCGCAATCCCCTCCTGCCACCTCTGCTCCCATTTCATCAGTTCCACAGGAATCAGGGCCAAATATTGAGGAAGTTCGGCCAGTAGGGCCATCTGTTGATGAGAAGTCCAGGCCATCAGGGCCAGAGGTTGTTGAGTCTCCAAAGTAGTCATTGAATGAGCAGTCAGGGCCACCATGGCCAATCTTGGATGAATCAGGGCCATCAGGGCCAATGGAAAGTCAGGCCAAGCTTGTAAGAGAAGAAATTTCTGTTTCAAAGGTTGTGACCCCAGTGCCACCTTCTTCTCCTACTCAAACTCCAGCCCCTCCTTCCCCACCATCTTCATCCACTGCTTCTCCAGTACCTGCCACTTTCAAAACCCCTTCCTAAACATATCTTATCACCAACTCCATTTCCAACCACGTCTACTTTTTCTCCAGTCTCCACCTCCTTTACTCCTCCTCCTTCTGAGGTTCCTCCAACATCATCTTCAGCTGGAGCTTCCTCCTCTGGTCCTTCTTCAGCTGGGCCATCCACTATATCTCCTCCAACTCCTCACTCATTTCTTCATCCTACTGCTCCTCCCTCCTTCATCACCTATATTCCTCAGCGTGCTCAACTTGAAGGTCCTTTCCTTGAGAAATTTGAAACTGAGTCTGAAGTGGCCATTCTTCGCTCAGTTCTGGAAGTTGGCACTCATGTCTACAGGACTGGATCTCCTAGTCCTGCCCCCAAAAAGAGAAAAATATCCAACACTCTTGCTCTTTCTTCTGATCTTAAGTTCCCTCCTCTTTGGTTCTCCCTCGCGGTTGATCATCGAAGGAAATCCATCTATTCTGAATATCTTCAAAAATGCACTTTTGCCATCATGGTTGGTCTTCCCTATCTAAATTTAACCGACCATCTTAATATTGTTCTTCCTTACTACCACATCTCTAAAGCTGATCAATCCAAAATCTTCCAATTAGCTGAATCCAAAAATGAAGATCAGTAGGCCAAGGGTCACAAGTCCTTGTACAGAAAATTCTTGCTTGCCAAGTCTGATCGGTTCTCTCTCAGGGATCATCCACTCACTCTCTCCGAGTGGTTTGAAATTCATCACAAGAATACCTGGGCGCCCTTTATCAAGAAGGAAATCAAACGTATTTAGTATTACCAGCTTTTCACTGACTACCGCTACCTCAACAAAATGCCAGAAATCGAGTTGGGTCAATTTAGGGGAGCTATTGATCTGCTCAAGGTTGAAAGCCCAGTGAACTGCTCCTTCAAAGTAGACTTTGCTATCATGCAGATCCCTGAAATTGTGTTCCTTCCCAAGTTACATTCCTTGGTCATGGATTCTTCAGTGGGCCCTATTATTTTTGAGCGATTTTCCAAAGTTATGGGTCGGATGTCAGCTCAGCAAGGTCATCTTCCCTCCTTTCAGAGGTTCCTTTTTTGAGTGTACCATCGGGGTAATATCAATTATGATGTTCTTGCCCCTCTCTTATCTGAATGTGAGAGGCTTTTTCCCACTGATTGGGAAAAACATTACAATCACTCTGCTCTTCAATTAGAACATCTGAATAGCTCTCTGGTCTGCTCTGGAAAGACTCAGTTGACGGCTGAAGCGTTTCTTGATCTCAACTCCATTCACCTTGTTCAAGAGCCATTTGTCACCTGGACAGAACGCTACAAGATCTTCATGCTTCTGAAGAAAGAACTGAAGGAAAACTAGCTCCTCTACCCCATCAAAATCGATCAGTTCCTCCAGCGCGCCAGTTTTGGAAAAACTAGTCTTTACATTCTCTCTTGATCCAGACCGCTATGATCGTTTCTTAGATGAGCAGCGGGCGCTTCATATCAAGCTAATGGTTTCTGACATGGGACCTTCTTACTCCATCGCTAGTGGGGTCTTTCGGCAACATTTTGAAGAACAGGAACTTAAGGCTTGGCAAATCATTTCTCGCCATGCCTCTCTTCTATCTCCTACCTTCTATCTTCCTGTACCCCCTCAGAATGAATAAAACTAGTTTCTTTTCTCTCATTTATCTTTGTTCTCTTCTTTGTCACTCTTGTATCTTTTTGCTTAATGACAAAAAGGGGGAGAAAAATAACTATTCTGAAATACATCTCTCAACTTCTTTAATTTATTTCGCAAAATTATTTAAGATTTATTTCAGAATCTTTTATGCTTATATCATGTTGTGTCATCACCAAAAAGGGGGAGATTGATGATCAGTTCATCCCCATATAATTTCATGAATTATATATCTATTTTGGTGATTAAAAAAACTTCAATAAAGTGTCATCTAACAAATTTTCATGAAACTTAGGCACATGAGATAAATTAGGCGAAATCAAGAAAATATGTAAGTATTTCTTACACTGTAGCATTTAAAGTATAGAGCAGTAAATTCCTCTAACTACACATCGAGTTCCTATGTGTCATAATGATTTCCACTTCTATCAACTTCATTTTCACAAGGATTTAATAAAGTATCATATTGATTTCAGTCTTATAACGATTTCATAAGTGTTGCATCGATTTTGATCTCACAATGATTCGTTAAGTGAGCATAATGATTTCGATCTCACAACGATTCGCTAAGTGAGCATAACGATTTCGATCTCACAACGATTGGCTAAGTGAGCATAACAATT
Organism: Colocasia esculenta; assembly: GCA_014218235.1. NCBI lineage: Eukaryota > Viridiplantae > Streptophyta > Magnoliopsida > Alismatales > Araceae > Colocasia > Colocasia esculenta. Next base: position 127,325,442 of record CM024753.1, on the reverse strand, counting down.
TCGATCTCACAACGATTGGCTAAGTGAGCATAACGATTTTGATCTGACAACGATTCGCTAAGTGAGCATAACGATTTCGATCTCACAACGATTCGCTAAGTGAGCACAACGATTTGCTCTCACAACCACTCGATAAGTGAGAATAACGATTTGCTTTCACATCGATTTGGTAAGTAACATAACGACTTGGTCGCCGTAACGATTTGATAAGTTTCACATCGACTTGGTCACCACAATGATTCGATAAGTTACATAATGACTTGGTCACCGTAACGATTCGATAAGTTACATAACGACTTGGTCGCCGTAACGATTCGATAAGTTACACAATGACTTGGTCAGTGTAACAATTCGATAAAGCAAACAACAATTTGATCATTGCATCGATTCGATAAGTAAAACAACGATTCGATACCTGCAATGATTTGCTGATATGTGAAACAACGATTTGCTCACAACGACTTGGTTATAACGACTTGCTTATACTCTCATAACGATTTGTCTCTACAACGATTTGGTTATGATTGTATAACGACTTGTGTTCACATCGATTTGTTTATGGATGAATAACGATTTACATAAACAACAACTTGCTTACATAACGATTTCATAAGTCGTACTCGTAATGATTTCATGGACTACAACGACTTGACATTCAATCATGTCTTAAATATTTTAAAAGTCAAAGTCCTCCTGCGTGTTTTACTAATATCCATGCATTTAATGTGATTGTACATTTCACTGCAATGCATATCTGAATATCTTCTACTCTCATGCGTATATAAGAAACACCTTTAGAAAAAGCAGAATGATGTTTCTATTTTAGTGAAAAGTCTTACTACATAAATTCTAATGTTGACTGACAACAAAAGACAACATAGCTGTCTATAGTGTGGTATTTATTGAGTGCAGGTCTCTGACAGCACAACCCCATACAACGTTAGACAAAGTGGAAGCTGAAGGATATCAAGAAGGATCTTCTCCTTGCGTGCATGGAACGTAAAGGACTATTGACTACATCATACCTGTTGAAGAATAAGGAGAACCATGCAGTCTAACATTCACTAAAGCCTAGAGACAACGGTCCTCTAAACGGATAATTCAGCAAGAGAAGATATATATACAAGACTGAAGACTCCGGAAAAATAACTTTTGAAGGATTCAAAATCTCAACGAAAAATCTGGAAGTGATAGAGTCTTAGCAAAAAGAGCTTCTTGCTTTCCACTCCAACCGTGTAGCTCTTGCTCTCCAGTACCTCATTGTTGTTAGTTTGGAGAGCCCTTGTGATCTGAGAGATTTCATTATTGTAGATCTTTCTCTCTCAGTCACTGCCTCAGATTAAGCGTTTGCTATAAGCTTGGTTAGGGGCATTTCGTCTATTTTCTCACTTTTCAGAGAAATTCCTCTTCTTGTTAAGAGAAGACCTGTTGGAAACAGGTGGAGAGTGTTCCCTTCATGTTGAAGGAAGACTTGTGAATCAGGGTGTTGTTTTCCTCTTCGGGTTGTGAAGAGAAGGCCAGCTGCGGCTGGATGTGTAAGTGTCCTTGAGGGGGACTGTACCCTTGGGTAATGAAATCCTGAGTTATTGCTCAGGGATTGGACGTAGGACTCCTTTGGAGAGGAGGTCCGAACCAGGATAAAATCCTTGTGTTATGTGATTGATTGTTTACGTCCATTATCTTCTTTATCTCTAGCACTAATAGTTGAATATAGTGTTTTGTGTTGAACATTTTTTTAACAGGTTTAGATAATCAAATTTTAAGAATCCCATTCACCCCCCTGGGCTTGCTAGCTAGGCAACATTAGGAAAAGAAGCCCAAGGTATTTGTTCCCAATACTCCAGCGAAAAGCAATTGCAAGCACTGTGACAAGCCATGTCACACCGCTAATGAATGCTGGAGGAAAGTCGGTGCATGTCTGCACTGTGGAAGCCACGAGCACTGTATCCCCGAGTGCCCGCTATTGAAGCAAAATGAGAGGCACACTAATGTGCCTAAGAAATAGGGAAGACTGCAAGCCCTGCGTGATGAAGAACCCACTGAGGAAGGTGGCGTGGTAGAAGGTACCCTACAAGTTTTCTCTCTATCAGCATTTGTTTTATTTGGTACTGGAGCAACTCATTCATTCATATCTCAAAACTTTGCTGATACTCTAAATGCTAAACCTATATCTATAGGGTGTGAATTCTCTGTCACAACACCACTGGGAGAGAAAGAGAAATTGAACAAATACTTTCCATGAGCCGATGAAATGATTGAAGAACATAACCTAAAAGCCGACCTGGTGTGTATGCCCATGGAAGGCTATGATGTGATTTTGGGAGCCGACAGGTTGTCCACTTATAGGGCTAGTGTCGACTGTAAGAAAGGGAAGGTTACGTTTAGTGAATTCCCTAAGCTGTCATTCACCATAATTAGACATAAGAGACGGATGTCTCTAGTCTCTGCCATAAAGGCCCACAATATGATAAGGAAAGGTTGCCTTGCTTTCCTTGTGGCCATAATAGTTGAAATGAAGGCTTCTAAGATAGAAGACATACACATAGTTCAGGACTACCCCGATGTGTTTCCTGAAGATCTGCCAGGGATCCCCCCTGAACGTGATGTCAATTTTACTATTGAGTTAGTCCCTAGAGTTGCACTGGTATCGCGTCAACCGTACCGGATGTCACCTGCCGAATTAAAGGAACTGAAGGCACAGCTGATGGAGCTGTTAGAGAAGGGGTTCATTAGACCAAGTACTTCCCTATGGGGAGCACCTGTGCTATTTGTTAAAAAGAAAGATGGATCTATGAGGCTATGTATCGACTATCGACAACTCAATCAGCTAACCATCAAGAACAAGTACCCATTGCCTCGGGTCGATGAACTCTTCGACCAAATATCTGGAGCTCAATATTTCTCTAAGATTGACCTCCGATCTGGTTATTACCAAATGAGGATCAAGGATGACGACATCTTCAAAACGGCTTTCAGAAGCAGATATGGACACTATGAATTCATCATTATGCCTTTTGGTTTAACCAATGCCCCTGTAGCCTTTATGCAACTCATGAACAACATTTATCGACAATATCTTGATAAGTTCGTGGTCGTCTTCATCGACGACATCCTCATATATTCTAAGACCAAAGAAGAACATGAAGAACATCTGAGGATAGCACTGCAAGTCTTATGAGACAACAAATTGTATGCAAAGTTGAGCAAGTGCAAATTCTGGCTTGAAGAAGTGTCCTTCTTGGGCCATGTCATCTCCAAGGATGGCATCTCCATTGATCCCTCCAAAGTTGAAGCAGTACTTAAATGGGAGAGACCAAGTACTGTCACAGAAATCAGAAGCTTCTTAGGACTAGCTGGCTATTATAGGCAGTTCATAAAGGACTTCTCCAAGATTGCCGTTCCTCTCACTCGTCTTACACAGAAGGAGAATCCTTACTCTTGGAGTGAAGATTGTGAGAAGAGTTTCCAAACTCTAAAAGAATGTCTGACCTCAGCACCTATTCTCTCTCTTCCAATAGAGGGAGAAGGTTTCTCTGTCTATACCGATGCCTCAGGAATTGGGCTAGGCTGCATACTGATGCAGAAGGAGAAGGTCATTGCTTACACTTCAAGACAACTGAAGACTCATGAAGTCAACTACCCTGTGCATGATCTAGAGTTGGCTGCCGTGGTCTTCGCCTTAAAAATCTGGAGACATTATTTATATGGTGAGCAATTCACGGTCTATTTAGACCATAAAAGTCTGAAGTATTTATTCTCACAGAAGGTACTTAACATGAGGCAGAGGAGATGGCTTGAATACCTGAAGGATTTTGATTTCAACATCCAGTACCATCTAGGCAAGGGAAATGCTGTGGCTGATGCTCTTAGTAGAAAGTCGATGGCATCTTTATCAAGTCTAGTTCTTGGAGAGATGCAACTACTAGAACAATATGCAAGATTAGACTTGAACATTGAACATAGGGATGACCGAGTCTTGGTTGCCAATATGAAGATTCAATCTGACATGTTGGGAGAGATCAAAGCACAACAAGACAGTGATCCATTCTTGGTTCGTATCAAGGAAACCTTAGCTGAAAGACCTGATTTTGCTATGACTGAGGATGGAAGGCTTGTATTCCAAGGAAGGACATGTGTCCCAGACAATGAAGAACTGAAGAAAATGTTAATGGACGAAGCTCACCAGACAAAGCATACTATTCATCCCGGAGGTACCAAAATGTATCAGGACATGAAAATAATGTTTTGGTGGCCGAACATGAAGAGAGAGGTAGCCGAGCATGCTGCTCATTGCCTTACTTGTCAACAGGTAAAGGCAGAACATAGACGCCCTACTGGCATGCTTAGACCATTAGATATTCCGGAGTGGAAATGGGAAAGTATTGGCATGGACTTCATCATGGGTTTACCCAAGACTCATGGTGGACTCGACGCCTATGGGTCATTGTCGACCGACTAACTAAATCCGCACACTTCCTACCTATAAAGAGTAAGTGGTCTATGGAGGTTTTAGCCGCTCTATATGTCAAAGAGATTGTGAGACTGCATGGAGTTCCATCATCCATTGTCTCGGATCGAGATCCGAGATTCACCTCTCATTTTTTGAAGGGACTACAGACTGCACTTGGTACGAAGCTCAATTTTAGTACCACATTTCACCTACAGACTGATGGGCAGACTGAGAGAACCAATGAGATTGTAGAAGACATGTTGAGAGCTTGCACCATAGATTTCCAAGGCTACTGGAATGAGCATTTATCCTTGATCGAGTTCGCCTACAACAACAGCTACCAGGCGAGTATTAAAATGGCACCATTCGAAGCACTCTATGGTAGAAACTGTAGATCTTCTGCATGCTGGAATGAGGTTGGGGAACAACAATGGCTAGGTTCGGACATGGTACAAAATACAACCAGGGATATACAGGTGATTCGAGATTAGCTCAAGATTGCTCAGTCCAGACAAAAGAGCTATGCTGACAAGAGAAAGAGAGATCTAGAATTTCAAGTAGGAGATCATGTGCTTTTGAAGGTATCTCCTACTCGTGGCATTCAAAGGTTTGGTGTTAATGAAAAGTTAAGTCCTAGATTCATTGGCCCTTTTGAAATACTCGAGAGGGTTGGTAAGGTTGCTTACCGACTGGCGTTGCCACCAAACCTGGCGTTCGTACACGATGTGTTCCATGTCTCTATGCTTAGAAAATATGTGTACGATCCTACTCACATCATACGCTATGAGAAGTTGGTGCTGAACAAGGACATGACATATGAAGAGAAGCCAATCAAGATACTGGAACAGAAGGTGCAACAACTCTGGAGCCATCCGATTCATGTGGTTAAAGTTCTGTGGAATAACCGTGGAGTAGAAGAAGCCACATGGGAACCCGAAGGAATCATCAGGCAAAACTACCCTGATCTTTTTGGTAAAATATTCTCTCCATTATGGTCATATGAATTTGGGGACCAAATTCTTTTAAGAGGGGGAGGATGTAGCAACCTAGTATTTTAATAAATAAATAAATAAATAATTTAAAAAAATGAATTAATTAAAACCCATTAAATAAAAAGAAGTAATGGGCTTTGCTAAATGGATCATGTAAAAGTTATTAGGCCAAAATAAGGATTTTTAAAAGATGAATAATAGAATAATACCCTAAATTCATATCTTTAATATTTCCTAAAATGAAAAAAGCTATTAAATCATTAAAATAGTTAATATGGGTTGGAATTGGACTCCTAACCCTACCCAAATTGGCTAGGTACGAATTTGCAACCCAACCTAACCCAATTAGGAGTTGGAAAGCTTGGAAGGTTGATAGAAATAAGGAAAACTCAGAATTAAATAGGAATTAGAGTTGTAGTAGGAATTGGAGACACTAGAGGCTTAAATACACCCCAACCTCTCCATGGCCGGCCCTAATGCGTTGCTGAGGCTTGCTGGATGTGGAGGAGAGGCCAAAGGAAGGGAGAAAATGTGGGGAGAAAGCTTGCTCAAGATCTAACCCTTGTTCTTCGAGTTCAAAGCTCTAGGAGACAAATCGACCCAAAGGTAGGCATTCTCACAAGCTAAACCTAATTAATCTCGTATGTAGGATGTTCCTAACATAAGAAACAAAAGCCCTCTAGTTTCTCTAATTTTCATCGACCATATCTTTTGATCTTAATTTTTGAAGTTCTACTATCATCTTGACCCCGAACCATCATATTTAATTTAGATCTCCATGTACCCTTGATCTCATGTCACGAAATTTTAACTGGACATACTGCTCGTTGTCAGGAATCTTTTGCCACTGAAATCCCTAATTTTCATTTAGTATACTACTCAAATTTATTCTTTTCTCTTCACTGTATACTGCTCTATGTTCTTCATGTATGAACTTGTTTAAAACCTGTCAAGATAATGATTAGTTTTGAATTCCTATTTACTGTGTATACCTTTGCAAGCCTAGTTTCATTTAAATCTATTTTCATGATTTTTCATCATCTTTGCACCGAGATTTTTATTTTTGAACGACTCTATATCAAAACATGAAAAGCCTGGACCGCAATCCAAGGCAATCCTTTTCCTGTTCAGGCTCAGGCGCAGGACCTGAGAACGCGATGACCCGATCGCCTGCGTTCTCAGGGGCTGATCGCGACCAGAACCCTGTCACATTTTGAACGCGATAGGACCTGGTATCGCATTCTGAATGTGACAGGACCTGGCGTCGCGTTCTAGCCGTCTGTCCTGACTGACCCGTCGCGACCTTTGAAAGACCCTGTCGCGTTCTGGATGTACCCTGTTGCGATCCTTACAGGGGTACATCGCCTTCTAGATTTTTTTCACATAAACCCTAGATTTTGGTGTTCTTGTCCTTCTACAGTGATTATACCTTTTGTTAACAGTCTTGAACGCAGTGAATAAAAGATGCCATAATGTGAACATGTATTGATTAATTTAAAAGACACACACATGATCTTTTCATATCCATGATTCTTTCATCACATGCACATACTTGTAACCATCCAATATGGCTTCACTTGACATGAAAATATCTCATAATATATCTGGTAATTTACTTCAATAATGTATATTACATTGCCCTATTTTAATGGACTTGTCTTCATTTCTCGTGATATTTTGGGAATACCGTTACCGATGCTCCACTGTTCTAGAATTCCTCTGGAACGTCGAGCACTTGTTTCTATGTACACTTTCTCTTGAGTTGGACAAACTCTCTATCAGATATTCCTTCTGCCAGATTAGTGAATCCTTGTTCAAGGCCTTCGTAAGACTCCTCTATCCATGGATTCTCACATGGTCGACGAGTTGGTTGTACCCTGAATACCTATGATATTGTTTAGGGATCAGTAAGATCCAAACGACTTTTAGAAGTTCTCTCTTACCTTGAATCACGCCGGACCTCTGGACTTGTGCATAATATGGCTAGTGGAAGGGTAGTGAATTCCACTTGACTGCCAACACCAATTGCGCGTGTTGTGCAACTATTACTATCGCCTGTTTAATCGACATTTATGTGCAATGACCTGTAGTTCTCATCTATACTCTACTCGCTCATCTATTCACACTTTCTCTACTATCTCGTCTATTCATCTAGTACTCTCATCTACTTCTTGGTACTCTCTATTGGCCATTGACTGATTGTCTAAAGATAAACAATATAACTAATGCCTGGCAATATATAAAGGGCCCGGTCTGATCCTGGGAGGTGCGCCCAAACGTGCTAGTGCCCGCGGGAGTTAATTGACCAGAGTGTTTGGCATTGCACTCAAGTGCTATCTATCTCGACTATCTATATGACAATCAAAGTGCTATGCTATACTCGACTCATTGTGCTATCATGAACTATATTGTGCTATTTGTGCTATGGCCATCCTGCTCTTTGTGCTATACTTAACACGTGTGCTATATGAATCATGCTATCGTGCTATCACATGCTTGACAATACTTGACTATCGCTCTCTATCATTAGTTACTCTACTTTTTAATATATTAATCATTTAAAACATGCCTGATCATGAGATTTAAGTCCTACTGGGCGTTATGGCTCACCCTGCGTTATTGTTATGTGTTCTCAGGTGAGACCGAGGATGATACTTACACTCAAGAGGACGGGAATGACCAAGAGTGAAGTCAAGAGCACCTTGGCATCTTAGTAATATGTTAGAGTCTTAGTTTAGTCATTTACTTTTATTCAATGTGATTGATGTCTATTACACGCTCTGTACCCGTTTACTTGCAACTACCTCACGTTCCGATATTCTGCGTCGGGGTGTGACACAAGTTGCTGTCAAGATCAAGGTAGTCAAATTCATTATTCCTAAACTTGATCTTGACAGCTTACTCTTTCTTTTCTTAAGAAAGACAGGGTTTCTCCTCTTCTTGTGATAAGAGAAGACCAACTGGTGTGCTGGGTAGTTTGTCCAGCTGAGGGACTATACTTAGCCTTTCCCTTTGTGTAGAAGGGAGGATCAGCTGGGAACTAGGAGTTGTATGTCCATTAGGGGGACTGTACCCTAGTTAGTAAAATCCCAAGAGTTTTCTTGGGGACTGGATGTAGGACTTCCATTGAGGGAAGTACTGAACCAGGATAAATCTGTGTGTCCCTTTGTGTGATTGTCCTTGTTTGATTACTGTTATTTAGTTCACCGCGCTTGATCTCTCACTAATGCATCCGCATCAAAGTTTTGTTTTTTAAGTGTTAAATTATTGCAACATTCATTCCCCCCCCCCCCCCTCTACTGTGCTGCCGTGGGCCAATAGTGGGGGACCAAACCGAGGCCCGACATTGTTATGTAAACTCTATTAAGGTGAAGGAACCCAAGTTTCTGTGTATGACACTATCCTTGAAGAGAATACGGAGAGAGGGGGACTTGCCAAGCAGACTAAGACAATATGCTTCCTAGGTGAGGAAGCAAAACTCTCATCATTGGGGTCGAACTCTAGGAGCTGGAGGAGCCGTTGGTGGAGTTTTTGACGACCAGTGTCAACATCTTCGATTGGTCGGAAGCCGACCTACCAAGGATAGAACCGAGATCATTCAGGATCACCTTAATGTTGACCCCAACGCACGCCCCTTGAAGTAGGAGAAGTGACCATTGTGATGTGCGAGTATTCTTCTTTTTGGTTGCTTGTAGTGTGCTCGTGGTTGGGGGACAAACACCAGTGGACATATTGGTCCCCAGCTAGTCCCGTGTTGCCACAACCTCACTCTACGAACCCCAGAACCTATAGAGGTGTGTTAGGCTTGGGTCTATAGTGTGTGTCACTATAGAGTGGTGTTGGTTGGCCTCCACAGTTCTTTGACTTATGTATTGTGGTGGAGCCATAGTTAGACCTTTCATCTGCGACTGTGAGATTGAGAGGTGTTTCTTGTGTTGGTTTGCCCGGATTGGATATTGGCGTCATGAATCAGTAGTCGTGACCCTTGTGGTAGCGTCTCTCCTTCTGACTTTGCTTGTGGTTTGCTCCATAGTAAGTGTGGTATAGTTGTCTTAGTAACGCTTGGTTCTATAGTTGGTCTAGCATTTTCTATAATGTTCTTTGGATGGTTTATCTCCATTGCTTATTGAGTTTAGTGGTTCCTGGTTGGCAGTGTATTTTTGTTAATCGTGATATTGTAGTGGTGTCTAGTAATTGTATATGTTTATTATTAGTTAGCAGCATGGTTTGGCAGATCAGATTGAATCAATCTGATTCAGGCGAATCGAAGAGTATCACAGGATTCCCATCGATTCCCATGCGAATTGGCCCGATTCTCCTGAATTGGAACAAATCAGAAAAAAGCCAATTTGGGGCAAATCGGCAATGCAGCGAACCTAGGTTAGCTGTTTACTTAGTGAAATGTTTATTAGAAAGCATGTTTAGGTTCCAGCTTTTGGTGTGTTACCTTTTAATTATTATATGTGAGTTGACTGGTGGATTGGATTAGTGCTTTCTTTTGTTACTTATGAATTATAAATGTTGTTGTTTTAAGGAGTTTCCCTGCTGAGCCTGTGACTTTGTGAGGTTCATACCCCTACACCCCCTTTTAGGTGTTTTGTGAGCATGGTTTCGTGGAGGAAGACCTGTACCACCAGTAGTAGTGTAAGCTTTGGATTTTGTTGTTCACCTCGAGGTATGCTCCAGGCATCTGTACTTTTCTCTTAAACATGTAATGATGTAGTGGGACAATGTAATTTTATGAATGTACATGAGATCATGTACTTTATCTTGTATCTTTATACAGTAAGGTTGTCTTTATATTCTTACTGGACACATATGTGAGATATCCCTTGCGAGACTTCGGTCTATTTGTGAGAGGCGGGTCTATATATGGAGCCTTTTCGGGCATAAATATCCAGGGTCGCTACACCCAGCCTCCAACAACGTCACAATATACAAGGTCATCATCTCAGGACTTCGCATGGGCAAGTCACTGGGGGTCTCTCAGGTAAGAATGAATAGTGATTCACAGTTGGTTGTTAGCCAGGTCGCTAAAGATTTTGAGACCCCAAATGAAAAGCTCGCACAATACATGAACAAAGTACTTAGGCTGATGGACGAATTCGAGTTGGCGGAGTTGCAAAAGACTCTAAAGACCGACAACGCTAAAGCCGACGCACTCTTGAAGTACGTGACAACATCTGAACAACAGCTTTAGCCTACTGTACTTGTCGAGGATAGTGAGCCATCGATTGAGGTGCTGGTGGAGGTATTTTGCACCAAAGCTGAGCCAATGTGAATGACACCGATCATGAAGTACCTTCAACATGGTCGACTACCAGAGGACCACGACGAAGCGCTTAAAATTAGATGATGAGTGCATAGGTTTTTTCTAATCAGAGAAGATCTCTATCGCAAGGGATTCACGTATCCACATCTCGACTATGTTGGCCCCCTCCAGGCCAATGATATTATACGCGAGGTCCACTAGGGCAGTTTCAGAAGTCACCAGGGTGTTATATCGCTAGTTCGACGAGTCACTCAACAAGGTTACTGGTGGTTGATGATGTTGAGGGACGCCGATGGCTACATCAAGTAGTCTAAACAATGCCAGCTCTTCGTCGAAATAGCATGACAACCATCAGCGAGCCTCACCCTTGGTAGCTCCATGGTTGTCACATCCCAAAGATGGCAACAGAAAATTGATCGTTGAGACGTAAGCAGTCAGCAAATAAGCCTCTAGCTAGCAATCATGTATAACATAAATAATTTAGATTTTCATTTCAATAATCAAATTTAATACATGTTCAACTTCAATATTTGAACTACATAACTATGACGCAATTAAAGGAAAATTTCATAACATCCTCACTCCTACTACATTCTACTAATACTCTCAATTATTCAAACTCGAATACTAGGATACCAAGACAATATGACACCAACACTAAGGCTTGAAAAACACTCTTCACTCTTGATCTTCTTGAGAGTAGTCTTGGTTTTCCTCCTCATCTATATCCTGGTCTCCTGAAATGTTAAGAAAGCAGGTATGAGCGCACTCACCCAGTAGGATTTATATCTCAATGTGCAGGTAATAATATAAGCGATTAACATTTTAAGCTAACACATGTAATGAGGTTTATGTATCTAGCATTCACACACGCAAGTACTCCCATCGCAGATGCAACGCCAATATCATTATACCCCATGGTTAACAATATATTTCCGGCTCTCTACAGAGGGGACTAGATTGTAGCCCTTGGACACTCGCCGTGCCCGATCCAACATCTCACTATTTTAAATGTAGATACCCACAGTCAAGCATGGCCAATTTCATGAATTTCAAGAATGTCCATAGTATAATATCATGTCATACGAGTGGATTTCAAGAGTAACAAGTCTAATGAACATGATTTCAAGATAGCGATATGTCAAGAGAGAAATTTGACAGTATAACGACTTAATTTTATTTAGGTTCAATTTTTACTTTAATGACTTGGTTGCATGTGTATAGAATCATGCTCTATGTGAAGTTAGATGGGAAGGGAAGTGCACACTATCTTCAGAGAACTTCAATGGTACAACTAGCTCGGTCTCCATGAGAGAATCCATGGAGTACAGAGACTTATCGAGGTCTTAATGAAAAGGTCCTTAGTCCACCAGAAGGAATATCCAGTCAGAGAGGTTCCAAATCATCAAAAAATGCTACCTATAGTGCAAGTGTATATGTGAAAGACGTACCTCACGATATCTATAATAACCATCAGTTTAAAACATGACGGAAAGCATTAACATGATAGTATGTGATAGAACACTAGGCATGATGATAGCAACATGAGTTTGTACATATTAAAGACATGAGATTTCTGTTTAATAACACACTAGAGTAGGGCCACCACCACGTCAAGCTACACCAAGTCGGAGAAGAATGGCCCCCAAGAGTGGGCTTGGACAAAAGAGAGGAAGGGGAGAGGAGAGGAAGAAGAGGGGAGAAAGGGGAAGGGAGATCTACTGTCCTTGCATATATAGGCCTTAGATTTCAGAACGCGACAACCCAATGGTCGCGTTCACCAATGAACAGGACAACCATCTTGTCGTGACCTCAAAGCCTCAGTCAACCTGACAGTTGGTGTAATGACCTTCTTTATACCGATACGATTATACCAATCCTCTGAGGCCCTCGGATTTTGTTCTTTGTTTAAACTTTGTCATATGTAGTTAGATGCTTGTGTACATAGCTATGTGTATATATATATATATATATGTATATACATGTATTTATTTTTGTACATATTATATTTGAATAATGTTGTACATATGTATACATGTGTTTATTTATGTACATGTTGTTTTATTAATTGTACATATTGTGTTTAAATTATACATTACATTGCATGTATATATGTATATAGTGTATGTATATTTGGGCATTTTTGTGTTCTGGCTGAGAGGCATGTTAATGTCAACATGAGTGGACGTTTATAATGGAGTCGATGTCCAGATCGATGGACGCCAATTCCCAGTAAATGGCAACAATGTGGCCGTCTAATTCCCCAGAATTTGTGTGGTTTCAGACTTGGAAACGGCCACGTTTCCTTCGGTTCTTGTTTTGGAAACTGACTCCCAACAGTAGGATTACAACCCTTAAGTGTAGCCCAACCTTCCTTAGCTTATAAAACACCCTTTTTCGGCTGGATTAAGTCTTTTGGGCTCTTGGAGAAAACCCTAGAACTCTGTGCGAAAGCTGAACTTTGAAGGCTTTGATCTGGCGTTTGTGTGCATCTTCTGGCAATCTACAATGACTGGAAGATACTTTGGACGTTTGTGAAGCTTCTCCGACTCCGGTGTGCAAACTACATCGACCAAAAAGACCGGATCTGGGAGGTTTTGAGCACCTTCTTGGCTTGGCCGAGGAGGGCATCTTCGACGAATTGAATCCGTTAAACAATTTTTCCTGAGGCAAGTAACCTATGAATATCAACCCTCCTCATGTCAATTAGGTCCTAGGAATTTATGAGATTTTTCCTCGTGTCCTAAAACCTCCATTCACCATATTTTGTGCATTCTGTCTACATTTCTGCAGACAGAAACTTAACGGCCAGCTTGCTACCGTTAAGATCCCTAGTTGGCAGCAACATCTTGTGCCATTAACTCATGTTGGCGGCAGCATCTGTGCCGCCAAGTTCCTCAAGTTTTTCAGAAATATAGTTTTGATTTATACCCTATGATTTCTGGACTCATGGCTGTCTGTTTAGGTTATAAAAATTATGTGTGGTCAGGTACAGTCATTAGATCATGTCATACAGAGGCGTCGAATATCTGTGCATATTCTTAATTATTAGAATTTCTATAATGGGATATTAAGCATGATTTGACCTTGATAATACCTGATTAATTAGATCCATGATAAATTAGGGTTTCATGAGTTTTCTACGATTATATGATAACTGTATTCAGGTGTTGGCACTGTTGGGTATAATTATTTTACTGTGAAACCCACTTAAGTGAATTTAGTGATAAAAATGCCTAAACTCCAATTTAATTACTATAAATATGTTACAGTTCTAAAAAATTTGAAAAATTGAACATGCGACATGTTAAGTTTTTCGGACCTGTGATAAAAATTTCGAATTATTTTGATAACAATATGTACTTTGACTGATTTAATAAGGAAGAAGGACCGTTTTGAGCATGTTAAATTTAATTATGTATGATTCAGTGATTAACAACATGATTAGGATGGTATTATGATCTGATTAACACTATGAATAGTAGCATCATGTTAGGCAACTAAAGCATTTGTAATTGTGTAAAAGTCCATGCAATTGTGTTAAATAGTGCATGAGAAATATGTAAATAATGTGATTAATATGAATTGTGTAAAAATGTGCCGTTAGTGACACTGCTACCATAGAGGGCTGTGGAACCATACCGTAGTAAAGTCCATACGGGAAGGTTCAATTTGTGTGATATCCTATGGGCATTAGGATAAAATCTTGGAGGTGGACAAGTACCACTGGTTAGGGTGGAGAGTGCTTCTCCCGGTTCTGCGTAGTTAACTAAGATCCGTCAATATGTTGCCTAGGTGATGGGTATGTGAATGTGTATGTGTGTCCTTCTAGTGGTGGTTTGGACTATGTGTCATGGCAACTAAGTGTAAATATGTGGATGTGAATATGTGAACTGTGCAATGTGTAAAATGAGCATGTGAAATTGTTAAGTGAATAAGTTAGTCTGTGAATAAGTGTAAACCATTGTGATTATGTTTAATTCATGCCAAAACAACAAGCTAAATGTGTATATAAATGTGATAAATGCATGATAAAATGGTTAGATTTCATGTTAGGTATGCTATTTACTTTGTACATAGTTCCATACTTTAATTGTGTATAGTTGCAAAATGCTTTGAATAAGATTTGAATCTTTGAACCATGTTGAATAGAATGTGTTGAAAGCATGCTATAGGTTTTATAATTAGTTGTTTAAGTAGCATGAAGCATGTACCATGTTTATTTCCTAAATACTTAAGAGACTAGTTTGTGATTGTGATGAGTAAGATTGTATTCTTAGATTGCTTGCTGGGTTTCTTTAGACTCATCCTTGCTTCGGCCTACAGGTGTGACAGGTGTCTCCACTTCTGAGGAGGAGATAGTTAGGAGCGACTTCGAGAGGGAGGAGTAGCTATTTTGGGGAGATTTCTACATTTGTGCTTTTCTTTCATAAGTATGTAATGAATAAAAGTGTGTAATTTATTTGGACAATGTACTTTATTTTTTTTGAAGTTTTGATAATGTGGACACTTGTATTTATTTTATTGCTATCTAGACTGTGGATATTTGATGATGATGATGGAATGAGAATGAACTTATTTATTTATTCTGTTGTGATCTTGTAATATTTGTGTACATCTCAATCTAATGTTAGTGTTGGGTAAATGTCCCACTGTGACGGTGTTCTTTATACCGACGTGGATTGATATAATCGTACCGATATAAGGAGGGTCGTTATAAATCCACATCGATATAAAGGGCGCCGTCATAGTAGGACATGTACCCAACACAACACAGTAGGTAGAGATGTACATAAATAACAAAAAAAAGAACAACAGAATTAAAAGATAATCTTATTCCATCATCATTCACATATTCCATAGTCTATATAGTAGAAATGAAAATAACTAGTGTCCACAATTATACAAGTCCATATCATAACATCATTGTCCACATACTGGTAAATGAAATTGCAGTCTAAGCAAATGATCTCCACAAGTACAGCTACTCCTCTCGCTCGGAGTCACTCCTCACAATGTCCTCCTCAAGCACGGGGACACCTGTCTCACCTGTATGTTAAAGCAAGTATGAGTCTTCACAAAGACTCAGCAAGTAACCCACTGGTACATCCTTACACATATCACATTCATGCTATTCTTTTAAACAATAAGAGAAGTTTTGCACATGATTCATGTTATAATAAACAAGTACATATGAATAACCTATAACATGCTTTCTACACATGGTCTTTAACTTGATTCATGATATCAATTGCAATTCATTCACATTATATTTCTAAACAAATTGATCATGGAATTAAGTACATGGTGACTAGCAATCCTAGCATGATATCTAACACTTTTCACATGCTTTTATATCACATAATCACATCGTTTTCTTTCTGTTTTAACATAAATAAAACATATTCACATGGTTTCTATAACGACCCCGAGAACCCGACCCTCGGCCCGATCCGAGGACCCGATTTTCGCAATCGCTGCCCACGGATCTGGCGACCCGGAAGGGCTGTAACACAAGTCTAAAAGAATATGTAAAGGAAATAAACATCAACTGCTAACTAGAAGCACACATGCAGAAGCAGAAAGAAGAGTGAGACCGCTGTGTATCGCTCTAGGTACAGTCCCAACACATACACTAGTACAAGTAAAGACAGGGGAAGAACAAGTCCCTTAGGGGCATACCCCGAGGGTGGCGTACAACTGAAAGGGGGAACCACTGCTAGCTATGGGTACGACGACTACTGCCCTGTCTCCTCCGCCCGATGCGCACCCTGCCGCTGCTGAGAAGTCTCACCTAGAAAAAGGAAGGGATGAGCTTCACAACAGAAGCTCAGTAGGGACTACCAATCTCCTACTGGCTCTAACAGGCAGAAGAACATATATATACATACAATTAATTAAAATAACAACAGTTATGTCTTCTACCTATGAAGGAAAGAGCGAAAGAAAGCTACTAACTAACACGGTACGGAAGGACGCCACGGTCGGAAACCCCATACGACTGCATGTCGTGACCACCACATGGCTGGCAACACAGGCAGAGTGAACCCTGCCTGGAAAAGAGACACTAGCTACGGAAAACACTATCACTAGTCAACCGGTCAGGTGTGTCCACTGACATCTTATCCTTGACCCAGGTCCAAACCTTCACGTCTCGTTAGAGTGAGGCAGGAACATAAAGTAGCACAACAGTAACCGCCGTAGTCTGGCCGGACTACGGTCCCACACCTGGCCTCTCTAAGCGGTTCTGGGGCCGCAAAGAGTGAGACAGTGAGAAAAGGACTGATTGTCCTGCACCGAGAAGGACTCCAAATGACCTCAGCATCCCAGACCAACCACGAGAGCTCTGCAAATGACTCAACGCCGCTGTCCTAACCACCTTTTTCCCCTCCACTCCAGAGTCTGTAACTTGAGCACGCCTGCCGCCTGGAGTACTCCCTCAACAGGCACACGGGGACGGGGGTCCCAGGCAACGGTAATAACCTCTCTCACAGGACAAGCCCTCAAGTGTCGAGCACCGGGCGAGCGACTAGTGTAGGACCGTAGTAGGGAACTAGCACTGGTGCCACGGGTACAGAAAGAAGTGGGAATGGCGAAGACTCCACGGAAAATAGAACTCTTCAAGACTTACCTGTCTCTGCTATGGTCGCGACACATCGGGCTGTCGCAACACTATCGCGACGCCCAGGGCTGTCGCGACACTATCACGACGGCGCAAGCCGTCAGGACCATGTCGCGATGCCCAAGAGCGTCGTGATGATGTCGCAGTGGTCTAGCCGGTCGCGACATCATCGCGACCTCTATAGCGGTTGCGTTCTCAGCCGAGGGGCATCCCGGTATAGTCCTTGCAAGGACCGCCCCAAAACCAGTACAACCATAGCACAAGGGGGAGGGGGAGCATGCTAAACATGTAGGAAAGCCTTTAAACCATACAAACCACCCTTAAACCCCACAAAACATGGATTACAAGGAATCTACGCTCTGAGGAAAACCTCACTCACCACGAGCATGTTCCTCACACCCCACAACCCCAAACCACGGAGAAATCACCATCTCACAGGGGAAGGGAGTATGCTTAGAGCAAGAGGAGTCAAGGGTCCCTACCTCCAAGAGTAGAGCCGACCCGTTGGGGCCTTCACGTTAGAATGGCCACCACCTCCTCGCTCCAAGCTCCACGATCATGCTGCCTGCACGAACGGGGCGTCACCTCCCACCACAAGCCCCTCAAGAACGCCGAGAAACCACAGGAGAAGAGAGAGCTCGAAGGAGGAAGAAGAAGAAGGAAGAAAAGGAAGGAAAGGGAGAGAGGGGGAAATGGGGCGCCGGCCTCGGTTTTAAACCAATGGGCCCCAAGACGCGACGGGTTGGCCCGATGCAACAACGAGCATGTCATGACACCCCTAGGCATCACGACCATGTCGCGATGGCCACCCATGGCGTGACACCAAAAGCGATCAAATCTCGATGACCGGGAAACAAGAACACGTCGGCTAACTAGGTCGCGGCAATGTTGTACACACCTGACACCCGACAAGGTTGTTCTGATAGACAGAATAGTAGTCAAGCCAGTCATAAAAGTAGTCGCGACGCCTTCAGACGGTGTGACAAGAATGCGACGCCCACCCCCATCGCAACCAGAACGCGAAGGCGAGGTGTGTCGCCACACAGCAAGGGTCCATGAGGCTCGGATGTTACATCCTACCCCCCTTAAAGAAATTTTGTCCTGGAAATTAGAGGGAAACTCAGTTTCAACAGGAAGCAACGCAAAAGAAAAGCAACGTACCGAACAATAAAACAAGTACGAGAACTGCTCTCTCATCTCATCCTCGCGCTCCCACGTGGCCTCGTCACCAACGCGGTTCTCCCAGACAACCTTGACCAGCGGAATCTACTTCCTACGCAACTGCTGCACTCTGTGGTCCACAACTCTGACCAGGTACTCTGGCACTGACAAGTATGGCGCTACCTCAAGCTGCGAGTAATCCAACACGTGCGATGGATCTGCAACGTACCTCTTAAGTTGCAATACGTGAAAAACCTCGTGCACCCTTGCCAACTCTGCTGGAAGACGCAATCTGTACGTGACCT
Organism: Colocasia esculenta; assembly: GCA_014218235.1. Classification (NCBI taxonomy): domain Eukaryota; kingdom Viridiplantae; phylum Streptophyta; class Magnoliopsida; order Alismatales; family Araceae; genus Colocasia; species Colocasia esculenta. The sequence continues at coordinate 127,306,640 of CM024753.1, read as the reverse complement.
CGCCAATCCTCTCTGTGATAGGGAAAGGCCTAATATACCTTGGACTGAGCTTCCCTTTCCTGCCAAACCTCATAACATCCTTGGTCGGAGAGACCTGCAAAAACACAAGGTCATCCACACTGAACTGCAACGGCCTTCTACGGACATCTGCATAGCTCTTCTGCCTACTCTGTGCTGTCTGAAGCTTCTGCCTGACTAGACTGACTGTGTCTGCACACTGCTGCACCATATCTGGTCCTAAAAGCTGCCTCTCACCGACCTCAAACCAGTGAAGTGGTGTTTTGCATGGCCGACCATACAAAGCCTCGTATGGTGCCATTCCAGTGCTCGAGTGATAACTGTTGTTGTATGCAAACTCTACCATCGGAAGGTGTGACTCCCAGGTGCCACTCCAGTCCAAATAGCATGCTCTCAGCATATCCCCCAAAGTCTGAATAGTCCTCTCTGACTGCCCATCTGATTGTGGGTGATATTCTGAACTCAGTCTCAACTCTGTACCAAGAGCTCTCTGCAAATTGTGCCAAAACCTAGAAGTGAACCTCGGATCTCTGTCGAAAACAATCGAAACTGGGTTCCGTGCAACGGAACAACTCAGTCCACGTACAGTCTGGCGAGCCTGTCCACTGACCAAGACATCTTGACTGGAAGGAAGTGCGCTGACTTGGTCAACCGATCCAAAATCACCCAAATACCATCATGCCTCTATGGAGTATGGGGCAAACCAACCACGAAGTCCATGGTTATGTCGTCCCACTTCCACTCGGAAATGGGTAACGACTACAGCTCACCACCAGGATGCTGATGCTCAGCCTTCACCTATTGACAGGTAAGGCAACAAGCAACAAACTGTGCCACGCCCCTCTTCATCCCTGGCCACCAGAAGAACCTCCTTAGGTTGTGGTACATCTTGGTGGAACCAGGATGAACAACATATCTCGACTGGTACACCTCTGACAACAGCGCCGGGCGCGCATCATAGGGAATGTACAATCCGCCTCTGAACCTGACCTCACTGTCCTCGTCCAGCTCAACATTTGGCAGTTGCAAGATATCTGCCAACTCTAAGTCTGCCTGTTGTGCCTCCAACACCTGACGGCACACTAACGGACAAACTAACAAACTGGTCATCACTGCACGGTCTCTACGCCTCAAAGGGTAGAAAACTCCCTAAGACAAGTCCTCAAACAACCTCCACTCTCTGACCATCAACGAACTCAAGTGAACACACTTGCTCAAAGCATCTTCTACAACGTTATCCCTCCCCGGGTGATAGGAGAGGGTGAGGTCATAGTCCTTTAGGTACTCTATCCATCTGCGCTTCCTTAAGTTCAAATCCTTCTGAGTGAAAATGTACTGCAAACTCTGATGGTCAGTGAAGATCTCGAATGCCTCTCCGTACAAATAGTGCCTCCACAACTTTAGAGCGAACACCACTACTGCCAACTCTAAGTTGTGGGTAGGGTAGTGCCGAGAAGCATAGGTGACTACCCCACCATGCTGCATCAGTGCTGCACCCAAACCTAACCTCGACGTGTTGGTGTAGGCCATAAAACCTCTGCTACCTGACGACAAGACCAACACTGGCGCTGAAGTCAACCTCGTCTTCAGCTCCTGGAAACTCTGCTTGCAGTCCTCAGTCCAAACAAATCTGGCCTCAAGTCTGGTCAATCTAGTCAATGGTTCTACAATCCTAGAAAAATCATGGATGAACCTCCTGTAATAGCCTACCAAACCCAGAAAGCTGCGAACCTCTGACACCGAAGTGGGCTGCTCCCAAGACAATACTGCCTCAACCTTGGTAGGGTCCACTACCACACCCGAACCTGAGATCATGTGCCCAAGAAAGTGCACCTCCCTTAGCCAAATTCGTACTTTTCGAACTTGGCATAAAGTTGGTGGCTCCACAATGTCTCTAGCACGATCCTCAGATGCTCCTCGTGCTCCTCCGAAGCCGAGTAGACCAAAATGTCATCTACAAAGATGACCACAAACCTGTCCAGGTACTCACTGAACACCCTATGCATCAAATCCATAAAAGCTGCGGGTGTGTTCGTGAGCCTAAACGGCATCACGACGAACTCAAAGTGACCATACCTCGAACGAAAAGTTGTCATGCCAATATCTGACTCTCTGATCCTCAACTGGTAGTAGCCTGATCTCAAGTCAATCTTCGAGAACACCCTGGCTGACTACAACTAGTCAAATAAGTCATTGATCCTCGGCAACGGATACTTGTTCTTCACTGTTACCTGGTTCAGCTGCCTATAATCGATGCACAATCTCAAGCTACCATCCTTCTTCCTCACGAATAGCATTGGCGCTCCCCACGACGAATGACTCAGACGGATGAAACCTAGCTCAAGAAACTCCTGCAACTGGCTAGCACTTCAGCTTGTGCAACTCAGCCGGAGCCATCCGGTAAGGTGCCTTAGACAAAGGCATCGTACTAGGCAAAAGCTCAATGGAGAACTCTACCTCCCACTCAGGTGGTAACCCAAGTAGATCCTCCATAAAAACATCAGAGAACTCACAAACAACAGGCACATAAAAAACCGATGACCCACTAGGCTCCATGTAACAAATAGAAGCAAGATATGCCACACAACCATCGCGGATAAAACGATGAGCCCTACAGAAGGAAATAAAAGGTCGACGGGTAGACCATATAGCTTGGAAGTAGAGAATAGGTGCTCCAGGTATCTCAAACTGAATGGTCTTCTGCTGACAATCCACCACAGCTGAGTGAGCCTCCAACCAGTCCATGCCTAGGATGACGTCAAAGTCACGAAGCTACAACACGTACAACCTGGCCGGCAACTGGTGTCCCTAGACCTCAATTGCGGGACGCTGGTACGGAGAGGACCTATGTCACGCCCCGACGCGGAATATCGGAGCGCGAAGGCAGTTGCAAGAAAAGGGTATAGAGTGAGTACTAGACATCAAACCATTGCACCTTGCATAACACTAAAGCAAGTCTTTCTCATTAATAACTTTTCAAATGTCTAGTTACAACCACTAATATCAGAGCCATTCTATAGGGCCCAATTACATTGCAATAAAAGGAAATAACTAACTACAACTCTAAGATAACATAATGACTCGAGGGTACTCCTGGCTTCACTCTTGATCATTCCCTTCCTCGTGAGTGTATGTGTCATCCTCGATCTCACCTGAGAACACAACATCAAATAACGTAGGGTGAGCGATAACGCCCAGTAGGACTTAAATCTCAGGCTCAAGCAGGCTTAAAATAATTAACGCATTTAATGTTAGAGTATCTAAAGATAGCAGGTACAAGAGAGTCAAAATATAGCAAGGGATAGCACAACAGGTAACAGGATAGCATAATAGCATGAGATCGAGTATAGTTTCCAAAAATATCACAACTATCGAGTATAGCACGAATAGCAGGATGGCCATAGCACAACTAGCACAAGTAAAATAATAGCACGACGAGTATAGCACTTGTTTGTCATTCTAGACATCAAGAGAGTATAGCACGTTTTGTATTTTGATTGTCATATAGATAGTCGAGATAGATAGCACTTGAGTGTAATGCCAAACACTCTGATCATTTAACTCCCATGGGCACTAGCACTTTCGGGCGCACATCCCAGGACCAGATCGGGCCCTTTATATATTGTCAGGCATTGGTTATATTGTATCTTTAGACAATCAGTCAATGGCCAATACAGAGTACCAAGAATAGTTAAGAGCACCAGATGAATAGACGAGATAGTAGAGAGAACGTGAATAGATGAGCGAGTAGAGTATAGATGAGAGCTAATGGACATTGCACGTAATGCGACGAGTAACAAGAGATAGTAACAGCTGCACAACACGCGCAAGTCGTATTGGCAGTCAGGCGGAATTCACGATCTTCCCGCTGGCCATGTTATGCACAAGTCCAGAGGTCTGACGTGATTCAAGGTAAGAGCGAACTTCTAATAGCCGTTTGGATCATATCGATCTCTAAAGGTGTAATGGGTGTTAGGGTACAACCGGCTCGTCGACCATGTGGGAATCCATGATCAGAGGAGACTTACGGAGGCCTTGTGCAAGGGTTCACTAGTCCGGCGAAAGGAATATCCGACGGAGAGTTCACCACAAGCCAAGTAAAGTGTGTATATAAAACAGGTACTCGACGTTCTAGAGGAATTCTAGAACAGTGGAGCGTCGATATCGGTATATAAACCACGCAAGAAACGAATACAAGTCCTTTAAAATAGGGCAATTAATATACTTTATTGTAATAAATTACCAGATACATTATGAGATATTTCATGCTAGATTTCAGCCATATATGGACAGTTCATGTGTGTGCATGTGTAAGAGAAATCATAGATAGAAAAGAAGTCGTGAATATGTATTTTAAAGCATTCAATATGGCTCCATTTAAAACAAGTTTTTACTGGGGGTATAACTGTAAAAGGCATAAGAATTATTTAGAAAGCGACAAAAATAATTTTTTATGGGTTTTCATCAAAAACCTGTGAACGCAACATAGGCCAATGAGGGTCACAACAGGTACTAGGCAGATCGCGACAGGAGCATGTAAGGATCGCGACAGGGCTTGCGAATCAGGTACTGGAAACGCGACGGCTTACCTGTCGCCTTCTTGGTCGCGACGGGTAGGCTGTCGCAATCGGACCCCAAAAGGCGACATATCGGGCAGTCACGATCTGGTGGTCTTCCCCTGACTCTGACAGGAGTCAGACCAGACATTGGATTGCGGACCAGAACATTCAAATTTTGATACAGGGTCGTTTAGAAAATCATAACTAATTATATACATGATGAAAAGTCATGAAATCAGTGGCAAATGGAACTAAACATGCGAGAGTACTTCCAGTAATTAGGAATTCGAGAGAGAGCATGGTTTGAACATGGTTTGAGAACGAACAAAAATGAGTAACATAGAACATGATACAGAGAGCAAGATTGATTTAATTCGAGCAACATGCTCAACAAAAATTAGGGCTTTCAGGGGCAAAAGATCCCTAACAACATGAAGTATCTACAGTAAAAATTTCATAGCATGGTATCAAGTATAAATAGAGTTTAGAATTAAACATGATGTCTCGGGTTTATCATGTTTGCAGATCTTCTAAAATCAAGAACAAAAGATTGGCTCGATGAAAAAGAGTGAAACAAGAGGGCTTTTGTTCTTGGTGATTGGAACTACCTACCGACGAGTTTAATTTAATTTTGCTTATGAGAATGCCTACCTTTAACTCGATTTATCTTCTAGGGCTTAGAACTCTAAGAACGAAGGAAGAAGCTTGATGGATCTTCCTCTCCTCGATTTCTCCTCCTCCTTGGCCTCTTCTCTACGTCCAAGAACCCCTTTGCACAAGCTAGGGCCGGCCATGAGGGTTTAAGAGGTGTATTTATATAAATACAAGTTCCTATTCCTACTACTACTCAAATTCCTCTTAATTACGAGATTTCCTAACTCCACCTTTCCTCTCTTACTTCCGATCTCTAATTGGGTTAGGATAGTATCTAAATTTGTGCTAGACTATATGGGGTAGGTTTAGGAATCCAATTCCAACTCTAATTGCCACTTTTATTGCTTTAATAACCCCTTTCCAATTATGAGATAATTAAACTCCGAATGTAGGGTATTTTCTTATTATTCTCCCTTTGTAAAATTCATATTTTGACCCAATAAATTCTAGAGGGTCCATTAAGCAAAGCCCATTACTCTTTTCCATTTAATGGGTTTTATTTAATTCTCTTTTCATTTAAATATCTATTTAGCTAGGTTTTAATTCTTTATTTAAATTTTTATTTTTCTTAAAAAAATTCAGGTTGCTACAACCTAGAAGAGGTTCCTCCCTGCTGCTGCTACTGGGGCTGCCAGGTCTCTCGCTCCAAGGTGGTGGCCTTAGCCACGGCCACTCCCAAAGTGGCACATATATGAACAGTCATGCCCCACCTCAAATCTGGCCTCAGTCCTGCAATAAACCTCTCTGCACAAGCCTGCTCACTGCTGGCAACATGAGGAACATGCCTCAACAATTGGACGAACCTCTGGTGGTACAGAGTAACTGTCAAATCGCCTTGAAACAACTCGTAAAACTGATCTCATCTCTCACGTCGAGCATAGTCAGGGAAATACTCGCTGTGAAAGACCCCCAAAAATTGTTGCCACATGATCTGATCCAATCGTTGCCCTGGAAAGTGGGTCTGCCGCTGAACCCTCCACCACTCATGGGCTGGTCCCTTGAGCTGATACACTGCCAGTCTGACCTGGTCCTCCTTGGCACACTCCATAGTCTCGAACGTGCACTCCAACTCGTGCGTCCAACTCTCTGCCTTGTCTGGATCATACTCACCGAAAAACATCTGTGGTCGGAGGCGCAAGAGCCTCTCTAAGAGGGCGGTCCTGTCCTCAGTGACAGCTGTCCTCCTCCGACCGGCCCGGGTACTCCCAGTACCGGATGCCTGCTGAACTACTGGCTGCTCCACCTCCGGATCTGGCTGCTGCTCTGGTACTGCTGGGGGAGGTACTGGAGGCTAACCTCTCGCTGCTGCCTGCCCAGGCTGCCACGCTCCCTGGTACAGGGTCTTGAAGAACTGCCTGGCCAAAGGAAACCAATCCGCATACTGCTGTGGCTGAGGCTGGTACCACTACTGCTGCTGCCATGCTACTGCTGCTCCCTGAGGCTGTGCCACAGACTCCTCCACTGACACATCCTCTTGAACCTGCCCCTGCGCGGGCATATCTGACTCATCCTACTGCTCCATCAGCTCTCTGGCCTGCCTACGCCTGCGCAGAGCCATTTCCTGCACAACACACAACCAGCAAAGTTAACAATACCAACTCGGGCGGCTAGCAGTGTACTTGTACTATTGTTTGGACTTCCTGTTGCAGTTTAAATCTGCTACAAGTCCTGTCAGACTCTCGCTCTGATACCAACTGTAACAACCCCAATGTCACATCCCGAGAATTTTGCAGCGAATATTGATAATAATTCGGAAATAATTCGAGACGATAACCCGAGATTTGAACAGTCGGCAAATAAGCCTCTAGCTAGCACGCACTAAATGTATAACAACATACATCATCATAGGGCCCAAATATTGAACTCAACTAATCTTTTATTCAAATCTCAACTCATTATATTCCAAATGCAAACTATTACAAGACTAAGACTCAATAAAAGTAGAAGTACATAATACCTCACTTCCTACTACATTGTTCTACCACTCAAAATAAACTAACTATAGATAGACTCATAATTGGAACGCTCTTCACTCGGATGCATTCCCATCCTCGACTTGATCTTCCTCTTGAACTTTATAGTCACCTAGATTGGGTAAAAGTAGGGGATGAGCAAACTAGCCCAGTAGGGTTTATATCTCAATGTGCGGGCAATGATATAAGTGATTAATAGTTTAGAACTAGGTAAGCACGATGAATGTCATGTTATGCATGTACAAAATAAAACTCGTTAAAACATGAAACAAGCTAGATAGAGTGATCATGATAGAATGAGATCTAGAACGAGATGACAAGATGGAACTAGCAATAGATCACTTTGTACAAGCACGCAAGATTTCACATGATGTCAAGAATAGAAGATATCACTAATTGCAATAAATGCAGGATGGCCATATCACGCAAGCAAGCAAGCATGCACGAGCACGATAATGTAACCCTAATCAGGCACGTAGACACTAATGTACACCAAGAAAAGATCCATCAAGAATGTACACCAGGACACGTGTATGTGGTTTCTGTATCTATCATTCAACACGCACGCACGACTCCCAGCTCAGATGCAATGCCAGTAATCATTATACCCCATGGTTAATAGTATATTTATGACTCGCCGTCATTGGGGCTAGACTGGAGCCCTTGGACACACGCCATGCCCTGTCAGCATCTCATTTAAATTTTAAATGTAGATACCCACAGTCATTAATAATGGCCAATGAGAGTTTCAAGATGTAAGCATGTGTGATATCATGTTCATGATAATGATGAGAACCAACAATAAGTAAATTGAACATGATTTCATGATAATAATGGTCAAGAGATAAATTTGGCAGCATAACGGTATGCTTCATACTTTGGTTCAATCTTTACATTAATGGCTTTAGTCTATATTGTAAATCACACTCACGAGAACAAGATGAGAGAGGAAGTGCACGCTATCTCCAAGGAACTTCAATGGTACAACCAACTCGTCGGCCATGTGGGAATCCATGGTCAGAGGAGATTTACAGAGGCCTTAGAGAAAAGGTCACTAGTCTACCGATTCGGAATGATCAGTAGAGAGTTTCCAAATCCCCAAGAAAGGGCTGCCTAGATGTGCAAGTGTGTAGTGACATACACGTCTCAATTCTCAATCCATCAGTCTCAAACTCGTGGAAAACATTTAACATGATGACATGCAAATGACAATGTATTTAACTATACATGGGTTTGCAAGATTTAAAGATAATAATCATCATTTAATCAAGCTAGAATGGTAACAAGAGTCAATCACAAGTTTCATGAATGATCATATCATTAAGAAAGAATTTAGAATAATATTCATGTATTTAAGACTTTTTAAATGGGTTAAACACTTTTAAGCCGTTAAATAGACATCATGCAATGATCAGACCCATGACATACAATTTACACATTAAAATCATATTAAACAGACCTTGGGTATAATGGTAAAGTTTACAAACAAAATAGTTGGGGCTTCATGCGAAATACTGAGGTCGCGACGGATCCTGGTAAGGGTCGCGACGGGTCGGGAACAGAACGCGACAGTGCCTTGTACAGGTCACGACAAGCATGACAGAACAAGCAGGCAGATCGCGACAAAGTGTATGAAGGGAATGCGACAGGTTCTGGCAGACCGGGCAGCAGATCGCGACGACATGTCCTGTCGCGATCCGATCATGACAGTGCGCTCTATCACGATGGCCTTGTGAACGTGGCCTATCTGGCTGTCGCGTTCACAGGGTCCGTGCCAGAGTACAACAGGGACAGGATAGGGCATTGGATTGCGGTCCAGAACTGCCTTATATTGACACAAGGTGCTTCAAAAATAGAGAACAAATTGGACAATGCATGAAAAATAACGAAACTAGTTTTAAACCAACCTAGACATGCAAGGGTGCTTCCAGTAAATCGTAATTAGAAAACAATGATGGTTTCGATAGGCTTTAATCAAGTCAAACTCGAACGTAAAAGCCAAGTGCTACCTGAAAACGAAGATTCGAACAACAACCCTCTTACCATGCTTATAACTCTCTAACTAATGACATTTAGACAAAACGTTCAACACAAGACATGACGAGGACAACTAGTAGGAAAACTTTCATGTTGGGGATTTGCTCTAATTCGGTCTCAAATCGCATGCAACAAATAAAGAACAAGAAAAACCCTGACAGTGCGCGACTTTGGGAAAATGCTTATAGTTCAAAATCTACTCAATGAAATTCGATGAAACTAGTGGAAAATAAATGTTAACTTGCTTCTCTACACATTAGTATAGGATATGTTAAGGTTTGGCCCGAGAAAACCTACCTTCTGGGTTGAAGAAGTCCCATTTTCTAGAAAACCCGTGTTCAGACCACTGTTTGAAGAACGCTTAATATTCCGCATATACTGCATGGAATTTGGGCATTTCATTTGGGTTAGAACGTAGACTTGACCCTCTTTCCAGGGGTATAAGCCTTGCAAGGTTTGGTTTAGGTTTGGCCTACCTTTGGTCGACTTCAAGTGGATAGTTTGTACAGGTCGTAGTAGAAGAACGGGGGAAGACGATTAGCTTCTTGTGGATGATCCACAGCTCCCCAGCTACCAAGAGCCCCTCCACACGACCCCAGCAAGTTCTAAACTCGTCCCTAGGGTTTGGGTGAACAGTATTTAAGCATCTATGGGTTTTAGGAGTCCTAATGCAACAAGGAAAGAAGGGTTGCGGGATTGGCTTGTGTCTTTCCATAATTTGAAGATCTCTCCCTCCATTAGAGAGTCTTGGCCATCAAGCAACCTCCATGGGTGGGTAGGCACGAATTTGGGTTGCCAAGAATGCATGATTGCATCCCAATTAAACCCTAATTACCACTTTCTAATTTCAACTTATTTATGGTTACGAATTTCCATGCATTTTCTTGCTTCATTTGATTTTTGGGTCATATGAGGTCTAATAGCCCAATTATGATAATGGGTCATCAATATATAATGTTGGAAGTCTCCCCAACTTTTTTATTGAATTTATAGTTGCGTCGTGTTTTCGTGTTAACGATTTTCCGACTTGTTTTCTAATTTGGATAATTGGTCACAATAATTCTTAAACCTAGCCCAAACGATTTTTCTTGGCACCAATTTCTTTGTTGAACACTTAGTAACAATGTTTGGGATTGATTTATAATTTTTACAAAATTTTTTGATGTGTTTTAGCACATACGATAATGATACGTATGTTTAAATACTTTGGTATCATGGAAATTATTTATTTCCATTTATTTCGAAATTTTTTTATGTAATTAAAATTTTCGAGGTGCTACACCCGAGAACCCGACCCTCGGCCCGAGCTGAGGACCCAATTTTCACGGTCGTCGCCCACGGATCCGGGGACCCGGAAGGGCCATAACACAAGTCTAACAGAATATGTAAAGGAAATAAACGTTAACTGCTAACTAGAAGCACACACACAGAAGCAGAAAGAAGAGCGAGACGGCTGCGTATCGCTCTTGGTACAATCCCAACACACACACTAGTACAAGTAAAGATAGGGGAAGAACAAGTCCCTTAGGGGCATACCCTGAGGGTAGCGTACAACTGAAAGGGGGAACCACTGCTAGCTAAAGGGACAATGACTACTGCCCTGTCTCCTCCGCCCGGCGCACGCCTTGCCGCTACTGAGAAGTCTCACCTGGAAAAAGGAAGAGATGAGCTTCACAACAGAAGCTCAATAGGGACTGCCAATCTCCTACTAGTTCTAACAGGCAGAAGAACATATATATATATACATACATATATATATATACAATTAATTAAAATAACAACAGTTATGTCTTCTACCTACAAAGGAAAGAGCGAAAGCAAGCTACTAACTAACACGGTACGGAAGGACACCACGGTCGGAAACCCCGTACGACTGCACGCCGTGACCGCCACACGACTGGCAACACAGACAGAGTGAACCCTGCCTGGACAAGAGACACTAGCTATGGAAAACACTACCACTACTCAATTGGTCAGATGCGTCCACTGACATCTTATCCTCGACCTAGGTCCAAACTCCACGTCTCGTCAGAATGAGGCAGGAACACAAAGTAGCACAATAGTAACCGCCGTAGTCTGGCTGGACTACAGTCCCACGCTTGGCCTCTCTAAGCAGTTTCGGGGCCGCAAAGTGTGAGGCAGTGAGAAAAGGTTTAACTGGCCTGTGCTGGGAAGGACTCCAAAAGACCTCAGCATCCCAGACCAACCGCGAGAGCTTTGCAAATGACTCAACGCTGCTGTCTTAACCACCATTTTCTCCTCCGTTCTAGAGTCCGTAACTCGAGCACGCTCGCCGCCCGGAGTACTCCCTCAACAGGCGCGTGGGGATGGGGGTCCCAGGCAACAGTAACAACCTCTCTCATGGGACAAGCCCTCAAGTGTCGAGCACCGGGCGAGTGACTAATGTAGGACCGTACTAGGGAACTAGCACTGGTGCCACGGGTACATTAAGAAGCGAGAACGAAGAAGACTCCACAGAAAATGGAACTCCGCAAGACTTACCTGTCTCTGCTGTGGTCGTGACGCATCGGGCCGTCATGAGACTATCGCGACACCCAGGGCTGTCGCGACGCTGTCGCGGCGGCTCAAGCCGTCGCGACCATGTCGCGATGCCCAAGAGCATTGCGATGATGTCGCGGCTGCCTCTATAGCGGTCGTGTTCTCAGCCGAGGGGCATCCCGGTATAGTCCTCCCAAGGACCACCCCAAAACCGGTACAACCACACCACAAGGGGGAGGGGGAGCATGCTAAACACGTAGGAAAGCCTTTAAACCATACAAACCACCCTCAAACCCCACAAAATATGGATTATAAGGAATCTACGCTCGGAGGAAAATCTCACTCACCACGAGCATGATCCTCACACCCCACAACCCCAAACCATGGAGAAATCACCATCTCACGGGGGAAGGTAGCATGCTTAGAGCAAGAGGAGTCAAGGGTCCCTACCTCCAAGAGTAAAGCCGACCTGTTTGGGCCTTCACATCGGAATGGCCATCTCCTCCTCGCTCCAAGCTCCACAATCACGCCTCCTGCACGAACATGGCGTCACCTCCCACCACGAGCACCTCAAGGACACTGAGAAACCACCAGAGAAGAGAGAACTCGGAGGAGGAAGAAGAAGAAGGAAGAAGAGGAAGGAAAGAGAGTGAGGGGGAAATGGGGTGCCGGCCTCGGTTTTAAACCGATGGGCCCCAAGACGTGATGGGTCAGCCCGGCACGACAATGAGCATGTCGCGACGACCACCCACGGTGTGACACCAAAAGCGGTTAAACCTCGAAGATCGGGAAACAAGAACGCGTCGTCTGACCAGGTCATGTCAACGCTGTACGCACCTGACACCCGACAAGGCCGTTCTGACAGGTAGGACAGTAGTCAAGTCGGTTAGAAAAGCAGTCGCGATGCCTTCAGATGGCGCGACTAGAACACGACGCCCACCCCTGTCGCGACCAGAACGCGACAACCCAGTATGTCGCCACACAACCTTGTCGCGATGGGCTTCCCCATCGTGACCCTGAGGACAGGGCAAGGGCCCATGAGGGCCAGGTCTTACAGTTTCTGTCACGCCCTGACATTTAGCAGTGGAATAAATATCGTGATGCATGAACGATACGAATATAAGTATCACAGTCGAGTAACTCAGAGTAACAATTAAATATAACAACAGACTTGAGACAATAATATTGCTAGCTAAAATACTCTTTATTTCATTTCCATTCATCTAATTAAAAACCTTACACCATCCGAGCCAACCATAGGGCCCATTATTCAAATTCATAATAAACTCCATAAAAATGTATCATCATTACATATGAGACTCAACATCTAATCCTAGTCTTTCATCTTCACCAGTGACGGGTACTCTTCACTCGAGCCCAGCCCTATCAGTGTCCACAAATTCTTCATCACTACCTGAAATGTTTAAAATGTTTAAGATGATAGGGTGAGCAAACTAGCCCAGTAGGATTTACATCTCAATGTGCGGGCACTAATATACATGATTAACATTTTAAATAAGCATGATCTTAACAGGTACATGATGACTATAGATGCATTTCTAATAAGTCAAATGGCGGAACAGAACGAATATCATAACGAATCAAATATTGACTTTCATATGTGTTGGACAGGTAATTCAAGAATAGAATCGTATCACAAGGATTGGCCATATTCACACAGATATCACATTTTCACATGATCAAACATATCTTATCAAACTTATCAAATCAAACGAAGACACATTCACACAAATCTTGCACACATACCAGTGCCATGCCAAGCACCACAAGTCCATATTCCCGCGGTTAATAAGTACGATGGGGCGTTCCTCCTCAGGACCAGACAGGGCCCTTATTGCACGGGCATTAGTCAAATGGACCGAAGTCCCACATTGTGCCGATCAAACATATACATATTATGGCCACGGATTTCCAATAACGAGCTCATTGTAATAGAGACATGATCATTCATAGAGTTGAAGGTATGACAAAAGCTCGAGAGATCAATTGGGCAGCATAATGACGTATCTTATGTTTCATATTTCTTTAATGTCTTGACAAGAGTATGACTAATGACATATCGTACATAGTACAAGTGCTCTCTATCTCTAGGGTACTTCATGGTACAACCAGCTCGGTCTCTATGAAGGAATCCATAGAGTACGGAAACTTACGAAGGTCTTAGGGAAAGGGTCACTAGTCTGCCAATACGGAATGACCGGTAGATAGCTTCCAATTCCCCAAGAGGGGTGTGCCTAAACGTGCAAACGTGTAGGTGTCGTGTCACGAAACTTTCCTAATCATGCATGCAATGGATGATCAAAATATGGAAACCTCGGAAAGCATGTAAATAAGGAAAGTCCACATGCAACGAGCAAGTAACATAATAGGAAAGCTTAAACTAAACAAGTCCATTCTAACATGTATTCTCCACAGATTCATATCACATCTTATTATGACAATTTCATGTCAAGCTAGATCACAAGATGATAATCAAATGAATATCAGATCAATCACTTCATAATACACATTAGAATCATATTCATGTCTTTATAGTTTTCAAATAGGTTGATCACTTTTAGGCCAATGCACACTAAGTAACATGGTTACATACTAAGATAATATACATGTTTGACTGACTAACAAAGGAATAGTCTTGGGTTGGTCTTTGAATCGCGACGGGTTCAGACGTCGCCTGTAGCAACCAGATATTTTAATAAATAAATAAAATTTTTTAAAGAAAAATGAATTAATTAAAACCCATTAAACAAAAAGAAATGACGGATTTTGTTAAATGGATCATATAAAAGTTATTGGGCCAAAATAGGGATTTTTAGAATATGAATAATAGGAAAATACCCTAAATTCGTATCTTAAATATTTTCTAAAAAGAAAAGAGCTATTAAATCATTAAAATGGCTAATAAGTGTTGGAATTGGACTCCTAACCCTACTCAAATTGGCTAGGCATGAATTTGCAACCCAACCTAACCCAATTAGGAGTTGGAAAGCTTGAAAGGTAGATAGAAATAAGGAAAACTCGGAATTAAATAGGAATTAGAGTAGTAGTAGGAATTGGAAACAAGGGAAGCTTAAATACACCTCAACCTCTCCATGGCCAGCCCTAATGCGTTGCTGAGGCTTGTTGGACTTGGAGGAGAGGCCAAAGGAAGGGAGAATTTGTGGGAAGAAGGCTTGCACAAGATCCAACCTTTGTTCTTCGAGTTCTAATCCCTAGAAGACAAATCAACCCAAAGGTAGGCATTCTCACAAGCTAAACTCAATTAAATTCGTATGTTGGATGTTCCAAACATCAGGAACAAAAGCCCTCTTGTTGCTCTAATTTTCATCAACCCTATCTTTTGATCTTTATTTTTGAAGTTTTGCTCACATCTTGACCCCGAACCCTCATATTAAATCTAGATCTCCATGTACACTCGAACCAATGCCATGAAAATTTTATTGGAGATACTGCTCGATGTCAAAAAACTTTTGCCACCGAAATCCCCAATTTTCATCTAGTATACTGCTCGAATTAATTCTTTTACCTTCACTGTACACTGTTCTATGTTCTTCGTGCATGTTCATGTTTAAAACCTATCAAGACCATGACTATTTGCAAATTCCTAATTACTGTGTATACTCTTGCATGTCAAGATTCGTTTAAAAGTGGTTTTGTAATTTTTAATCAATTGTACACCGAGTTATCAATTTTTAATCTACAATGTATCAAAATATGGAAACCTTGGACTGCAATCCAAGGCAAATCCTTTTCCCGCTCAGACTCAGGCGTAGAACCTGAGAATGCGACGGCCCGATAGGCCGCGTTCTCAGGGGCTGATTGCGACCGACAACCTGTCACATTCTGAACGTGATAGGCTCTAGCGTCGCATTCTGGCTATCTGACCTGTACGACCCGTTGCGATCCTTGAACAGCCCTGTCATGTTCTAGATGTACCCTGTCGTGATCCTTACAGGGGTACGTTGCCTTCTGTATTTCTGCACATAAACCCTATATTTTTGTGAATCTTGACTTTCTACAGTAACCACACACCTTGTTAACTGTCTTAAACATAGTAAACGATGTTGTTAAACTTGGATATGTAATAGTTAATTAAAAGTCATACACATGATCTTTTCATATCCATGATTCTCTTTATCACATGCAGATACTTGTAACCATCCATGATGACTTGACTTGACATGAAAATATCTCATAATCTATCTGGTAATTTACTTCAATAATGTATATCACTTTGCCTATTTTAAATGGACTTTTTTTCGTTTCTCGCAATGTTTTGGGAATACCGTTACCGACGCTCCACTGTTCTAGAATTCCTCTGGAACGTTGAGCACTTGTTTCTATATATACACTTTCTCTTGACTTGGACAAACTCTCCGTCGGATATTCCTTTTTCCGGACTAGTGAATCCTTACTCAAGGCCTCTATAAGACTCCTCTGTCCATGGATTCCCACATGGCCGACGAGCTGGTTGTACCCTAATACCTATGATACACTTTAAGGATCAGTAAGATCTAAACGGCCTTAGAATGCTCTTCGCTCTTATCTTAAATTATGCCAGATCTCTGGACTTATGCATAACATGGCCAGTGGAAGGGTAGTGAATTCCACCTGACTGCCGACACCAATTGCGCGTGTTGTGCAACTGTTACTATCACCCATTTACTCGTCGTTTCATCTGCTATGATCTGTAGTTCTCATCTATACTCTACTCGCTCATCTATTCACACTCTCTCTACTATCTCGTCTATTCATCTAGTACTCTCATCTATTTCTTGGTGCTCTCTATTGGCCATTTGACTGATTGTCTAAAGATAAACAATATAACTGATGCCTGGCAATATATAAAGGGCTCAGTCTAGTCCTGGGAGGTGCACTCAAAAGTGCTATTTGCCCGCGAGAGTTAATTGACCAGAGTGTTTGGCATTACACTAAAGTGCTATCTATCTCGACTATCTATATGACAATCAAAGTGCTATACTATACTCGTTGTGCTATTGTTATACATTGTGCTATTTGTGCTATCGCCATCCTGCTCTGTGCTATATTTAGAAACTTGTGCTATTTCAATCACATGCTATCATGCTATCTCGTACGTTACTTGACTCTCTCGCCCTATCATGTAGTGACTCTGCTTGTAATACATTAATCATTTAAAGCATGTCTGATCATGGGATTTAAGTCCTACTGTGCGTTATCGCTCACCCTGTGTTATTGTTATGTGTTCTCAGCTGAGACCGAGGATGACACTTACAATCATGAGGTCGGGAATAACCAAGAGTGAAGTCAAGAGTACCCTGGCATTTTAGTAATATGTTAAAGTCTTAGTTAGTCTTTAATTTCATGCAATGTAATTGGGCCCTATAGAATGGCTCTGATATTAGTGGTTGTAATAAACATTTGAAGAATTATTAATGAGATGCATTTGCTTTGGTATTTATTCTTTGTCCAATGGTTTGATATCTATTATACGCTCTATACCTGTTTACTTGCAACTGCCTCACGTTCTGATATTCCGCGTCGGGGGCGTGACATCACCTTTTAAAGAACCATACACAGATAAATAAGAATTGGTATAAAGGCACATAAATCGTGACAGACATTCCTGTCGCATTTAAATCCACAAAAATACCTAAACTCTAGGTGATAAGTCTAGGGATGAAACCCTTAAGTTACTTGCCTTTGGCAAATCCTCAGAAGATATAATTTTGGCGATGAAGCCCTCCTCGGCCAAGCTAAAGAGGTGATGCCTTCTGCCTAAATCCGACCTCCACGCTCTAGCAGCCGATCCCCCGGAGTTAGGAGAGCTCCTTCACCTGCAGAAGAACCTTCCAAATGTAGAAGATTGTCGGTGAAGCCTCCCAATCGCTGGATCAAGCCCTCACAAGAACTCTCTTTTTCTCTCCCTAGAACCCAAAAAGCCCTAGGTGAGAAAAGTCCTCTCCTAACCGAGATGCTTAGGTTAAATTGGCATAGAGTCAGGGTAAACCTAGGTATTAGGAGTCCTGACCATTGGGGATACATTTCCTAAACGATCTTTGGAGAAAACGGGGTTGTTTCCGATCTGGAATCCTAAACGCAGCCAGAGAAGTAGACGGCCACATAGCTGTCGTCAACTGGAAATAGGCGTCAAACGATGTTGATGTCTAGATCCTCTGGCCACTCAGTCAACGACACAAAAGTTGCCGTCAACATGCTCTTAACGTCAAGTGATGTTGACGTTAACTAGGGATTTCGGCAGAACACAAAAACACCAAACAGACATAATATGTAAAGAATTAAACAGATATTATATGCACAAAAATTGAGGGCCTTACAGTTGGACCCGCTACATGTCGCTCTTGCATGCTTGCCATCCTGAACACGACGACTGGAGTGTCACCTCCAGGTTGCATGCGCCCCAACATGTGTCCCAACTTTCCCGACAACAAGACGACAAAACAGGCATGCTGCGGTCAGAACTGTTAGAAGGTCAACGCGACAAAGAAGCCGTCGCATTCTCAAGCAGAACGCGACAATGATGTCGTCGCCTTCAGAAGGCGAAGGCCCGACTCGTCGCTACCTTCAACAGAGGGTGGCTGACCAAATAAAAGGGATGTTACATAATTCCTGAACCCTTGAGGAAATAATCAATTAATTATTGACTTCATATGAAAATAATCAGTTAATTCAATGATCAGAATAATCTCCTAATTTCTTTTATTAGGAAATAAGTGATTATTACTTAATTAACTGATTATTCCAAGAGATTCCAATCCGCACTCAAGCATGCTTTAACTTCTCCTACGGAACTGACATCTACTTTTTGGAAAGAGGCAATCCGCACCGCACCTTCTCTGGACCTCTTGCCACGTGTTGCAATCTGTGAGGCCTACTCTTACACCTCTTGAAATTCGACGGTTTCCCTCTTCGTTCAACGATACCTTTTTCGTCTCTTCTCTCTCCTCCCACTTTCTTCTGCACTGACTCTCTCTCTCTTTCTCTCTCTGCGAGCAAAACGCTCATTCCTTGCGATGCAAATTTCTCTTCAGCGTTTGAACATTTCATTTTTCACTTCAAGGTTGATTCCTCTTCAATCCGTTTTTCAAAAGATCATATCTTTTTGTAAAATAATCTATTATATTTCATTTTGTGGTTATCTATTATTTTTCCCTCAAGACAACCATGACATCGAAACCCTCTGTCACCTTCCTAGACGACATCAAGTGTATTGTTTCTCCATGTAAAGTTGTGGACTTTGAGGAACTTAAGCAGAAGGGTCTTTATATCAGCAAGATAATCAGAACAACAGGACTGCGAGGTGTTTGTTCAGTGAAGAAAAGTGTATATCCAAATTTGGTAAAGGAATTTTATTTCAATCTGGAGGCACCCAAGCATGAAAACATGCTTACTCTAGTGAAGGGTCAGAAAATTGAGTTATATGAGGAGTCTCTAATCAGTTATTTCAAATGTTCATGCACTGGAATCTCTCCCAGTTCCAAAGTCCCACAGAAAGATATCTTCAAAAAGTTGACTGAGCAAAGAGCCCATAGGGCAGATATTGTAACACTCGGAATTTAAATAATAATAAAATATTAAACATTATAAAGGATATTGATTACCATAAAAGATACCAGAACATGATTACATTTGAATGTAGAATCTTTTCACATAATTTATGTGATTCCAGTACTGTCTTCAGACGTGCACACCTCGACAGGGCGTCATCGGAATTTGATAACAAAAGTAAAATTTAACAACATAATAATTACCAAAAAAATGTACTGATCTAAAAAATATAGATATTTTGAATTATTGATGTACAAATATTCATATTAAGCCGACATAATGATTTTTGGGGGTAATTTCCACCTGATGGAAATTTAATCTGAAAAATTAAACAAAAATCACCATAATTTGGATTATATCTCAATTAGCTTATGTTTGAAATCTCAACTCAATTGGATATCATTTAAGTATAAAACTAGTGGCCCAAAGAACCTAAAGTAATTAAATCTGAATTACATAACCATTTACATAAGTTGGGTGACGTAGGTGTGGGGTGGCTACGTGTTGGTCTTTAGCGATCCTTATCCTGGGAGGGTCATGAGGGATAAGGCTCACCCTCCTCTTATAAACCCCCCCTTCCAGTTCTTCTTCTTCTTCCTCCTGCATCTTCTTCTACTTCTTCCACTTTTTCTTCTTCTTCTGCTACTTCTTCTTCTTCTTTGTCTTCTTCATACCTCTTCTTATTCTCCACCGCTTCTTCCTCCTACCACCACCACCATACAAAATAAAGAGAGAAAAGAGAGAGAGCAATAGGTGCAGAGGAAAGAAGAAGAGATAGGTGTAGAGGCAAGAAAGAGAGAGAAAGAGGTTGTAGTGCACTGAGGAGAGATAAGAAGCTTAGGGAGTTCATCCCCACCCGAGGGATATGCCCAACTGATAAGTAGGTTCCTCTCTATCCTTCTTTATTGTTCACTTCTATTCCAAGCATATTTGGACCGTGTGATTCGAGTTTTTATGATTCTGGTTTTTACCGGAATCGGTCGACTGATTTTGGTATTTTGGTAGACCGATCCCACAGTCCAACCCAGAAACTAGCACTGGCTAGGTCGGTCGACCAACTTTCCTATTCCGGTCAACCAATTTCCCCCTAAAATCCAAAATAAATGCTACTAGGTCGGTCGAACGATTTTGCTATTCCGGTCGACCGATTCCACAGTCGAAACCCAGAATTTAGTACTGGCTAGGTCGGTCGACCGACCCTTCCTGTCCAGTCGATTGATTCCTTCTGTGCGGCTGACTGACCCTGTGTTTTTTAGACAAGACTGATTCTTCCAGAGATGTCAACAGAAACCCTGTAAGACTGAAACTCATAGCTTATTTACACTCCATATCTATTACAAGTAAATAAGGAAGTACCCCCCATTTGAATTCAATAAAAAATATCAAAAAAATTATATCTCTTACCAATAAAAAGTAAACTCTCCTACCGAAGAAGAAAAACATGATTTTGGCGATTCCATCAAAATAACGTCTTTCTAATCTCTCATAATTTGGCCTACCTGAAAGTCTCATAATTCAAATAAACCTAGTAGAATGCTAAAAATCTAAGGTCCGGCGAAAAATGATAAACACGCATATGACTTCTCCAAGGGAGCCTTCTCCTACTGAAAAGGAAGTCAAACATGTCCATCCCTTATTTTACATTAATATGACTTTTACATTGATATGATATTATCTCCAATTCTAAATAAGAATTAGTAATTGAATGGTTCGATCGACCATATTAATTTCATGACTCTCCTCGTGATGTATTCTTCCATTGACTTTTCGATAAAAGGTTTAAGACTTAATATGTTAAGTAAGCCTAAGTACCACATCACAGAGCTATTCTCTAAAGCCTAAAAAGAAGTAGAAAATGTTACATAATATCTCCAGAACTTGTAAGTTTAGACCGTCTTGTAACTACGACCAGTGTTTCAACATGGTAATATCGCTTAGAAATTCCATTTAGCATCTGATTTGCAAACCGACTCAATACATTGACTTCCGATTGACTTCTGAAAGTCCAATCTCAGATAATAATTATAGTTCGAATTTGGTTCACTATCATAAACCTCTCATACTGCATAACTATAATACCCCTTGAAACTCCAATCATTTCCAACTCTTTTGAGATTCTTATACAATATTTTACATGTGCATTATCCTTGAAACTCTAAAGTGCTCCATAATTGTCTGGGAACATAACAATAATGAATGTGTACTTACTGTTCGGGTCTTCGGACTCTACTAGATCAAGATGCTTATAGGGGCAAGTCCAATCCTTAGGAGGAACACTCGAACTCGACCATTGAATCGGACATGATTCGAATATGTACCCATCGAGAATGGATCTTCCAAACCCGACCACTAAATCGATCTATTCGAATATACCCGTCGAGAATGGATCTTCCAAACTCGGTCACTGAATCGGTCCATTCGAATATGTACCTGTCGAGAATGGACCTACTGAGTGTCTTGGCATTGGACACTGCTTACTGCTTGACTGATGAATATTCAATTATATGTTATTGTTTCCCATCAGCATGACTTAACTGGGTTGCACTTACCGCCAGTACGTGTTCAATGGACTGCTAGATAGTGATTACACATTTGATAATGATGGCATGTCATTATGTGCCTGACACTCGTTATTCTGATTCAGTTTATTAATGTATCAGTTTAATCTTGCATGGTTCAATATTGTACATCTTGATTTACATTATTCTTCCCTTTCTTGAACACTGTTAATTATTATCCTCGTGTGCAACAAATTTCCTTTGATTCCAATATCTATTTCCTTGTTATTAGAGGATAAATCCTACTGGGCAAGACTACTCATACCTACTCTTTTTCCAGATATTCATCAGTTCTAGAAGGTGGAGCAACGAGAATTGTGTGCTGAGAGATCAACACTTGTTATGTCTGATATTTGAAATACAGTTTGGGAATCATGTAATTACCTCCACTTTGAGGAACAACTGTTAATTTATATTTTATTTTAGGCCACGACCCCTGGGCAATTCTTGCTCGAAAAATTTTAAACTTGTTCTCAATTTCCTATTCGGTTGCGTCTCGACATTTATGGAAATATTAAATGACGGGACGTGACAGATATCATCGGAGTGACACAACTAAGTGCATTGCATCGTCTACTTCACAAACTTTATTGTGTGTTGCTTACTCCGAGAGGGAGCAATCATTCTACAGTCACCAAAGAAGATGTCCAAGTAATGTTTGGGGTTGTATCAGGTCAAAAAATTCAGATGGAAAAATTCTTGTTGAAGATCATTGCCCATATAGGTGGAAGGATGAAACATGTATCTAATTATGGAGTTTGGCTGCCATATGGGAACCTCATAACCCATATCTTGGAAGAGGAAGGAATTGACATAACTAGTGAAAAGGAAAAATCCTTCAGTATGTTTACATCTGACAGTCTGAGCTACAATGGCTTTGTTTTTGAAAATGGAACATAGATCAGAGAGAAGCACACTCCCACTTCCTCAAAATCAAGGAAAAGAAAGGCAGTAGCTATTCCAAGCAGTGAGGAAGAAGATAGTGAAAATACCTCATCATATGATGGGGATCATGGAACTAAAGGATGCACACCCTCTCAGACTAAGGGGGAGTCATCATCTGTTTCCTCCAGAATGGATCATCTAGTTACATCAGTGGATGAAATAAAAGTTGAGTTGAGATCTTTCATGCGTGAAGTATGGCAGTCTCTTGTAGCTCAAAGAAGATTGCTTAAAAGTGTTCTTAGTAGACTTCCAGTTTCATCTAAACCAGCATCAGCAAGCTCTGAAGATCAACAAGTTGCAGACGCAGAACCTTCAAGCAGACAGGATCAGGATATTCCAGAAGAGGTTCAGGACATGAATGTAAATGTGTCAATGGCAAAACAAGCAACATAAGATCAAGTTCAGCCCATAGAACCTGTGATGACACAGGAGCAACAACATGAGATTGAAAAGGCAACATCAGATATGCCCTTAGGTGATGTTATGTCAGTGAAATAATTTATTGAGAATGTTCATCCCCAAAGAAATGAAGATGATGTGGTGATTTCTGAAGGGGCAGCGCCCAACATGTTGGTTGATGAGTCCTCTCCTATGGCCACCTCACCTCCACACATTGAGGTTGTGCCATCTCCCTTCTCAAGATTAGCAGACTAGTTAGTTTTGCCTATTCAGATGAAGAGGCATCTGCCTCCACTCAACAGATTCTAGTAGTTAATGAAAGCTTTGATCAGCCCACCTTTGATCAGACACCTATCCAACTGTTAGCTACAACAACTTGTGATGAAACATCTGCTGGTCCCTCCTCTTCTAAGACACCAACAAATGAAGAAATTGACTTTGACATCAAGATTGAAGAAGAGGTATATGAGGCCATCTTTATGGCAGATTACAAGGAGTTCTACAAGCAGTATGAATGGAATGCCTCTGACATCCTACCTTCTAAGTATGACACTCATGAAGAATATCCTCTGTTGAGAGATGCTTTTTGCTGCTCAAACAACACAAAACTTGTTATAGGCAAATGTTGGAACTAAATCTAAGGCTAAAATTATGAAATTTACCTCTATACTCATTTGAGGAGTTGATTCAGATATTTCTGGAAGATGGAGCATTATCTCATGACACAATGAATGAAGTAAAGGAAATAGTAGGCTCCATGTCTAAATTTGAATGGGCTGATAAGCATCCATGACTGGCAGCTAAGTATCTAGCCTACATGGGCATGTTAGAAATAATTGAACAGCATGATGCTTCTTTTAGCACTGGTTATTTCGAAAGTACAACAAGGCAATGCAACATAATGTTGACCTGTGTGTCAACAGGATATTGAAGTTTATGGAATTCAACCGTCAAAGATCACAAGCAAAGATAGGACAACTAACCTTCATTGAATATTAGGAATTCCTTGCATCTAAGGGTAAGAAGATCAAATACATTGATCTCTTTCCATCTATAGCCTATCTCATTGATGCTAATGGATTAGAAGGTCGAGCCTTACTGCGCCAGTATGCTCAATTCAAAGCAAAGGAGCTTTAAGAAAAAGGTAGCGTAATCACCCTCTTGGATTTCTTGTTGCTATGGCATAAGAGAGGGAAAATTGACAGTATGAAAATCAGACACTATCTTGCTCAATCAGAGAGATACATTGAAGCCCAATGGGGAGAATTCTTTAAGACCCACTATGCTGGTTATCTACAACAACTAGCCTCATCAGGAGCTACTGCCACTGTTTATCCACTGAAATGCTATTTGTATGACAGATATTTGGGCAATTTTGATTGAATGAGTGAAGTATGGCAGAAGAGGTATGATGTGCTGAAGAATTTGAATGCAGTCATTCAGGAAAATTAGTTAGTTGCAAGCATCTCTTATAATCAGCTTTTAACGTTTGCCAAGCTCAATCTTCAGCATTATGAGTTGGGATCAAATCTAGTGGTGGAATTTGACAACTTTCTAAAAATCAAGCAGACTTCATATCGTCTTCCTCAGTTGTCATATCATGAGTTCCACTCCTCTGATCTTGTGAAGCTCAAAACCCATATTATCTCCTCTCACATTCACAATCTACCTCCTCCCTCCAAAAATGATCCAGAAGCCAATCCATCTCTATCACCTTATCTGAATGACTAAGTACCTGACAAACAAACATTTGTTTTGTATATTTTTTCTACTTATTTCCATACATTACTACTTCTTTTCTTATATTGCTCTGATGACAGATGCTTTAATTTCTTGTATGCTTTTAGTGAAACCTTTTTTTGGCCATGTTGACAAAAAGGGGGAGATATACTCTTGTGAACTATTGTTCCTCATAGTATGTTGATCATTTCTATTGTTCATCATATATGTGTTGAATGATCACACTCATAAATACCTTAGTTTTCATATAATCATATGATGAACTAAATGAACTAGGGCTGCCAACGGGTCGGAGTCGGAATCAGAAATGGGTGTTTCCGCTTCCGCTTCCTATAAGAAATTTCGGAGTCGAAAACAGAAAAGGAAAAGGGTGTTTCCGCTTCTGCATCCATTTTCCTCTTTATATCGAAAAATCGGAAATGGAAACAAAATGGAAAGTTCGGATATAACAACATTTATACAATTAGAAATTATTTATAAATTTATAAGTACATTAATTATTAAATTTATGAATAATTTCAATTGTAAATTTATTAATCTTTTCTACCATATCTTCTCCATCATGTACATTATAATGACTCTTACTAAATGAAGTATAACAAGATCAAATTAGTATGATAAATCATATAGTTATATATAATGGTTGAGTAATAGATAATCAATATATGTAGATATAAATAGAGAAAATTAATTGGGGGTCCTTGTCAGAGAGTGTTACTTTTTTCCTTATCCCTACCAGAATACTGGAAGATGTAGAGTCCTTACTTTTTCGCCTAGCTTAATTTGTAGTCTCTAATTTTGAGACCACCATTTATGACCCTCGATTCACAAGTTCCGTCTCTTTTTCCCATTACCCTCTTACCCTTCCGTCCTTTCGAATGCCATGAAGTGACATGTCTACCTTTCTATCCGCCTCCTCCATCCATGGAAGTTGGACTTACATAACGTGTATCTCACCTACATAATGTGTGTATCGCACTTACATAACATGTGTTTCGCACTTACAACAACCATTGACATCACTTACACATTGTAGGTAAAGAATAATTATAGAAGATTTTAATTCATTCAGGATTGTGGGGCAGGTTGCTACAAGTTCTTCTGTTGTGACCTATTTGTTTGCACCTTGAACAAATATACGCATTCGAAAGGATGGAAGGGTAAGACGGGAATGGGAAAAAGAGACAGATGCAAAAGAGACGGAACTCATGAATCGAAGGTTGTAAATGGTGACGTCTCAAAAGTAGGGACTCCAAATTAAACCAGGCGAAAAAGTAAGGACTCTACGTCTTCCAGTATTCTGGCAGGGATGTGGAAAAAAGTAACACCCTCTGACAAGGACCCCCAATTAATTTTCCCAAATAAATATTATTAGAGAAAAAAGCTACCATATATGATGATATGAGAGAGTGACCACTAACCAATAATTGGGACAAGAATATATGACATTTACATATAGATGGGAGGTGAGAGATAATGAGTTAAAAATTTAAGAGCCAAAACTTCGAGTTTGAGGAGATTTTATTATAACAATATTATATAATATATATTAAAAGTTATCGAAAATGGAAACGAAAAAGCGGATGCGGAATTGGGTGTTTCTGCTTTTGCATCCTATAAGAATTCGGATATCCATTTCCGCTTCCACTAAGCTATCGAAAAGTTCTTTTCGGAGTTCCACATCCTATAAAAAAATACAGAAACGGGTCGGTTAAGCGGAAATCGGAGGTCCATTGGCAGCCCTAAAATGAACTCATTATTTTGTCAAATTACCAAAAAGGGGGAGAATGTTGCACACACCCCTCCTTATGTTTTAATGATTAACCAAACTAATGAATGATTAACAAAATCAATGCTCATTTAGATCTATCATGATTAATGTTTACTTACTAGAATATCTTTGATTCATGATGAACAAAAGCATAATCGGTTATCTCATCAACAGGTTATAAAATAGCCGGTTAATCTGCTAGACAAATTAATCGATTATTTCCTGGTCATGATCAAAATAACCAGTTATTCTGTGTTCATACAGAAATGGTTAAAATAATCAATTGCATGTCAATAAAATATTCATTTTTGGTAAAAGCAAGCTCGCATCATAAATATAATATTCAACATTCGTTCATCTGGAAGGTTTGATTCGACTATAGTGAGTGTCAACGAAAAGATATCACATATATATTGTTTAATTCAAAAGGTACTTTACACATGTCAAGCATATGAACGTAAAGAAAACTTGTTTACTGTTTATTCTTATAAAGAAAATTAGACATGACCCTTGGTTTGTCTAGATAAGATCTTCTCTTTGCAGGTGCATTTAATGTGCGCTACGGACTATACGAGGTTTTACACCAAATAGGAAAGCATGGACCATAAAAGTGTCTTCTATACATTTCCATTTACGTATCATGAGAAGACTCAACGGCTACCTCTCCTATGTTGTAACTAACGTACATCTATATAAGAGGTAACAGATAGAAGATGGGTTATGTGTATAGAACCCAGTGCCATAGATTATAAAAGAAAACATAGAGAGCGTAAAAGATAAATAAAGAAAGAAGAACCAAAAAAAAATACTCTGAGAAAATTCAAGTTTCGATGAGCGCCAAAAAGTTTTGAAGCTCCAGTATTCAAAGGCGTCCATCCCTTCTGCACATTGCATCGGATTGCTCATTGAAGAGGGTCTCTCTCACAGTAGAAGAGAAGGTACTGCTGCTTAGCTCCTATGCATTCAACAGCTTCCTCGCTGAGCATTCAAAAGCCCATCAGTGTTCTGTTACAAGCGACATTCCTTCTAAGGGCTTCTTTTACTGTGCTTTCATCTGTGCCATTTCTGTCTAAATTGTAGACATTTCTTCAGGCACTCTTTATTCTTGTTCGAGAGTTATTCCACCTGTGTCTGGTGAAGGCCTATGCTCAGGCAGATAGTTCCACCCTGGTGAAGGCTTGTGGTCAGGCGTGTAATTCCACCTAGGAAAGGGTGAAGACCTGAGGTGCTCAGGGTGTATTGAGGACCAACTGGAGGTTTGTATCTAGTGGTGCTATCTTGGCCAAGATAGTGGATATCTCAAGGGTGTTCACCTTGAGGACTAAACGTAGGAGTTGAGCTTGGTCAACTCCCAACCAGGATAAATAGCCATACAATGTATGGTTGTCTATATGATCATTGCATATTAGTTTATCTTTCTGACCCTTGCATTTAATTATTAGTCTTTACTCAAACTCATCTAAAGCATTACATTAAAGTTTGATAAAGTTATATTCTGCTAAAACAACGAATATATTGTAATATCACGATTAGGACCTATTCACCCCCTCTAGGTCTCTATAGCTTGGGCAACACCCACCGCCCATTTCACCCACTGAAGCTGGGCATAGGGTGCAGAACCGTCAGATTTCAATCTAACAGTTCCGCACTATGTAATGGTGTGGCCCTGCCATAACATAGCATCCATTATATAGATATATGATACATATTTATATATGTAAATATATATATATTTACATATATGTATATATAATATTATATATATACATACATAGGCATATATATATATACACACATATAATGATACATGCAGACTATTACTATTTTGTAATAATTTTGTTTCTTTTAATTGTTTTAATTGTTTATCAAATTCATCAATATATAGTTTAGAATACATTATAGGTTATACACACACATATATGATACATAGATATAATATATATAGATACATAGATTTTTGAATATTATTAGAATTAGAAATAGTTAGAAATATATAAAATATTTAATATTTAAATTTATAAAGTTATAATTTTCTCTTCTAGAGACACATAGATCTTAATTTCATATATGTCTTTTTATCTCCCTTTTTTCCCCTCTATACTTCAACCAATATGATTAAGCTTCCTTAGATAAGTTATACTGAAGAACTATTTATTAGCTTATTAACAGCAACCCAAACTAACTAAATGCCGATTTTTTTTTTATAGTTGGAAACTATCATATTATAGTTCTTAGGAATTTTTTCATAACCATATTTAATGAGATTTGAACTTGATCTTACAATCTATATATATATATATATATATATATAAGACTAACTATTAAGTCACTCTTTGAATACAATAAATGTTAAACTTAATTGAATTTGTGTGTGAGGAAGATCACAAATAATTTGGGTGTCCCAATTTGAAATAAAAAGGTAATTTTTACGTCGTAGACAGATCTACAACAAAGATAATATATCTTGTAATAAAAAATGTGCAAATTTTAGAATATGATTTTTTCTTTTTTTATTATGGTGTACATATTAAATAATTAATTTACAATTTAAACTTTAAATTTCAATATTTAAAATTTTAAATATATTAAAATATTATTAAATTTTTATATATTTAATTTAAAATTATGAAAGATAAATATTATTTTAGAAAAAGTTGACATCTACATAACATAATAAAATACATGTAGATGGCTTATTATAATCGTCTTCATATATCAGATATATAAATAGTTAGAAAATTTGCCTATATAGAGTTGTCTACATATTAAACATATATAGATGGCTTAAGCAAGTCGTCTACATAACATATGTAGACGGCCTCAAACAATCGTCTACACATGCTGGATATATAGATAGTTACTTGAAGCTGTCTTCATATCGAACTAACATATGTAGGTGGTCTAATCCAACCGTCTACATATGTTTGATATATAAATGGTCTCAGATAGCTGTCTACATATGTTTGATATGTAGACGGCTATATGGAACTATCCACATATGTTATGTACATGGTTTGATATGACCGTCTGCATATGTTGGATACGTAGACAGCTTCTTTAGGTCGTCTACATATGTATCATATATGTAGATGATTTTTGTTAGCCATCTACATATATTCAATATTTGGATGGCTTTTTTTTAGCCATCTACAAATACTTATTTTTGTAGACGGCTACAATTTGTAGCTGTTTGCATATACTATCTTTCCAGTAGTTTAAAGAGGTACATAGGATTTATGAAAGATTATGGGTGCATATATATATATATGTTAATTACTTGATATGATTAAACAAGCATACACCCATCTTTTTGTCTTGATATTCATCCAAAATTGAGGTAAACAGATAATAGATGGCAACAGAGTTGTGTATGATGGGATACAGTTTATATATACATGACTATATGAAAAATATAAGGACTTAAAGTAGAATACGCATGACTATAGAGGTATATATACAATTTCCATGTTTTCCTTTCACACTTTTTTTTTTCTGACAATGATTTTCCTTTCACATGTTAGTTTGCAAAGCTTGTCAAGTTTTAACGATTTTTTTTTTAATAAGCACCAGCCAACAGAGTCAGGCACCAGTCAAGTGCACCACCCCCCAGAAGAGGACAGTGTTATCAGTTTCCCAGGCTGACTCTATGATAAAAAAGATTTTATTGATATTTTGAAAGAATACAATATGAACGGGGCATACCCATGTCTATTGTTTTAATGAATTTCATTTGTCCGTCAATTGTTTTATTTGGATCCAAGTAACTATGTTGGCAGTCTACAATTCTTGGGCCTTAATGGGCCGTTTAATGGGCTACCACCATTGTTCAACAGATTCAGCTTGGAAGCGCATGAGCCCACCTTCGCTTTTAAGGAAAGAGGTCCAACAGTGGTCCGCAGCACACAAAAAGACAAGAAGGCAAAATGGGCGTCAGGTTTTGCACGAGAAAGAAAATTCGTAGATTTTAAAGTAAATTACAAGAGAAATGTTTGTAGTAAAGGCTGGTGTTGATTATAAGAAAATATTTTTATTAGTTTAGAACTTGTGACAAGTGTAGTACTTTCGGTAGTTGTCAATCGATAAAATTAAATTTTTATAATTTATTTCAATTTTATTTCAATATTTCTCTTACATTAAATATTTCTCATAATATAATAATAGTTGTCTTTCCTCGTAAAAGACCCAAAGACACGGCCGCATAACACATGTTCCTCTCCTTGGAAGCACTCACCGCTCGAGTGAAACAAAGAGATACGTGACTTTGGAAGTCCCTTAGTGATGTTTGGAGATCTAATAGAATCTCCGAATTGGAGCGTCCAATTAGATCGGAGAATATATGTATTTACAGTCTTTTATAATCACGCCTTCAATATTTTTAATACCAAGTCTTTTTCTTTTTGCTAAGCATGTCCTTTGCTATTCCTTAGGTAAGAAAGACTAGGAGAATGGTAAGTCTTCATGTTACAAATGATCGTTCCATACTGTTCACTTGCTCCACCAACTTGGCAGTGGGGACTCGATCGGTTCTAATGCAAACATGACTGTCCTTATGAATGTGATGCGAGAAGGAATTGTTTGGTGATCATGATGACCCTTCTTGTCCATTTTTTGTTTGTTACCATTCTTGTGGGATATAATCACTAAAGTGAGAATAGTTGATTTTGGGGCCTACTCACCATCATTGATTAGCATCTTGGGATTCACAAAAGTTAAAAGATCCCACCCCTAATGAGAGGACTTTATTTTTGAACTCAAATTAGGAAAAAAAAAAAAACTAAGTGAAGTGATTCATTCGAATTAGTTTGATTTGGTTT
Source organism: Colocasia esculenta (assembly GCA_014218235.1). Taxonomy (NCBI): domain Eukaryota; kingdom Viridiplantae; phylum Streptophyta; class Magnoliopsida; order Alismatales; family Araceae; genus Colocasia; species Colocasia esculenta. The sequence goes on along the minus strand of CM024753.1, from coordinate 127,275,104 downwards.
GAATTGAGATATGCCTAAAAAGTATATAGTTAAGTATATCTATGATTTTGATACCAAGTTATAACTTTATTATGTTTCAAAATTTATAACATACTTAAAATTTTATGTACATAGTAGTAGGATATTTTTATTATGCTACTGGCTATATTATTACTATATTATAATCTGAAAACATATTTTTAAAATGGGAAGGTTACCTACTTAGCCTACTTGGCGATTCGATGTGTGTGCTATCTTTGTAGATTTTAGTATAACTTAACTAGATAGTGGATGATGAGAAACATTTATTGCAAGGTAAATATTACAATAATGATGTGGATTGTATAAAAAATATTCTATTTCATTATGCAAGAGAGAGAAACACTTATTTTTTGTCAATATTTCTTTACAATCAATATTATTATGCTTTTGAATAGATGTAACAATAAAATTATCATTATCAATTTTTATGTATATTTCTGATGAGATACTTGTCTCTATCAACTTTCGTAAACTATAATTTTTATATGTATGTCGCTAAGGATATTTTTGTTTTCATTTATATATTTATATTGTATAAATATTTTAATTTTATGTTATTCTTCTCATGTTAGAGATGTCGTTGTGAAGATGGTTTATATAATTGATAGAGATAATAATAGGGCATGAGAGTACTAAGGGGTTGCAATTTCCAAATTCTTGGAAGAATTAAACAATATGAAAAAAATAAAAAAATAAGGGTATATGGGAAGTCGTTTCTAATGAAATAAAGTCACGTGATTGCAACTTTTTAGGAAAAATCTTGTGTAGAAAAGCATCTTGAGCTTGTATTAATTGGGGGGGGGGGGGGGGGGGGGGGGGGGGGGGGAATAGGTGTTAGAGTGGCCAAGAAGAAATAATTTTTCATCAAAAGATGTTGCATAACATCTAGGAAATCGAAACTCCCCTTAAGATCGACAACAAACTAGTGGAATAGCTCCAAAGGAAAAACTTATTAAAATGGATACATGAGATCACATGTTTTTTATTGAATTGGTTCATGGGGCACAAATTAAGTAGAACCTCGGTTTTGCACTCAATGGACGAAGCATTTCACAGACTCCAAATTAAAGGCTACTAAAATACCCAAAGAGTGTCTCAATTAGTCAAGACCGTGCCGCATTCTCCGTGGTATGGTATGGTACTATACCATACCGCTGAGATATGATGGGGAAATGACTTGTTTGATTTTATTTTATTTTTTAGTTTTGTGATTTGATAAATATTTAAAATGAGTAAATTTCAAAAGAAGACTCTCCATCCAAACTCAAGATAAACTCTCCATCTCTTCTCATGCATTGACTCTCTCTCTAACTCGAGATTGTACCCTCTCTCTATCTCTTAAACACATCATAAGACTCTATAGGATAGGAAAAGACTACCACCATATGAAGAGACCCCTGAAAGCTCTGCTCACCAAGTCCCATCGCCCCAAAGCCAGAGGAGAAGTCATTCTCAACGTTGCACCCTTTCTCTCTCATATCCTCCAGAACTATCAGGGATATCACACCTTCTACAGCCAGAAAAGGGACTGATATGCTCACGAGGTCTTCAACAAAGTTGTTCTACTCTTCTTTAGCTTCGTCCTCGAAGTAGAATCACCTCAATTGGTGGTCTATGCCTAAAGTTATAGCAGATTATTCTTCACATTCTCTCTCATATCATGATCTACGTATACAAGATTATCATGCCTTCCACATCTCAAATGAGGGCATATCTCTTCGAGGATTCTTTATGAAAGTTGTTCCCCACAACTTTCTCTACGAGCTCCAACTAGAATCATATCAAATGAAGGTTTGTGCTTAAAGATACAATAGATTATTCTTGACCTTCTCTCTCATATCGCGATCCAAACTAGTAGTGAGTGCGGCCTCTCTACAGCGTGAACGAGGGTGATCTAGTCTTTGGGCTCTTCATAAAAGTTGTTCATGATATGACCAATGTATTCCATTAGATCAACACCAAGAATCCAAAAATATAAACAAACCATAACGTCTTAAAATTTATAATAAAATATTAATATGACGCTAAGAAATTAAAAGAGATAGTAAATTATACGTAAGACATGATCACTTATATACAACATTATTATCTTTAATTTTAGAATATTTTCATATTATTAATATAATTATGATACTATCTTTGATTGTGTGCACTTCAACAGGACGACATTCATTTTCAAAAATAAAGTCAAATCTGAAGTCATCATAATTACTAGAAAAATATATTGATTCTAAAAATATAAAATATCAGAAATTATTGATGCATAGATGTTGAGATTAAGTCAACCTAATAATTTTTGAGATAATTTTTACTTGACAAAAATTAATTAAAAAATAAATTATAATTACTATAATTTGTATCATCTCTTAATTTACTTATGTTTGAAATTTCATTTCAATTAGACACCATTTAGACCCCTTAAGTGCACATAGAATTTGTCGCGATACGACGAACTCTCTGTGCACTTCAATGGGACGACATTTGGTTCCAAAAATAAAGTCAAATATGAAATCATCATAATTATTAGAAAAAATATAATGATTCTAAAATATAAATATCAAGAATTATTGATGCATAGATGTTGAGATTAAGTAGACCTAATGATTTTTGAGATAATTTTTACTTGACAAAAAAATAATTAAACAAATCAAACTAAAATTACTATAATTTGTATCATCTTTTAATTAGCTTATGTTAGAAATTTCATCTCAATTAGACATCATTTAGACTCCTTAGATGCACCAGATATGAGAGGGGAAGAAAAAAAAAGGTTCAATGGACCGGACTGTACCGGTCCGCCCGGCACGCCTGGGTCACCCGGCCGTGCCTAATCTCCTAAGAGCCCAAGCATGGCCCGCTTCGCACGTACCGCGGTGGTTTGCCGTATCATGTCGTGGTACGGCAAACCCTGAATTCTGGTACTATCTTTGATTGTGCGCACTTTGAGGGAACGACATTTGATCGGAAAATAAAGTCAAATATGAAGTCATCATAATTGCTAGAAAAATGTACTGATTCTAAAAATATAAATATCAAGAATTATTGATGTATAGATGTTCAGATTAAGGCGACCTAATTATTTTTGGGACAATTTATATTTGACGAAAAAATAATTTTAAAAAATAAATTAAAATTTTTATAATTTGTATCACCTCTTAATTAGCTTATGTTTGACATTTTATCTCAATTAGATACTATTTAGACGGCTTAAATATATCCGATGTGTGAGTGGAAGAAAAAAAAAAAAAGATACACACGGTCTGCCGTGAACCGGTCCAGGCCGGACCGAACTGGACCACAGCGTGCCGCCGCAGCACATCCGGGTCGTCCATGTGGACGACCCAATCGTGCTTAGACTCGCCGGAGTCCAGACATGGGCCGGTTTGCGCGTACCGTAACGGTTTACTGTGGTACGGCCAACCCTGGTAGAAACTATGCATGTTAAAATTGAAGAATTTGTGAGAAAATTTTTTATAAGCTACTAATCACCAAAAATAAAATAAGATGACGAGGCGTCCAACAGTAACCAGATTAAAATAACCAGTTCTCCATGGTAGAGTAAGAATTCCGTTTTCATGCTTAGAAAAGGATGTTTTCTATGACAGGTATATATGTCGACCATCATAATCCTCTCCTATTTTATCACTTACATTAATATCATGTTCTGCAACATCTCGTCCCCATGGACGTATGGTTTCGTATTTCACTGATCAGTACCATGAATTAACATGTACACCATTACCATGAAACTACCAAAGTTAAAGTGGTTGGATTAGAATCTTGTCCTCTTCTATCGACTCCATGAATTCAATGAGATAAAACGGTTGAGAGAACACCCTCGATACCGTCAAAGGGAGGCTCCAAACATTACAAGAAAGGGATTATCAGGGACGGGATATTGGCGACGGCTCTAAAAAGTCGTCGTTAAAAAGAGTATTTACGACGGCTATAAAAGTTGTCCCTAAAAGTATAGTATTGGCGACGGCTCTAAAAAGTCGTTGCTAAAAAGAGTATTTACGATGGCTATATAAAAAGTCGTCCTCAAAAGTATAGTATTAGCGACGACTATAAAAAAATTGTCCCCAAAAATATAGTATTAGCGACGGTTGAAAGAAGTCATCCCCATTAATAATTATTAGCGACAGTTGATTATATAAATGTCGCTAAAAGTATATTATTTGGGACGGCTACAAGGGTCGTCGCTAGAAACATCATTAGGGACGGTGATTGTCGCCCCAAAAAAACTTATTAGCGACGGCCATGAGAAGCCGTCGCGAATAGTATTATTAGCGACGGCTAGGATGCTTTCTCGCTAATAAATTTATTAGCGATGACCTAAATAAAGTCATCCCTAATACCTTTATTTGTTGCTACTAAGAATTATTAGGGATGGCTTTGTTTGTCCCTAATAATTGATTATTAAGGACAATTATAAGCAGTCGTCCCTTATATTAACATTAGCGATGGCTACTATGCGCCGTCATTAATGTTCTTATTAGGGACGACTTTATTTGTAGCAAATAGATGATTCTTAGGGACGGTTATAGAAGGTTGTCCCTAATAAGAGTATTAGCGACGGGTATGACAGTTGCCTTTAGTTTTTTTTATTATCGATTGCTTATGTCCGTCGCTATTAATTTTCAACCGTCGCCAATAATCTAATACTCCAAAAAATTATTAAAAATAATTATAAAATAGTTTATGTGTAATCATTAGTGAACTATGATAATGTATGTTAAATTATAAAGAAAAAAGTAAAAGTAAAAAAAAAAAACTTATTTTTCATGTACATCATGTTACTTTATACGTTTTGAGGAACATAATAGCTCGTGTATGCAAGTGTCAATAGATTTTGTTTGTGTGTAATATTTTTTTATATAACAAAGTGTATTTCATTTCATATTTTAAGTTGTTATTGTCAACTACTTAATTAACTATTTTTATATATTATAAAATATTTATTTTTATTAATCATAATGAATATATAATATTTTTCTATATTTAGTATGAATCATATAAATCATTAAATATTTTAAGTTTTTATTTTAAGTATAAGCGACGGTTGCCAACTATTGCTAATAATTCTTTTCTTGAAAAAATTTTCTTAAAATTACTTATTGTGCTATTTATGTGTAATTATCTCTAAAATATGATAATATAAGTTAAATGTTGAAGAAAAACATATTTTTTTATAAAAATTTATTTTTCACGTACACCATGTTATACTTGATGTCTTTTAAGTGATGAACGTAATGACCATTATGTATGTGTGTCACGTCCCATCATTTAATATTTCCATAAATGACCACTATTTAATTTTTGCATTGTGACACCCTGAGTGCAGCAAAAAAACCCGGGTGCACACAGATGTCATTTGATTAAGAGGAACAACTTGCATATAGAAAGAAAACATGATATTTTATTTACATACAACAACCTTATATCACATAGTCATAGTTCTTCTTCACTTGGTAGGTACCAAGTAACTGTACAATAAGAGACAAAGAAGAAAAGTATAAAAGGGGTTCTTCATGTTCACTCCTCAGTCCCTTGCTCGCTCTCTTCCTTATCAGTCTCACTAGAACCTGGAAAAAATATTGTAATAACATTATGAGCTAATTGCCCAGTAGGTAAATTCACATTGCACGGGGTTTAAGTGATTAAGGTAAATATGAAATTTAATATACCATAATTTATGTAAAAGTTATTTCAAGAAAGAACTCTGATTAACAAGGTGTGTCGACCTGAAACACTGAGTGTGTCAACCCGAGTCACTAGAAACAGGGGTTATGTCGACCTGAATACAGGGTGTGCCAACCTGAATAGAAGAGTGTGTTGACTCTTTGAAGGGTAGTGTCGACTCTCTGAATGGTAGTGTCGACTCTCTGAAGAATAGTGTAACGTCACGCATTTTTCAGATCCTCGTGGATCCTTGTTTAGCGGGTTTGGTGGCCAATGTGTGGCCCATTAGCTTGTGTTTTAGGTGTCCGCGTGGGTTGTGAGGCTTTGTGGGCCGGTAGATTGGGCCCAAAGCGCTCACAGGTTCTCTGCCTATGAACGCGACAGGGGTATACGTCGTGTTCTGAACGCAACGGCCCTGGTGGTCGCGTTCATGTTGCCGCTGTTTGGCGGTCTTCATCTACATGGCTGCCGCGTGTCGTGCACTGGGCAGTCAGCTAACGTCGGCCTTGGGAAGGCGACAGCCTCCTACGTCGCGTTCAGGTCGCGACGTAGGGCTGCGTCACGTTCCCAACCGCTGTGCGTTTTTAAAGAAGTTTTGGCCGGACAGAGCTGGGGCAAGCTCTGCTCGGCCAGGGGAGGATCTGCTGAAGTATCTTCGGGCGATTCAGCATTCTAGCGTGGTTTTCGGCACGCTCTCTCCGTGAGGACGTTGCATGGAGAGGGGGAGATGTCGTGCTGTGGGTGGTTTGCGTGTTCTTTGCAAAGGTAGGGAGGTTCTACCCTTTTACGTTGTGAAATTGCATGGAATGCATGTGTGGATGTTTTCTGGCTTTGAGAACAGTAGATACCATGCTAGGGTATCCATTAAAGCATGAAAAATGAGAATTAACCATGGTTTGTGTGTCTTAGGGTGGTGATCTGGGAATAGGATCCCGGATTAGGGTTCCTTCCTGTGAAGGCGACGGAGCCCCCTGTCGCATTCTGAACGCGACAGGCCGACCCGTCGCGTTCATGTTGGGAACACGACATATCGGGGTGTCATGATCTGAATGCGACAGTACCCCACATCGCGACTGATGATCAGATCATCCCCAATGTAATTTAAATAAGTTACATATCTATTTTGGTGATTAACAAAACTGTAATAAAGATTACTCTAACATAATTTCTATGAGATTTGAGCATAGGAAATAAATCAAGGAAATACAAGCAAAATTAGTATGTATTTATCATCTTGTAGCATTTATAGTTCAAAGTATGAAATATTCTAAGTACACATTGACTTTCTAGTTGTTGCAACGATTTCCTTAGAATCATAACGATTTCAATCTCACATCGATTTCGTAAGTGAGCATAATGATTTGCTCTCATAACGATTCGACAAGTGAGTATCACAATTTTAATCTCACAACGATTTCGTAAGTGAGCGTAACGATTTGCTCTCACAACGATTCAACAAGTGAGTATAACGATTTCAATCTCACATCGATTTCGTAAGTGAGCATGACGATTTGCTCTCATAACGATTCGACAAGTGAGTATAACAATTTCAATCTCACATCGATTTTATAAGTGAGCATAACGATTTGCTCTCCTAACGATTCGACAAGTGAGTATAACAATTTCAATCTCACAATGATTTCGTAAGTAGGCATAACGATTTGCTCATAACGATTTAGTTATAACGATTTGTTCATAACGATTTGGTTATAACGATTTGCCTATAACGATTTGCTCATAACGATTTGGTTATAACGATTTCGCCATAACGATTTGGTTATAACGATTTACTCATAACAATTTGCTCATAACGATTTGGTTATAACGATTTGCTCATAACGACTTGTTCATAATGATTTGGTTATGAATACATAACGATTTATGCGTACAACGATTTGTTTCCGAATGAGCAATGATTCACATGAACAATGACTCATTCACAACGATTCTATAAGTCATGTTCATATCGATTTCATGAGCTATAACGACTTGATATTCAAATATCTTGACAAGTCAAAGTCATCCCGCGTATTTCACTGTTATCCATGCATTAAATACAATCGTACATTTCTCTACACGATGCATGTTTAGATATCTTCTATTCTTATGCTCCTGCATGTAATATCTTTTTGGAAAGACAAAATGGAAATTTCTATCTTGATGTATTCTCACTCTAATGTTGACTGACAACAAGAGACAGCTTAGCTGTCTACGTTTCAGCATTTAATGTGTGCAGGTCTTTGACAGCACAACTCCATACAACGTTGGATAAAGTAGAAGTTGGAGGATATCAAGAAGGATTTTCTTCTTATGTGCATGGAACGTAAAGGACCGTTGATTACAAAGAAACTCCGTGCAGTCTAACGTCCTCAGAACATTAAGACAATGGATACTTCAAACGGCTACATTTTTCAAAGAAGATATCAATAGAAGACTGGTGCCTTCATGACAGACATCTCTCGAGAATTCAAAATCTGCAAGCACCATAGAAGAGCTCAAGTCTCACTCCATCACTTTGTTGTAGCTCTCAGCTCTCTGCATCCAGTGTCATCTTAGAGAGACCGTTTGTGTACTGAGAGAGTTCATTATTGTCCATCTTCTCCTCTCAGTCTTTGCTTTGGATCAAGCATTGTGCTGTTAGCTTGGTCCAGGGGCGCATCATCTCTCGAACACTTTTTGAGGTGTTAATTCCCTTCGTGTGAAGGAAGACCTGGGGGTTCCAGGGTGTTCATTTCCCTTCGTGTTGAAGGCTTCGTGTTGAAGGAAGACCTGGTGGGATCCAGGGTGTTGTATTCCTCTTCGGGTTGTGAAGAGAAGACCAGTTGCGGTTGGGTGTGTAAGTATCCTTGAGGGGGACTGTACCCTTGGGTAGTGAATCCTAAGTTGTTGCTCAGGGACTGGATGTAGGACTCCTGTGGAGAGGAGGTCCGAACTAGGATAAAATCTTGTGCAGTGTGTGTGTGCTTGTCTGTGTTTGCTGTTTATCTTTTTGACTAGCACTAACTGTTATCGAAGTGTGTTTTGTGTGAACGTTTTGTGGACAGGTTTAAGTGTTCAAATTTTTAGAATCCCATTCATCCCCCCCTCTGGGCTTGCTAGCTGGATAACAAGTGGTATCAAAGCTAGTCCCTTCGAAAAAGAAGAAGATCCAACGATCTGAAGAGAAAAGATCAAATGGCAGCCCAAGGTCACTTCGAAGGTCAGTCTGTAAACCGACCCCCTCTATTTGATGGCGAAGACTATACCTACTGGAAGACCAGGATGGAGTACTTCCTACAAGGATTCGATTTTCAAATATGGTCCATAATAGAAGAAGGCAATCTAGTAGTTCTAAACAATAGACAAAACTGGACAGAAGATGATAGAAAGAAGATTTCTCTCAACTGCAAAGCTAAGAGCATATTATGCTGTGCACTTAGCAAGAAAGAGTTTAATAGAGTTTCAGCCTGCAAATCAGTGATGGAAATGTGGGAGAAGCTTAGAATTACGTACGAAGGGACAGATAAAATAAAAGAGACCAGAATAGATATTCTGGTGACACAGTATGAGAGGTTCCAGATGCAGCCAGGAGAGTCAATAACTCAAATGTTCAGCAGATTTACAGATATCACAAACGGGTTGGCTGGTCTAGGAAAAAGCTATGAAATGGAGATATGGTCAGGAAGATCTTAAGATCCCTACCAACCTCGTGGACTCCAAAAGTGACAGCAATAGAAGAGGCCAATGACTTAAAGGGAATGTCATTAGAGAAACTCATTGGGTCACTCATGGCTTATGAGATCAACATGGAGAGACTCGGAGAATCCTCAATCAAGAAAAACATACCAATGCACTCAAGGCTACAGAAGGTAGCTCTGAAGAAGAATCTGAGGATGAGGTAAGCAATGAAGGCAGTGATGATGAAGAAGCACTTCTATCCAGAAAACTACAACGCATACTAGCCAAGAAAAAGAAATACCAGTCTGGAAAAATGTATTTTAAGAAAGGAAAAGACTTTAAGAAGCCTGAAGTCAAAGATGTGAAGAAGAATGAACCAATCTGCTACGAATGCAAGAAGCCCGGACATATCAAAGCTGAATATCCGAAACTGAAGAAAATTGAGTTCAGAAAGAAGGATAGTTCCAAGAAATTCAGAAGATACAAGAAGAAAGCCATGGCAGCAGCATGGGACAACAACAGTGACTCAGACAGCGAGTCAAGCTTAAGCAATGAAGAAGAAGAAGAAGCCAACCTGGCATTCATGGCCAACGTCAAAGATAAGGTAACATCAGACTCATCTTTTTCTTCTTGTAATGAATCTGATTCAATAACTTAGAATAAGCTTTTAATGAATTGTACTGTAAATATAAAGAAGTATGTAAATCACTAAAAACCAGTAAGAAAAATCTTGCATGCTTAGTAAATACTAATTTAGACTTAAAATCTGAAAATGAGCAAATGGAAAAATAAATTACTGAACTAAAAAGGAGAAATGAACTGTTATGTGAAGACTTAAAAAAAAAAAAGAACAATTAGTGAATTTGGAAAACCAAGAAACTGTAAATAAATTAAAACAAGAAGTTAACACTTTAACAACAGAAAATGAAAAATTATCAAGCACACTAGAAAAAATTACTAATGGTAAAACAACATTAATATTAAAAGGTGCTAGACGGTCAGGTAAAAAGAAACATAGATTAAGTTATACTCCTCCCGATAATGAAGAAACAGTAGTACATCCTAAAACATATCCAACTCCTACATTTGTACCTGAACAAGACACAGCATATAAAGCAAATTTCAAATACATTCCAACTAAAAAGGTAACCAAAATGTCTTGTTGTAGCCATTGCAACAAGTTAGGACACATTAAAGTATCATGTCCAACTAGACATAAAATATGGATAATTAAAACAAAAATTGATGATACTAACCAATCAGGACCCAAAAGAACTTGGGTACCTAAAGCTTAATGTTTTTATGCAGGGAAACCTTCGAGCATCCAAATGGTACTTGGATAGCGAATGCTCAAGGCATATGTCAGGTAACAAGAAGTTGTTCTCTCACCTTGAAGCCAAAGAAGGAACAGTCACATATGGTGACAATGGCAAAGCAATTGTAATAGGTTGCAGACCAGTTGGTAGCGAAGGAAAAGTTGTCATTGAAGATGTACTTTGTGTGAAAGGACTGAAGCACAACCTCATTAGTATCAGCCAGCTGTGTGATAAAGGACATCAAATCAGATTTCAAGAGTCAAAGTACAGTATCATGAAGGATGGTGCAGTCGTGTTTGAAGCCAGTAGAGAAAAGAACATGTATGTACTTCATCTAGAAGACCTGAAAGATCAAGATGTCTGTCTGGCACCAAACAAAGAGCAGTCAACTGAACTTTGGCACCGAAGACTGGGCCACTGCAGTTTGGATGACATGAGAAAATTAATCAAGAGAAGCTTGGTGGAAGGCCTACCCAAAGTATGTACAAGAATGAATGGTGTCTGTGGGCCATGTGCAAAAGGAAAGCACACCAAGTCATCCTTCAAGTCAAAGACTGTGGTAACAACCTCTAAGCCCTTAGAACTTCTACATATGGATTTATTTGGACCAATGAGAACCACAAGTCTTGGAGGAAATTTTTTTGGTTTTGTTATTGTAGACGATTTCTCCAGATTTACATGGGTATCTTTCTTGGAGCATAAAGATAATACATTCGATAGTTTTGTCAGCTTCAGCAAGAAAGTACAAAAAGATAAAAAATACAGTATTATTGGTATTCGATCAGACCATGGAGGAGAATTCCAGAATGAGAAATTTGCCAAGTTCTGTGATGATCAAGGGATAGAGAACAACTTTTCAGAACCAAGGACACCACAGCAAAATGGAGTTGCTGAGAGAAAGAATAGAACCCTATTGGACATGGCAATGACAATGCTATCAGAATATGATTTGCCAAGATATTTTTGGGCCGAAGCAGTCAACACAACATGTTATATCATTAACAGAGTAATGATCAGGCCAATCTTGAGAAAGACTTCATATGAGCTACACAAGCAGAAGAAGCTGAAGATCAGCCATTTCAGGACATTTGGATGTCCATGTTTCATACACAACAACGACAAAAGGGATATTGGTAAGCTAGACTCCAAATCAGATGAAGGTATATTCATGGGGTATGCTTCCAAACCCAAAGGATATAGAGTATTTAACAAATGAACTCTATTGATTGAGCAATCAGTGCATATTATATTTGATGAAACTAACCCTTTCTTGAGAAAGGAAGTAGATAGTGATATTGATGATACAGATGAATTGTCCACGAAGCTAAAGAACACATCAATTGAGGACAAGGAAGATCCACCCTTGGAAGATCTACAACAAAAGGACACATCACATGTAAATCTTCCAAAGGAATGGAGGTATAAGAAGGATCATCCACTGGACAATATAATTGGAGATCCATCTGTTGGGGTAAGAACAAGAGGTAATGTAATTCCATGTGATTATTTAGCTTTTGTATCTCAAATGGAGCCTAAGACAGTCAATGAGGTACTATCTGATGAATTTTGGATAATAGCCATGCAAGATGAACTTAACCAGTTCAAGAGAAACCAAGTATGGTCCCTTGTTCCGAGACCATCAGATCATCCTGTGATTGGCACCAAATGGGTGTTCAGGAACAAATTGGATGAAGCTGGTGTGATCACTAGAAACAAGGCCAGACTGGTAGCTCAAGGCTATTCCCAAGAGGAAGGCATAGATTTCGATGAAACCTATGCACCAGTGGCTAGACTTGAGGAAATTAGGATCTTACTTGCATATGCTTCTGCATTAAATTTAAAACTCTTTCAAATGGATGTAAAATCTACTTTTCTGAATGGTTTTATAAAGGAAAAGGTATATGTAGAACAACAGCCTGGTTTTGATGATATGGATTTTTCGAATCACATTTTTAAGTTGCACAAAACTTTATATGGTTTGAAACAAGCACCAAGAGCATGGTATGAATGGTTAAGTATATTTTTATTGAACCATGGTTTCATTAGAGGAAAAGTAGATAGTACATTATTTGTTAAGTCTAAAGTCAAACATTTATTGCTTCTACAAATTTATGTAGATGATATAATATTTGGTTCTACTGATGAATCTCTTTGCAAGTATTTTGAAAAGCTTATGCAAGGAGAATTTGAAATGAGCATGATGTGGGAGCTCAACTGCTTCCTCGGATTGCAAATCAAACAAGGAAAGGAAGGATCTCACATCTGTCAAGCCAAGTATACCAAAGAGCTATTAAAGAAATTTGGTTTTGAAAATGTCAAGCCACTGTCAACACCCATGAGCACATCAACTAGGTTAGATAGTGATAAAGATGGTAAGAAATTAGATCAGAAGCTTTATGGAGGTATGATAGGTTCATTACTCTATTTAACTGCAAGTAGACCTGATTTATTGTTTAGTGTATGCATGTGTGCTAGGTATCAGACAGATCCTAGAGAGTCTCACTTAATTTCTATTAAAAGAATCTTTAGATACTTAGCCAAAACTCATGATCTAGAATTGTGGTACCCAAATTCATGTGAAATTAATTTAGTAGGATATTCTGATGTTGACTATGCTGGATGCAAGGTAGATAAGAAAAGCACTAGTGGATTTTGTCAATTTCTTGCAGGATGTCTGATATCATGGTCCTCAAAGAAGCAAAATTCAGTAGCAGTATCAACAGCTGAAGCTGAGTACGTGGCTGCTGGAAGCTGTTGTACACAACTCTTATGGATCAAACAGCATCTTGAGGATTTTGGACTAAATATCAAGACAATTCCCTTGCTGTGTGATAACACCAGTGCAATAAATCTCACCAAAAATCCAGTTCAACATTCAAGGACAAAGCACATTGAGGTTAGATACCATTTTATTTGTGATCATGTAGCTAATGGTAATATAGACATTTCTTTTGTAGATACTCAAAATCAGTTAGTAGTTATCTTCACAAAGGCCTTACCTAAAGAGAGATTTACTTCTCTAAGAAGGGAACTAGGCATGTGTAAATTGTGAAAGATTTATCTGTATAAAACTAAATATAAAGTATTTCAGAATAACCAAATTTTCGCTCTCCTATAGTTAAGCAAAATTTTATTAAAATATTACTTGTTTCTTACTTATCCGAGACAGTTCGATTACTTTTAAAGTATTTATTCCTCTCGAATTGGTCACTTTGTCGTTTTCTACCATTATGGCGCCTCTTGTTTTGAAAAGTCACCTTTATTCCTTTTGATAAAAATCAGAAATCTGTGGTACAACGGTTGTAGTGCCCTAGAAAATTTTTCTTGGATTTATTTTGCAAATTGTATGTTTATTTCTGCATGAATGTGAATGTTGTTCTGTGTGGAACTTGGCGTCAACATCCCGTGACGTTAACTCCTGTTGGTGGCAAGATCTCCTACTGTTTATTTTCTGTTAACGACATACTCTTGTGTCGTTTATTATTTTCTAAATTTCTTAAATTTTCGGGCAAGCTTGTAAACGACACCATCGATGGACGTTTACATTGTTCCTGACGACAACCTATGTTGACGTTAAGTTGACTTGCCTGTTTTTGATATTTCCATTCCGAGGGAGAGAGATCAGCTGTTTTAAGAGCTTTTATTAGGCTAGATCTGAGCGTTTCGCATCCTAGGGTCAGGGTTTAGGCTGGTCAACGCATGAGAGGTCTTTATAAAACCTAGATTTCACAGATAGGTAGGTTTTCGCTCTGGCTTTTGGAGGAGAGAAAGAGGGCCGAGAAAGGACGAGTTTGTGCTGGTTCGTGCAGATTGGAGGCTTCTGGACAAAGGCGGTGTGTCCAGCTTTGTGATCAGGAGCTCATCCAAGCGAAGGAGCCACGATTGGAGGCGGATTAGAGCGGTTGAAGTCGAAGGAAAGGGACTGCCTCACAGACAAGGTGGGCATCTTTGAGCTTAGATTCATCACTCTTGTAGGAGGGAAAGAGGCAAGTTACACGCGGGTTCGGTTTAGGATATGATACACTATAGATTTACCATTTTTTCCGTATTTTTAAAGCATGTAAATCACCTATGGAAAGGGGTAGACGTTGCGTTATTTCATGTATGATTTCTATGTTTTCTGCATTTTAGAACTAGACGTCCAGATCACTTGCCGCCTATATCTTGTAAACGGCGGCATCGTCTACCGTCTATCTCTTGTGAATGACAATTGTTTTCCATCTGTTATTACATGTAAACGGCACTATGTGCTACCGCTAGTATAAGTTAACGGAGCTATGTGCCGCCGTCTATTGAGGCTTAACGACAGTGTATGTGGACGTCGACTTTGGTAAACGCCACATACCTTGCTGTCAAGTTTATCAGTACCATGTTTCACCTGAAAATTGATTTTAATCATCTATTCAATAACCTTGCTTGTATGAAGTTTCGGTCAGGTAATGTTAGTGTGTTTCATCAATGTCATATCATGTACAGAATATTGAAATTGGGTATAAATCACATGTGCATATAGTTAGTCATTTTGTGATGATCATGTAAATGATAAAAGAAAAATGAGGTGATTATGAACGAAATCCATGATGGAGAATTATGATTCAGAGACTGTAATATTGCATGCTTTTTTGACTCCATGTTTTGTACAGAATCATATAGTTTCTCTCTGATTGTATTATGTTAATTGAATTAATTAATTGAAATTCAATTACGAAAAAAAATGGTTACAGAGATCAGAAAAATACAAAATTTTGCATGTGATTAGTACGACCTGATTCTGAATTTTTGGCAAAATTTTGGAATTTTTAGACAATTGTGCTTACTGTTATGAATTTTCGAATAGTAAGTTACATGTTGAAATTGAATAAATATGAAAGTAGATGCATGAATGAATGGATTGTAATTAATACCATGATAGGGATCTATCATATAGTTATAATAGCATTGAGAAACTGAAAAGATATGTTGTAGATTATTGCTTATACTTATGCATGAAATGTAAATTAGATGATATCGTATATGTTAATGCATATAATGAAAGGAAATGCCAATAAGACATTGCTATATTAGAGATTCCTACAAGGAACTACACCGTAGATGCCCCTATGGTAATGGTTCACCTACATGTAATTGATCTATTGAATCCGTGGGCAACGGATTGAAATCCGGGAGGTAGACAAGTTCTACTGGTTAAGGTGGGAAGGACTTTCCCCGATTTTGCGCAAATACCATGACTTCATCACTGCATTGCCTAGGTGATAAGTGAATGTTAAATGACTACTGATCTCTATAATAGTGCGGGCTATGTCTTGGCAATTAATTGAAAATCTCTACATGTCTACATGACTACACGTTACACATCTATATGAACAATTGTCTACATGACCTACATGCTACATGCCTACATGAATATTGTCTACATGATTACATGCCATATGTCAATGTGTTAAATGTTACATGCAAATTGTTATGTAAAAGAGTTGCTACATGTTTAAATGTTCAATTGTTACACGATAACTGTTGCATATCGCATAATGTAGCATAAGGCTTTCATTAAAATGGTTTACATGTTACATGGCAATAAGCAGATTCCATGATAAGAATGATTACATGCTATATGTAGGAACATGTTGAATTAATTGTTAAGGAATAAGATGTGAATTATATGCATTTACATGACAAGTTCTATTTCATGATAACTAGAAGTGTTATGAAATATGTGATTGCCAATTGACTTAGAACCATGTTAGTAAGAAGAGTATATGATATCAATGAAATTAGTTATAATATATTACCATGTTTTAAACCTAGTATATTTTTAATATTGTGAACTGTCTTTCATGTAATTTGCTGAGTCTTGTAGACTCATACTTGCTTAATGTTTTAGGAGAACTAGAGGATACCGAGGAGTTAGTACACACTGACTCAGAGCGAGAGGACGTGGAGACTTAGATTGGTTGAGATTTTAGAGTGACTCTTGTATGTGAGGTCTCTATGTATTTTCCTTTATGTATTTGGACTATGAGTTGTAATAAATTTGGGACTATTATTATTCCTCTTTTATGCACTAGACTTTATATTTGAGTATAATGTTGATCACCATCATTTAGTTCCATATTCTGTTGCTTATTATTGGAATTGAATTATCATTTGTGTATATCTCAACATGTACCGTCAAATGTTGGATTTGTTCCACTGTAATACTTCTGTTAGATCTAATGTGAGTTGGTATAACTGTACTGGTCTAAGAGGGGCGTTACAGAGATTGGTATCAGAGCGATCCAGGTTGAGCATGTACATAAATGGAAAATCAATATTGTATTCATATTTTAAGTCTGCATAAAGAATTAGTCCAATTTTATGTAGAGTAATAGGTCATTAAATGGATGCTTATTTTGCAGACTATGGCGACTCGTGGATGTAGTGGAGCCGTTCTGACCTGGGGTGATGAGTCAGCAGGAGGTTCGCAGGCTCCAGCACAGCAGGCTCAGGACCAGACTGGAGTACCTTTGCCACCCCCACTGCCACCTGTAGACTATGGAGCATTGATGCAAGGATTGGTGCATGCGATGCAGACTCAGGCTCAGACTATAGCGGCATTGCAGGCACAGGTGCAGGTTCAGGTTGGTAGATGCAAGAGCTATTTAAGGTGATAATTGGAAGAACTGTTATTTAAGAGTTTGTCTTGGATGTAGGCATAGGCACCTGCTCATGAGGCAGTCTTTGGAGGTGTGCCTATGATGGAGAGGTTCAGGAGGATGACCCCACCCTTCTTTAAGGGGGAGAGTGATCCTATTTTGGCAGAGAGTTGGCTTCGAGAGTCGGAGAAGATCTTCCGCACCCTTCGTTTTACGGAAGAGGAGAGAGTGACCCTAGCTAGATATATGCTACAGGTAAAGATTGGTTGAAAAGGTTTATGTTAATTGTTTGGAGTGTACCCTTAGATGTACTTGCTTTCTTTTGCAGGAGCGTGTCGATGTGTGGTGGTCCTCTGTACTACGCACATAGTTTACAGATGGAGCTATGGAGGTTGCTTGGGCTAAGTTCGTCCATCTGTTCAGGGCGAAGTACATTCCAGAGCATGTGCAAGACCGCATGGAGCAGGAGTTTCTGACATTGACCCAGGGGTCAATGAGTGTACTTGAGTATGAGGCGAGGTTTGCGGAGCCGTCCAAGTATGCACCCCACATAGTGGCAGATGAGCAGAGGAAGGTAAAGAAATTCATTATGGGGTTGAAGCCGTCCTTGAGGATGAGACTGGTGGCTTTGGGACATCGTACCATAGAGGAGGCTTTGTCAGCGGCTTGCATGCAGGAGGCAGAGATGGAGGTCTACCTAGAGGAGAAGAGGGCTTCCTTGAAGAGGCCAGGATCAGCTTTCCAGAGGCAGGACAGAAAGAAGAAGGCCCCAGCTTTCCAACAGAGAGCAGTTGCACCAGCGAGAGTAGCTGCACCGACACCAGGCGGAGGCACAGTTGCAGAGAAGCCAGTGTGTACCCAGTGTGGGAAGTGCCACGGAGGCGAGGTGTGTTGGGTGACTTCCGAGAGGTGCTTGAGGTGTGGTGATAAGAATCACAAGATCAGAGATTGTCCGAAGATGGCGCAGCAGACTGCAGTGGCAGCAGCACCAACAGCAGCTAGACCGGTACCGAGAGCAGCAGGGAGGCCGAGGGCTCAGGCTCGAGTGTTCGCCTTGGCGAGAGATGAGGCAGAGTTGGCAGAGCATGTCACAGAAGGTACAGTTTTAATTATGGGAATGCATGCTAGAGTCTTGTTTGATACCGGTGCCACACATATTTTTATTTCCGAGGTTTTTGCCATGGTCTTGTTGAGGGATGATGGTCTGGTTCCGGAAAAGTTGTAGGTTCCCTTGTCTGTGCATACTCCAGCTGGGACTATTTTGACCAAGCAGTGTTTTTCTTCACTCCCTGTGAGTATTGGGGAGCAGGTTTTGCCGGGTAGTTTCTATTTGCTGAAGATGAAGGATTATGATGCTATCTTGGGCTTAGATTGGCTCAAGGAGCATGAATGCAATTACCCGACTCATGACTTGGAGTTAGCGGCTGTGGTCTACACTTTGAAAATTTGGAGGCACTATCTATATGGAGTTAGATTTGAGCTCCTCTCAGACCACAAGAGTCTCAAGTATTTATTCTCGCAGAAAGAGTTGAAACTGAGGCAGCGGAGGTGGACAGAATTCTTGAAAGACTATGATTTTAAGCTTTCATACCATCCAGGGAAGGCCAACATAGTGGCCGATGCTTTGAGCAGGAAGAGGCAGTTGATGAGGCAAGATTAGAAGATGCTAGAAGATGCTTCGAGTTCTTTGGTTGTTTTGGAGCCACAGTTGTGTAGCATGTTTTTGGCTCAATTGTCACTCAGTTTTTCTATCCATGATCGGGTTATTACTTTGCAAAAAGATGACCCTATATTGCAGGAACTGGTTGGAAAGGCTGGTATTACTAGAGATGAGGATGATGTGATTCGCCTAAGTCTTAGGGTGTGTGTCCCTAATGATGCTGATCCGAGGAAGGAAATTTTGGAGGAAGCGCATAGATCTCAATTCTCTATTCACCCAGGCAGTGGGAAGATGTACAAGGATCTGAGGCATTCATTCTGGTGGTCTGGCATGAAGCGGGATGTGGTTGATGTTGTGGCGAAGTGTCTGATTTGTCAGCAAGTGAAGGCAGAGCGTCAGCGACCTTCAAGTTTGATGTAGAGGCTGGAAATTCCTCAGTGGAAGTGGGAGCAAGTGACCATGGATTTTGTGTCTGGATTGCCTAGATCGGCTAGAGGAAATGATTCCATTTGGGTGATCGTTGATAGATTTTCAAAGAGTGCTCATTTCCTCGCCATGAAGAAGCAGTAGTCTGTTGAGAGCTTGGCCAGACTGTACGTTAATGGCATTGTGAGGCTGCATGGGATCCCGAAGTCAATTATCTCAGATCGTGATCCGAGATTTACTTCCAGGTTTTGGCAGAGTTTGCAGCAGGCTTTTGGCAGTCAGTTGAAGCTGAGTTCGGAATTTCATCCACAAATGGATGGGTAGTCCGAGAGGACTATTCAGACGTTGGAGGATATGCTTCGAGCTTCTGTTTTGGAATGGAAAGGTGATTGGGAGTGCCACCTAGCTCTTGTGGAATTTGCATATAATAATAGTTTCCATTCGAGCATAGGTATGGCACCTTTTGAGGCTCTATACGGGAGACCCTATAGATCCCCATTGTGTTGGGAGGAGTCAGGAGATCGGCATATGGTTGGACCAGAGGTAGTGCAGGAGACTTCAACGAAGATCTAGTTGATAGTGCAGAGACTAAAGGCGGCTCAGGATCGTCAGAAGAGTTATGCGGATATAAGGAGGAAGGATTTGGCATTCGAGGTTGGAGATCATGTTTTTCTCAAGGTTTCGCCAACTAGGGGTGAAGTGAGGTTTGGAAAGAGTGGCAAGTTGAACCCGAGGTTTATTGGTCCATTTGAGATTTTTAAGAAGATCGAGAATGTGGCATACCAGTTAGCTTTGCCACCATCTTTGGCAGCAGTGCACCCAGTGTTCCATGTATCCATGTTGAGGCGGTATGTTAGAGATCCGGCTCATGTGATCAGTAATGAGCCAGTGCTGTTTCAGCTAGACTTGTCTTATGCGGAGCAGCCTGTGGAGGTTCTAGATCGGAAAGTGCAGGAATTAAGATCAAAGTCTATTCCCTTCGTGAAGGTCTTATGGGGGAACTTCTCATGTAAAGAAGCGACGTGGGAGCTTGATGAGAGGATGAAGAAGCTTTATCCATCCTTGTTTGGTGAGTAATCTAACTCAATCTTCGAGGACAAAGATTATTTTAAGGGGGAGAGGGTGTAGTACCCTAGAAAATTTTTCTCAGATTTATTTTGGAAATTGTATGTTTATTTTTACATGAATGTGAATGTTGTTCTGTGTGGAACTTGGCGTCAAGATCCCGTGACGTTAAGTCCTGTTGGCGGCAAGATCACCTGCTGTTTATTTTCTATTAACGACATACTCTTGTGTCGTTTATTATTTTCTGAATTTCTTAAATTTTCGGGCAAGCTTGTAAACGACACCATCGATGGACGTTTACATTGTTCCTGACGACAACCTATGTTGACGTTAAGTTGACTTGCCTCTTTTTGATATTTTCATTCCAAGGGAGAGAGATCAATCGTTTTAAGAGCTTTAATTAGGCTAGATTTGAGCGTTTCGCATCCTAGGGTCAGGGTTTAGGTTGGCCAATGCATAAGAGGTCTTTATAAAACCTAGATTTCACAGATAGGTAGGTTTTCGCTTTGGCTTTTGGAGGAGAGAAAGAGGGCCGAGAAAGGATGATTTTGTGCTGGTTCATACGGATTGGAGGCTTCTGGACAAAGGCGGTGTGTCCAGCTTCATGATCAGGAGCTCATCCAAGTGAAGGAGCCACAATTGGAGGCGGATTAGAGCAGTTGAAGTCGAAGGAAAGGGACTACCTCACAGACGAGGTGGGCATCTTCGAGCTTAGATTCATCACTCCTATAGGAGGGAAAGAGGCAAGTTACATGGGGGTTCGGTTTAGGATATGATACACTATAGATTTACCATTTTTTCCATATTTTAAAGCATGTAAATCACCTATGGGAAGGGGTAGAAGTTGCGTTATTTCATGTAGGATTTCTGTGTTTTTTGTGTTTTAGAACTAGACGTCCAGATCGCTTGCCGCCTATATCTTGTAAACGGCGGCATCGGCTGCCATTTATCTCTTGTGAATGACAATTGTTTTTCGTCTGTTATTACATGTAAACGGCGCTATGTGCCGCCGCTAGTATAAGTTAACGGCGCTATGTGCCGTCGTCTATTGAGGCTTAACGACAGTGTATGTGGACGTCGACTTTGGTAAACGCCACATACCTTGCCGTCAAGTTTATCAGTACCATGTTTCGCCTGAAAATTGATTTTAATCGTCTATCCATAAACCTTGCTTGTATGAAGTTTCGGTCAGGTAATGTTAGTGTGTTTCATCAATGTCATATCATGGACAGAATATTGAGATTGGGTATAAATCACATGTGCATATAGTTAGTCATTTTGTGATGATCATGTAAATGATAAAAGAAAAATGAGGTGATTACGAACGAAATCCATGATGGAGAATTATGATTCAGAGACTATAATATTGCATACTTGTTTTACTCCATTTTTGTACAGAATCATAGAGTATCTCTCTGATTGTATTATGTTAATTGAATTAATTTAGTCAAATTCAATTATGAAAACAAATGGTTACAGAGATCATAAAAATACAAAATTTTGCATGTGATTAGTACGACCTGATTCTGAATTTCTATCAAAATTTTGGAATTTTTGGACATATGTGCTTACTGTTATGAATTTTTGAATAGTAAGTTACATGTTGAAATTGAATAAATATGAAACTAGATGCATGAATGAATGTATTGTAATTAATACCATGATAGGGATCTGTCATACAGTTATAATAGTATTGAGAAACTGAAAAGATATGCTGTATATTATTGCTTATACTTATGCATAAAATGTAAATTAGATGATATCGTATATGTTAATGCATACAATGAAAGGAAATGCCAATAAGACATTGCTATATTAGAGATTCCTACAAGGAACTACATCGTAGATGCCCCTATGGTAATGGTTCACCTACATGTAATTGATATATTGAATCTGTGGGCAACGGATTGAAATCCTGGAGGTAGACAAGTTCTACTGGTTAAGGTGGGAAGGACTTTCCCCGATTTTGCGCAAATACCATGATTTCATCACCGCATTGCCTAGGTGATAAGTGAATGTTAAATGACTACTGATCTCTATAATAATGCGGGCTATGTCTTGGCAATTAATTGAAAATGTCTACATGTCTACATGACTACACGTTACACATCTACATGAACAATTGTCTACATGATTACATGCCATATGTCAATGTGTTAAATGATACATGCAAATTGTTATGTAAAAGAGTTGCTACGTGTTTAAATGTTCAACTGTTACACAATAATTGTTACATATCGCATAATGTAGCATAAGGCTTTCATTAAAATGGTTTACATGTTACATGGCAATAAGCAGATTCCATGATAAGGATGATTACATGCTATATGTAGGAACATGTTGAATTAATTGTTAAGGAATTAGATGTGAATTTTATGCATTTACATGACATGTTCTATTTCATGATAATTAGAAGTGTTATGAAATATGTGATTGCTAATTGACTTGGAACCATGTTAGTAAGAAGAGTATATGATATCAATGAAATGAGTAATAATATATTACCATGTTTTAAACCTAGTATATTTTTAATATCGTGAACTGTCTTTCATGTAATTTGCTAAATCTTGTAGACTCATACATGCTTAACATTTCAGGAGAACCAGAGGATACCCAGGAGTTAGTACACAATGACTCGGAGCGAGAGGACGTGGAGACCTAGATTGGTTGAGAGATTTTAGAGTGACTCTTGTATGTGAGGTCTATATGTATTTTCCTTTATGCATTTGGACTATGAGTTTTAATAAATTTGGGACTATTGTTATTCCTCTTTTATGCACTAGACTTTATATTTGAGTATAATGTTGATCACCATCATTTAGTTCCATATTCCGTTGCTTATTATTGGAATTGAATTATCATTTGTGTATATCTCAACCTGTACCGTAAAATGTTGGATTTGTTCCACTGTAATACTTCTGTTAGATCCAATGTAAGTTGGTATAACTGTACTGGGTCTAAGAGGGGCGTTACAACGATTCACCCTTCGTCTTCATCTCTTTCAACTTTCCTAAGGCGATACCCTATCGACTCCGGCATCGACTATCTGGAATTTCAAAGTGTCCAACTCCTTCCTGCTAGAAATTTCTTGAGGGCTTCTACTCCTTTCCTCATTCCAATCATCCAGAAACTTTCCCCATTCAAATCCATGGCCGTGTCTGGTGTTTTCGGCAGCGTCGGGGGCTATGGATCTGAGTTTCTCACTACTTAGCAGCAAGAAAGGTTCACCTCTGTGAAGATCAAGATCTGTGGCAATAAGGCATTGGATGTTGCAGATTTGCAGAAGAATGGAATGGGGAGCATCATTGCAGAAATGGAAAGGATGAAATAGTCGAAGATGGCAACTTTGTCAGTGTTTAGTTACCTAGACCTAGTGAAGGTGTTTTACGTTTGTTTGAAGACTGAGGAGGACGGGTCCTTGACATCCACCGTCAAAGGAACCCAGATTAAGATCACCTATGAGCTATTGGAATCACTATTTGGAGTTTGCACCATCGGTCACAGTGGGGTTCACGCTGTGGATATCCAGGCGAAAGGATTAGGGATTGTTGGTCCCGAATTCAGACTAAAGGATGGGAAGATTGACATCAACTAGCTGAATGCTTTCAACCATATTTTGCACTTTATTGTTTGCCAAAATTTGGTCCCAGGGAGTGCCACCTTTTCGACTTGCACAAAGGCGAACTCAGATATGATGTTTTGGGCCATCCAGAACCAGAGCATAAATATGGCAGAGGTTATGATAGAAAGGATGAAGTTTGCATCCGCTCAGGTTTGGGACAAGAAGAGCAAGCTAAATGTGTCCCTAACATATGCACATTTTCTCACCAAGGTATTCCAACATTTTGGCATCAACTTATCTAGAGCAGTGTCAGAGAAAATGGGGCAGGCAATTCGAAGCAGAAACCTGAAGAAGAGTGGCTTCTCGTTGGTGGCTAGAGTATGGACTAAAACTTCAGTAGCAGAAGGCGAGGCCATTATTGGCGAAGCCCAAGAGGTTCAACAAGTAGCAGCAGCAGCACCTACAGTGCAAGCAGTAGCAACAGATATCAAGGAATGTGTGTCAGACATTCAAGAAGAGCAAGCAGCAGGAATTATTCAAGAAATTGTTGAGAATATCAGTTGTAGAGCAATTGCAAGAAATTGCCCCTCCAACTTCTATGGTAGGGTCAGTCCTTAGAAGAGTGCTAGACTCCATTCCAAGCACTCAAAGTGTGCAAGAGGTTGCTAATGTTGAAGAAGCTGTGGCATCAGGCCACATTGCAGATGTTGTGATGGAGGAAGCTCCCATTCAGGGGGAGCAGGAAATTATATCTGAAGATGTGCAAATAGAAGATGCTCCTAGTCAAGGGGAGCAATCTGCTGAAAAGGAAACAACATCTCAGGGGGAGCACACTGCGAATGTCCCCATTGATCAGCAGTTCAGAGAAGGCATTGTGGAGAGTGCCTCATATGATGCAAATGATGATAATGTGGAGCCCGTTGCAAGGGCAAGCAGAAAAGGGAAAGAAGCAGCTCCTGGGATTCCTCTCTTGACCAGGAGGCCTCATCAAAGGCAGAAAAAGAAGAAATTGAAGGTCAATTTGAAGCCCTTAGTTGCTAGAATGGATGAACAAGGGAATATTCTGTGCTCTGTGTAATCAGATATTCAATCAATTTTCATAAGCCAGAGTACCTCAGCTAAGGAGATGGGAATGGTTAGAAATGCAGTAAGATGGGTGCGAAGTGAGCTCATTAGCATCAAGGAGTCTATAGCCGCACTTGGGGATTTGGTCAGGGCACAATCCTCAAATGCCCCTCTTGCTCTTTCCCCTGTAGAACCAATCTGAAGTTCTAGGCCTTCAGAGGCCAGGCAACAAGATGTTGGGCCATCAGGGCCAATTTCAGAAGATCCAACAGGGCAATCCGGGCCACAGGTTGTTGAAGAGGTAGCAACTGAAGTGCAGGATCTGGTTGAAGCTGTGAAGGCTGGGCCACCAGGGCCATCAGAGGATGTTGTTGGGCCAACCCGACCAGTGGTTTCCGAGGGTGTTCTTCCAAGAGTAGAAGAGCCAGTTGTAGCTCCAGAAGATCCTGATCCTTCATATCTTGTAACTCCAGCCCCTCCTTCACCACCATCTTCCTCCACAGCACCTCCAGCACCAATCACTTTCAAACAACCCATGCCTCGCTCCATTTCTTCCCCAACTCCATTTCCTTCTGAATCCTCTTCAATTCCTCCACCTCCTCCTGTTCTTGAAGACCCTCCATGTTAGTTATGGGTGTCCTCAAGCCAATCATAACTTGTACAATCTTGTTCTTTAATAATAATAATAAGGCTTTTATATTCATTATGTGTAATTCGTTTATCGTTTCATTATGAAGCCCATGAATATGCGCAATGAATATTAATTATGATGAGATCATAACAATGGGATTAATGTCTTTTAAATGCATATTCTTAATTGTTCATAGTCGGAGGATATTCGAGAAGGACATCGGATATCCGGTTAGACTAGTACAGGTTGCACCTGCTCATATGATGAGGGTGACTGGTCTCATAGTCACTTGTGTGGAGACACTAAGGTGAATCTGTAGGTGCTCATTGGAGAATGAGTTCACTGAACTGATCCGTTATGAATCGCTGGATGGTAATGTTACCTAACTATCAAACAACTAGATTCATTGTCACAGTGGCGTGATTGGTTCTTAGACCTGAGACACCAAGGACACCTTATTGGTGGACTTTTGGGTTTTGATCTTAACTTATAGATCTCTAGCCATGAGGTCTTAATTAGTTAAGTGTTTGGATCTAGAAGAATACCTTCGAAGGTTATTGTGTGGTCAATATGGGATCGCTCGCTCTCGGTAATAAGAGAGTGAATGCTCTAAGGAAAGATGCCTGATAGTCCCTGGCCAGGGCATGACTACTTATCAGAAAAGGAGTTTTCTGATATTGTTATGCGGCTTCTAATCCAAGTGAGTGAGCATATTAGGGTTTGGCAGTTGACCATACCCTAAGTGTACTCGGGAGCATTGTACGAGCGAAGAACTATAGTCACGTGGTAACTGTTGATAGAAAGGGTTCCTTGATTAGGTTGCTAAACCCCAATACTTTCCAGGATCAAGTGGTGTTGCTTGGCACCCAACTTGATTGGAAGCTTGGTTAATTATCGTGAGACGATAATAGATTGTGTAATTAATTAATATGAGTTATTAATTAATTGCAGTAAGTCAATAAAGAGTTATTGGACTTAATGGGCTGAAAATTAGACTAGCACTTGGGCCTAGAGGGTCGCACGTAATAGAGTTCCAAGCAGACTGGGCAGGATGGTCATTATAGATAATAACTTGGTTTTTGTGAAAAACTGCAGTGTCTATAAATATATGTGGAGAGTCAAACTCTGGGCCAAGCTCCAGGTCTTCTCTCTGGCCGCCTCCTCCTCTCTCTCCTAGGGCGCCCCCATGTCTTCTCTCTCCTGGCACAGGGTGGAGCTGAGATCCGGGAGACGCGTGGAGACCGAGGAGATCCCGTCTGCATCTGGAGTTCACGTGGATACGTCTAAAGGCCGGACACCTAAACGGCTTGAAGCACCAGCGCCTCCAGCGCTACCTCCTCCCCGAATTCGGGAGTTTCGCAACCCCGCAAAGGTAAAGATCGGATCTTCCCGTGCGGTTTTACGTTTCTGTTCGATTCCGACCACCGGCAACGATATCAAATGGAGGGAATCGCACTTTCCGCTGTGCTCTGATCGATTCCTTACACTCCAGCCTCATCATCAGTTGGAGCCTCATCTTCCTCTAGTCCTTTTTCAGATGGACCATCCATCATACCTCCTTCTACCCATCAATCCTTTCTTCATCCTCCTACTCCTCCCTCCTTTGTTACCTTTATACCTGAAGGTGCACAACTTGGAGGTCCCTTTCTCAAGAAATTCGAGGATGAGTTGGAAATTTCCACAATCCGCTCAGTTCTGGAAGTTGGTTCTCATGTCCACAGAACTAACTCTCCTTCTTCTAGTCCTTCTAAAAAGAGGAAACTCTCCAACACTCTTGCTCTTCCCTCCGAACCCAAATTTCCTCCTCTTTGGTTTTCCCTCACTGTTTATAATCGAAGGAAACCAATCTATTGTGAATATCTCCAAAAATGTATCTTTGCCACCATTTTTGGTGTTCCTTTTCTTAATCTAACTGATCACCTCAATGTTGTCCTTCCCTATAACCACTTCTCAAAAGCCGATCAATCCAAAATCTTCCAAATGGCTGAATGCAAGTCTGAAGATCAGTGGGCTAAAGGGCACAAGGCTCTTTACAGGAAATTTCTGCTTGCAAAATAAGATCGGTTTCCACCCTGGGATCACCCACTCACTCTCTTTGAGTGGTTTGTCATTCATCACAAGACCACCTGGGCACCTTTTATTCAAAAGGAAGTTAAGCTCATCAGGTACTTCCAGCTATTCAATGACTATCGGTATCTTCACAAGCTACCTGAAGTGCAGTTGGGTCAGTTCTAGGGAGCCATTGCTTCGTTAAAAATTGAAAATCCAGTCAATTGCTCCTTCAAAGTGGATTTCGCTACCCTGCAAATTCTAGACACTGTGTTTCTCCCCAAACTACATTCTTTGGTCATAGACTCCTCAGTTGGTCCTATAATTTTTGAGAGATTTGCTCGTGTCATGGGTAGGATCTCAGCTCAGCAGGGTCGTCTCCCCTCCTTCCAAAGATTCCTCTTTAGAGAATTTCATCTGGGCCATATCTCCTCTGAAGTTCTTGCCCCTTTGCTATCATAATGTGAAAGGCTTTTTCCCACTGACTGGGAAAAGCATTATAACCAGTTAGCCCTTCAGTTGGAAGCCTTGAATAGCTCCTTGTTTAAAGCCGGCAAGCCTACTCTCACAACTAAAGCCTTTTTGGACTTGAACTCCATCAATTTGGTTAAAGAGCCTTATAATCAGTGGGTCGAGCGGTACAAGCTTTTTATGGCTTTGAAGAAAGATCTTCTACAGCATCAGATCCACTACCCTATCAAGATCAACCAATTTCTTCGGTTTGCCAGCTTTCGATCTTTCATTTCCTTCAAGGCCTCTCTTGGCAAAGATGAATATGCTACCTTTCTAGAAGATCAACGCCAACTTTACATCAAAAGAATGCTTCCTGACATGGGATAATCTTATTCTATTGCTTTTGGGGGTTTTCAGACCTATTTTGAGGAGCAGGAATGCAAGGCTTTGCGCATTATTCAGCTGCATGCCTCCCTTCTATCTCCTACTTTTTACCTCCATATAACCCCTCAAGATAAATAGCAAAGTTCCTTGATCGTACCTCTCTTTTCTCCTTAAATTCTTTGTCTCAGTATGCTATCTTTTTGCTTAATGACAAAAAGGGGGAGAAATACAGTACTTCTAAAATACATCTCTCATGATATTTTATTTGATAATTTATTTAGATTTATTTCAGAACATCTTTGGTTAATGCTATGTTTTGTCATCACCAAAAAGGGGGAGATTGATGATCAGATCATCCCCAATGTAATTTAAATAAGTTACATATCTATTTTGGTGATTAACAAAACTGTGATAAAGATTACTCTAACATAATTTCTATGAGATTTGAGCACAGGAAATAAATCAAGGAAATACAAGCAAAATCAGTAAGTATTTATTATCCTGTAGCATTTACAGTTCAAAGCATTAAATATTCTAAGTACACATCGTCTTTCTAGTTGTTGCAACGATTTCCTTAGAATCATAACGATTTCAATCTCACATCGATTTCGTAAGTGAGCATAACGATTTGCTCTCATAACGATTCGGCAGGTGAGTATAACGATTTCAATCTCACATCGATTTCGTAAGTGAGCATAATGATTTGCTCTCATAACGATTCGACAAGTGAGTATAACGATTTCAATCTCACAACGATTTCGTAAGTAGGCATAACGATTTGCTCATAATGATTTAGTTATAACGATTTGTTCATAACGATTTGCTTATAACGATTTGCTTATAACGATTTGCTCATAACAATTTGGTTATAACGATTTGGTCATAACGATTTGGTTATCACGATTTGCTCATAACGATTTGGTTATAACGATTTGCTCATAACGATTTGCTCATAACGACTTGCTCATAACGATTTGGTTATGAATGCATAACGATTTATGCGTACAACGATTTGTTTCCAAATGAGCAAAGATTCACGTGAACAATGACTCATTCACAACGATTCTATAAGTCATGTTCATATCGATTTCATGAGCTATAACGACTTGATATTCAAATATCTTGACAAGTCAAAGTCATCCCGTGTATTTCACTGTTATCCATGCATTAAATACAACCGTACATTTCTCTGCATGATGCATGTTCAGATATCTTCTATTCTTATGCACTTGCATGTAATATCTTTTTGGAAAGATAGAATGGAAATTTCTATCTTGATGTATTTTCACTCTAACGTTGACTGACAACAAGAGACAGCCTAGTTGTCTACGTTTTAGCATTTAATGTGTGCAGGTCTTTGACAGCACAACTCCATACAATGTTGGATAAAGTAGAAGCTAGAGGATATCAAGAAGGATTTTCTTCTTACGTGCATGGAACGTAAAGGACCGTTGATTACATAGAAGATCCATGCATTCTAATGTCCTCAGAACATAGAGACAACGGATACTTCAAACGGCTACATTTTTCAAAGAAGATATAAATAGAAGTCTGGTGCCTTCATCATAGACATCTCTCGAGAATTCAAAATCTGCAAGCACCATAGAAGAGCTCAAGTCTCACTCTATCACTTTGTTGTAGCTCTCAGCTCTCTGCATCTAGTGTCATCATAGAGAGAGCATTTGTGTACTAAGAGAGTTCATTATTGTTCATCTTCTCCTCTCAGTCTTTGCTTCGGATCAAGCATTGTGATGTTAGCTTGGTCCAGGGGCGCATCATCTCTCGAACACTTTTTGAGTTGTTAATTCCATTCGTGTGAAGGAAGACCTGGGGGTTCCAGAGTGTTCATTTCCCTTCATGTTGAAGGAAGACCTGGTGGTATCCAGGGTGTTGTATTCCTCTTCGGGTTGTGAAGAGAAGACCAGCTGCGGCTGAGTGTGTAAGTGTCCTTGAGGGGGACTGTACCCTTGGGTAGTGAATCTTGTGTTGTTGCTCAGGGACTGGACGTAGGACTCCTGTGGAGAGGAGGTCCGAACAAGGATAAAATCTTGTACAGTGTGTGTGTGCTTGTCTGTGTTTGCTGTTTATCTTTTTCACTAACACTAACTATTATCGAAGTGTGTTTTGTGTGAACGTTTTGTGGACAGGTTTAAGTGTTCAAATTTTAAGAATCCCATTCACCCCCCCCTCTGGGCTTGCTAGTAGGGCAACAACGACCTCAGTCGTGAGGTCTTTTGTGCATGTTTTCAAGGTACGATTATCCAATTATTTGTTAAGCGTTGTGCAAGGCACTGGCTAGTGGTGCATTGGCACTTGTAGCGCTCGTAGAGAATGCTACTCATGAGGTGAGCATGTTTTTATGTGGTTAGCATATTACTTATGTTGTATGCGTGGAGTTTACATAGTTTGGGTGTGTGCATGGCACACACATTGTCGTGGTGTAACTTTTATGATTCATCATGGTGGTTGGGCAGTGAGGTTCCAGCGTGAACCTAGCCTTGATCTTTAATGTCTTTTATGTGCCCCTTCAGATGGTTTAACTATTATAGTCTCAGTAAGATTATGAGTGTGTGCATAGTTATTGTACATGGTGTTCATTGTGGTAAAGGAGGTCATGAAATGACCGAAGATTAATGAATAATGTGATTCATGTACGTGTTTGTGTGGGTTAGCTTGTGGGTCACATGGTGACCAGGGACAAGCTACTCCTGACACTTGTACCGTAGTTTGTAATAAAGATTATATATTAAATATCATGGTTTGTGCGTTGCCGAGTTTGGTGGTCCGGCGCCTGTTCCGGAATACCTCTGCAATCGGGTACCCCAGGTTCTGTGTGAGCCAGGCACGTGTGTTTGTTGTGCTCAGGGTTTGTCCCGGTAGTCGTGTTGTATCATCGAAGTCTGTGTTATCTGTCTTGGACACCCTCACTCCTATGTTTGAGTTGTACGTCTGGCTGAGGGAATGACGACAATGGGACAGTGACTTGTGAGAGTTTGTGTTTGGTCACTTGTAGCGCGTTCGTAGTTGGGGGTACGGACACCAGTAGTCGACACTGGTCTCCAGCTAGTCCAGTTTTCCAGTGCCTCACTTTAGGGAGCTTAGGCCAGAGTCCCTAAAGGTGCCAGGCATGGGCCTGCAGCTGTGTAGTCTGCAAGTGTGGTGTTGGTTGGACTCTGCTGTTCTTTGGCTTGTGCTTGTAGAGCGGAAGTTGGACCTTTCGTCCGTGACTACGAGACTGAGAGGTAGTTCTTGTGTTGTGTTGTCCGGGTTGGATACTGGTGTCATGAATTAGTAGTCTGTTCCCATGTGGCGGCGTCATTCCTTTCCGACTCGTGCTTTGCTACTGGTTGTAGTGTGTGTGTAGTGGCTTGTTGGTTGTGGTTTTACCCATTGAGGTGTGCCCTGGTGTTGGCACGGTTGTAGTTGTGGTTGGTGAGCAGAGACTCACTGGTTGTGGTTTGACTCATGTGGTGTGCTCGTCGTTGGCACATGTGTTACGGTTTTGCCTGTGGTGGCGTGCTTTGTGGTGGTACTAGTTTGGTTGTGGTTTCCATGGTGGTACCTCATGGTAGTAGGTACCTGTACCCTATGTGGGTAGTGCTTTATGGTGGTATGCTGTGTACCAGTCTTTTCAGGTGTTGAGTTAGAGGTCGTGTGGTGTGACCTTCCACTTGTGTTTTACCCTTTGTCGGGTAAACTTCCGATTATGGTTTCAGTGCGTGATGGACTGGCATCGTTGTAGCCCGTCCTGCTACCTTGTATGTGGCTCCCGACATATTGTGGTCTGGGGGTATAATGGGCTAGCTCTTGGTCAGCGGTTCTGCTACCCGTGTGTTTGGGGTTCGCCTGTGAAGCTTATAGCCTAAGTAGTGGTTTGCCTGTGTGGCTTGTAGCTTAGGCGGCCAGTCATTGAAATAATGTGCCTTTGAGGCTTGCGGTCTAGGTATTTCTGTTGTTGAGTGGACTAGTAGTGCTGTGCTAGTCCTGTGGTTCCTCTTTCTTTTCGAGGAATATGTATTTGTTTATGATTTACTGTTTAAGCTGTTATTTATTATAAATGTTGTGAGCATGATATGGTTTGGCTATTTGAGTTGCCAGTGAGACCCTCTGGGGTTGAGGTTTTTCAGTGTTGCATGTTGTTTTGGGTGGTCCCCTACTGAGCCCATGACTTGTTGAGGCTCACTCCCCTACAGTTCTTTTCAGGGCTTACCATTTGTGTGGCTTGTGGAGATGTTGTGGCAGACTTGTACCACCATCAGTTGAGTTGTAGTCATGTTGTGTGAGCTTTTGCTCCCTCAGGGAATGTCGTAGGTGGTTGTACTTTTTAATTGGACATGTAATAATGTATTGGGACAGTTGTACAATGTAGTTTATAGATATGAGCACATGTACTTTCTTGTGTCTTATACTGTAGTTGTTGTCTTTTATATTATTACTAGACACTTGTGTGAGATATCCCTTTTGAGACTTTGGTCTGTTCGCGAGAGGCGGATCTGGAGCCTTATTGGGCATAAATATTCAGGACCGTCACAGTTGGTATCATAGCATGGTCCAGTTAGAATATGAAA
Organism: Colocasia esculenta; assembly: GCA_014218235.1. Lineage (NCBI taxonomy): Eukaryota > Viridiplantae > Streptophyta > Magnoliopsida > Alismatales > Araceae > Colocasia > Colocasia esculenta. Next base: position 127,241,933 of record CM024753.1, on the reverse strand, counting down.
AGACATTGAGGGTACAATGTCCCAAGACATGGTTTAATATCCACTGCTAGTAGTAAGTTTGTGGTTTTATGTGATCTCCAGTATGGTTTTCACGTGAACTTTTGATATGAGAACTGCGTGTTTTTGTTTGTTAAACTGGCAGTTGTTAGAAATAGCAGAAAAATGGCACGATTAATGGTACAGTGAGTATGGTCACATCAGAATGTTAGTTTGTGATTAAAATATAATTGTTTAAAAGGTTCTCAGTTATAGAAATTAAAGGGATTAATGAATTCAGTTATGGAAACTAGTGAAAGTGTTTTAGTGAGGACCAGAGTTAGCAGAGACAGGTATAGGGTAATGATGTGATGGAATGGCAGAAGAAATAGCATTATGATGGGGAATAGTGTAGTGTGATCAGAATTGTTAAATGCATGAACTGCGGTTGAGAACTTTAGCAGAAGTAGTTAATGTATTTGAGAATTGTGTTGATAGATATTAAGAGCGGTGCGATTAAGTGATGTGTCAGGTTTGAAATGATTATGTGAGGTAGTTCAGCTTAAGATGTGGTATCAGCAAACAGAGGAATAGTAATGTGTGGCAGTCAGATGAAGTGTGTATTTGTGACTAGAAAAGGGTGCAATAAAGAGTTTCAGAATAGTGCTGTTATGAATAATGATGATAATGGAAATTTTGATATAGAGATTTGTGTAAATATATACAGAGACGAGCAGCTAGGTAAAGAATGAATAAAAAAAGAACAACATGTAGTCAGATTTTTTTGAGAATTTCATAAGGAAGATGTTCACTTAGTAAGTGGCAGTGGGTAAGGATTTCATAGAAAGATTTACACAGGATTACAGTGTTAAAGATAAGAGCAGTAATGCCAGTATTTATGTGCAATTTATGGGCACAGGAAAGTAAATTTTGTGCCAGAGGCAGATTAAGGTCAAGGTAAGGTAAATTGTGAATGGACATTTGTGAGTAAGCTGCAATAGTGGAATTGTTGGTATTCGGTAGTGGATCAGTAATGTAGAATAGGGGAGCCAGGCAGAATCAGATATTGTGTTTGAAGGATATAGTTTCAGTTTATGGCTATGTCAGGATTTTAATAAGAAGGATTGTAGTGTAAATGGTACAGTAAGATTAGGCAGTTAGTAGAATGGTTAAGAGAAATGCTTTGCAGAAATGAAATTATGATGTTGGTAGTAAAGTTAAAGTTCAATATTACTAAATAGATGAAGAATATGGCAGATTATAAAGCAGTGATAATCAGATGAATCAAGGAATGTGCAGCAGGAATTTGTATAAATAGTAAGCAACAAGGTGATCCAGATGAACGAATGGGTTTCGTATAAGAATGTCTCCAAAGTTTAATGTAAAGGTCGCAGCAGAACAGTTAAAGAACAGTGAGTAGATTAAGAGGTGGCAAAGCAAAATAGAAAGGATAAGGAAAGGTATGATCAATTTAGCAGTAAGGAATTTTGAATAAGATGACATCGAGTAAGTTTTATCTTGATAACAGTGTGGCAGTAATGAGAATAGAAATTGTAAAAAGATATGGGTTTGGATTGCTGAGTTAGTCATATAAAAGGTAAAGTATGTTAGTAGTAATATGGTAAAATCAGAATTTAGTGTGGCACAAAAATAGTTAAAAAAAGAATCCGAGCAGGGTCAGTTAAGCAGTGTAATTATGAGATAAGAAAAGTGCAACGTCAGCCTGGGATACGAATTAAGGTAAGATGTGTTGAAAGTGGTATGCCAGAATTCAGAGTTTAAGCAAGTGGTTCGATCAGAATAAGAAAAGCAGATCGGAAACATTAGTGTTTTCTTTTAGTGGTAAGTGAATAAATAAGATGATTTGGGAAGCCAGTAAAGGTGAAATTGAGGTCAGAGTTATGGTTTTGCCCCGTGTTTGGTGTGATCAGAGTAGCACAGCGGAAGCGTGGTGGGTCCATAACCCACAAGTCAGACAGTTAAGTATGTGAATGCAGATAAAGCAGAGTAATGGCTAACGGTGACAAGTGGATAATGGAATGGCACCGAGGAATTCGAGAATTTAAGCAAGGTATAGCAAGACAGAACATCCAAAGGTAGCGAAATAAAGTGAAAGGTTTTGAGCAAGGAAAATGGCCCAGAAAGAAATGTTGCAAACACAGCCCAGAAAATGTAGAAGCAGGTTGAATCCAAGGAGATAAAGCACCACCAGCAAGGTAGAATCGCCTACGGTAAAAGGGTAAGGAATGTCAGATTGAATCTATGGAATGGAGCAGTAATAAAATGAATTGAAGAGAGAATAGAGGGTAGAAAAAATGTGAAAATGAAAAAAATGGGTTAGTCGGTACAGATGGTTTGAAAGAAAGATGCAAAGGAAGTGTATCCTACTTGTTCTGTATATGATTTTATTTCTTTTTAGGTGATAATCTGGCTTATTATGGTTTATTTTGAATGTCGAGGACGACATTCCATTTTAGGTGATAATAATGTAACGTCGTGTATTTTTCGGATCCTCGTAGATCCTTGTTTAGAGGGTTTGGTGGCCAATGTGTGGCCCATTAGCTTGTGTTTCAGGTGTCCGCATGGGTTGTGAGGCTTTGTGGGCCGGTAGATTGGGCCCAAAGCGCTCACAGGTTCTCTGCCTGTGAACGTGACAGGGGTATGCTTCCCATTCTGAATGCGACGGCCCTGGTGGTCTCGTTCTTGTTGCTGCTTTTTGGCGGTATTCGTATACATGGCTGCCGCATGTCGTGCGCTGGGAAGTCAACTGACGTCGGCCTTGGGAAGGTGACGACCTCGTACGTCACATTCAGGCCGCGATGTAGGACTGCGTCGTGTTCCCAACCGTTGTGCATTTTTAAAGAAGTTTTGGCCGGATAGAGCTGGGGCAAGCTCTGCTCGACTAGGGGAGGAGCTGCTGTGGTTTCTTCAGGCGATTCGGCATTCTAGCATGGTTTTCGGTGCGCTCTCACTGCGAGGATGTCGCATGGAGTGGGGGAGACATCGTGCCATGGGTGGCTTGCGTGTTCTTCACGATGGTAGGGAGGTTCTACCCTTTTACGTTGTGAAATTGCATGGAATGCATGTGTGGATGTTTTCTGGCTTTGAGAACAATAGATACCATGCTAGGGTATCCATTAAAGCATGAAAAATGAGAATTAACCATGGTTTGTGTGTCTTGGGGTGGTGATCTGGGAAGACGATCCCGGATTAGGGTTCCTGCCTGTGAAGGCGACGGGCCCCCCTGTCACGTTTTGAACATGACATGTCGACCCGTCGTGTTCATGTTGGGAACACGACATATCGGGGTGTCGCGATCTGAATGCGATAGTACCCCACATCGCAACCTCAGCCGTGAGGTCTTTTTGTGCATGTTTTCAATGTACGATTATCCGATTATTTGTTAAGTGTTGTATATGGCACCGGCTAGTGGTGCGTTGGCACTTGTAGCGCTCGTAAAGCATGCTGCTCACGAGGTGAGCATGTTTTTATGTGGTTAGCATATTGCTTATGTTGTATGTGTGGAGTTTACGTAGTTTGGGTGTGTGCATGGCACACACATTGTCGTGGTGTAACTTTTATGATTCGTCATGGTGGTTGGGTATTGAGGTTCCAGCGTGAACCTACCCTTGATCTTTAATGTCTTTTATGTGTCCCTTCAGATGGTTTAACTATTATAGTCTGAGTAAGATTATGAGTTTGTACATGGTGTTCAATGTGGTAACGGAGGTCATGAAATGACCGAAGATTAATGAATAATGTGATTCGTGTACGTGTTTGTGTGGGTTAGCTTGTGGGTCACATGGTGACCAGGGACAAGCTACTCCTGACACTTGTACCATAGTTTGTAATAAAGATTATATATTAAATATCATAGTTTGTGCGTTGCCGAGTTTGGTGGTCCGGCGCCTGTTCTGGAATACCTCTGCAGTCGGATACCCCAGGTTCTGTGTGAGCCAGGCACGTGTGTTTGTTGTGCTCGGGGTTTGTCCCGGTACTTGTGTTGTACTGTCGAGGTCTGTGTCGTCTGTCTTGGACACCGTCACTCCTGTGTTTGAGTTGTACGTCCGGCTGAGGGAAAGACGGCAGTGGGACAGCAACTTGTGAGTGTTTGTGTTTGGTCGCTTGTAGAACGCTCGTAGTTGGGGGTACAGACACCAGTAGTCGACACTGGTCCCCAGCTAGTCCTGTTTTCCAGTGTCTCACTTTAAGGAGCTTAGGCCATAGTCCTAAAGGTGCCAGGCATGGGCCTGCAGCTGTGTAGTCTGCAAGTGTGGTGTTGGTTGGACTCTGCTGTTCTTTGGCTTGTGGTTGTGGAGCGGCAGTTGGACCTTTCGTCCGTGACTACGAGACTGAGAGGTAGTTCTTATGTTGTGTTGTCCGGGTTGGATACTGGCGTCATGAACCAGTAGTCTGTTCCCATGTGGCGGCGGCGTTCCTTTCCGACTCGTGCTTTGCTACTGATTGTAGTGTGTGTGTAGTGGCTTGTTGGTTGTGGTTTTACCCGTTGAGGTGTGCCCTGGTGTTGGCACGGTTATAGTTGTGGTTGGTGGGCGGAGACTCACTGGTTGTGGTTTGACTCGTGTGGTGTGCCCGTCATTGGCACATGTGTTAAGGTTTTGCCCGTGGTGGCGTGCTTTGTGGTGGCACTGGTTTGGTTGTGGTTTCCGTGGTGGTACCTCGTGGTAGTAGGTACCTATACCTTGTGTGGGTAATGCTTTATGGTGGTACGCTGTGTACCAGTCTTTTCAGGTGTTGAGGTGGAGGTCGTGTGGTGTGACCTTCCACTTGTTGTGTTTTACCCTTCCTCGGGTAAACTTCCGATTATGGTTTCAGTGCGTGATGGACTGGCATCGTTGTAGAACGTCCTGCTACCTTGTGTGTGGCTCCCGACATATTGTGGTCTAGGGGTATTTTGGGCTAGCTCTTGGTCAGCGGTTCTGCTACCCGTGTGTTTGGGGTTCGCCTGTGAAGCTTGTAGCCTAAGCAGTGGTTTGCCTGTGTGGCTTGTAGCTTAGGTGACCAGTCGTTGAAATAATGTGCCTGTGAGGCTTGCGACCTAGGCATTTCAGTTGTTGAGCGGACTAGTAGTGCTGTGCTAGTCCTGTGGTTCCTCTGTCTTTCCGAGGAATATGTATTTATTTATGATTTACTATTTAAGCTGTTATTTATTATAAATGTTGTGAGCATGATATGGTTTGGCTATTTGAGTTGCCAGTGAGACCCTCTGGGGTTGAGGTTCTTCAGTGTTGCATGTTGTTTTGGGTGGTCCGCTATTGAGCCTGTGACTTGTTGTGGCTCACTCCCCTACAGTTTTTTTCAGGGCTTACCGTTTGTGTGGCTTGTGGAGACGTTGTGGCAGACTTGTACCACCAGCAGTTGAGTTGTAGTCGTGTTGTGTGAGCTAGTGCTCCCTCGGGGAATGCCCCAAATAGTTGTACTTTTTAATTGGACATGTAATAATGTATTGGGACAGTTGTAGAATGTAGTTTACAGATATGAGCACATGTACTTTCTTGTGTCTTATACTGTAGTTGTTGTCTTTTGTATTCTTACTAGACACTTGTGTGAGATATCCCTTGCGATACTTCGATCTATTCACGGGAGGCGGATCTGGATATGGAGCTTGATTGGGGATAAATATCTAGGACCGTCACAAATACTGTTGACTCTCTGTAGGGTATGCTCTGCAAGGTAGTGTCGACTCTCTGAATGGATAGAGTCGACTCTCTACAGGCTAGTGTTGACTCTCTAAATGGATAGAGTCGACTCTCTGAATGGATAGAGTCGACTCTCTAAAAAATAGAGTCGACTCTCTGAAGGATAGAGTCGACTCTCTGAATTGATAGAGTCGACTCTCTGGCTTTTCTGAACCTACTAATCAAAGAGATTGGTCTTACAGAGTTTAACCTCATGTCCTCTATCAAAGAACATACTATAAATATCAATATCAATATCAAGTTTTGAGAAAATAATAATAAATTCTAATTTCATAAGAAATTACAAAGGTCTGCGATGGTACCAAGAGAAATTAAATAAATTACCATTCCTTTTGATACACACACACTCTTACGCGTGCCTACACATGTTCACACTTGGATGCTAGTTACCGCTAGGTGAATGAATAATCAATTTATGTAAACAAGTTATGTAAATAACAAGTTACTGAAGGCTCTACATAACTTTAATGGACATGGCAAAAGAAAAATAACAAAAAAAGATAGCAGAGTACTTAATAATGATATGATGAACACGAGTTGAAAAAAAAAAGAAAGGATAATAATAATAATAATAAATAACAAATAATAAAAATAAAAAATAAAAATAGTGATAAAATGAAGAAAATAAAAAATAAGAAAGTACAACAATAATAACCATAAAACAATAAATAAAGGCCAAGAAAGATGAACAATTAATTGAACATTTGGTCATAAGTGTGTCGACACACTAGGTGTGTGTCAACATGTGTACATGAGTGTGTCGACACACTCTAGGTGTATGTCAACCTATCCATTCAAATCAGGAAGCCTTCTGAGGTATGTGGACATGAGTGTGTCGACACACTCTACATAGTGTGTCGACACATGACCACATTCTAGTGAACCTTCATGAGAAAAATGGTCATTATGTCGACACACTTTTGCATTGTGTCGACACATATCTGCCTAGGTCGACATAAATTGAAATAAAATATTATAAATTCAAATAAAATATTATAAATTCAAATAAACCATTATAAATTCAAATAAAATAATCTAAATTCAAATAAAACATTCTAAATTCAAATAAAGCATTAAAGATTCCACAAACATTTCTAAGTTCAAATAAAACATTGCAAGTTCAGATAAAACAACTCCCAAATTCAAATAAAAAACCCAAGTTCAAATAAAACAACTTTAAATCCAAATAAAACATTCTCAAATCAAATGTATCAATATAAAATTAAAAAAATAAGTATGTATTGATTCTTAAAAGTTTATATAGAAATCCCAAGTAGATATGTATTGACTCTTAAAAGTTTATATACATGCATGTATAAGTATATAAGTAGATATGTACTTATATATAAGTGTATATAACTATGTACTTATAAGTTTATACAATGTATAAGTATTGTACATATAAGTATTTCTATATAATATAGTATATGTATATCATATATATATATATATATATATATATATATATATCTACAGAAAGCTTAAGCCGTCACCAAAATTGGTGAAAAAATTGGGAGGCGACTTCCTGCCATTTGGGCAGCAGTTTCTTATAAACAAAGAAGGAAAAAAATCTAAAACCCACCACGTTCACCCATTGGCCGCCTCCCAGAATGCCCCTCCCCCCCTCCCCCCGCGGTCGCCATCAGCATCCACCCCCACCCCTGGAGGGTTCGGTCCCCACTCCGTCAATGCCTACACCAACTTTGGCGCCACCCCCAACGACAATCCCTTCGTCATCACCGCCCCCGATCATGCTGTATGTGTCGTCTCCCTCGGGTACCACACCTTTGACGCCCACGACCCCCTCGACGCCTTCGACGCCTTTGGTAGATTGCCGCCGCGCCCGTTCGGTAGGACTCCAGTGTCTCCGCCTCCGTCGTCGTCGAGTTCATCCTGCTCTATATCGTCGCCCATGTTGGTGGGGATTGTCGTGGGTGTTGTGGTTGTTCTTGCCTTCCTGAGTATCTTGTTCTTATGTTGTAAAAAGAAGAGAAGACGACATCCGCCACCGGAGGAGTACTATGGCGTCTCCCCCTCCGATGTCACCGCCACGCAAGGGTAATGTTTCAGCTTCTATTTCTCGTACATGGGAATGGCATTTGGAGGCTAAATGTGTTGTAATTTAGTTATTTATAAATATATTCAGCTTAGACTGATTCCAAAATTCCTTAAAACCAAAAAACGAATTCCCTTTCTATGGTTTCTTGGACTCATATGACAAAGGATTATATCATTTGATAAAGTTAGTTATGTTTTTTCTTCACTAGTTCTGCTTCTTAACAAGATGTAGAAGGGATGATATCATTTCTGTTGAAGCTGCTGCAGCACGTGACTCATTGAGTGATTATAAGGAATTGATTAATACATGTGGTATTTCTATTGTTTCTTCCTCTAAAGTCTAGAGTTGTTAATATAGTCTTTTCTTTTGGTTAATATTTTGTTCATGTTGAAAATAGAGGCTAACTGCACTTGACAGTAAGAGGTGGTTTGCATTAGTTGCTATAGCATCTCACAAGGATGAAGTTGGCAGGTTGAGGTAAACACATATTTCCTTGTACATGTGGCATTTTCTTGTGTTCACTTTCTTGTGTTTAAATTATTGAATTTCATTCCTTTAATTTGATTGTTCTCATGAACAATTTCTGCTCATATATGTTTGTTTAGCAGATAAATCTTACTGGACATATTTACTCATTTTGGTTTTTTGACAACTTTTTAGGTAGTTTTAAGGATACATGACATTTGGAAAATGGGTTGAGTGAAGAGGGAACCCACCTGCTGTGAAAACTGGAACAAACTTAGAATTCTTAAAAATCTTTTGATTTTATGTTGGTCTTTCTCCCACTATGTTGAGCACATGTCTTTGTGGGAAATGTGTAAATGGCCTCAATAGTGTATTAGGATAAAAAAACACTAGCCATGTATGTATATATTTAATTTGTCTTCATTTTATTCTGATTATTTACATGTTTGTGTGATATCATTTATTTTTATTTCTTGTTTGCAGACCACTCCTCATGATCGAACCATTGAGTCTTGTCAGGCTGAGAGAGTCGAGAGAGATGATGACGAGGATGAGAATCCTCATATTCAAGATAACTAGGAGCAATTCATCAGTAGCATAAGTAATTGATGTAGTATTATTTTACATATTTATGTATATTTTTTAACAAATTTGTACATATGAATTTTTTTTTTAATGAATGAAAGAAATATAGACGGCCACCGTTGTAGTCTACAAACAAAATCTATGTGATCTACATTGATTTCATTTATTTGCTATTTTTTTTACAACTTTTCAAATAATTTTAAGAATAGATGACATTTGGAAATCTGTTGAGTGAAGAGGGGACCCACCTGCTATGTAGATTGGAATAGACTTAGAATTCTCATAAATCTTTTGATTTATTGTTGGTTTTTCTCCTAATATGTTCAGCGTGGGCTTTCGTGGGAAAAGTGTAAATGACTTGAGTAGTGTATTAGAATAAAAAATTAATTACTATAGTTTAATGATTGTGTATGAGAAATTTATTTAAATTTCTATTATGTCTTGATTACTCTTTAATTAGCCACGCCCAAAAATTCTTGACCCACAAATTTGGCCTCAATTCGGTCACTATTTTTGTTAGTGACCGAATTATGAATGAATAGAGATCGAATTTATCGGTCTCTATTTGCGCTTTTTCTTGTAGTGAATGAGGCTTAAGAATGAGTGATGTGCAAAGAATTCTTGAGATGGGTATCAAGTTGAACTCTATTGTATGGTTATAAATTTGGGTGGTATTGTGATGCATAAGGAGGTATATTATTTATGTGGATTTTTTATGTCTTGCATGTATATTTTTTTGCACTTCATGATATGTGGAATAGTCGACTAGAATTTCTTAGCTCTATGTTTCTCTAAAAGGTGGTGTAAAGAATAAGGATATGCCATTTCTTATGCCGTGTAAACTATGCCATTTCTTGTAGGTAAGCAAGCTACTTTATGCATTATGCTATTGTTATCTATTCTAGAAATTTCAAAGATTGCTCATGCTCACGGTGCTATTGTCATGGTGGATAACAATATTATGTCTCCACCGTTGTCAAGACTATTGGAACTTGGTGCAAGTATATACCACATGTTGTGTCTTCAGTGCTTGTAGATTGATACGGATCGTTCCCGGCCGACGTCTGTTCCCCGAGCTTGCGCCCAGTCCGACCCTGGACGTCGGCTTTTTCCCGAGCAGGGCTCGGTCTATCTGACCTACGGGCGTCCAGTCATAGTAGGGCAAGGGAGTTGTCTACGGAAATGGCTTGGTCATCTCCGCATTCGCAGACGAGACTCTCGGAAAATGTCCCGCTCCATCGCACAATGACTGCGAGTTGCCTTTTCCTTCCCTCTTAGGCACGACAATCACAGACACAGAGAGGCAGCCCTAGTAATCTCATAGAAAATCTTCGGCGCAGGCTCCATAAACGGAAGTTATGGGGGGTTACAGTTGTGAGAAGAATATCCTAACCCTATAAAAGAAGCCTAAATGTTCTATCAAAAGGTACGCAACTTCTAGTTCCGGAACTCTCGTTCTCCGACCTCCCGAACTGACTTGATCGTCGGAGTCTCTACCCACCGAGGCCCCTCAGTGGTCCTGCAGGTCAGAGTCCAGCATCGCGCCATCATCCCTTGGGAGCTGCTCGGCCTGAGCCGACCTCTTTGTTCTAACAGCAACATTTGGCGCCGTCTGTGGGAAACATCGTACAAAAAGCTCTCTTATGGCACCCAAGGGAAAGATGGTGGCCCGTTCGTCTGGAGGCAAGGTTGCTCCTGCTACCACTATTGAAGAAATCGTCGGAGTCAGTTCGGGCACTGAAGAACAAGATTCGACTACGTCCTCTCGTCTCGACCGCGTCGAACAGATGCTGGTGAGCCTTCAGCAGGTGTTGGCTTGGATGGAGCAGAACCAGAAACCGGTGCCAGCATAGGGGGAGGCCACCATTTGTCCACTCAGCAAGGCTACGGTGGTTCCGGGAGATGTCGGGATGGCCGACGACCAGGCTGTGCCTCCAGTATTGTCAGCCAACCATGCCGACATCCAAGGGGCGGTGCCTACAGTCTCAGCGACGATCCCCTAGCAGGTCGCAATGCTTCCTGTGCCCCCTACGCTGGTGACGGAGCATGGCTTAATGAGGACCGAGCCAGCCGATCATTTCTCGGCTGAATCGACGCCAGCCTCAGCAAGTTTGTTACCTGTAGATCCGCGATGGAGGAGTGACCTCCAAGAGATGAACCGAAAGATCGAAGCCCTTCAACGCAGTACCCACGCCCCGTCGGTGGCGATGCTCTTGACCATCTCGCCATTCATCGAAGAGATATCCTCGACGCCCGTCCTGGCGAAGATGCAGCTCCCTAAGTTCCGACGTTACAGTGGGACGACCAACACGTGCATCACCTCGACAACTTCCAGGGGCAGATCGAGATGTTAAATATCTCTGATGTTGGGTTGAATGTCTAATTCATATCATTTCCCTCCTATTTTGATGATGACAAGAAGTGTTCTTAAAGCAATTTAATTGGAACATGTCAAAAGCATCATACCTGAAAGTCATGCTCAAAAAGAATTTTTCAAACCACATTTATCATTTATGGTAATGATAAATCATTTAACTAATGATATATGTGTTTATTTTTAGGTACAAACTTTTTATGCAAAAGATGTGTCGACACACCCATCAATGGTGTCGACACATCAACACAGACTCAAAGAGAAATTGTGCAAAAATGTCAAGAGTGTGTCGACACATGTCAAGAGTGTGTCGACACGAGTGGCAGTTTTCCAGAGATCAAGGGTACCCAGGTCGACACACTCCCAGAGCAGGTCGACACTAGACCCAGTTCCCAGAATAGCCAGTTTGAGGAATTGGGACACCAGGTCGACACACTCAAGAGCAGGTCGACACGGGACCTTCCTCCCAGAACAGGTTTTTCCATCTTTGGGACAGTGTGTCGACACAACCACCAGGGCAGGTCGACACACTACGGAAACTTTTTTATCTTAAAAGTCGATGGCTGCCACGTGTCCTTCTAGGGCGATCAGAATCTTCCTAGGAAAGCATGCCCTTGTACCCCAAAAGGGTATCTTTGGAATCCTAAGGGTATAAAAGGTTCTTTTCGGCCTGTTTTCAAGTGTGAGAAGAAACCAACTCTCTTAGAGCCTCCAAGAAGCTCCTGGCGGCCAGAAGAGCTCGTGTCTCCTCCTCTGCTCTCCAATTGCTTCCAGAAGACTAATTCCCACCCATTCAAGGTGTGGGAATTGGAATTTGATTCCTGTAGATTCCTTCGAAGCATTCCAAGGAAGCAGATCCTGTAGAAGACTCCTTTGGTGAAGAACTCGAGGAAGATCCAACTTCTCAGATTGCAGAGCATCGACTTGGACTTCAAGCTTCACATTCTTCTTCCCAATTCAAGTCTCTACAAGGGAGTACACTGAAGAACGAAGACTTTTCAATTCAATTTTACATTTCTTCTGTTCTTCTGAGATATCTCTTGAGATTATGCAAGTACTTCTGCATAATTCTCTTTAGAGTTCTCAAACTTCGACTAGATCTGTTGCTAGAGGATCCATGTCTTAAGTTGGTGTCTAGCAAGTCTATGTGTGAGCCTTGTGCTCAGGTTGTTGTGAGCCGTTGTGCTCAGTGTTGAGTTGTCAAACTCAAGTGTGGGTTGAGCAGTCTTGCTCAGTTGTTCTAGAGTAGTCTTGCTCTAGAAGTGGTGTGAGTTGTAAGCTCTTCAGTGTTGGAGTTGTCAGGCTCCAGTGGGTGTGTTACCCAGTTGTGTTAGTGAATCCTCACGGGTTGTGAGGGGTGGATGTAGGAATCACATGGGTGATTTCCGAACCACCTAAAAAATCCTTGTGCATGTGTTTTCTGTGGTTTGACTGATTCATCCGCTAGATGCTTGCATAGGATTCGGTTTTAATTCACTTAATCAACTTGATTCACATCTAAGTTTTTCAACTCACTCCAATCTAATCTGATCAGTAGCTTTTCACTGATAACATTGCCTCTGATTCTAAATAGTTTTTAAAAATTATTTAAGCTTCCGCAAAAGTGGCTAAGATCTATTCATCCCCCCCCTTCTAGATCTTTTCCACACATTTATTTCGATCCTTCAATTGGTATCAGAGCGGGTTTACATCGATCTGATTTGAACTGAGCAGCTTTTGTTTCTGAGTATTGAGTGTTTGTTTGTCTGTTTGTCTGGTTGTTTGTTTGCTTGCTTGCTCAACTACTTCTCTTTGCATTTACTTAAGTGTCATGGACTCAAAGGGTTTCATAGCTGAGGGCCATTCCATAAATAGGCCACCATTCTTTAATGGTTTGGACTATTCTTATTGGAAGAACAGAATGCAAGTATTCTTAAGGGCCCAGAACTATGAGATCTGGAAAGTAGTTGAGGCTGGTCCCTATGAAAACCAGGGTGAGGAAGAAACCTGGACGAGGGAACAAATTAGGAGAGCTACATTGAATTACAGTGCCATGAACATGATTCAATGTGCTGTCCATCCCAAGGAGTATTCGAGAATCTCTATGTGTAAATCTGCCAAAGAGATGTGGGATAAACTCGAACTACTCTATGAGGGAACATCTCAGGTCAAGGAGACCAAGGCAAATATATTAGTTTCAGAATATGAACTTTTCATGATGAAATCTAATGAATCTATTTCTGAAATGTTTGCCAGATTTATGGTGATTGTCAATGGACTCAAGGCTTTGGGTAAGGAGTATACTGATGCAGATTTGGTAAGAAAAATTTTGCGTTCACTTTCTTCAATTTGGCATACCAAGGCCACTGTTATTGAAGATTCAAAAGATTTATCCAAAATGTCTTTGGATGAATTGATTGGATCTTTAATGACGTATGAAATAAACTTAAGAAGAAATGAAGATCTTATCATTAAGACCAAGCCTATGGCACTCAAAGCCTCTTCAAGCAACAAAGATAAAAATCAGGATAAAACAAGTTCTGAAGAATCTGAGTCAAATGAGGATGAGATTGCCCTCATGACCAGACAATTCAGGAAATTCTTGAAATATAGGAAAGGGAAAATGACTGGGAAAAAGAAATTTCCCCCAGGTAAGAAGAATATTTCCTCTTCCAATTTCAATAAGAATCATAAACCTGATGAGAATGTTATCTGTTACAGGTGCAACAAGCCAGGACACATGAAGGGAGAGTGTCCTGAGAACAAAAAGGAAAAGCACAAAAGATTCCAGAAATACAAGAAGCCCAAGGCCATGGTAGCCACTTGGTCTGATGAAGACACAAGTGAGGAAGAAGAAGAGAAGAAGTCCTCAAGCTCAGAGAGTGAGGAAGTTTGCTTCATGGCCAACAGCACAGATGGAAAGGTAAATACTTCCTTTGAAGATTATAGTGTTGAAGATTGGCAGGATGTGTATGCTGAATTGGTAGAAAGATACTCTGAAATGAGAAAAGAAAACAAACACATCAAAAAGAAAATTGAAAATCTTTACCATAACCAATCTTCAAACAATAGAACCTGTGAACTGGAATCTGAAGTAACAGAATTGCTTGAAGAAAAAGAAAATTTACTGAACCAAATTGATGATTTAAAGCTTGCCTCTCAGAAGGCCTCCCAAGACTTCAGAAATTTAAATGAAAAGCTGGAAATTGAAAAACAAGAAAAACAACAGAAAATTGAAGAAATTGAAATTCTTAAAAACCAGCTAAAGGAAAAGGAGGAGGTTATCCAAACCTTCACAAAAGGCCAAGATAACCTAGAGGCATTGCTAGGATCCAACAAGACAACCACATCTCATGGATTGGGATTCAATAAAAAGAAATCAACAAAAGATAAATCTGGTGAGAAAAAGGGAAAAGCACCATTAATCAACTTTGTTAAAGGTCCCAATCTGGAAAACACTGAAATCCAACAAACAGCAAACAAAACCCCAAACAAAAACCCAAACAAAACTCAAAACAAATCAAAAATTCAAAAACAAAAGAAGACTGTCAGGTCGACACAGTCCCCTGACAGGTCGACCTGTTCAACACCAAAAACCATAATCAACTCAACTAAAAATTCAAATAAAAATCTGAGAAATAAGAAAAAGGGAAAAGAAATGATCCATGAAAAACCTTGGACCTCCAAGACAGCTCCTCAAGAAAATTGGATTAATCCTTGGAACCAATGGTATGAAAATCCCTGTTGGTATTATCCTCAATACCCTTATCCAAATTTCTGGATGTACCAACACAATCCATGGATTCCACCTCCTTCTATGAACTCAAATTTTCAAATGAAAAACTCCCCTCCTACCAAAAACAAAGATCTTGGTGTTTCATTCCTAAAAGAAAGAACAAACAGAAAAATGCTGAAAACACCAAAGTAACAAAACAAAAATCTAAAACAAATCAAATTTGGGTGAGAAAGGATTTGCTGTCTATGTTAAATCATTCTGATGGTCCCAACTCTGTTTGGGTACCAAAATCTTCTCTCCACTGATCTTGTTGCAGGGAAGTCGTGCACCCAACACAAATGTATGGTTTCTTGACAGTGGGTGTTCACGACATATGACTGGAGATAGAGCCAAATTCTCATTCCTGCTTGAAAAGGAGGGAGGGTCAGTCACCTTTGGAGGTAAAAATAAAGGAAAGATCATTGGATCTGGTAAGGTTGGTCAAACTTCTTCAAACTCTGTAGATAATGTCTTGTTAGTTGATGGACTTGATTATAATTTGCTCAGTATCAGCCAACTATGTGACAAAGGTCACAAAGTTGTGTTTGAATCTGATTTTTGCAAGATAATAGATTCATCAACTGATAAAATCAAATTCTTTGGAAAAAGAGAAAACAATGTCTACATGATCAACCTTAATAAAAACTTTTCTGAAAATCTTTGTTTTGTTGCAAATAAAGATGAAATTGCATGGACTTGGCACAAAAGACTTGGCCATGCAAGTTTCAGAACAATGAATAAGTTGTTAAGATTGAATTTGGTTAAAGGTCTTCCTGAATCCTTTTCTAGTGTTGAAGGTCAAATTTGTGGGATCTGTGCTAAAGGAAAACAAACTAGAAAATCCTTTAAAGTCTTCAATGATGTACTCACATCTAAGCCACTAGAACTTCTTCACATGGACCTCTTTGGGCCAACAAGAGTTCTAAGCTTGAGTGGCAAAAGATATGGATTTGTAATCATTGATGACTTTACTAGATTTACCTGGGTTATCTTTCTATCTCACAAAAGTGATGCATGCCTTGAATTCAGGAACTTTTGTACCACTGTCTTAACCACTTATCCATATAAAATCAAAAACATCTTAACTGATCATGGGGGTGAATTTGAAAACACATCCTTTTCTGATTTTTGTGCTGAATTTCAGATATTCCACAAGTTTTCTTCACCAAGAACTCCAGAACAAAATGGAGTTGTGGAAAGAAAGAACAGAACTCTTGTGGAAATGGCTAGAACCATGCTTCTTGAGAGTAACTTGCCCAAATCTTCTGGGCTGAAGCTGTGAACACAGCAAACCACATACTCAATAGAGCATTGGTCAGACCAAAAATCAAGAAAACCCCCTATGAATTATTGAAAAACAAAAAGCCAACTGTTTCCTATTTTAAAGTCTTTGGGTGCAAATGCTATGTACACAATAATAACAAAGAAAACCTTGACAAGTTTGATGCTAAGAGTCAGGAAGCTATCTTCCTTGGCTATTCTGAAGTGTCAAGGGCCTTCAAAGTGTACATATTGAAAACCAAATCTGTTGAAGAATCTCCACATGTTATTTTTAATGAAAATTCCTTTTCCACTAATGATTCTAAATCTTGCAGGGAAAAACAAGACAATGAAGAGGATGACCTCATTGTGGATTCTTCACCAACCGTTGAGGAGAGTAATAACATTGAAGAAAACCTGAACAACAACTCACAATCTCCAAATGGTTCAGGTAATACTGATTCAGAAGTGGGTACCTCTCAACAGGTAATTTCTGAACCTCGATTTCTAAGAGATCACCCATTAGACAGTGTAGTTGGCAATCTAAATGATAGAGTTAGGACCAGATCATCCTTTTTGCAAAACATTGAAGAAGACTCACTAGCTCTAATTTCCCAAATTGAACCCAAGTCAATTGATGAAGCCTTATCCAGTTCTGATTGGATTAATGCTATGCATGATGAACTTCATCAATTTGAAAGAAATCAAGTGTGGGAATTAGTGCCTAGACCTAGTGACCAAACAGTGATTGGCACTAGATGGGTTTTCAGAAATAAATTGAATGAAGCTGGTCAAGTAATAAGAAACAAAGCTAGGCTAGTTGCAAAGGGGTATAACCAAGAATTTGGAATTGACTTTGAAGAATCTTATGCCCCTGTAGCTAGACTAGAAGCTGTGAGAATTTTCCTTGCTTTTGCATCCTCCATGAAATTCAAAGTCTTTCAAATGGATGTTAAAAGTGCATTTCTAAATGGATATATAAAGGAAAATGTGTTTGTTGAACAACCTCCTGGATTTGATAATGAAAAATATCCTAACCATGTTTTCAAGCTTAATAAGGCACTCTATGGTCTTAAACAAGCTCCAAGAGCTTGGTATGATCGTTTGAGTTCCTTTTTACTTGAAAAAGGATATTCTAGAGGTAATGTTGATCAAACATTGTTCACAAAAACAGTAAAAAATCAAATAATTGTGGTCCAAATTTATGTTGATGACATAATTTTTGGCTCCACCAATAAAGGCCTTTGCACTGAATTTTCAAATCAAATGCAGAATGAATTTGAAATGAGCTTAATGGGAGATTTAACATTCTTTTTGGGATTGCAGGTTAACCAAACGAATGAAGGAATCTTCATCAGTCAAACCAAATATGTCAAGGAGCTACTGAAAAGGTTTGACTATCAGAACCTTAAACATTCAAGCACACCCATTGCAATAAATGCTAAGCTAGAAGAAGACCCATCTGGTAAGTCAGTAGATCCAAAAACCTACAGAGGTATGATTGGCTCTCTGCTCTACCTTACTACTTCTAGACCTGACATTCAGTTTTGTGTGTGCTTATGTGCTAGATTCCAATCAAATCCTAAAGAAAGTCATATGCTTGCTGTGAAAAGAATTTTTAAATATCTTGTTGGAACATGTGACTTAGGAATTTGGTATCCTGCTGGTTGCAAGTTAGAATTGTTTGCCTATTGTGATGCTGATTATGCTGGGTGTAAGTTAGATAGAAAAAGCACAAGTGGCTTGTGTGTATTTCTAGGTGGGTGCCTTATTTCTTGGGCTTCTAAGAAGCAACATTCAGTGGCTCTGTCAACAGCAGAAGCTGAATATGTTGCAGCAGGTAGATGTGGAACTCAGATTCTCTGGGTGAAACATCAACTTCTTGATTATAACCAAGATTTAGGGTGTGTACCCATCCTATGTGACAACACAAGTGCAATCAATCTTTCTAAAAACCCCATTCAGCATTCTAGAACAAAACACATTGAAATCAGGCATCATTTCTTGAGAGATGAGGTTGCAAAGAAATCTTTTGAACTCCATTTTATTGAAACTGAAAAACAAATTGCAGACATATTCACAAAACCCCTTCCTGAAAACAGATTCTCATCTTTAAGGAGAGAACTTGGTCTTTGTAAATGTCCATCCTTCTGATCTCTCTTAAAGTTTGGGTTGAGTGCTATGCATTGTCTAAGGGGGAGTTCTTTGTATTTCATAACTCCTTGCTTCCTCAAGCTACATTGCTCATATCTCTCTCTTTTTCAATTCCATTTCCCTTTTTACAATAAATTCTTCACTTCTGATTGTGTTGAAACTTCTTGGTATATCAAATAGTGATTTGGAGAAGGACAGGTTATGCTTGTCTAGACACTTTCACTATGCGTGAGAACATATCTCCGCCAAGTACTAAGAAGTCAATATGCAATAGTTGAGGGGGAGCTTTTATTGTTCAAAGAGAATGTCTTTTCTGATTTCAAAACTTGCACAGTTTTAACCTTCACTCTTTTTGCTAATGAATTCTTCAACTCTTATTGTATTGAAATCTCTTGGTATATCAAATGGTGACTTGGAGAAGGACAAGTTATGCTTGTCTGGACACTTTCACTATGCGAGAGTATGTGTCTCCGCCAAGTACCAAGAAATGGATATACAGTTGTTGAGGGGGAGTCTTTGTTGTCCAAGAAGAAAATTCTATTCTGATTTCAAAATTGCATATCTTTATTTTGATGACAAATGGTTGAAATCATCATCTCAGGGGGAGCTAGAAAATTCAAGTCACCTTTTTGCAAATTTCAAAACCCTTCTTGCATTTCATCAATTCCTTGCATGATGTCCTCATTCTAAAGTCTAGAGTCTCAAAATGAACCTTGAGTGATACATTATATTTTTTACTAATCAACTTTCCACTATGTCTCTCAATCCACAGAAACTCAGATCTCTTCCTAAACTAAATTACAATTTGTGTTTTGAACTTAAAACATTTCCTTGTTTGCAACTGATGACTGGATGTATTTGAATTCTATCTTACAAACTCTCCAAAATCTTGTAAAATCCAACAGAGCAATGACATCTGTGCTGAGAAACTGCACACCTTCACAATGAATGAAGTGCTATGCATGTCATGAGGCATTATTGTTAACTCTGTTCAAAGGGGATCCAAATTGAAAATAACCTCAAAATTAAGCAATTATGTGCTATGCTTTTTGATGATGACTGAGTAACTGGAAATATTGGCGTCTAAAAAACGTATATTTTCATGTCAAAAGGTCATCATTTACCCCTTTGAGACTTGACAATGACTAAATCTTGAGTATCCAGGGCTATGGTGTGTAAAAAGCACTAGTACTTGAGTGAAAGAGATTTACATCATTTGATAGTTTGTTAAAAGAACAAAAATATGAAAATTATTGGAGATTTGTTTAGAAAGAATCATCTTCCTCCTTCATCAAGTTGTTCTTTAAGTTTGTGTTTTACTTTCAACACAACTGTGTTTAGTCTAGATGATATCTTTAATTCTTGAAAATTGAGAAACATGGCAGATTTGGTTGATTGTTAGATACATTATATCCCTCAATTTATCATTTTGTTGATTCAAGTCATGGAATGCTAATATCCTGTTGGAAATTGTGTGAAATACTTGAACTGTAATGAATTTTTGCAAAATACAGCAAATGAATTTTTAGGCCTCTTAAAAATCCTTGAAATGATAATTCCTCTCATTATTTATCATTATAAAGATGTCCCCAATATCTCAAAAATTTCCTCTCAAAAATTCACATTTCTCTCAAAGGCTGTGTCGACACAATTCTCTCTCGTGTCGACACACAATCCCAGTCAGGTCGACACACCCTTCCTCATGTGTCGACACTGCCTTCTTGCCAGAACCTTTTCAAATCTTTCGGGTTCACCTTAAACCCTTGTTGTTCCTGCGGGGCAGTGTACCACTGCATCCCTTTTTGGGCATCAGGTCGACCCGACGGCCAAACTCTCACCTTTCCGGCAAGAAATTTTCCCCATTTCTCTCTAACTTTCATCCCCCTTCAATCACCTCTCCAATCCTCCATCTCCTCTCTGAAATTCCACTCCTTCCTTGCACCATGGTCCGCAAGTTGGGTCCCCGCCGTGGCGCAAGGTCTCAGGCTTCTTCAAGGCAGGTTCCGGCACAGGTTCCGGTTGAACAGATTGAAAGAAGAACCAAGCGAAGAAATGATCCTGCAGAGCTTCCAGGATCCTCTTCTGCACCTCTCAGAGCTTCAAAGAGAGGTAGGACCTCCACTACTGGCAGAGGTAGACAAGTTTCAAACCCTAGATCAGACATTTCGGGCGATTCCTCTGACCATGCTGAGGAATCATCTTCTTCTTCCTCTACTGAGTCTCAAGAGGATATACCCTCAGAATCCGTGAGTGCTGCCAAGCTGATTTTGAAGCCAAGAATTCTAGACCTTACAGACACCCAATTAGCAGACTCTCTCCCCGAAATTCAAACCTACTTTTCCTTTCAATCTTGGATATCCTTTATATCTGAATTTCAAGTCTGCTATCCAAGGTTAGTTAGAGAGTTCTACAAAAACCTCACCTGCACAGAGAAGGTTTTAAATCCAAAGTCAAGGGGATAGAGATAGACATGCCAACTGACGTAGCAGCCTCCATTTTCAAAGTGCCAGATGAAGGGGCTGACTACCATGAATTTGAATTTGACTTACATGAAGCCTACTCAATCTTGACAGGCCATCCTGCAGATCCATCAGATCCCAAACAAACCTATGTGACAAGGTTTAATGCCAACTCATTTCCACCTGTATTAAGGGTAATTCACCACATCTTGACAACCATAGTTACCCCTCAAGGTGGTGGGAGGGATAGATTGACAGATATCCAGAGATTCATACTCTATTGCATGGTCAAAGATATCAAGGTCAACCTTCATGTGATTCTTTATCAAATCATTTCTGAAACTACAAGAGCAGACCTCAAGAGATCTCTACCTTATGGAGCACATCTGACCTCAGTGTTCAAGCACTTTGGTGTGCCATTGGAAAATGAAAAATCCCAATCCATTCCCAAGTCAAACATCTACACCTTCAAGAATATCCAGAAGTTTATGGGATTTAGATTGGAGGGAAATCAAATTAGAAGAGGACCAGCTGTCGTTGAAGCTCCTCCAGTTCAAGAGGAACAGCCTCAAGACCAAGGGGAACAGCCCCAACCTCAGGAGGACCAGCCTCAGGCTCAAGGGGATCAGCCCCAAGCACAGGAGGAACAGCCTCCAGCTGAAGGGGACCAGCCCCTAAGTCAAGAGGATCAGCCTCCTATGCATGAGGATCAAGCTCCTAATGAAAATGTCAGTCCTTTTCATGCTCCTCTCTCACCTCAGCTTCCTCATTTTTCTCCACAACCCTCATTCCAACCATCCACATCTTCTGGTGGGCCTCCTGTTCCACCAGAATTGATATCTTTCCTAAATGACAAATTTGAATCCTTCAACTCCTCACTTCAATCCATGTCCACATCTTTTGAGCTACGGATTCAAAGACTGGAAAACACAGTTTCTGCCAAATTTATTGAGCAGAAGGCAGCTTCCGATTATGCAGCTCAGCGATTTAACAGACTTATAGGAACTCTGGGAGATTCCTATATTGAGCTAAAAGAACATCAGGACAAGTTGGAGAAAGTTCTTCAGGGAATTTTGGCCAATTCCCAAGCAGATGTCTTCAACACCAACCAAACATTGCATGAGATTTCCAGCACCAGACTGTCATTTGCTCATTTTGTGGATGATTTGGAAAGTATGAGGAATTTCAATGAGCACATAGACAAGCAGCTTAAAGCATTGACCATGGAATTCAAGATAATGCAAAGACCTGGTTGGTCAGCTGGCTCATCAAGTTCTCAACATGTTTCGATGAACTGAAAAGAACTCAGAGCACCTTGATAGAGCATACTGATAAAATGGAGCATTATCTTCACACTCGGCTGACATCTATCCATGAACAGATAAAGTCAAGCATGAAGTCAATGGATAAAGATTGTCAGATATTGAGATGCTTCTAGCTCCAATTCCTCCTCCTCCTCCATCTTCTACCTAATGTACATCTTTTTGATAATGTCAAAGGGGGAGAAGAATGAATGAAATGTAATGATCTTTTGAATGAAATGAATGAAATGAAATGGTTGTTTGGCTTCAATACAAATTTTTGTCTTTGTGTGTGAATACTTGTTCAATTGTTGACTTGTGTGCACAAAACTTCTAATTTCAAGTAACATTGTATCTCACAAAAATATCATCAATTGTTACTGAACAATATCAAAAGGACATTGACAAGTATGAACAAAAAGAAAAACAAAAACTTAATCAATAAAAATTGCTTAAAAAATCACACTTCATCAAAACCACATTCAAATATGGATTTAATGTTGCCATCATCAAAAAGGGGGAGATTGTTGGGTTGAATGTCTAATTCATATCATTTCCCTCCTATTTTGATGATGACAAGAAGTGTTCTTAAAGCAATTTAATTGGAACATGTCAAAAGCATCATACCTGAAAGTCATGCTCAAAAAGCATTTTTCAAACCACATTTATCATTTATGGTAATGATAAATCATTTAACTAATGATATATGTGTTTATTTTTCAGGTACAAACTTTTTATGCAAAAGATGTGTCGACACACCCATCAATGGTGTCGACACATCAACACAGACTCAAAGAGAAATTGTGCAAAAATGTCAAGAGTGTGTCGACACATGTCAAGAGTGTGTCGACACGAGTGGCAGTTTTCCAGAGATCAAGGGTACCCAGGTCAACACACTCCCAGAGCAGGTCGACACTAGACCCAGTTCCCAGAACAGCCAGTTTGAGGAATTGGGACACCAGGTCGACACTAGACCCAGTTCCCAGAACAGCCAGTTTGAGGAATTGGGACACCAGGTCGACACACTCAAGAGCAGGTCGACACGGGACCTTCCTCCCAGAACAGGTTTTTCCATCTTTGGGACAGTGTGTCGACACAACCACCAGGGCAGGTCGACACACTACGGAAACTTTTCATCTTAAAAGTCGATGGCTGCCACGTGTCCTTCTAGGGCGATCAGAATCTTCCTAGGAAAGCGTGCCCTTGTACCCCAAAAGGGTATCTTTGGAATCCTAAGGGTATAAAAGGTTCTTTTCGGCCTGTTTTCAAGTGTGAGAAGAAACCAACTCTCTTAGAGCCTCCAAGAAGCTCCTGGCGGCCAGAAGAGCTCGTGTCTCCTCCTCTGCTCTCCAATTGCTTCCAGAAGACTAATTCCCACCCATTCAAGGTGTGGGAATTGGAATTTGATTCCTGTAGATTCCTTCGAAGCATTCCAAGGAAGCAGATCCTGTAGAAGACTCCTTTGGTGAAGAACTCGAGGAAGATCCAACTTCTCAGATTGCAGAGCATCGACTTGGACTTCAAGCTTCACATTCTTCTTCCCAATTCAAGTCTCTACAAGGGAGTACACTGAAGAACGAAGACTTTTCAATTCAATTTTACATTTCTTCTGTTCTTCTGAGATATCTCTTGAGATTATGCAAGTACTTCTGCATAATTCTCTTTAGAGTTCTCAAACTTCGACTAGATCTGTTGCTAGAGGATCCATGTCTTAAGTTGGTGTCTAGCAAGTCTATGTGTGAGCCTTGTGCTCAGGTTGTTGTGAGCCGTTGTGCTCAGTGTTGAGTTGTCAAACTCAAGTGTGGGTTGAGCAGTCTTGCTCAGTTGTTCTAGAGTAGTCTTGCTCTAGAAGTGGTGTGAGTTGTAAGCTCTTCAGTGTTGGAGTTGTCAGGCTCCAGTGGGTGTGTTACCCAGTTGTGTTAGTGAATCCTCACGGGTTGTGAGGGGTGGATGTAGGAATCACATGGGTGATTTCCGAACCACCTAAAAAATCCTTGTGCATGTGTTTTCTGTGGTTTGACTGATTCATCCGCTAGATGCTTGCATAGGATTCGTTTTAATTCACTTAATCAACTTGATTCACATCTAAGTTTTTCAACTCACTCCAATCTAATCTGATCAGTAGCTTTTCACTGATAACATTGCCTCTGATTCTAAATAGTTTTTAAAAATTATTTAAGCTTCCGCAAAAGTGGCTAAGATCTATTCATCCCCCCCCCTTCTAGATCTTTTCCACACATTTATTTCGATCCTTCATCTGACACTTTGAAGTGTCATGCTTTCATGGAAACTTTGGACGACACAACATTTCAGTGGTTCAAGGCGCTTCCCGCCCAATCGGTAGTTGACTTCCCCGACCTGGCGCAACGCTTCCTCGACCACTTCTACAACACAGTGCAACATTCCTTATGCACTGACGATTTGTGGCTCATCGCGCAGAAGGAGGGCGAGCTGTTCCGCAATTATGCCAAGAGGTTTCACATGGAGGTCATGAAGGAGGTGGACCTAGACTTGAGGACGGCCGTCAACATCCTGATGAGGGTTTGCTCCAACACGCCATTCATAGCCTCCATCGCCAAGAAGCCACCTGTGAGTCTCTCTGACCTCCTTTCTAGAATGCAGAAGTACGTGAGGCTGGAGTCCACCCTCGGCATGGCTGGCAAGCTCTGGCGCCCATTCGAGCATGGGGCCACCAGTGCGGCATCGGCCCAGAAGAAGCCGAGAAGAGAAGAGTGATCGTAGGAAGAGAGGTGACGCGACTCGGACCGCTGACCAGATGAGTCTCAGCGTGTCAGGGACCTCCCACGCTTTGGGAGATTACCATCTGAGATCCTCTCCATCATTAAAAAATTACCAGAGTTTCGGCACCCTGAGCCGATGACGAGGCCCCCATCCGGTTGTGGAGCTAACCTATACTGCGAGTACCACAAAGAGTTCGGGCACCTCACCGACCAATGCCGAAGTCTCAAGATGGAGATCTCGAAAATGCTGCGGCGGGGAATCATCTGGAAGGACGTCGTGGACGAAAAACCAAAGGCGTGCACCCTCGAGGATGAACGCGGGACCAACGAAGGCAAGGGGCTGTCCTGGTTCTAGCAGGCGGCTCGGCTAGCAGGGGCGACAGCGGGAGAAAACGGAAGGCGTACACGTCAGCAGCAAACATTGGCTCAAATAGACCGGCGCCGGGGGCCTAGGGAGTCATCACCTTTTCCGAGGAGGATGTGGTCGGCTTGAGTCTACCCCATGACGACGCGCTAGTCATCCATGTCGACGTCGATGGGTATGATGTACATCGCATATTAGTTGATAATGGAGCAACCCCCGATGTCCATTTTTATGACTGTTTTGTGAAAATGACCAATCTGAGCACTGAGCTCAAACCGGTCGCTACTCCTCTCTTTGGGTTCAGCGAGATGCCTGTGAATGCCGAGGGGTCAATCAAGTTAAAGGTAACGCTATGCACCCGACCACGTCATGTAACGGTTATGGTCGACTTTCTTGTTGTGAAAGTGAAGTCGGCCTACAATGCGATTTTCGGTTGGGGCCTGTTAGGGAAACTAGGAGGAGTCCTCTCTACATATCATCAAAAGTTGAAATTCCAGACCCGGGGCGGGATAGGCGAGGTCGTGGGAAACCAGACCGAGGCCCGACGATGTTATGTAAACTCTATCAAAGCAAAAGAGCCAATAATTCCCGAGTTCCGGCCTATTCTTGAGGAGAATGCAGAGAGGCATGAGCCAGCCAAGCAGACAAAGCAAATCAAAATAGCCAAGGGAACCCTCGTGATCGGTGCCGATCTCAAGGAGATGAGCCGGGGATCGACCGGGAGGTTATTCAGCATCACTTGAATGTAAATCCCGAAGCCCGACCAATACGGCAGAAGAAGCGACCTTTGTCGGCTGACCGACAAGAGGCGATGGATAGCAACTTGACGAAGTACCTACGTGCGGGGATGGTACGAGACGCCTTCTACCCCGAGTGGGTTGCGAATGTCGTCCTCGTACAGAAGACAAGCGGAAAACGGCGCATGTGCGTGGACTTCACCGACCTGAACAAGGCATGCCCAAAGGATAGTTACCCCCTCCCTCGCATCGACCAGCTCGTTGACTCTGCCACAGGGCACGAGCTCCTAAGCTTCCTTGACGTCTACTCGGGGTACCACCAGATCAAAATGGCTCCCGAAGATGAGGAGAAGACGTCCTTCACAATGGAGAAAGGTATGTATTGCTTTATCCGAATGCCCTTTGGATTGAAAAATGCAGGGGCAACGTACCAGAGGCTTGTCAACATGATGTTAGAGGAACAGATCAGGAGGACGATGGAGATCTACATCAAAGACATGCTAGTGAAGAGCCGACGGGCCGAGGATCATGTCCGAGATCTGGCCGAGATGTTCGATGCACTGCAATGATACGGGATGAAGTTGAACCCCGAAAAGTGCATCTTCGGTGTATGAGCTGGAAAGTTCCTCGGCTACCTCATCTCAAGCCGAGGAATCAATGTCAACCCCGAAAAAGTGTAGGCGATCATCGACATGACGGCCCCGAGGAATATGAAGGAAGTGCAAAGGCTCAATGGCAGGGTAACTGCCCTCAGTAGGTTCATGTCGAGGTCGACGGAGCGTTGCAGAGCCTTTTTCGAGGTGTTGAGGAAGGGGCGGTTCGAGTGGACCGAGGAGTGCCAGAAGGCATTCGACGAACTGAAAGCATATCTTGCCCACGTACCTATGCTTAGCAAGCCAGTGATCGAGGAAGAATTGCTATTATACCTTTCTACAACCGCCCACTCAATCAACTCGGTGCTCGTGTGGGAGGAGGACCGAAATCACCTCCCTATATGCTATATAAGTAAAGCTCTACGAGGTGTCGAGCAGCGTTATTACGACTTGGAGAAGGCTGGGTACGCACTAGTGATTGCCGCACGACGACTTCGACCGTATTTCCAGGCACACAAGATCATTGTCCTCACCGATGTTCCCATTAGGCAAGTGCTCTGCCGACCCGAGGCCTCGGGAAGGTTGGCAGAGTGGGCTATTGAGCTCAGGGAGTTCGACATTACATATAGGCCTCGGGTCACCATGAAGGCTCAGGCTCTCGCCGACATCACCTCAGAAGGAACGGCAAGGACTCCTGAAGATGAGGAAACTGACGTTGGAGGATGGAAAGTCTACATGGACGGAGCGTCCAACTCGCAAGGCAGCAGGGCAGTGGTCATCCTTCACTCTTCCGATGGCCTCATCCTATGATACGCAATTCGTTTCGGCTTTAATGCTTCTAACAATGTGGCCGAATACAAAGCGGTGATCTCAAGACTCAAGATGGCTAGATCGCTCAGAGCAACGAAAATTCTCGTCTTCAGTGACTCCCAGTTAGTCGTCAGCCAGGTCTTTGAGGAGTTTGAAGCGAGAGAAGCTAAGCTCACGTCATACATGGTAGAGTCCCGGAGGCTAATGGGGGAGTTCGAGTCGGCCGAGCTCCAAAAGATCCTGAGGGCCGAGAACTCCCAGGCAGACGCTTTATTCAAATACGCATCATCCGTGGAGAGCTCAGAGTCCTCGGTGCTAGTTGAAGAGCTACGTGAGCCCTCTATAGGGTCCAAGGAAGTCTTGATGGCCGAGATCGAGCCAGCGTGGATGACCCCGATTGTGGAGTTCATCAGAAGCGGGCTGCTGCCAGAAGATCGAGAAGAAGCAACAAAGACGATGAGGCGAGCAATGAGATTCTTCCTGATCGGCGACGACTTGTACCGGCGAGGGTTCAGCTATCCACACCTCCATTGTGTGGACCCAAGTCAGGCCAAGGAGATCGTTCCCGAGGTGCACGAAGGAACATCCGGAAGTCATGTAGGACCACGGTCCCTTGTCCGAAGAATAACCCGGCAAGGTTATTGGTGGCCGACCATGCTGAGAAACGCCGAGGACTATGTAAAGAGTTGTCAGCAATGCCAGCTCTTTGGCAGGATTGACCGATAGCCGTCCTCAGAGATCACGCCGATAACTGCCCCTTGGCCGTTCACACAGTGGGGAATGGACATTCTTGGACCGTTCCCTCTACTGTCGGGTCAGCGGAAATTCGTCATCATTGGAGTCGACTACTTCACCAAGTGGGTCAAGGCCAAACCATTAGCAAAGATTACCGATGCTAATGCCTGGGGATTTGTTTGGAAAAATATTATATGCAGGTTTGGCCTACCTTGGACAATCATCACCGACAACGGCAAGCAATTTGACAATGCTAGGTTTCACCGCAATTGCGAAGGGCTCGGAGTTGATCATCGATTCTCCTCGATCTCCCATCCCCAATCAAATGGGCAAACCGAGGTTACTAATCGGACACTCCTCGATAGATTAATGAAGAGGTTAGACGATCACAAGGGCCGATGGGCCGATGAGCTCCCCCATATACTATGGGCCTATCAGACGACGCCCTAAGAGGCAACGCGAGAATCTCCCTTCGCACTCGCTTTTGGGGTGGAGGCTGTGAGCCCCATGGAGATGCTCGTGCCATTCGAAAGAGTCATGGGCTTTGAGCGCGAGAACAATGATCGCTCATTATGTGCCGAGCTGGACCTTGTCGAGGAGCAATGAAGCAATGCGGCGGCGAGGATTAAACCTATCAGTGCAAGGTGAAGAGGTGTTTCGATGCAAATATCATACCTCGGTGCTTCATCGCAGGGAGCCTCATTCTTCGAAAGCTCTCTATCTCCGACCCAAAGTCAGCAGGGGGAAAACTCTCAGCCAATTGGGAAGGTCCATATCAGGTCACCGAGTATCTCAGCCACGGAGCTTATCGGCTTGACGATCTCAACGGGTTGACATGGAATGCCAAACACCTTCGGTGTTACTATCCTTGAAACATAAATGAGGTAGCTTCAACACTCTACTTACGATGTAAATGAGGTCGCTTTGGCACTCTACTTACGATGTAAATGAGGTCGCTTCGGCATTCTACTTACGATGTAAACGAGGTCGCTTCGGCACTCTACTTATGATGTAAACGAGGTCACTTCGGCACTCTACTTACGATGTGAACATGGTCACCTCGGCACTTTATTGGCGTTAGTGAACGAAGTTGCTTCGTCATTCTTTCTAAAGGTGGACATTCCGACGCTAATACGGATGACAAGCTAAAATAACGAGCTGGGAAATTGAGAAAGCTTTAATAGGAAAAAGCGGAAAAATAGTTTTTTTCTCGACATCAAGTCAGAGAAGTACAAAAAGATCACATAACCTTGACTGCGCCGACCTATTCAGCCTGAAGAAGAGTCGTCGAATCCTCGGCCATAACATTGTCGGCGGCCTCGGCGATGGTCTCGTCGACAGCAGTGAACAACACTTCATCCACGACTGCGGCCACTTCTCCATCTTCTGCTCCGCCTTCTTCTTCACCTCGAC
This sequence comes from Colocasia esculenta, assembly GCA_014218235.1. NCBI lineage: Eukaryota > Viridiplantae > Streptophyta > Magnoliopsida > Alismatales > Araceae > Colocasia > Colocasia esculenta. The sequence goes on along the minus strand of CM024753.1, from coordinate 127,212,433 downwards.
CTGGAAGAATAGCTTCGGACAGGTCAAGGTCGGCGTACAACTCCCTTACTCGATCAAGGCAGGCATTATAGTCTTCCCGGAAGAGGCCGACAACTTCGTCCTGGAGCTCATCGAACGCACGATAGTCCTCTATTGCCTTTTCACGCTCGTCGGTCATAAGCTGCGCTATCTACTCCTTGGTCTTCTTGTGGGCCTGGATCTCACCGAGAAGCGCTTCCTTTTCTGCTTGGAGTGCATCCCTCTCGGCTCAAAGAGCGGCACGAAGATCGTCCTCAGTCTTCTTCGCCTTCTCCGCCTCTTTCGCTCGGAGGGTCTTCTCGACAGCCACTCTCTCGTCGGCTTCAGCCAGCTGCATCTCGACCGATAGCCTCCGTCGCCTCTGTGTGCTGAAGAAACGCCTCGAACGAGGACATTTGGCAGAGTACCGATGAATAGAAATCCCCAATAAGTTGGTGCGGCCTCTTGGCCATTGTGCTCACCTTTATCTCGGCTGGGAGGGCATGGCGACCCCAGACTATCGCATCCACAGTTTGGTCAGTTTTCTGTGGTCGGGTGTCTACTAGAGCGGCAATCGGGGATGTCGGGTGAGGCCGAGCACATTTTGTAGGCCTCTCCTCCGACTGGTCGGCTTGAAGCGTGGCCGCCGTCACCTGTTCGGGGATGTCTTCCACGTGGTGGGCCCGCTTCTCTAGGAAAGATGCTAACTTCTTGCCCCTCGGCAGCACCTTGCTGCGAGCTAGCTCACTAAGAGAAGGCCCCTTCCGCGCCTTCTAGGCCGATGAAACTTCTTTGTCGGCCATCGCTGTCAAGGAAAAAGAATAGTGTCAGAACCGCAGACTTCGTAAACCAACCGAAAGTCTATCGAGGGTGCGATGACCTTGAGTGCCCTCGGCGATCAGCTTGAACAACTTCTCAGATGGCTCGAACAGGTCGGGCGGCTCCACTGCCTGCAGGGGCTCAAAATCCGAGAGCTTGGAAGCACTAAGCTTCGGCGATCCAAACGCCTTGTCTTGGATATTAATTGCCGACCATGTGGTCGGGAAAGGCCATCCCGAGGCGCAATGAATGAAAACAAAGTTCCTCTTCCAGTTGTGGACAGAGGATGGCATTCGGCCGAGAATCTGCCGACCTGACCTGGCTGCAAAGTACAGCCAATCCCTGAAGGCCTTGATAGAAAAACAATCGAAGAAGAGGCACAAGTTCGGAGGGACCTCGGCCATGACACATATCGCTAAGAAACCCACAATCGACCTCCAGAAGTTGGGTGTCAACTGCGAAGGAGCGATTCCTAGCTCGAGGAGCAAGAAAATGGTGAAGGGGTGGAATGGGAATCACAAGCCGGCTCAGACATCTTCAGAGTAGAAGCAGACTCCCCCCTCCATGGTATAGTGGGCTTGGAGTTGCCTGTTGGAGTAGATAGTAGCATCAATGGGGAGGACCAGTCCTGGGTGGGTCTCCAGCCAACAGAAGTTGTCGGGGTCGGTCTCACACCTGGCTTCGACCACGTTGTTGGCTTGATGACGTGAACTAGAAGTGTGATCCGAGGGCACCCAAGGAACATATTTTCCGGGACTGACCTCCAGGATAAAGGCGTCCTCAGTAGGGCCAGATACAAGGGTCTCAGGTTGGGCATTCTTACTGGTGGTCCTATTGGTATTGGAAGAAGAAGATGTGGAGGACGAGGAAGAGCTCTCGAAAGGAGAACCTCCCGGGACATCCACCCCGGGACGAGGTTCGGAAGAAGAAGATCTAGAAGAGGAACGGTTCATTGCTTACCTCAGAAGGAAGCAAGCAGTGAATAGGCCGACGAATGGCTTAGGACGTCGGAGCGAGGATCGTCGGATGCTCGGCAGGTCGTCGGCTGGTCGCCTGGATGGTGCACGCGCGAAGAATTAAGGGTGCTCTTTGAGCGAAACCGCTATTATGGCCAGCAGGTACAACGCGTAACAGTGCTTCGCTGGTGCCATTAAACCTCGCACGACAGGGCAGTGTTAGCATCAAAAGCAGACACCATCAAAAACAGACACCATCAAAAGCAGTGTCAAATCACCTAGGATTCCTACACAACCGTGGGCAACCCTGTGGCAAGGTGGCGACATGATGAAGCAGCTTCACCTCGGGGCAACAGCTTGTCCCGATGTGAAGTTGGGGGGCCAATGATACGGGTCATTCCTGGTCGACATCTGTTCCCCGAGCTTTCCCCCAATCCGACCCTAGATGTCAGCTTTTTCCCGAGCAGGGCTCGGTCTATCCGACCTGCGGGCGTCCAGTCATAGTAGGGCAAGGGAGTTGTCCATGGAAATGGCTTGGTCAGCTCCGCATTCGGAGGCGGGACTCTCGAAAAACGTCCCGCTCCACCGCGCAATGACAGCGAGCTACCTTTTCCTGCACTCTTAGGCACGACAATCATGGACACAGAGGTAGCCTCGGTAATCTCGTAGACCATCTTCGGCGCAGGCTCCATAAATAGAAGTTATGGGGGGTTACAGTTGTCAGAAGAATATCCTAACCCTATAAAAGAAGCCTAAACGTTCTATCAAAAGGTACGCAACTTCTAGTCTCGGAACTCTCTTTCTCCGACCTCCCGAGCTGACTTGATCGTCGGAGTCTCTGCCTACTGAGGCCCCTCGGTGGTCCTGCAGGTCGGAGTTCAGCATCGCGCCATCATCCCTTGGGAGCTGCTCGGCCTGAGCCGACCTCTTTGTTCTAACAACAACATAGATAATACAAAACTATGCTCTTATTAGTTGAACAATGGTATTCACCTCCCATTCGCCATTACAGACATTGTGATGCACTCAACAACTAAATTTTTAGCTGGTGATGGTGATCTGATGGCAGGCGTGCTTGCTGTAAAGGGAGAAATGTTATCCTCATCACTATAATTTTCCGTACAAATTCTTATATCTGAATGAGTTTATATCTTGCAAAAATGTCATTTTCAATAACACTTATAGCATTTTTACGCCGTATCTGGTATTTATCTACAATAACTCTGCTGCAGCTGAGCCAAAGATAAAAACCAGACTGAGAACAATTTGATTAGGTATGAGAACAGTTCGTAGCTTCTTTGGGTAACAAAATTCTTTTACTTTTGGTTTCTGCATGTTTTATGAGGAATACATCTATGGTATATGTCTATATTTTGTATTTTTTTTCTTACTAAAGATCATTTTTATACATTGTTTAAATTATGCACAAATTTTTGCTTTGGTAAGTGGGGTCGACCTCATGTTTCAACTGAGGTCAACCTCAAAAGAAAACATGTCTTCAGGGTGTAATGGGGTCGACCCCATGGTTCTTCATGGGTCGACCCTGCATTCCTGTATTTTGGTTCTGAGAAGTGGGGTCGACCTCATGTTTCAACTGAGGTCGACCTCAGAAAAAAATATGGTGCAATGGGGTCGACCCCATGGTTTTTCATGGGTCGACCCTGCATTCATGTATTTTGGGTTCTAAGTGTTCTGTCGGTTTTAGGATGGATTTATTTCGTTGTTAATCTGCCACAATTTTATGTGGTGGAATTTTTTTTTATTTTTTTTATTTTGAAAAATTATTGGGGATGGCTGGTCAGCCGTCCCTAATAATCTTATTGGGGACGGCTGATGAGTCGTCCCTAGTAAGATTATTGGGGACGACTGACTAGTCGTCTCTAATAATCATATTAGAAACGGCTGATGAGTCGTCCCCAATAAGATTATTGGGGGCAATTGACCAGCCGTCCCCAATAAATTTATTGGGGATGACTTTTCGTTCATCTCCAATAACTTATTGGGGATGACTGCACAGTCATCCCTAATAATATTATTGGGGATGAGTTGTCGGCCGTCCCTAATAATTTTATTAGGGACGACTTTTCTTCAGTCGTCGCCATTGTATTGGCGACGGGTTTATTGGGGACGACTTTGCGACGGTTGGAAAGCCGTCCCCAATAATTTTTTGGGACTGCTTAATGACTTTTGGCGACGGCTCTCAATCATCGCCAATAACCTATTTTCTACTAGTGAAAAATGATTCAAATCCCTCTCTTATGCCCAAGTTAGAAACCAAGTAACAATATTAATAGGGAAGATTCAAAGAACGAGTTGAGCGAATCACATGAAAATATTGAGAAGATGTTAGGAACCAGTTGTACTTTTTCAAAATCTAGGCATTGAGATAGATGATGTCTTTTCTCTTAAACCGATCCAATTCTTTGTGGAATCTAATATGAGACTAAATCAATAGCAATTTTAGCTGGGTAAAGGGCCTCATTCTCCCTCTTAGGATACTCACATCTAGTGGCGGACCTAGAATTTTCGTTCAGTGGATGCACCCTTAGACGTATTTTCTTGATCCAGTGGAGTCACTAATGTGAAAATTTACATCACTAATAAAAAAATTTCAATCCAGTGGGGTCACAGGACCCCACTGGCTCCAAGGTGGCTCTGCCACTGCTCACACCATCTATTTTGTAATAATACCTCCCCCTTTACAAAGGCCGTCGCCCTCGTCAGTTAGGTGCCGATCAGAGTTACGTCTGTTCATGCGCAATAGATAAAGAATGTATTGATATGTCACATCAGATCGACCAAAAATTGGGTTCAAACAAATAGTTTTGGGAAGAACAAATGATTCCTAACAAATGACACCTAACTCTAATTTTTGTCAATTTTATATAACGTATCAATACATACCTTTTACCTGTTGCGTATGAATGTGCGTAATTTTGATCGGCCACTAACCACTCATCGGCTTTGTAATGAAGATGGTATTATTATGAGGTGGATGATGTGAGTATCTAAGAGAGAGTGTGAAGCCCTCAACTTAAGTAAAATTGTTAGTGACTTTATTCTCATATTATATTTCACAAAGAATTGAACCAATTTAAAAGAAAATGAATCTTTTATCTCAATATCTAAATTTTAAGAAGGACAAATGATTTTACTATCATAAGATATATATATATATATATATATATATATATATAATAGTGGTCTTGGGTCGGCCATAAATAGACGTCGGTCTCTACTGTGTTTAGATCTTAAATTGGGGGCAAGCGGGCCTCGCTTCGATGGAATTACCTTTCTTGAGAACAAGGTTCCCGATCGATGGCCACGGGGGAAGTAGAGAGTCTGATCTGACCCACACTCGTGCTTCACTGTCGCGGCATAAATAATTTTATTGGGGTTCCTCAAACTCCTCTGTGGAGAGTTAGGGCCGTTCAATCTCTTATCTTCAGGAGCCTCCGGAGAGTTCGGGGTCTCGTTTCTTGGTCGCAAACGACTCTTCGGCCAAACGTAGGTTCTCCTCCCTCAAACCCTAAAAAAGATCAATAACGCGCGCGCCTTAATACGATAAATGTTTGTTCTACACCTCACGCACATATCCGTTTTTATGCCTGGCCAATATATATGAGGGACATATTACATTTATTTGTGCATTGACCAATGGACATGACACATCCGCTGTAATACTACCCTCTTCGGCGCACACATGCGATCATTCGCGTCTCTCATTTTTGCCGTTTTTCTTCATCCTGAGAATAAAACATATGCAGAGATTAATTAACAAAAAAAAGAAATAAACGTTACGCAATCTTTTCCTTTTCCATCATTACTTTTGTCTTTAGTCCCGTTAATTGTGCTCCACTCATTTATCATATGTATAGGCATATATCTGCTTCGTTACTGAGGCACGTAACGTAGGTAGCTGCGCTGAAATTAATTTGAGAAAGAGCAAGACGACCCAGATCAAAATATGTGCGTGTTTCTGCTCTTTTTTTTTTCTTTTTTTGCCCTTTTGCAAGAGCAAGGAAAACGACTAATTATAGGCGGAGTTCACATGGGACGAGACGACCCTCTTCCGGCGGTGGCTGCCGTCGTATGCGGACGGTTTTGCTGCGACTGGCTTATCGGGTCCGTACGGTGCTGGTGCTGGAGCTGTGGGCGGCCCTGCAGCTGACCCTTTCGGCGGCAAAGCTGACGGCTGCCACCGCTTGAAGAGGGTTGTCCATCCCCCTTTTATTATAGTCTTTTGGCTAGCGTGGGTAGAGTGTCTCCCCGCCGGATAAGGATAACCTCGAGTCACACTTCAAAGATCAAAATTCCATCTTTATCCTTTTCTTATTCATCCGTATACGACAAGGAGATTAACCGTTTTTATCTTGAATTCATTTACTTTTAAAATTGTTACGACAGATATTAGGATGGGAGAGAAAACTTACGTCTTTTAAAGATCATTTATTTTTCAACTGCACTTTTAATCAAACAATTTGGAAATAATTAGTGGCCCGGTTTGAAATTACATTGCATCGTACATTTGTTGGAAGCTACAGCTTAATTTGTCACGGCCAACAGTGCTTAATTACTAAACAGCTCATTCGTCTAATCCTCGGAGTATCAAGTTGGTGGAACTTTGTTCCTGAATCTTTGAAGGTTCCTCCGTGATCCGAGTTGGTGCTGTTGTTAATTCATATCTTTTATGTTGGAGGAGAGGAAGTGTTGGATCTAGATGAAACTTTAGATGTTCAAGAATGGGATGAATATGACTTCTTACATTATTAAAAATTTATCTGAAAATAAGATAACACTAGATAGTATCGTTAATACTCAGTATAATGTGTGTAAAACAAGTGAAAACTTGACGGAAATAATCACTCAAAGTGCACAAAAAATTTATCCTGATTCGGACCTCTTTCCAATCAGGAGTCTTACATCCAATCCTCAAGTATCCTTTGGGATTTCTACTATCTGTCAAGAACACTTGACATTCTCTCCACTGAGAGATATTACATCCACTTACCCACAAGTATGTCTTTCATTCACAGAGAGGTATTACAACTTCCTACCGTAGTAGGCCCCCCTTCGAAAACGGCAACTAGGGGAACAAACCTCCTACTAGTTTTTAAAACGAATGAAACAAGTGTATCTATTTAGAAAATAAGCAAACACAGGAGATCGGGAAGAGATTATAAATGTGATTGAATACTCTAACTCTTTCTGACTATGAGGGTGGACAAGAGAAAATCTAGAACAACTAAACACCACCCAAAAACTTCTGAATGCAAGACAACATGGAAGTCGCAGCTTGAACAGATGGCACTCTTGAGATCTTGTGTGCTCTTCTTTTTCTTTCTGAGTGTGGTATGTGGTGATCTCTCTGTGTACTTCTCCTTGTTCTTGTGGTTGTATCACTCACACATATATATGTTTGTATTTCAAACTTCAGCTCCTTATATAACCTTCAGAGTTCTTTTCTCTCGTTGGAAAATAGTCGTTTGAATTTGAACGTTGAATCTTGAGACCGCTTGAGAGGTCCATCATTAGATCTTTGAGTCTTAATGACTTCTAGGCTATATAGATAGCTGCATGGTTCTATTTAGACAGCTTCAATAGATATCTACAAGCACCATATCCATGCAAACTCTTTTCTCTATCTCGTGGTTAGATTTGTAAGGGATATAATAATAATAATAGAAAATAAGAGACAAGTCGTTTGGAAGGGATATCTATCTATTTAGTTCTGTCCTTGAAGAGTACAGAGGTAGGTGTGCATTTAAGGAGGAACGGACTCCTTAAAAACTGGTATGCAGTACATCTGCAAAAAACTTTTCCTTAAAATCTAGAAGCTTGTCAATCTGAAGGATGCTTACAGATGTCTTTGTAAGACACGTAGCTGCCTTCAAAACATTCTATGACACTGAACTCCCGATATGTTCATAATAATAAATATTAAATAAGAGAATAGAGAAGTACGATCTTTATTAGATAGATTATCATTTAGATAGCGGAGAGAATATCAAAGTATAAAACTTGTACACAACTATAAAAGTATATATTGATTTTGTTCATTAAATGATTCCATAAAGGATAAAAAGTTAATCGAAATAATAATACATTAATCATTATGCAAAGAGAACATGTCACACCCCGACGCGGAATATCGGAACGCGAGACAGTTGCAAGAAAAGGGTATAGAGAGAGTACTAGACATCAACCATTGCACAGTGAATAATACTAAAGCAAATTCATTTTATTAATACTTTTTAATGTCTAGTTACAACCACTAATATCAGAGCCAATCTATGGGGCCCGATTACATTGAAAGAAGACAAAAGACTAAACTTCAAACTTAACTACTACAACGCTAAACATAGTAATAGGACACTAGACTTTCCAAATATAGACTTTCCAAGAACAGCACAATTGTCGAGAATAGCACAATAATAGCAAGATAGCACAATGTCAAGTATAGCAAGATGGCCATAGTACAAATAGCACAACGAGTATAACATAGCACAACGAGTATAGCATAGCACTTTGTTGTCAATGGACAATGAGAGAACATAGCACTTTTGATTGTCATTTAGATAGTCATGATAGATAGCACTTGAGTGTAATGCAAAACACTCTGATCATTTAACTCCCATGGGCACTAGCATTTTCGGGCGCACATCCCAGAACCAGATCGGGCCCTTTATATATTGCCAGGCATTAGTTATATTGTTTATCTTTAGACGATCAGTCAATGGCCAATATAGAGTACCAAGAAGTAGATGAGAGCACTAGATAAATAGATGAGATAGTAGAGTGAACGTGAATAGACGAGCGAGTAGAGTACAGATGAGAGCTAGTGGACATTGCACATAACGCGTCGAGTAAACAGGCGATAGTAACAGTTACACAACACGTGCACTTGGTGTTGGGAATCAGGTGGAACTCACGACCTTACCACTGGCCATGTTAAGCACAGGTCTAGAGGTCCGACGTGATTCAAGACAAGAGTGATTTTCTAATAGCCGTTAGGACCATATTGATCCCTAATGGGTGTAACAGGTGTTAGGGTACAATCGGTTCGTCGACTATGTGGGAATCCATGGACAGAGGAGACTTACGGAGGCCTTGAATAAAGACTTACTAGTCCGGCAGAAGGAGTTTCCGACGGAGAGTTCGTCCAAGTCAAGAGAGAGTGTATATAGAAATAAGTGCTCGACGTTCTAGAGGAGTTCTAGAACAGTGGAGCGTCGATATCGATATTCCCTAAACATCACGAGAAACGATAGACAAGTATAGGGTAATTTAATTACATAAATTATCAGATGTATTATGAAATAGTTCATGCCAAATTATGCCATAATTGGATGGTTCAAAGTGTGTGTATGTGTCATGAAATTGTAGATAGAAATGATCATGTGCATGTATTTTAATCATACAAAAATATTCAATTTATAACAAGTGTTATTTTCTGTGTGTATGACTGTTAAGCAAGAGTACAATCACTGTAGATAATCAAGCATTGTTGAGACAGGGGTTTATTGCAAAAGAACACAGATCGCGATGTACCCTGATGAGGGTCGCGACGGGTCAACTGAGATTGCGACAGGTACTTGTACGGGTCGCGACAGGCTTAGTCTGGTTGGGTAGCAGATCGCGACGACAGGCCTTGTCGTGATCAAATCATGACAGAGGGCACTGTCGCGACGACCCTTGTGAATGCGGCCTATCGAGCCGTCGCGTTCACAGGGTCTGCGGCCGGGTCCGACAGGTAAAGGACATACATTGGATTGCAGGCCAGAAGTTACCCTATTTGACATAGGGTAGTTCAGAAAATCACAACTAATTGTTTAGTCAACAAAAAATCGTGAAACCAGTTTCAAAATGACCTAGACATGCACGGGTACTTACAATAAATAGGAATTGGAAAACAATCAGGGTTTGGACATGTTTTAAACACGGGTATTCATGATGAACATGGAACAGTACATAGTTGAGATCAACGATTAAATTCGCAAGATAGGATGAATAGAATTTAGGGCTTTTGGGGGAAACAGATGCCTAACATGGATCAATTTCTACAGTAAAAATCTCATGGCATGGGGTGGAGTATACAAGGAGATCAAGAGTTAAGAAGAGGGTTCGGGGTCATGAGAGTTACAGAACATGAAAAATCAAGAACGAAAGATATGCTCGATGGAAAATTATGAAACCAAAGGGCTTTTGTTCCTGATAGACGAGATATCCTACAGAAAAAGTTTCATAGTTTATGCTTATGAGAATGCCTACCTTTGATCATTTTCCTCTTCTAGGGTTAAGACTTGAAGAACTCGGGAAGAACTTGAGAGATCCTTCCTCTCCATGAATTCTCCTCCTCTTGGCCTTTCCTCCTGGTCCAAGAACCTCTTGGCACGAGCTAGGGCTGGCCATGACGGTTTAAGAGAAGTATTTAAGCTTCTCCCTATTCCCTTTCCTAGTTTAAGTCTAATTCCTATTAAATTCCGAATTTTCTATTTCCTCTCCTCTTTTTAAGCAAGAGATCTTCCTATTTGGGTTGGGAGAGAGAGAATTTCGTGGCCAACCCATTAAGGTAGGTTTAGGAATCCAATCCTAATTCAAACTAGCTATTTAATGCATTAAATATCTCTTTTCTATTTTAGTAATATTTTAGGTACAAATTTTGGGTATTTCTCTATTATTCCCCTTTTTAAAATCTCTAATTTTGCCCACTAATTTCTAATGGGTCCATTTAATAAAGCCCATTACTTATTTTCATTTGATGGGTTTTATTTAATTCTCTTTTCTTTAATTATTCTAATTAAATAATATAAATATTGAAAAAAAAAATTCCATAAATTTAGGGTTGATACATCCTCCCCCTCTTAAAAAGAATTTGGTCCCCAAATTCATGTGATCGTTCAGGAGAGAATGTCTTACCGAAAAGAGCGGGGTAGTTCTGTCTGATGATTCCTTCCGGTTCCCAGGTTGCCTCTTCCACCCCACGATTATTCCATAGGACTTTAACCATATGGATGGGACGATTTTTGAGCTGTTGTACCTTCCGTTCCAGTATCTTGACTAGCTTCTCTTCGTACGTCACATCTTTGTTCAATATCAACTTCTCGTGGCGAATGATGTGCGTGGGGTCGTACACATATTTCCTAAGCATGGAAACATGAAACACATTGTGTACACATGATAAATCCGGTGGCAATGCCAGCCGGAATGCAACCTCACCAACCCTTTTGAGTACTTCAAAAGGACCGAAGAATCTAGGGCTAAGCTTTCCCTTTACATTGAATCTTTGGATGCCACGAGTAGGTGACACTTTTAGAAATACATGATCACCCACTTGGAGTTCCAGATCTCGCCTTCTTTTGTCGACGTAGCTCTTCTGTCTGGATTGGACAATTTTGAGCCTGTCTCTGATTACCTGAATGTCCTTTGTGGTACATTGCACCATGTCTGGGCCTAGCCATTGCTGTTCTCCAACCTCATTCCAGCATGCCCCCTACAGTTCCTTCCGTAGAGCGCTTCGAATGGTGCCATCTTAATGCTTGCCTGATAACTGTTGTTATAGGCGAACTCGATCAGTGGTAGGTGCTCATTCCAATAACCTTGAAAATCTATAGTGCAAGCTCTCAACATGTCTTCCACTATTTGGTTGGTTCATTCAATTTGCACATCGGTTTGTGGATGGAATGCGGTACTAAAGTTGAGTTTAGTACCTAGTGCACCTTGCAGTCCTTTCCAAAAATGAGATGTGAGTCTCGGATCTCGATCCGAAACAATAGATGATGGAATGCCATGTAGTCTTACAATCTCCTTGACATATAAGGCAGCTAGTACCTCTACTGACCACTTACTCTTTATAGGCAGAAAGTGGGTGGATTTGGTTAGTCGGTCCACAATGACCCATAAGGCGTTGAGTCCACCACGAGTCTTGGGTAAACCCATGCTGAAGTCCATGTCAATGCTTTCCCATTTCCATTCCGGAATATCTAGCTGTCTGAGTACACCAGCAGGGTGCAGGTGTTCCGCTTTTACTTGTTGGCAAGTAAGGCAGTGAGTGGCATGTTCAGCTACCTCTCTTTTCATGTTCGGCCACCAAAACGTTCTTTTCATATCTTGATACATTTTAGTACTTTCTGGATGAATAGTATACTTTATCTTGTGAGCTTCATCCATTAGTCTTCTCTTTAGTTCTTCATTGTCGGGAACACATGTCCTTGAAAGACAAGCCTTCCGTCTGCAGTCATTGCAAAGTCCGGTCTTTCAGTTGGAGTTTCTTTGACGCGGACTAAGAATGGATCATCGTCTTGTTGAGCTTTGATCTCCTCTAGCAGATCAGATTGAATCTTGATATTGGCAACCAAGACTCGATCGTCTCTATGTTCGATATTTAAGTCTAACTTTGAGAATTGTTCTAGTAGTTGCATCTCTCCAAGGACTAGACTTGAGACAAATGCCATTGGCTTCCTACTAAGAGCATCAGCCACGAAATTTCCCTTTCCTGGGTGGTATTGGATGTGGAAGTTGAAATCTTTCAAGTATTCCAGTCATCTCCTATGTCTCATGTTGAGTTCCTTCTGAGAGAATAAATACTTCGGACTTTTATGATCTGAGTAGACAGTGAATTGCTCGCCATATAGATAGTGTCTTCAAATCTTCAAGGCGAAGACCATGACAACCAGCTCGAGATCATGTACAGGGTAGTTGACTTCATGTGTCTTCAGTTGTCTTGAAGAATAGGCGATGACCTTCTCCTTTTGCATGAGTACACATCCTAGCCCGATTCCTGAGGCATCGGTTTAGACAGAGAACCCTTCTCCCTCAAATGGCAGAGCGAGAACAGGTGCTGAGGTAAGACAGTCCTTGAGGGTTTGGAAACCTTTCTCACACTCTTCACTCCAGGAGTATGGATTCTCCTTTCATGTCAGACGCGTGAGAGGAACAGCGATCCTTGAGAAGTCCTTGATGAACTGCCTGTAGTAGCCAACCAGTCCTAGGAAGGTTCTTATCTCAGTGACATTAGTTGGTCTCTCCCAGTTGAGTACAGCTTCGACTTTGGAGGGATCAACAGAGATGCCGTCCTTTGAGATGACATGGCCCAAGAAGGATACTTCTTCGAGCCAGAATTCACACTTGCTAAGATTTGTGTACAGCTGGTTGTCTCGCAAAACTTGTACTTCTGTCTTTAGGTGTTCTTCATGCTCTTCCTTGGTCTTGGAGTATATGAGGATGTCATCGATAAAGACGACCATGAACTTGTCGAGGTATGGCCGATATATGTTGTTCATGAGTTGCATAAAGGCTGCAGGAGCATTGGTTAGACCAAAAGGCATAACGACGAATTCATAATGTCCATACCTACTCCTGAAAGCCATTTTGAAAATATCGTCACCCTTGACCCTCATTTGGTGATAGCCACATTGAAAATCGATCTTGGAGAAATATTGCACTCCAGAAATTTGGTCGAATAGTTCATCGACCCTAGGCAATGGGTATTTGTTCTTGATGGTAAGCTGATTGAGTTGTCGATAGTCGATGCACAACCTCATCGATCCATCTTTCTTCTTTACGAATAGTACAGGTGCTCCCCATGGGGAAGTACTTGGTCTGATGAACCACTTTTCTAATAACTCCATCAGTTGCGCCTTCAATTCCTTCAGCTCGGTAGGTGACATCCGGTATGGTTGACGCGATACCAGTGCGGCTCCAGGAATCAACTTAATGGCGAAGTTGGCATCTCGTTCAGGGGGAATCCCTGGCAGGTCTTCGGGGAATACATCTGGGTAGTCCTGTACTATATGTATGTCTTCTATCTTGGAACCCTTCTTTTCCACTACTACGGCTGCTAGGAAAGCAATACAGCCTTTTCTCATCATGTTGTGGGCTTTTATGGCGGAGACTAGAGACATTCGTCTCTTATGTCTAATTCCGGAGAAAGCCAGTTTAGGAAAGTCACTAAAGGTAACCTTCCCTTTCTTACAGTCGACACTTGTCCCATATGCGGACAACCAGTCGGATCCCAAAATTACATCATAGCCTTCCATGGACATACACACCAGGTCGACTTTTAGGTTATGGTCTCCGATCATTACATAGGCCGAGGGAAAGTATTTGTTCAATTTCTCCTTTTCCCCTAGTGGTGTTGTGATAGAGAACTCACAACCCATGGATATAGGTTTAGCATTCACAGTATCAGCAAAGTTTCGAGATATAAATGAATGAGTGGCTCCAGTATCAAATAAAACGAATGATGATAATGAGAAAACTTGAAGGGTACCTTCTACCACGCCACCCTCTATAGAAGGTTCCTCATCATGTAGGGCTTACAGTCGGCCCTGTTTCTTAGGCGCATTAGGGCGCCTTTCATTCTCTTTCAGTAGCGGGCACTCAAGGATACGGTGCTCGCGACTTCCGCAGTGTAGACATGCGCCGAATTTCCTTCAGCATTCATCAGCCGTGTGACCAGGCTTGTCACAGTGTTTGCAGTGGCTCTTTTTTGGAGTGTTGGGTACGAAAACCTTGGGTTTCCTTTCTTAGCTAGATCCCTCCGTGATGTTGAAGGGACGCTTCTTGCTGTTGGTAGACTTAGCAGATGCCTGACCCGAGGTCACTTCCTACTTGACGAACTTCCCTTTGATACGGTCGGTGAAGTCCGTAGCATCTTCTAGCAGCTGAGCCCTCTTCACCATCTCGGCATAGGTCGGGATGTCAAACGGTGCGAGTTGAGTGATGTAGTGGGGCTTAAGGCCATTTAGGAAGCGCTTAGCCTTCATCCTTTCGGTGTTCACCAGATGTACAGCATAGCATGCCAGTCTAGAGAACTGGGCTTCATATTCGGCCACAGTCAAGCTCTGCTGTTTAAGAGCAGTGAATTCCACAGCCTTCCTTTCTTAAACATGCTCGGAGAAGTATTTGGAGTTGAATGCTTCTTTAAACTTGTTCCAGGTCAATTGCCCATTCTCTCTAGTAGCTTCCACTGACTCCCACCAGGCGCGGGAGTCCTTCTCCCGTTGGAACGTGGCAAGTAGCAGCTTATCCCCCGCTGCACATTGCATGACACGGAAAATTCTTTCCATCTCTTGGAGCCAATGCTCAGCTTCATCCGGATCCGTGGATCCACTGAACCTAGGTGGGTTCAGACTTCTGAAGTTGCGATGCAGGTCGCTTGCACCACGATTGCCACCTCCTTGAGTGGCTTGCACAATGGCGCGAGTCAGTTCTTGGATGGTTTGTTGCATAACCCTCATTTGAGCACGTTTGGCAGTCATCTTGATTGCTTGGTTCCTAGAAAAATAACTTACCGTTATGATACTGATGTGAAATTTAATTTATGCGTGTGTGTGTTTATTTTTGCTAGTTACCCTTGGCTCTAACCACAACTCACATTGGTAGGATAATTGACTCTAGTCGAGGCAGGTTAACCTAGATCATCCTGTACTAAGAATAACCTAGGCTCTGATACCACAAAACTGTCACGCCCCGACGTGGAATATCGAAACGCGATGCAGTTGCAAGAAAAGGGTATAGAGCGAGTACTAGACATCAACCATTGCACAATGAATAATACTAAAGCGAATTCATTTCATAAATACTTTTCAGTGTCTAGTTACAACCACTAATATCAGAGCCAATCTATGGGGCCCGATTACATTGAAAGAAGGCAAAAGATTAAACTTCAAACTTAACTACTACAACGCTAAACATAGAAATCGGACACTAGGGTACTCATGACATCACTCCAGGTCGTTCCCTTCCTCGTGAGTGTATGGTTCATCCTCGGTCTCACCTGAGAACACAACGACAAATAACGCAGGGTGAGCGAACATCGCCCAGTAGGACTTAAATCTCAGGCTCAAGCAGGCTTTAAGTAAGTAATGCATTAAAGGCAGAGTAACTAATGATAGAGCGAGAGAGAGTGTCAAGTAAAATATAGCAGGACAGTACATGAACGAAATAGCAAGATTTTCCAAATATAGACTTTCCAAGAATAGCACAAGTGTCGGGAATAGCACAATAATAGCAAGATAGCACAATGCCAAGTATAGCAAGATGGACATGGTACAAATAGCACAACGAGCATAGCATAGCACAACGAGTATAGCATAGCACTTTGTTGTCAATGGACAACGAGAGAACATAGCACTTTTGATTGTCATTTAGATAGTCACGATAAATAGCACTTGAGTGTAATGCCAAACACTCTGATCATTTAACTCCCATGGGCACTAGCACTTTCGGGCGCACATCCCAGGACCAGATCGGGCCCTTTATATATTGCCAGGCATTAGTTATATTGTTTATCTTTAGACAATCAGTCAATGGCCAATATAGAGTACCAAGAAGTAGATGAGAGCACTAGATGAATAGATGAGATAGTAGAGTGAATGTGAATAGACGAGCGAGTAGAGTACAGATGAGAGCTAGTGGACATTGCACGTAACGCGTCGAGTAAACAGGCGATAGTAACAGTTGCACAACACGCGCACTTGGTGTTGGCAGTCAGGTGGAACTCACGACCTTACCACTGGCCATGTTAAGCACAGGTCCAGAGGTCCGACGTGATTGAAGACAAGAGTGATTTTCTAATAGCCGTTAGGACCATATTGATCCCTAATGGGTGTAACAGGTGTTAGGGTACAACTGGCTCGTCGACCATGTGGGAATCCATGGACAGAGGAGACTTACGGAGGCCTTGAACAAAGACTTACTAGTCCGGCAGAAGGAGTTTCCGACGGAGAGTTCGTCCAAGTCAAGAGAGAGTGTATATAGAAACAAGTGCTCGACGTTCTAGAGGAGTTCTAGAATAGTGGAGCGTCGATATCGATATTCCCAAAACATCGCGAGAAACGATAGACAAGTATAGGGTAATTTAATTACATAAATTATCAGATGTATTATGAAATAGTTCATGCCAAATTATGCCATAATTGGATGGTTCAAAGTGTGTGTATGTGTCATGAAATTGTAGATAGAAAAGATCATGTGCATGTATTTTAATCATACAAAAATATTTAATTTATAACAAGTGTTATTTTTTGTGTGTATGACTGTTAAGCAAGAGTACAATCACTGTAGATAATCAAGCATTGTTGAGACAGGGGTTTATTGCAAAAGAACCCAGATCGAGACGTACCCCGATGAGGGTCGCGACGGGTCAACTGAGATTGCGACAGGTACTTGTATGGGTCGTGACAGGCTTAGTCTGGTCGGGCAGCAGATCGCGACGACAGGCCCTGTCGCGATCAGATAGCGACAGAGGGCGCTGTCGCGATGACCCTTGTGAACGCGGCCTATCGGGCCATCGCGTTCACAGGGTTTGTGGCCGGGTCCAACAGGGAAAGGACATACATTGGATTGCGGGCCAGAACTTACCCTATTTGACACAGGGTGGTTCAGAAAATCACAACTAATTGTATAGTCAACGAAAAATCATGAAACTAGTTGCAAAATGACCTAGACATGCATGGGTACTTACAATAAATAGGAATTGGAAAACAATCAGGGTTTGAAGATGTTTTAAACATGGGTATTCATGATGAACATGGAACAGTACATAGTTGAGATCAATGATTAAATTCGCAAGATAAGATGAATCAAATTTAAGGCTTTTAGGGGCAAAAGATGCCTAACATGCAACAGTTTCTATAGTAAAAATCTCGTGGCATGTGGTGGAGTATACAAGGAGATCAATAGTTAAGAAGAGGGTTCGGGGTCATGAGAGTTGCAGAACATGAAAAATCAAGAACGAAAGATATGCTCGATGGAAAATTATGAAACTAAAGGGCTTTTGTTCCTGATAGACGAGACATCCTACAGAAAAAGTTTCATAGTTTATGCTTGTGAGAATGCCTACCTTTGATCGTTTTCCTCTTCTAGGGTTAAGACTTGAAGAACTCGGGAAGAACTTGAGAGATCCTTCCTCTCGACGAATTCTCCTCCTCTTGGCCTTTCCTCTTGGTCCAGGAACCTCTTGGCACGAGCTAGGGCCGGCCATGAGGGTTTAAGAGAAGTATTTAAGCTTCTCCATATTCCCTTTCCTAGTTTAAGTCTAATTCCTATTAAATTCCGAATTTCCTATTTCCTCTCCTCTTTTTAAGCAAGAGATCTTCCTATTTGGGTTGGGAGAGAGAGGATTTTGTGGCCAACCCATTAGGGTAGGTTTAGGAATCCAATCCTAATTCAAACTAGCTATTTAATGTATTAAATATCTCTTTTCTATTTTAGTAATATTTTAGGTACGAATTTTGGGTATTTCTCTATTATTCCCCTTTTAAAATATCTATTTTTGCCCACTGATTTCTAATGGGTCCATTTAATAAAGCCCATTACTTATTTTCATTTGATGGGTTTTATTTAATTCTCTTTTCTTTAATTTTTCTAATTAAATAATATAAATATTTAAAATTTTTTTCCCATAAATTTAGGGTTGCTACAAAACATCAGTCATTACGAAAATCAAGTACAATTGATAACAGAAGTCGATTCCTCACTTCGACTTTCTAGGAGTCGGAGTAGGACCAGTTCAACAATCGATATAATAGCAATCGATATATATATATATCTATATATATAACAATTGATGTGAGACTTCGATTGTAGAGCAATCGCAGTGAGACTTTGACTGATGATCTTTATTAGTCAATCGATATCTAACTTTAACTTCAATGGAGTCGTAGTGAGACTTCGAATGATGATCTTTATACGTCAATCGATATCTAACTGCGACTTTGCAGGAGTACCAGTTTGTTCATCAATCAATATCACACTTCGACTTCCCGGGAGTTGGAGTAGATAGCATACTTAGACTTCACGGGAGTCATAGTGAGACTTCAAATGATATTAAATGTTAAATGCAACTTATTGTCGTAAATTTGAGAATGAGTCAAAGACTCATTATTACATGTAAATAATATGTCACGCTCCGTTGCAGAATTTTGGCATGCGTAGTTGTATTCAGATCATAAATAGAGCAAATATATAAAGAAGGAGATGACAATACTAAAACCATAAGCCAATATTAACTCAAATAGCAACTCCTTATTACATCATTAAAACATCAGAGCCAATCATAGGGCCCATTGTTCAAGTACAGGACAGACTTAAATAGAATAACCTACTACAGACTCTATCATACTCTAAGAGTTCTATGCCATGGCTGCATGATGATTGGGGTGCTCTTTACTCTTGCCCTTCCCCTTTAGTATCCACATGCTCATCATCACTTCCTGAAAATGTTTAGGAAAGCAGGTGTGAGTGCGCTAACGCCTAGTAGGATTTACATCTCATGGTACGAACAATGATATAAATAATTAACATTTTTAAGAAGTAAAATTTCTACAGTGAACAACATGACAAGACATGCATGGCACTACATACAAGGTCAATGGATAACAATGTAGACTAAATTGCATATGAATCATGTAATGACTTTCATAAGTAGTACATAACGAGTCAAGAGTGAGATTGTATCACATAAACAAGAACTGGCTTGTAGCGCCCCGAAAATTTAAATGATTGAAAATTAAGGAAAATAGCAAATAAATAAAAATGTCTAATAGAAAAAAATAAAAGTCATAACTAGAATTCCCACATGTGGAATTAAGCATTTAAAATATATTGGGTTAAGACAACTCTAAATGGGCCAAAGATCAAAACCCAATAGCAATAAACCCCAAAAATTCGTAATCATAAATATGCAAAAAAATAGGAAAGGGCAAATTAGGGTTAAATCATGGGTGATTAGCCATGGATGGTAATAAAAATCATGCCTAGCCATGATGGGAAGTTCCTACTGACATTCCTACTTCAATTGGGAGGAGAATCCCCAAAGCAAGCAAGGGGCCAAGCCAAAACCGCAGCCCTCTTTCCTAGTCTTGTTAGAACTTGAAATTAAACCCTAATCATATAAATAATCATCCTAAAACTAGTTGGGAAGGTTTACAATCGAGTTGGGGTCGTGTGGAGGCGAGCTAAGGCACTAGAGGGGGAGGAGAACGGCCAAGAATCGGAGCTTCTTCCCCAACCATCCTCTGCTGCGACCTGTGCTTTAACCTGACTTAGAACTACACAAAAGTATGTGATCTCGGGCTTAACCTAAATGTTGCACATATCATTGGAAAGATCATCGAGTCTAGTTTCATTTGAATGCATACTTTCCCCAATTTCCATGCACCATGTGAGTCGTATTAAGCATTTTCCAAGAGTCGCGCAAAGACAGGGCTTTATGTGTTCTTCATGTGTTTCACATAAATCGAGGCCAAATTGGGTCAAATCAAAATGGTAATTTTCTTCTGCTCGATGTCCTTGACACTTTTTATGTTTAGAGTCTTGTCTAAATGCCGCTAGATTTCAAGTTATAAGTCTATCATGAAGGATTGTCACGTTTTTTCTGGTTTTTGGGCAAGATCCAAGAACGCGACGACACCAGACGTCGCGATTCTTGTTGCATGAACGCGACGTACATGTATGTCGCGATTCAGTAAAAGGCAACATACCATTCCGTCGTAATTTGAAGTCTGACCAGTCAACCCTGACGCATGAAACTGTGCACCGCATGGGTTTCAGCGCCCTTCTTGAACGCGACAGCAGATGTCGTCGCGATTTGGACTTTTTCCTGCTCAAACATTTTTTGCCTATTTTTATATTCGGATTTTAAAATCAACTCTTGAACACGACGTAGGAGAATGTCGTGATTCAAAGGTCGTCGCGACATATCGACTTGTCGCGTTATGAATGCGACGGGTTCCTGTTTAGACAATCGATGTGGCAATCGATTCCCGACCGAAAACGCGATGATATGTCCCGTCGCGATTATGAATGCGACGGGTAGGTTCGTCGCGATTTATCTACTTGTTATAGAACCGTGACTTCACTGTGTATGGCCCTTTGATGTGCGACGATTGTGTCCGTCGTGATTTAAAGACGAACCCGAGACTATTTTAAGGAGCTATTTGGTCTACTATATGCATGTCTTTATGTCATATCACGTCATGTAGCTAGTCAATGGCCTAAAAGTGATCAACCTACATGAAATCATAAGAATTTGAATACCTATTCTAAGTGTTAATGATTGATTGATGTCATCTACCATGGGATCATGTGATTGATATTTGTTATGTCCATATTCTGACTTGTCTATTACTGAAATGTGATATATGTTAAAAGTACAACCATGTGATAGATTGAATTGCCTACATGTCATGCATGTTTGTTATAAGCTTTCTGCCTTGTTTCAAACTGATGGATTGTGGATTGAGACACACTTTACACGTCACATTGCACTTATAGGCAGCCCTTTCTTGAAGGATTGGAAACTCACGGCCGGTCTCTCTTATGACCTCTGTAAATCTCCGTACTCCATGGATTCCCTCATGGAGACCGCGTTGGTTGTACCAATGAAGTACCCGGAAGATAGAATGCACTTCTCTTCTTATCATCTTCTCGTGAGAGTGATTTGACATTGAAACTAAGCCATTAAGTGTAAAGATTGAACTAATGAGATTAAGCCGTTATGCTGCTGAAATTAATCTGGATCATGTCCCCTTGCCTTGTTCTCTATAATCTTTGGCATGATCTTTAGTGCTTACTGTCTATTGCTTGGAAAATCATATTGGCCATAAATGAATGAATGGAATTACAAGAAACTATTGAAATTTCGGTTCATAACTATGCCTGTGCAAATAGGGCCCAGTCTGGTCCTAGGAGGAGCACCCGAAATACTTATAAATCGCGAGAGTATATGATCCATTGAGGTGTCTGGCAATCACCTAATTGAATGCAAAATTGATCTGGGTAATTTCCACACTGTTATTGAGCGATTGAATGATTGATTGAACTGTTATATGTGAAATGGGCAAATCTATTGTACATGCCATCGTTATTCCCTATATGTCATTGTCCATTGGAATTCTATGGAATTCAACTTGTGATATCCATTGCATGCTACATGCTATTGAATCTCCTCTACATGTCAAGTGATCGTACTGTCATCATTATCATTGATAATCGTTCTGTACTACATGAGAACTGTCATGAATGGTTACTGAACCATCATTGTACATGTTATAGCTTGAAATAGTTTCCATCATTATTGACATGAGCATTGCATGATAGTATTGCCACTGTTAACATGTTAATTACATAAAGCATGCCCGCACTATGAGATATAAATCCTACTGGGCGCTAGTGCACTCACACCTGCTTTCCTTAATATTTTCAGGTAATGATTATGAAGAGCTTGAGAATGATGGGACTGGGGACGAGTGATGAGCTGCTCAAGTGTACCAGTCTATTTAGCACGTTAGCCATTAAAGTTTAGAGTTCATAGAGTCTATAATAGTTAGGTTTAATTTCTTGAAGTCTTATGTACTTGAGATACAATATTGGGCCCTGTTATTGGCTCTGATGATGTAAGGTTTTAAATTAGTTGAATGGAAATGAAATAAAGGTTATTTGGCTGACAATCTTATTGTCTCACATCTTGTGTTACATTTAGTTGCTACTCTGAATTACTCGACTGTGATACGCACACTTGTATCGCTCATGCTCTCGACGTTTATTTTCCACTGCTAAATGTCGGGTCATCAGATAACAGTGTAAACTAAATTGCATACGAATCATGTAATGACTTTCATTAGTAGTACATAACGAGTCAAGAGTGAGATTGTATCACATAAACAAGAACTAGCCATATTCACAAATAACACATATTCACATAATTAGATGTATCATATCAAATGAAGGCACATTCGCGAATCTTGCACACATGCCCGTGCCATGCCACGCACCACAAGTCTATCCTCATGTGGTTAATAAGTATGTTGGGGTGCTCCTCCCCATGACTAGACAGAGCCCCTTATTTGCACAGGCATTGGTTATTGGACAGAAGTCCCACATTGTGCCGATCAAACATATACATAATATGGCTACAGATTTCAAAGACAAGCACATAGTAATAAGGACATGATTGTTTATGGAGTTCAAAGATATGGCAATAGCTCGAGAGATTAATCCGGACAGTATACGACTTATTTTTAGGCTCTCACATTTCTTTTCTCTCTCTAGGCTGACCTAGAGAAAGAAGCTTTGGTCCCTTCTTGGTCGCCCACCCCTCTCTTGGGGTTGGCGGCCATGGCTGCCCCTGGGGGGGGGCTACTATGTCCCCTTCTCCCCCTGTTGTTCCTCTTGGTTAGACTGGGCTCTATGTCCAGCGCATCACTTCT
The DNA here is from genome assembly GCA_014218235.1 of Colocasia esculenta. Taxonomy (NCBI): domain Eukaryota; kingdom Viridiplantae; phylum Streptophyta; class Magnoliopsida; order Alismatales; family Araceae; genus Colocasia; species Colocasia esculenta. The sequence continues at coordinate 127,189,446 of CM024753.1, read as the reverse complement.
GCTGCTACTATTCCTGTTTGGTGCTACCCCTAATGCAGCCTGTTGCGCCCCTGCTCCAGATGTCTTGGGCGTCTTAGCCACACCTGCCCTTGGGTGCGATCCTCCTCCAACCAGTGGACCTACTGTGACTGGAGCTACTTCTTCCCCACCTGTGGCCCCCATATCCTTTTCACAAGTTGTCTTGTGCTCTCTCATGTTGTCGGTGCTGCCTCTGTCTATTCACCCTCCAGCTCGCACAGATCTGGGTGAACCAGCTACCTTCTTCACCCTTGAAGAAATCAAAACCTCCTGTTCGCCTCTGGATTTTGCTGTCATTGCTAGGACCCCTATGGGCTGCCCTCCCTTCTAAGAGATCAGGTCCCACCTACTGTAACAATTCGTTTTCTTGAAGGATTTCATCATTAGCACCCTGGACAATCGACACCTTCTCATTAGATCTCTGCATCAGGATGATTACCTTCAGGTTGTTCTGAAGGAATCATTGTTCATCCAGGGCCGCCCCTTCAGATTTTCCAAGTGGTCTGTCAACTTTTCCCCTAAAGAAGATTCCCCTCTTGTTCCAGTTTGGTTGGAGCTTCCTAGGCTTCTAGCAAACTTCTTCAACGATTCTATGTTGTGCTCCATTCCTGGGAGCATCAGGCCAGCCATTAAAATAGACAAGAACACTCTCTGTTTAACGCGCACACATGCTGCTCGAGTAAATGTTGAGCTGGACATCTCTAAGCCTCTTCCTAAAAGGATTTGGGTGGGCCTTGGTTCAGGTGGGTTCTGGCAGCCGCTGGTCTTCCCTAAACCTCCATTGTTCTGTTTATGCTGCAAACGCCTTGACCATGTGCAATCCAAGTGCAAAAAAATCCCCCAGGAGATCAGCACCCAAAGCCTGCTAGCTCTGCTCCTTGTCAGTCAGAAGGTAAAAACGTTTGGTGTCCTATCCACATTGTTGACAAGAGCAACAACGACAAAGAATCTCCAGTTGGACAACCCTCTTCTTCCTTCAATTCTGTAGACGTGACAAATGTTGCTTGCAATGTCCTCGATGGAAAACCCAATCATAAATTCATTAATGATTTAGGGAACAGAATGTCAAATGATGCTCTCAAAGTGCTCGATGATATTCCTCAGCAACCAGTGACACTTGCAGCTGCCCTTATTTCTTCTGCTCCACTTGTGCCTGCGGATGTCACAGTTTCTTCTGCTCCTATGGAAGCTCTTGCTGCTCTTGGAGTTGGGGTGACTGATCCTACATCTTCTAGTGGAGCATCGACTGCTGCCCATCCAGTGCTTGTTGATATGCCTCCTCAGCAAGAAGATGTAGCTTTTGTGACTGATGCTTCCCCAGCTACTCCGGGTACTGGTCCAGAGCACGCTGTTGCTCCTGCTATGGTAGACCCACCTCAGAAGCACCCTGATGTTGCTATCCTTGAACAAGGTTGCAGTGCAGTTGCTGGTGGCACTACATCTACTCCAACACACCATGTCCTTGATTATTTGCCTCCACATGACAGTGCAGCTGCGCCATTGCTCCCTGCTGCCACCACTGTGCATGACGCCCCATCTCCACCTAATGCTTCCAGTAATCAGTCATCTATTGGTGGTTTTCCTGATGTCGCTATGGCCCCTTCCTCTACATCAGATCTAAATGCCGATGCCCCCTCTTGGACCCTTGCTTCCAAGGTACCAGCATAGACCACTTCACCATCTAGAGTGGTAGCTTTGCCATCACTGGGAGATGCCTCTCCGTCGGCCTCGCGCATGTCCTTCGCTGATGCTTTGTGCAAGAAAACCAGAAGAGTTGCAAATAGCTTGCCAGCAATCAGCCCTTAGGATGGCCCCTTGTTCCCTCGCTATTTACCTATTGCACACACAGTGGCAGCTCTGTTTCAGCCTTACTCGGAGGCTAGCTCAGATGGTCATGTTGTCTTCCTTCCAGTCCAATACATAGTCCGAAACCTACTTGATGGTGGCAAGGAAGTTGAGTCTTTATCTTCTGATGATTTGTGTCAACTCTACAGCAATATGGCTGGCACGTATGTTCCTCCGAACCCATTGTCACGCCAACCACGAGTTAGGACCCATAGCTCGCTCCGATGCATTAACTCAGCTGAAGAGCTTGCAGACTGATCCCATCTTTCTTTTGTCTTCTTGGGCTGATGCTTTACTTTATGTGACCCTCTGCGTAGGGCGTCTTGAGCTTGGGCCGAGGTTTCCTTTGTAATCCCTTTTCCTTTTGTTTATAATATATATAAAAACCGCCTAGCTTTCATGATATCAGATCTATATCGTTTGGCTAGGTATAGCCTTACTTAAAAAAACATTCCATAAACTTTAATGACTTGACTACAATAGAATAGGAGGCACACGGAATAAAGAGTCCTCTAACTTCAGGAACTTCATGGTACAATCGGTTAGGTCTCTATGAGCAAATCCATAGAGTACAGAGACTTTCATAAATACGTATGCAAAGAATGACAGTACATGCTATAATCGGAAAACATATCCACTAAGGAAAGTCAGGATATAATAGGGATCATGGAAAGAAGACAAAGTAGACTCATGTCGAAACCTAGCATATGTTCTCACCAACATGATTATGACACAAATTATATCAAGACATTTTTAACTTGGAGTTGGAACATAAGGACAAAACGGCATAATCAATGGAGAGTATGATCAATATCTTCCATATAGAATGTTAGAATCATATTCATGTAGTTAAAATTTTATCATGTGGTTGATGGCTTTTAAAGTACAGACGTAGACTAATCAACATGCTGACAAGACCAAGAAAAATGATGTAGACTCATTTGCTTGATCCATAATTGCAAATCTTGCTGGGACGGAACTATAAAAGAAAGAGATTGTTGGAAATGAAAGGTAAACAGATCTATTGCTTTGGTTTGACCCAGTTATATGAGACACAAGAAAACAAAGGTTCAGAATATGATAGAATTCTAGAAACAACCTGATGCTTCTTTACATGACCGGTAAAATCAAGAAAGTTGGGACACATGAGACTAGACTTGAAGAACTTTCAGATGATATATTCTATGTTAAGCTGGTGCCCGAGATTACCTACCTTTGGTTGCTTCAAAAACTAGGGTGCTTACAAGTCGAAGCAGACGCTAGGGGATGAAGGATCCCTGAAACCTTTCTACTAGCTCTTCCTCCTTGCTTCTGGAAATTCCTCCCATGTTTAGAAATGGAGAGAAAGATCTAGGGTTGGCTATGAGGATCTTACGATGGTTTTATAGTGCTGTGACGGTGCACTTTCCGAGTTTGTAGTTTCCTAAACTCTTGGTAGAAGTCTTACCATGTTCAGAACTTCCATAAGAGTTATTTCCTTATCAATCCATCCCTAGGTTTTAGGAAGCAAATCCATATTTCCAAGTTAAACTTGGGTTTAGGCATGATTTATGGCCCATACTTTCCATGTTTATCTTAACTAACCCCTTTTTATCATCGGGCATAAAATTAACACGCATTTTATAGTTTGGCAATGACCGGTAACTTCGTCATATATGAAGTCTACTTCGTCATATATGAAGTCATACATGATTTGGTCTTGACCAGTCGAAGCTTAACTTCGTCATATACGAAGTCTACTTCATCATATATTGTAACGACCCAACCTCCCGGACCCCCGCCAGGGACCCCGAAGTTCATACCGCCACCCATGGATCCCAAGACCTGGAAGGGTTAGAAGAATACTCCAATGAGAAATGTACTGAATTTAAATAACTATAACATAATATACAATTGTACAACGTGTCCCAAGTAAAAGCACATGTACATGAAGAAAAGTGTAGTCCTTAAGGGGCGTATCTCGAGAACTTGCGAAGCACAACTCTCAACTCACTCAGGTACAAGAGCTCACAACACTTGCTCTCATTGCTGCTGACAGCACACGACACCACAACCGCCTCCGCAAACCGTCCGACACCGAGCTCCTGCGATGACGAGCCCCTATCTGAAGAGAGTAGGGTGTGAGTCTTGCAAACAAGGCTCAGTAGGAATCACCAGTCCCTCACCGGCCAGAGCAGTGGGAACTCCGAAAATAGGAAACTACACTAGAAAGCTGTAAAGCGAGGAACACCCACAACAAGGTACTACAAAGTAGCAAAATAGAACAATGCAATGCCACTACCACTAACCAAGGTCGTGATACACACACGACTCTTACAGAAACCAACGGAGTCTGGCACAACACGAAAAACAAGCATTGGCATGCCTGTCGAGATAGGGGTCTCACGGAGAACACAAAGCAACCATGTGAGAACGACATCTCAGCACAAGCACGGCCACCTCAGACCTCCACAAGGTTGAGGGCCCACAAGCAGAACCACCCCAGACCCCAGACACGCCACGAGGTTGGGAAACCACACATGCTAGTGCCACCACGGACTGGCACCAAAGAACTGGACTATGAAAAAGGAACACTGAAGTGAAAACTACCAGAAGTACGGGCCGACAAGGCTAGACCAACAACGCCCACAGAAGCTAGACAGGGCTAGGCTACAACCACCGTGCAGGCTAGGGCAATGAGTCGCACCTAGAAAACACAGTGTGGAAACTCCGTCACAATAATAGCAACCAAGCGACCGCCACTAGCAGCTAAGAGGACACACTGTCCACACCCTCTCTACTCGCTAGCTGGCTCTCGCCTCTAACCTTCAGGGAAGAACGAGACAGAGCTGCCACAGAACACACAAACGCAAGCAACACTGTAGCCTGTCCAAGTTGCGGCCCCACGTTTGGCCTCTCTAAGTGGTTCCGGGGCTACAAAGAGTGAGGTAATGAGACAAGGGACTATCTGGGCCGTGTTGAGAAGAGAACTGCCTCAACGACCTCGGTGTCCCACCTCAGACAAGAGAGCTCTACAAATGACCAGTGTTGATGTTCAAACCTCGTTTTCCCCTTTACTATAGAGTCCGCCAACTCGGCTGCCAACTGGGGCACGCTCATAGCCCAGAGCACTCCCTCAACAGGCTCTCGAGGATGGGGGTCCCAGGAAATGAAGACAACCTCTGAATGGGACAAACCCTCTTGTGCCGAGCTTAGGGAGAAGGGTGGGGTAGCAAAATAGAAACCACGCCGAAACTGCTAGCTAGAAACCCACAACAAGCCGAGTAAGCACAAGGCATGCACGGATCCTCGAGAGGGCCGTCGGCCAACCAACAAAACCTTGGAACACCACCAGTTGGTATGGAAAACATCGCTCTACTAATAATCGATTTACCTCCGGTCAATCAATTATTATATAGACGTGAGCCTCCTGGAACCGCTACTAGGACACGACCACGAAGGTGTCACCTTCGATTACTAAATACAGCGAGGTAACCTGCAGCGTTCCCCTCCTAAAGGTCCTAGAGGAAAGCCTACCCTGGGGCACACGCCGACACCCTAACCGAGGCCACAGAAACATTTGAGGCAACACAAGTACTGTCACATCCCCCTTGGCCATTGCGATACCATTGTCATGGGGAAGGGCACCGCGACAGCCCTGTCACGATGGGGAGGCACGTCGCAACAACAACCTTGTCGCGATGGGGGATCAAGACGCATGGCGATAGCAACCTTGTCATGACGGGGCACCACGTCGCGACAAGATCATGTCCAACCAGGAAGACGCCTCTTCTGGTGTTGCGACGCGCATCGCGATCGCAACACCAGCAGAGAGGCAGACCTACGGGATGCTCCATCCCTGGGCCACCCACACACCACACACATACCACACGGGGGAGGGGAGCATGGAGAAACTATCTAGACTAACTAGAAAGCACGAGGAGCTCTCAATCCACCTGAATCAAGAAGGGTTCAAGCAATCCCTATCTTAAATGAAGAAACAAACCCATTAGGGCCCTTCACGTCAGATTGGCCACCTCCTCCTTGCTCCACGCCAGCTCCACAATGCCCGGAAGACAACCACGACCCTCCTCTTCGCCTGAAACACACAAAGGAGAAGAGAGGGAGGCGGAGCACCGCCCGAGGGGGAGGAGAAGAGAGGGGAAGAAGAAAAGGGAGAAGGGGTCACTGGCCAAGGCTTTAAGCCTTCGGTACCCAAGTCGCAATGGGGCGACACGTCGTGTTAAGAACCTTAACATGATGGGTCAATGCGTTGCGACACCAACGCGTCCCCCAGGGATGCCGCGACAACCCGAAAGGTCGTACTAACATGCCTACCACTCTGACAGATGTCAGACGACCAAAGCCACAAAACCGCCAAATGCGCGCGAAGCACACAAAGCACGGGTGCGAAGAGCCACTAAGTTTTATCACGACCTCCTTGTGCAACAATCGCACCGCCAAATGCACATGGAGCACACGAAGTGCAGGTGTGAAGAGCCACTAAGTTTCATCACGACCTTCTCGTGGCAACAACTGCATCGCCAAACATGCACGGAGCACACAAAGACGGAAAACCAACGGCTCACACGACGAGCTTTGAACACACGGGGAGCACGCAACTGAAACCCAACGGCTTACTCCAGCCACACGTGAGGTGTCCAAATAGAACAACAACCCCAAAGGTGTTGAGCAATGCCAAAACCTACCTGAACAACGAAAAATGCTGGGCAAAAATCACACGGTTGCAGCCACCAACAGACCCTGCTGTTGGGACCAACCGACTAGCAACTCACTATGTTGCCAGCAAAACTCGACAGAGGATGCAGTTGCTGACAACAACCCGAAAAAATGCCTGAGAGCCAAGCACAACACTCAGGAGAACAACCTCACGCTACTAGAAATAGCTAGCATCAGTCACTAGCCCAACCGAGAAGCCATGCAAGCGACGAGAACCAAAGCAACATCACGCTCGCGGAGAATCCTCAACATGCTGAACGACATACACTGTCACCACTAGGTTTCACTCAGGCCTTCCTCGTAGTTCGACAAGGACACCAAACACACACGGAGCCACAAAATTGGGAATGTAAGGCCCAGCAAATTTTCTACAGGTTCGCGCTTTCAGAAAATCGTTCCGTCGGCGTTCGGGACCCCGAACTTCTTTTTTCTACTGAATCATGGGTTTGTCAACAGTCCTTAATGTCAACCTGCTACTTGGTTTGATGGCAATTTCGTTTGCCGTCTATTTTTTTTTTTTTGACTTCAATGTATTTTTACGTCAATATTTCTTAGATTTTTGACATCAATGTCGATTGACGTCAATATTTTTGTTGACGGCAACGAAGTTTGACATCAAGTTCTGTGTGTTCCAGTCTGACTTTCTCTCTGAAACTAGTGGTTTCCTTTCGATCGGTTTGAAGGGGTAGAGTCGTGCTAGGGAAAGGATCTTACCCCAATAACGACCCTTGGCTCTCTATATATAGAGAGAGTTCATTCTGGGGAGAGAACTTTTGCTCTCATGCTTCGGTTGGGGTTGTGAGATAGGAGAGAGAGAGGGCAATCCTGAGGGTAGATCGGTCATGTTGCTGGTAGATCGAGGTTGTTGTTAAGAAGAGAAAGCTTCCATGACATTATAGGAAGACTATGGACGAGGAGATCGTGGCTGGATCGTGCTCAAGACAAAGGATTTGATCATGGGTGGAGAATATCTCTTTGGGTGCGAAAGAGGACTTCATCAGCTAAATTCTTTTGTTGTAGAATTTTCTTGAGGCAAGTAACTTACGGTTTCTCTCTGTGAACTTGTCTCTTAGGGTTTTTCCTATTTTCTATATATTTAGAAAATTGTTTTGATGTTGTTTACCATGTTTTCTTGCCCTTGATCTGCACTTTGTTCAGTCTGGGAGGTTGACGGGAAGGGGCCTGTCGTTAACCTGAAGTTAATGGCAACCTATGTTGACGTGAAGTTCATCTTGTCCAGAAATTTATAGTTTCGTCATATGTGATGGTTTTATGAGATTCTGTGATAGTTTTTGAGTTCTTTTCGTTCTGTCTTGACCTGTTAATCATCATGATGACTTTGGATAACCCTAGATTAATTTTTATTAATTATGATATTTATTTTAATTTCTGTTCACATGAAAAAGTACGTGAATACTTGATAATTTGATTTCCATGTTGTATGCATGTTATAAAAATTGGAGAACTCTGTACTTCAGTTGTTTAGACTTCTGTAAGCATGATTTAGGGCTTGTTAACCTCGTTTTATTTGTGTTCATGAATAATTAGTATTTTTTTGAATAATAATCTGATTTTTGACTTTAATTATGAAAAATAGTTGTACTACTCCAAAATTTTTCAAAAATTACTGATCTGCCATATGGTTAAAATTTGAGCATGTTCTGATTACTATACAATTAGTTATGAATTTTTTATGGTTTCAGTACCATATTTTAATAATAAGTCCCAAGTTAGCTTAAAAATGTGATTAGCATCATGATTAGGTACTGTTTACTGATGTTTAAGATTAAACTGAGTATCTGAAAGTGATTAGTATATGTTTCTTGTCATATATGTGCATGTGCATGTGCATATGCGTGGAAAGAGAGAGAATATGTGACATGTGTGCATGAATAACATGATAATGTGAAAGATATAAGTTGTGCCAATGAGACACTGCCACCATAGATTGCATGAAGCTGTACTATAGTAGTGCCCCTACAGGAAGGCTCAATCGTGTTACGTGATACCGGGGACAACAAGTCGTGTGAAATCCTAGAGGTGGATAATTTCCACTAGTAATGGTGGGGAGGGCTTCCCCTGGTTCTGCGCATTAACCAAGACTTGGTCGCTTTGCCTGGTTATTATGTGTATGTGATCATGTGATCTTTCTAGTGGTGGTTTGGGCTGTGTCTTGGCATGTGTAAAAGTGAATATGTGAATAATGTGTAAAGTGATATGTGAACGTGGCACATGATCGTGAAAAGTGAAAAGTATGTAAAAGCTATGTAAAAACAAGTGTGAGTGAATGTGAATGTAATATATGTGAGAATAAGTGCATGTGAAAGCAAAGGTAAAAGTGCATGTGAATATGTCATGAGAAGTAAGTGCATGTGTTAATATGATTTATGTTAAATGATAATTGTGATATCATGTTTAGTACCATGTGTAGAAGTATGTTATTTATGTCCATGATTTAGTAAGTACTTGATAAGCATGTTATAAATTTTAATATAAGTCATGTGTTAGTGTTATGTTAAAGTAAGAATGGCAAGCATGTGATTATATGAATGCTCTCATGTTAGTGATACCATGTTATAAGTGACCATGTTTAGAATTCTTGTTATACATGAGTTAGTATAGCTTTGTTTAATAGATTCCATGTTTAATTATCCATGTTATAGCATGAACATGTGTTAGTTTAATTGTTAATTACTAGTAAGTTAATGATAATGTGATAGTTAGTAAAGTGTTAAACTGTTATAAGTATGTGTCGTAAGTGCGTGGTTTGCAATTCTAAGTTGCTTGCTGAGTCAATTGTGTAGACTCATTCTTACTAACATTTTAGGAAGAGTTGGAGACTTAGAAGCCGAGGAGTTAGCGAGATCCGACGTGGAGCATGGAGAGTAGATTGAAGATTTATAGTTTATTTCTTAGTATGTGATATAATTATAATATAGAGTTTGGTTATTTTGTACTTGGAAACTGGCTATGTTTAGTAGATGTTATGTTATGTTTTTTCTTTTGCTTGGACTATATATACAATGGTATGTAAAGTTGATGGAAGAAGAGGTTCATTTTCCGCTGCAACATTCCTTTCTATTTATGTATATCTCAGCCCATGTGACTATCATTGGAGTTTCTCCCCTGTAGCAACTCACTCTCATCCGATGTGGGTTGGTATAACTATACCGGGTGGAAGTTGGTCGTTACAGGGAAACTATAGGCTTCACAACGCGACACATCATGATGAAAGCATGGAAGACATCTGTGGTTAAGTCGAAATCGGACACCTCACAATGTCGACAAACCACATGGTCGAGTACTAGCCAGCCAATAGGCCTCACTGTCACCAGACGAATCGACAGGAGACACTGCCATCGGCTTCCAACCTCACCAACACCACGCACAACTGGAGAACCAATGAGGAGTTGGCAGCACACCCGTCATGCGCACACAGGGCTCTATGCGGGTACCAACATGCCAACCACAAGAAAGGTGCACAACCACACAAAAATCGAAACAACTGTAGAGGTCGAGGACAACACGTCGACCTCAGAGGGACCAAACCGAAGTAGGGTACCACAACCCAACACACTCGCTCCTAAAGCAAGAGGACAAACCCGGACATAGGCCACGACCAAAGCCTGATTACCTAGACAAGGCAAAGCAGCCACCCCACAGTGGTAACGGTACAACCACAAGGCACAGGCTAGCACAAAGTGTCCCAGAGGCGGAAAGCTCAACACCTCCAACACTGGACAAAGTCATGAAACGACACATAAAGCTCATGATCAGGCACATGGTACAACACACAGTGCTAAACTCAGCACCAAGAGCCACCCAAGGTACAACACAATGCACAAAGGCTCTAGACGGCACAAAACTGAAACACTCGAGCACCAGCACACGGTGCTACCGCAAGTACCAAAACTAAGCAAAGTGTAACACAGGTGCACCAGCGGCCGAAAAAACACAGGCTAACAAGAAGGACTCTTCACCAGAGACCTGCCAAAAGCAACATAGAAAGAACCGCAAGCTTGAAAGGGCACAATAGGCCACACCGGCCCCAACCCTTGAGGCACAAAAATAAGAAGCATAAAAAAACACTCAAGGTGCAGGACACACAACCACATCAATAGCCCGAAACGACACAGAGCCCACCGAAGGGGACTGTCTACCAGAGACCCACAAGAGAAGTGCATGGAAAGCCAAGAACTTCAAGGGCGCAACAACCACGTCAGCTCCAAAAAGCACACAAAACACGGAGCACCGACTTTGCCACATGGGGAGCAAAAGACCACAACAACTCCCTGGGGTGCAAGAGCAAGAAGCACCATCTCCATCGTGACTGATAGAGAGGCCAACACCAAAATGACGACATGAAAAGCCTCCAAGGCACAAGCCGAGGCACAATTGAGCACACACCAGAATAACGCTTGCATGAGCAAGGCCAACCATGAAAAAAAAATGCACAGTGGAACAATGCTCACACAAACAACCCAACGAGAAAATGATACTACCTCGCACCAAACCAACAGGGACCCAATGCCTCAGATTGTCTAGGTAGGCAGCAAGAAACAACTCAACGACAAATGGCACGAATAGGTCCACTGACCCATGATGCCACAAAGAAACGACAACACGTGGGGAGCAACCAGCTCAACCCAAAAACAACTCAAGGGAAGATGACTCCATCAGAAGGTCGCAACGATGCACACCCTGGCGACACAACACCATAGTGGAGCATCATCACCAGAGCAACCAACGAAAAGCAGAGGAAGGAGACATGCAACGAGTCTCTTCCACACAAGAGAGAGATAAAACCACAACGCAAGAATGAAACTTCCACAAGAAGCACAGCTAGCTAGACACCAACTGCACTCACTAGACCACCATTTGTAAGAGCATGCCGGGCGTAAGAAACAAAGCAAACCACCCAAACCAAGAGGACACACAAAGTCCCACCAGAGAAATTGAGAAACTTGGAAATGAACAACTAGGTGAGCTGGCCAAGACAGTGGCCAAACACACGGTCAAAGGCACCACACCTTGACCGATAATGCCCAAGCAGACTGTAGCGTAGACAGTCCAACCAGCAACAAACGATAGCTCATCTCTATAGAGAGAGAGAGAGCAGTGACAACCAAAGAAACACGAAGTAGCCCTAGGAAGGACCTCCACTAGGAATGACAGAAAGTTGTCCTAGGAGAACTTCACTGGAACGGACAACCAAACCAAACGACACACTTCAAACCATAGGGGCAACACAATGGTGGCCCAAAACGAACACAGAACACTGCAGCCAGCAGAAGCAACACAAGCTGGTCCTGGGAGAACCTCCACCAAAACCACCAAGGCACAGTTCTAGGAAACCCCACCAGAAAGCATCAGCATACCTCAGACCCTGAGTGTCACGCCCCGCCAATTTAGCAGTGGAATAAATCAGGGAGATGTGAGCAAAGTGCATAGTAATGTAAATTGCACAACAGTTGAGTGATTCAAAGCATCTAATAAACAATAATTGAAATAAACTCTTGATTTTATTGATAATTCATAAAGACTTACAACCACTAATTCAGAGCCAATACATAGGGCTCAATGACCTCATTACATTGGAAAAAAAATCTAACCAAATATCTAACTAGACTCTATTATCTTAGGGTAACTCCATCGATATGACGCCAGGTCGCTTATCATTTTGGTCCTTTCCCATTGACATGTGTGACATCATCATACAACATACCTAAGACATAATGACAAATAATGCAGAGTGAGCGATAACACTTAGTAGTTCTTATATCTCATGATTAGGCATACTTTACATGATTAATGTATTAAAGAGTAGAGTAACTAAAGATAGAGAAAGTCAGGTAAAGTCGAGAAAGTAATGGCACAAGTAGCATGGTTCAAATAGCACATGAATCAAGTATAGCACAGGGAACTTAATTAATGTCAAGTCACGATAGAGAGTGATGGCAAGTCAATGTCAAGTAAAACGTCAATGTCAAGTAAATAGCAAGTAACATGCATAGCAAAGAGAGAGAAGTTGGCCATTTAGAGAGTAACTACCCAATGGGGCAAATAGCACTTTGATTGATTTTCGTCAATCGAAATAGTATAGCACTTTGGTTATCCGTAGATAACTGAGAGAGAGTATAGCACTTTGTTTGTCAATAGACAATGAGAGAATATAACACTTTGTCTGTCAATAGACAACGAGAGAATATATCACTTTGTTTGTCAATAGATAATGAGAGAATATAGCACTTTGTTTTGATTGTCTTCGATTAATCTAGATAGTATGGCACTTGGATGTAATGCCGAACATCCTGATCATTGAACTCCCGTAGGAAAATGGCACTTTTCGGGCTCACCTCCCAGGACCAGATCGGGACCTTTATAATATTGCCTGGCATTGGTTATGTTTGTTATCTTAGACAATCAATAGATGGCCAAATAGAGTTCCATGAATAGATGAGAGTAATTGAAGAAATAGACGAGAGTATAACAAGAATGAGAATAGATGAGCGAATAAAGTACAGATGAGAGCTATAGTCATTGCACATGAAACACGTTAAAACAGGCGATAGTAATAGTTGCACAACACGCGTGATTGGTGCTAGCAGTCAGGTAGAACTCACTAACCAACCACTAGACATGCTACGAACACAGTTCAGAGGTCCGACGTGATCTCAAGGTAAGAGAGAAATCTAAGGCCGTTTTGATCATGTTGATCCCTAATGGTGTTATAGGTATTGATGGTACAACCAGCTCGGTCTCCATGAGGGAATCCACGGAGTACGAAGGTCTTAACAAAAGGTTCCTAGTTTTCCAGAATGGAATGTCTAATAGAGAGGTTCCAACTTTTCAAGAGAGTGGTGTGTAAAGAAACAAGTTGCTCGACATCCTAGAGGAATTCTAGAACAGTGGAGCGTCGGTAACGGTATTCCAAAACAACATGAGAAATGAAGACAAGTTCATTATTGAAATAGGATAATAATGTACAATTATTAAAGTAAATTACCAGATATATTATGGATGTATTTTCTATATGGTCTCATGACTAAAATTCAATATTTGGTGTGTGCATGTGAGAGAAATCAAGAGAGCATACGAGAGTCGTGCACATACCTTTTAAATAAGAAAATCATGTGAATGCTATTAAAAGTTGATTAACATGATGTTACTGTTAGCCATATAGCATTACAGGGGGTTTAAGCATGATTATATAGCATAGATGATGAGATTTAATTGAATAATAAGGTTGCTGGAAAAACACAGTAAATCGCGACGGGGTAACAGTCGTGTTTAAAATAATCGATTACTGAACATAGTGAATCGTGACGGGAGTAACAATCGCGTTTAAGACAATCGATTATTGATCAGAACCGCGACGACCATGTATGATGCGTTCATGACAATCGGTAGGGGATGAATTGATTGGTGACCTCCAAAATGCAATGGGGTCCACGATCGTGTTAAGGGCAATCGAAAAAGGGTAACGATTGATGACAATTACATCGCGATGGTCCTCATGGTCGCGTTCAAGGGGCAATCGGTAGGATACCGATTGGTGAGACATAATCGCGATAGGTTATTCTGATGTGCTCATGAAACTCTCTGAAATACGAAATCAGCACGAATACCAAGGGCAATAAATAGTTCCAATTGCGATGCCATGCATGGTCGCGTATCAGACATGCACTGAAATCTAAGTGGCACATAGTTTGTTGCAATCGAGTCCTGTCAGATGAAACTAAAACACGACGTTCTATGCTGTCACTTTTAAGGTAAATGTGACAGTCTAGTCTGTCGCGATATCGTTGTCTGAATCGCGACGCCTGACTGGTCGCTATTTAGAGTTCAAACTGAGAACAATGAAAAATGATGTAAGGTCTAAAACTTGAGATCTAGGGCTTTTGGAACAAAACTATGAACAAAAGTTGTAGAGGACGATGAGTAGAAGATAACTATGCTTTAGGGTTGACTTAATTTGGTCTTGGGATGTATGCAACATGATATGAACACTAAAAGCCCTCATCATGCGTGACTCTTGGAAAACACTTAATACTCGAAGCATGCTTGATGAAAATTAGGCAAAATAGGTGCATATGAAACTAGACATGAAGAGATTTAACATGATATATGATTTGTTTATCTTTGGCTCGAGAATGCCTACCTTTGGACGATGTAAACTCCTAGGATTATGAATACAAAGAACAGGCTTGTAGATCTTCTAGCAGCCTTCTCTCCACTATTCCCTCCTCCTATGGCCTCTTCTCCACGTCCAAGAAGTCACAACAGAGCAATAGGGTCGGCCATGAAGGGTTTGGGGGTGTATTTATACATCTAGCATTGTTGATTCCTAACACAACCCTAACTTCCCTTTAACTACGAATTTTCATATTTATCTAGCCTTCCTAGCATTAATCCTCCTAATTGGGTTAGGATGGAACTCCAATTTCATGGCTAGCAAGTTGGGGTAGGGTTAGGAGTCCATTTTAGATATATATGAGTCATATTAGTGATTTACTTACCTTTTTAAATTAGAAAATAATAGAGTTATAAATTTTATAGTATTTTCTTTTATTCTATCTTTTAAAACTCCTATTTTGGCCCAATAACTTTTATATGAACTATTTATTAAAGCTTATCACTTTTTTTGCTTAATGAGTTTTAATTTATGGGGTTTTTCTTTTATAAATTATTAGTATTTTTATTATTACATTATTTTAAAATTTTACTTCTGATCTTATATATTTATTATTATTATATAATTTTCATTTATTTTATTTTTAAAATTTTAGGATTTTACACCGAGCACAACAACAGTCAGAAACAAGTACGGAACAGTCTTGGGAGAAACCCTCACCAAGACAACAACACGGTTCTAGGAAACTTCACCAGAACACAGGGCAACCAAGCGATGCACCTCAACCCAAAGGACAACACAACAACAGCCAGAAACGAGCACAACACAGTTCTGGGGAAACCTCACTTCCACTAGAACCAACAGAGAAGGACTCTGGGAGCACCTCACCAGAGCTCACAACCAGCCAACACAAGGCTAACAAACAAGCACAACCAAGTGTCGCAACACTCAACCATTGACGCAACACGGCACACAGAACATCTGCTTAGCTCGAGCAATGACGCGGACTGAGCAGAGCACAACACACATCAGCGCACAGAAAGAAATACTATGCACACAACCAACACAACACACACCCCAACAACAGGGGGACAACCAACAAGGCAAGGACACTTTGACCAGTTCCACAGACAACAACCCTGCACCGGTGAAGGCCACACCACACGCAAGCTCTCTCAGCCACAATGGCACACACACAACCAAATGTGCCAAAGACAACCAGGAGCACTGTGCTAGGACTTTCCTGCAACCGTCCTCCACACGGGGAAGACCACTGCTAGTGAGTCCACCGCCAACGACGCCACTGCGGCACGAACACACTGAGCGACCACACTAGCCATGCACGCGACATAGCCACAGCTGCAACCCTCCTGCAGCATGCACACGAATCTTGCAGGGAAGCCACACACCTAGAAAACAATTGAAAGCACATGCCTAACACTAGACGGATGGTGTCAGCAGCGTACTAGTACCTTTCTTTGGGACAACTATAGTTATTAACTCATTACAAATCTCGATAGACTCACACTCTGATACCAACTGTAACGACCCGACCTCCCAGACCCCTGCTAGGGACCCCGAAGTTCGCACCGCCACCCATGGATCCCAAGACCTGGAAGGGTTAGAAGAATACTCCAATGAGAAATGTACTGAATTTAAATAACTATAACATAATATACAATTGTACAACGTGTCCCAAGTAAAAGCACATGTACATGAAGAAAAGTGTAGTCCTTAAGGGGCGTATCTCGAGAACTTGCGAAGCACAACTCTCAACTCACTCAGGTACAAGAGCTCACAACACTCGCTCTCACTGCTGCTAATAGCACACGACGCCACAGCTGCCTCCACAAACCGTCCGACACTGAGCTCCTGCGACGATGAGCCCCTAGCTAAAGAGAGTAGGGGGGTGAGCCTCGCAAACAAGGCCCAGTAGGGATTACCAGTCCCTTACCGGCCATAGCAGCAGAAACTCCAAAAATAGGAAACTACACTAGAAAGCTATAAAAGCGAGGAACACCTACAGAAGGGTACTACAAAGCATCAGAATAGAACAATGCAATGCCATGACCCCCAACCAAGGTTGTGACACACACACGACTCCCGTAGAAACTAACGGAGTCAGACACAACACGGAAACAAGCCTCGGCATGCCTACCGAGATAGGGGTCTCACAGAGACCATATAGCAACCACATGAGAACGACGTCTCACCACAAGCACGACCACCTTAGACCTCCACAAGGTCGAGGGCCCACAAGAAGAACCACCCCAGGCCCCGAACACGCTATGAGGTCGAGAAACCACACACGCCAGTGCCATCACGGACTAGCACCAAAGAACGGGACTACAGAACCAAAGAAACACCGATGCGGAAACCGCCATAAGTATGAGCCGACATGGCCATACCAACAATGCCCATGGAAGCGAGACACGAACAAGCTACAATCACTGTGCAGGCTAGGACAATGAGTCACACCTGGAAAACACCGCAAGGAAACGTCATCACAAAAACAACAACCAAGCCACCGCCACTGGCAGCTAAGAGGAGGACACACCGTCCACACCCTCTCTGCTCGCCAGCTGGCTCTCACCTCTAACCTCTTGGGAAGAACGAGATAGAGCCACCACAAAACACACAAATGCATGCAACACCGCAGCCTGGACAAGCTGCGGCTCCTCACTTGGCCTCTCTAAGTGGTTTCGGGGCCACAAAGAGTGAGACAGTGAAATAAGGGACTGTCTGGGTCGTGCCGGGAAGGGAACCGCCTCAAAGACCTCGGCGTCCCACCCCAGACAAGAGAGCTCTACAAACAACCAGCGTCGCTATCCAAACCTCATTTTCCCTCTGCTCTAGAGTCTGCCAACTTAGTTTCCAACTCGAGCACGCTCGTAGCCAAGAGCACTCCCTCAGCTCCTGAGGATGGGGGTCCCGGGAAACGGAGACAACCTCTGAATAGGACAAGCCCTCTATGCTGAGCATAGGGAGAAGGGCAGGGCAG
This sequence comes from Colocasia esculenta, assembly GCA_014218235.1. Classification (NCBI taxonomy): domain Eukaryota; kingdom Viridiplantae; phylum Streptophyta; class Magnoliopsida; order Alismatales; family Araceae; genus Colocasia; species Colocasia esculenta. The sequence continues at coordinate 127,171,729 of CM024753.1, read as the reverse complement.
CACTAGAAACCACGCCAAAACTGCAGGGTAGAAACCCACAATAAGCCCAGCAAGCACAAGGCATGCACGGACCCTCGAGAGGGCCATCGGCCAACCAAGGAGTGTAGGACAAAACCAGAACCTCGGAACACCACCAGTCAGTATGGAAAACATCTCTCTGCTAATAATCAATTTACCACCACTCAATCGATTATTAGATAGACGTGAGCCTCCTGGCACAGCTGCCAGGACATGGCCACGAAGGTGTCACCTTCAATCACTAAACGCAGCGAGGTAACTTGCCACGTTCCCCACCTGAAGGTCCTAAGGGAAAGCCTGCCCTGAGGCACATGCTGACACTCTAACCGAGGCCATAAAACACTTGAGGCAACACAAGTACTGTCCCGTTCCCTCTGGCCGTCGCGATACTATCGCGACGGGGAAGGGCACCCCGACAGCCCTGTTGCGATGGGGAGGCATGTCGTGACAACAACCTTGTTGTGATGGGGGAGACGCGTCGCGACAGCAACCCTGTCGCGACGGGGCAATGCGTCACGACAAGATTGCGTCGATCGAGAAGACACCTCTTTTGGTGTCGTGACGCGTACCTCGGTCGCGACACTAGCAGAGAGGCAGACCCACGAGATGCTCCATCCGGGGCCACCCACACACCACACACATACCACACGTGGGAGGGGAGCATGAAGAAACTATCTAGACTAACTAGAAAGCACGAGGAGCTCTCAATCCACCGGGATCAAGAAGGGTTCAAGCAATCCTTACCTTAAGTGAAGAAACAAAGACATTAGGGCCCTTCACGTAGGATTGGCCAGCTCCTCTTCGCGCCACGCTAGCTCCACAATGCCCGGAAGACAACCACGACTCTCCTCCTCGCCTGAAACACACAAAGGGGAAGAGAGGGAGGTGAAGCACCGCCGGAGGGGGAGGAGAAGAGAGGGGAAGAAGATAAGGGAGATGGGGTCGCTGGCCAAGGCCTTAAGCCTTCGGTACCCAAGTTGCAACGGGGCGACACATCGCGTTAAAAACCATAATACGACGGGTCAACACGTCATGACACCAATGCATCCCCCAGGGATGCCGCGACAACATGACAGGTCGTACTGACACGCTTGCCACCCTGACAGATGTCAGACGACCAAAGCCATGGAACACTATCGCAACCCGTTGACTGGGAGTGACAAGAAGACTCGACAGGAAAGCCAGGCGCGGCAAGAACGCATCGCACAAGCAGGGTGCAACAAGGAAGACTGTCATGACGGACACCCACGACGTGACACTAACGCATTACCCAGACCGGACACATTAGTGGCCAGTCATCCAAGATGCCAGACAGAAAGCCGAGAAGCCAGGTATTACATATACGAAGTCATACATGATTTAGTCTTGATCATTTGAAGCTTAACTTTGTCACATATGAAGTCCACTTCGTCATATACGAAGTCTACTTTGTCATATACGAAGTCATACATGATTTGCTCTTGATCAGTAGAAGCTTAACTTCGTCATATACGAAGTCTACTTCATCATATATGAAGTCTACTTCGTCATATACGAAGTCATACATGATTTGGTCGTAATAAGTGGAAGCTGGCAATTGAATAGATATATCGATTGCCTTACACATTGATTGCCTTTATAATCCATATCGATTGCTCCTTTAAACATCGATTGCTGACCAAATATCAATTGCCTCTTTAAACATTGATTGTTGTCCAACTTCAATTGTCCTTAATCATCGATTGTTGACCAAACATAGATTGCCTCTTTAAACATCGATTGCTGAACAACATCGATTGTCCTTCAACATCGATTGCTGACCAAACATCGATTGCCTCTTAAACATCGATTGCTGTCTAACATCGATTGTCCTTAAACATCAATTGCTGACCAAACATCGATTGCCTCTCTAAACATCGATTGTCCTTAAACATCGATTGCCTCTTTAAATATCGATTGCTGACTAAACATCGATTGCCTCTTTAAACATCGATTGTTGACTAACATCGATTGTCCTTACACATCGATTACTGACCATCATCGATTGTCATTAAACATCGATTACTGACCAACATCGATTGTCTCTATAAGATCGATTGCCCTTAAGTAACATCGATTGATGTTATAAACCTAGTTAAATATCGATTGCTGATCACCCCATATCGATTGTTGACTATTTTTATTCATTGTCATGTCGATTGGTGTGCCTTTAATCAAACCTCTTTACTAATTAAAAAAAATATTTATTCATATTATTTAAGAATTTTTAAAAAATCCAAATTGTTACATAATATATGTACCAATTAAAAGGTTACTAAACCTTTGTTCAGTAATTGGAACGATTATAACATAGATTAGAAGGTTATTGAACCTTTGTTCAGTAATCAGAATGAATATAACACCAATTGAAAGGTTACTAAACCTTTATTTAGTAATCGGAATGATTGTAATGCTCATCGGACAAACCTGAGTATGAGATAACATGGCCAAGGAAGTGCACTTCTTTCATCCAAAAGTCACACTTGCTTAGCTTGGTGAAGAGTTTATGTTCTCTCAGCACCTGCAACACAGTCCTCAAATGCTCATGGTGGGATGCCTCATCAGGAGAATATACTAGCACATCATCAATGAAAACCACCACGAAACTATCAAGGAACGGCTTGAAGACTTGATTCATGAAATCCATAAATGCTACCGGGGCACTCGCCAAGCCAAAGGGTAACACTAAGAACTCATAATGACCATAATGCATCCAGAAAGCTATCTTGGACGTCATCAGCCTTAATTCTGAGTTGGTGATATCCAGAATGAAAATCTATCTTCGAAAACACTAAAGCTCCCTGAAAGTGGTCAAAAAGATCATCAATGTGAGGCAAGGGATACCTGTTCTTAACTGTCACTTGGTTCAGCTTTTCATAATCGATGCATAACCTCATTGATCCATCCTTTTTCTTCACAAAAAGAACTGAAGTTCCCCAAGGCAAAGTACTCGAGCGGATAAAACCCTTGTCCAATAAATCCTACAACTACTTTCACAATTTTGTCAACTCGGCTGGTGCTATACGGTAAGGAGCCTTTGAAAGAGGCATTGTTCTAGGTATCAACTCTATGATAAAGTCGATCTCCCTTTTTGGAGGCAATCTAGAAAAGTTCTTCAAAGAACACATCCTGGAACTCACAAACAACCTCAATCTCATTAATGAGTGGTGCCTGATCTGCTTTTTCCACAACACTGGCCAGGTAATCACTGCAACCTTTGCTAAACATCTTGGCTGCCTTTAAAGCTAAAACAATGAATCTCCTAGAAATGCTCTTTGGTAAGAGATGTGAAAACTCATTGAAAGGCCCTCGAATTTTTGTTCATTTTATATTGTGCGTATTGTATTTGCTTGTTATGTATATAGTGTGTGTATTATAAATATTTAATTACTCATGTGTATAATTATTTTATGTGAATATAAGTGCTTAGCTAATTTTATACATATAGTACTTATTTAAATCCTATGTATATTGAATTTAAGAAATGTTGGGGAGAGTCTAGAGAGAGAAAGTTAGAGAGAGAATCTCTGCTACGATTTTAGGTTTTTTTCTGCCGCCGCCGGCCCTCCTGGGGTTGGCGGTCGCCATGGCCGGCCTCCACATGTCGCTCCCCACTCCAGAAGACGTTCCAGTTCAAGCTGTTGGGCGTCTCTCTTATGCTCAGATGATAGCCACGTCCAAGCCCCAACTGAAGATATCCATAGGCGTCAAACCAGCCGCCTTTACAGACCAAGGCGAGCCAGCCACGTTCTTCTCCAAAGAAGAGTTGCTTCTGTCCACGAAACCCCTGCAAATGGCCATCATTGCCAGGTGTTCATATGGTCGAGTTTCTATCCCAGAAATTAAATCATGCCTTACCCAGCGACTTGATTTGAAGGACTTTATTATAAACACGTTGCACCAAAGGCATCTTCTCTTCAGGTTCGACGATCAGATAGACTTTTTGAAGGTTATTTTAAGGAGGAGTTTATTTATTAAAGAGCTTCTTTTCCGGTTCTTTAGATGGGAACCTTCTTTTGACTTCGAAGCTAATCCTACGTTGATCCCAATATGGGTTGGTTTTCCGTTATTTCCTGTTAATTTTTATTATGAAGATTACTTGAAATCAATTGTTGGAAATCTTGGACATGTTCTGCGTATTCATGATGCAACTAGTGCCTTAACTCAGACGCATGAAGCACTAGTTTGTGTGGAGATGGACATCAAGAATCCCAGGCCTGATCGGATATGGATTGGTTGTGATAAAGATGGATTTTGGCAACCGGTTAACTATCACCGTATCCCATCTTTATGTTCTTTCTGTCATAAACTTGGGCACGCTGAGGAGAACTGCAACAAGAAGCAGAAGAAAATAATTGCCATTGTAAGCAACGGTGGCCCTGTCAAGGAGTCCTCCAAATCTGGTGAATCGCTTCATGCTAGGCCCCTCTGGCGGAAAAAGCTCCAGTTCCCCTTCAAGATCCCATGGCTACGTCTAATAGATTTCAGAGTTTTGTTGTTGAGGAAGATGAGGATGTTCAGCATCCTGCTCAGTTAGAAGTCACGCCTGCTTCGGCGTTCGCCCCTCCAGGTAGCCCAGATGGTCATGAACACGAGAGGCTGCCTGACGTGCATGCTATTGTTCCTCCTTTGCATGGTAATAACTGCACCGAAGGTAGTGTGCGTGAGCCATCAACTATTCCTACTTCTGAGCAAATAAATCCGCCTTTGGCTGAGCAGCTAAATACTGGGAATTTTCAACACCTAATACATTCTGAAATCGACTGCTTCACGACTGCTATGAAGGACAAAGTTAGTGTGCTCCCTGAAGATCAAAACATAATGGAAGCATCTTCATCTAAAGGAAAATCGTTAACTAAGAGTTCTGTTGCAGAGCAAGCAAAAATGGAAAATCTTTTGATGCCTGCGGTTATTATTTCTAGGGAAGGCAGACGAGAACCTCCTGGAGGTGTCCGTACTAGATCTAAGACTAAGGCCGATGACTCCATCTCTGGATATAGTTCCTCTTGAATTATTCATCAATTTTCTAGAATATCCGAGGTGCCTCCAATCTTCCTTCAAGGCGGCACCTTCGTCAGCTCTGTCGGAAACATTGTCCTATGATCATTGGTATTTCTGAACCAATGATTCCATTTAATCGTGCTGAAGATTTCTGCAAATCTCTCAAGATGCATGATGTTGTTGGTAATGATGGTGAACACTCAAAGATCTGGGTTTTTTGGTAGGAGGAGGTTAATTTGGAAGTTGCACACTGTTCTAAGCAGCATATTACTTTGGCCAATAAGATTGACGAGAATATCCTTTGCTATATTACTTTTGTCTATGCGTCTTGCAGTTATAGGGAGTGCAGAACTTTATTTGCTGATCTGATGAATTTTGCTTCTGATATTTCAGTGCCTTGGCTAGTGGGTGGTGACTTTAATTGCATATCTCAGCCATCTGAGAAGAGTGGTGGTGCTTTTACTAATGTTCCTTCTATGATAGATTTTAATACTTTCATATCAACTACTTCTTTGATTGATGTTGGATTTACTGGGATGCCTTTTACTTGGTCGAATAATAGAGTTGGTACTGCTGCTATTAAAGCTACATTGGACCGGGTGTTCTTTTCTGCAGACTGGAATAATTCCCTTCCTGATTTTTGTGTCACACCTTATAAAGGGGCCATCTGATCATGCTCCTTTACTTATTTCTTTAAAAGAAATTTCCAGACCTCCTGCTAGATTTATCTTCCAATCTATGTGGGCTACTCATGACACTTTCTTGGAATTTGTTGGAAAAATGTGGAAGGAGACCTCTTGCTGGCACCCGAACCCCATGGTTAACCTTCAAGTTAAGTTAAAAAATCTGAAGATTGCTCTGAAATCTTGGAACATGCACACTTTTGGGAATATTCATAGCAATATTACTTCTGCTGAAAAGGAGGTGGAACATGCTGAGTTAGCCTTTCATCTATTTCCTATGCAAGATAATAGAATGCAATTGCAATGTGCTCAGGCCAATCTGAAAAAAAAATCTGCATACTGAGGAACTTTTTTGGTGTCAAAAGACTAGACTTCAATGGTTGGATAATGGGGATAAAAACACTGCTTCCTACCATGCGGTTGTTCAAGGCAATAGGTGCAGAAATTATATTTCCAGACTGAGAATTGATGACAACAACAACTGGTGTGACGATCAGGAAGTTTTCAAGGATGCTTCTGTCCGGTATTATAGTAACCTTCTTTCTTCTGGCAATCATCACATTGATCAAAAAATGCTGGAGGTGATTCCAAGTAAGATTTCGGTTTCTCAGAATGATCTACTGTGTGCTAACCCTACTATTGAGGAGGTTAAAAATGTTGTTTGGTCTATGAATGGTAATAGCACCCCTGGACTTGATGGGTACTCCGGCACTTTCTACACTACTTGTTGGGATATAGCCAGCCTCATGGTATTGCTTCAACTATCATTGCTCTCATTCCCAAGGTCAATAATCCATCTTCTTTTGCTGATTTTCGTCCTATTAGCTTGTGCAACTTCTGTCACAAAATTATCTCAAAAATTCTTTATGGTCAGCTAACGGACATTCTCCCTGAAATTATCTCTGAGGAACAAGGTGCCTTTGTAAAGGGCAAGTCTATTATTGATAATATTTCCCTCTCTAGAAGTTTGTTTAAAAATCCTGGGCGAAAGATAAGAGGTCAAAATGTCATCTTTAAGCTCGATATGATGAAGGCCTATGATCGTGTTGAGTGGGATTTCTTATTGGCTGTTCTTTGCCGATTTGGTTTTTGTCATAAATTTATATCTTATTTGGGGATGTTGATTTCCAACTGTTGGTTCTTGGTGCTGGTTAATGGTCATCAATCTGGGTATTTTAAGTCTTCCAGGGGGCTTAGGCAGGGCGATCCCATTGCTCCTACTCTATTCATCAGTATGGAGGAAGTTCTTAGCAGAGGTCTTCGAAATCTTCTTCTTAATGGTTCTCTCAAACCGTATGCAGGTACTAGAGCTTGTCCTCCGATTTCTCATCTATTGTGTGCTAATGATACTCTCATTTTCACCAATGGCCATGCAAAAAATATATCTCAACTTTTTCAGTTCTTAAAAGCCTATGAGTCTTCCTCTGGCCAGCTTATTAATAATAGCAAGAGCCAATTTATCACCTCTAAGAAAGCTACCCCGGGAATCACTACTAGCATTAAGGTTCTTACTGGTTTTAAATCTTAGCAGGGATCCATGAATTACCTTGGTGTTCGGTTGAAAGAAGGTAGGGTTAACATTGCTGATTTCAAAAACTTATTTGAGAAATTTAATAGGAAGCTTTCTTCTTGGAAATCAAAATATTTATCTCAAGCTGGAAGAGTTACTCTTATCAATTCTGTGCTTTCTTCCATCCCTATATATGCTGCCTCAGCTTTGATCTTACCTAAAGGAGCTATTCGTCTGTTGGAAAAAACTTGTTCTTCTTTCTTCTGGAGTGGTCTTGATGGAATTCAGCATAGACACTGGTTACCTTGGACTACTATCCAGCGCCCCATTACTGAAGGTGGTTTGGGGGTTCAGAGCTTATGGCATGTTCAGTTGGCTATGGCTACAAAAAAACTCTAGAATATTTATCATGGATCATCTCTTTGGGCCCGCTACGCTAGACTGCAATCTCAGCATTTGCATGGTCTTCTAAAGAACATCTTCTACACTACTAATGCTGTCATAGCTGACAATACTAGATGGATTTTGGAGAATGGTAAGTCTGTGGACTTCGTTCATGACAATTGGGCAGGTAAAACCTCATTGCGTTTCCTGCTAAATGATCCTTCTAATGCTCCTCACGCCATGGCTAGTGAGGTCCTGGGGAATCCCCTGCGCCCAATCTGGAATATGGTTCCAATTGTTCAAATTTTATGTAATGTTTGTCTATCCGAAGATGAGGATAAATGCATATGGTCTTCTACGAATGATGGTGTTTTCAGTACCAGGTCAGCTTATGATCTTCTAAGACCTCGTGGAGTTCACAGACCTGCTCTTAAAAAGATTTGGCACCATCCTTTTCTTAGGAAGGCTTCTCTGTTCTTATAGAAGGTGAACAATAGAGCGGTCCCTGTTGATTCTCGAATTTCTGATCAAGGTATAAGTCTGGCATCCAAGTGTTCCTGCTGCTGCAACTATAAAGCTGAAGACATTGACCATTTGTTTATCCAAAGTGATATTGCGACTATATTATGGAGTTGGTTCTCTCCTTTCTTATCCCCTCCTAATTGAAGCAGTGATCATTTCACCTCTTGGTGCTGGAGAAACATAAAAGCTTATAATATTCGATCTCCCTACGGATTTACTTCTTTATATGGTATGGTCCTTATAACATGGGAAATATGGAAGGAGAGGTGTAAAAGGCACTATGAGCAGAAGTTCAGATCTAGTGGCATCATGATTGAGGATATCAAATCCTAAATCTCACATGCTATCCATCAAATTAATTTCATAAATCCTCCTTCGGTCAATTAGGACGCCGCCCTTCTTTTATTTAGCTTTAACCCCATTGTTAGCAGGTGCAAAATGAAGCTTGTTTGGTGGATTCCTCCTATCACTGGACTTTGCTTGAATGTGGATGGTGCATCCAAAGGAAACCCAGGTTTGAGTGGTGGTGGTGGTTGTATCAGAAATTCCAATGACCATATTCTTCTGGCTTTCGCTTTCCATTATGGTTTTGGTACTAGTCTTCAAGCGGAGATAAGAGGTCTTCATGATGGTCTCAAGCTGGCTGAAGAGCACGGTTTTCAACTTTCTTTGATCTATTCAGACTCAGATATCCTCGTAAAATCTCTATCCACAAACTCCTCTCCTAGCTGGGACAGTTTCAGATGGTGGCGGTCTACAACAGCTAGTCTTCATAGACATGGGGCGGTTATCCATCACGTGTAATGAGAAGCTAACAAAGTTGCTGATGGCCTCGCATCCTCAGCTTGTTCCTATGCTGAAAATAGAATTTTTAGTTCTTCTGATGCACTGCCCCTGGCTTGTAGGGGTTCAGCTACATTAGATAAAATTGGGTTGCCTTCTATTCGGCTAGACTAGTTTTCTTTTTGCTTTGTTGGGCCTTGCCCGATTGGTAGTTGTAGCTACTTTTTCTCTCAATCTATATAAAATTTTAGGCCCAGACCTCTCGCTGGTGGAGTGAGAACATTCTCCCCCTCTGGGGGAGGGTGCACTCTCCTAGCCTTTGAGGACTAAGAACCGGTTCTGTTAAAAAAAAAAAAGAAGGAAATGTTGTGCATATAATATATAGTTATTGCTATACATCTTATAGATATATGTAAGTTTATTTCTGTGCATGTAGTGTCTAATTAAGGATGTGCATATTGTATTTATCTATTTCATGCATATTGTATGTAATTACGTTGTGTACATATATATGTGTATGTTATTTTGTGCATATTATCATTAATTAAGATTAGTACAAATTATATTTAAATAAATAGTGTGTAATGCATGTAGTTTATATGGTGAATGTATGTTTAATTATTTTTGTACACATTAAATTGTTGTGATGTAATTGTACATTTATTTTGAGGTATTTTTGTGTTCTGGCCAAGATGCCAGTTGGCGGCAACATGCATGCCGCTGACTACATGGCCAGGAGGAGTTGGCGTCCAGATCGATGGATACCAACCCCCCTGTTGGCGACATCAGATGTGGATGCCTAGTTGATGATCAGTTTATCCCCATGTAATTTAATTTAATTACATATTTATTTTGGTGATTAACAAAACTATAATGAAGTTTAATCTAAAATATTTTCTATGAGATTTGAGTACAGGAAATGAAACAAGAAATATCAAGCTAAATGGGTAAGTATTATTTACTCTATAGCAATGTAAGTTCAACGCATGAAATTTCTCTTAGTACACATCGATTTTCTGTATGCTGTAATGACTTCTCTCTCTCGCATAACGATTTGCTTCCATAACGATTCGTTAAGTGATCGCATCGATTTCACAACGATTCGCTAAGAAAGTATAATGATTTGCTTTCATAACGATTTGATAAGTGAGAATAACGATTTTCTCTCACAATGATTTGGTCATCGCATCGATATGATAAGTGAGAACAACGATTTGCTCTCACAACTATTTGATAAGTGAGAACAATGATTTGGTCTTCGCATCGATTTGATAAGTGAGAACAACGATTTGCTCTCACAACGACTTGGTCTTCGCATCGATTTGATAAGTGAGAACAACGATTTGTTCTCACAATGATTTCTTAAATAACGATTTGCTCTTACAACAATTTTGTCATCGCATCGATTTGATAAGTGAGAAAAATGATTTTCTCTCACAACGATTTCTTAAGTGAGCACAATGATTTGCACTCACAATGATTTCAGTTTCACAACGATTCGTTAAGTCCCATAACGACTTGATCCTTATAACGATTCGATATGTTACACAACAACTCTGTCACTGTAATGATTCATTTAGTTACATAACGACTTAGTCACCGTAAGGATTCGATACAACAAACAATGATTTGCTCACATCGTTTTATCTCTAACAACTTGCTCATAACGATTTGCTTATAGAGTCATAACGATTTGTCTATATAACAATTTCATAAGTCATGCATGTAACGATTTCATGGAATATAACGATTCGATATTTGAACTCAATTTTGAATACGTTGAGAAGTCAAAATCTTCACGTATATCTTTCTGACAAGCATGCATTTATTGTGACTAAATGTATCACTGCAGTACATGCAAACGATATCTTCTATTTTCGTGGTTATTCTGTAAACATCTTTTTAGAAGAACAGAATGAAACTTTTATTTTTATATAAAATCATTCTAACGTTAACTGACAACAAGAGACAACCTAGCTGTCTATTGTTTTAGCATTTAATGCGTGCAGGTCTCTGATAGCGCACCTCAATACAACGTTGGACAATATGGAAGATATCAGATATCAGAGAAGATCCTTTCTCCTGTTGCGTGCATGGAAAGCTAAAGACTGTTGAACAAGAAGCTCTACAGTGACATGCAGTCTAACATAAACAAAAGCTTAGAGACAACAGGCACTTCAACGTTCAAATTTCAAATAGAAGATATATAAAGAAGAATGAAGCTCTAGAAGAAGACACCTTGAATTGATAGACAATGCTTACAACGTTTTTTCTAAGTCTTCTGTGAGAAAATTGAAGAGCCAAGTTTTTTCACTCACATCTGTTCTAGCTCTTGCTCTCTGAGATTAGTGTAGATCCTTGAGAGAGCTTCTAGTACTGAGAGAGATCAATTATGTAGATCCTTTCTTTCTCAGTCTTAGCTTCAGATCTAGCATTGTATAAGCTTGATCTAGGGGCTTGTTTTCATTTCCACATTCTTGTGTTCTTTTCTTCCCTTCGTGTTGAAGGAAGACCTGGGGGTTCCAGGGTGTGTATTCCCTTCGTGTTGAAGGAAGACCTGGTGGTATCCAGAGTGTTGTAATTCCTCTTCGGGTTGTGAAGAGAAGACCAGCTGCGGCTGGGTGTGTAAGGGTCCATAAGGTGGACTATACCATTGGGTAGTGAAATCTTGAGGTATTGCTCAGGGACTGGATGTAGGACTCCTAAGGAGAGGGGATCCGAACCAGGATAAATCCTTGTGTAGTGTGATTGCCTTTGTGTTTTTGCTGTTTACCTTTACTAACACTAACAACTATCAAAGTGTGTTTTGTGTGACTGTTTTCTAAATAGATTTTAGGTTCTCAATAATTTTAAGAATCCCATTCACCCCCCCCCCCTTTGGGCTTGCTAGCTGGGCAACACCAGTTCCTAGTGTTATGGCGGTTCTAGATTTGGTAACGCCCGTGTTTCTCCCGGTTCCAGCTTAGGAAACCCATCCCTAACCGTAGGAGACCGACCCTAATGTGTACCCAACCGACCTAGCTCTATAAAATCACCCGATTTCAACCGAGTTAGGTCTTTGACTCTTGTGAGGAAGTTAGGGTTTTATGTGAGAGAAGCTGATCTTAAGAGGGCTGGATCTGGTGACTGGAAGAGTTTTCTGGAGAACTTCAACGACTGGGAGGTGCACTTGACATCAAGGAAGCTTCTCCAACATCGAGGATCGTCCTACAAGAACAGAAGAACCAGATCTGAAGCAGTTTGGAGCACCTTCTTGGCTAGGCCGAGGAGGGCTTCTTTGAAAAGATTTGATCTCTGTGGATGTATTTTGAGGCAAGTAACCTATGGATGTCAACCCTACTCATGTCCCCTTAGGTCCCAGTATTTTTACAGAATTTTTCTCATGTCCTGGAACCTCCAAATTCCCTTTGCATTGTGTTCTGTCTGTGTTGTCTGCGGACATGAAGTTGGCGGCCACATGTGTGCCGCCAAGTTCCTGTGTTGGCGGCATCAGACTGTGTCGTTAACATTGTTGGCGGCACACACTATGTCGCCAAGTTCTTCAAGGTATTAAAGAAGTATTGCTTGATCTCTATAATGTGTTTATTGGACTTCTGGATATGTGTGCATGCTGTAAAAATTATATGTGGTCAGGAGTAGTCATTAGGTCATATCATGAGGACAAGTTGAATTTCTGTCCTTAGTTCTATTTATTTAAATTTTTATAACTGGACAATAAGCATGAATTGACTATGATATTTCTTGAAGAATTAGATCTAGTGCATATTAGGGTTTTATAAATTTTCCATGCTCGTATGATTAATGCTTCCATATTTTGAAACTGGTAGAGACTACTGTTTTACTATGAAATCTGATTAAGTGAAATTCTTGAGATATATGCCTGAAATCTATCTTAATTATTAAATTTTGATTTTCTATTCAAAAAAATCTAGAAAATTTGATATGTGATATACTAAATGTATGCAACATGTAATAAAAATTTGGTACTAATGTGACAAAAATAGATACTATTTGTGTTACAACAAGTGAAATTGATTATAATAAGCATGTTTAGTTTAATCATGTAAATTTTGTTGTTAACAGCATGTTAATATTCTGTCTTGAGTTGTTCATCCCTATTAAACAGTAAGGTTGAATCCCACAACTTGAAATGTGAATGTTATGCAAAGTACATGTGAAAAAGATTTAAAGCGTGTATAAGTGCCTAAAACAATGGGATAAATGTGATAATGTGACTAATGTAAAAATTTAGCCGAGATTGACACTGCTACCATAGAGGTCTGAGAGCTGTACCATAGAAAAGTCCCTATGGGAGGCTCAACGTTATGAGATATCCTAAGGGCATTAGGATGAAACCCTAGAGGTGGACAAGTACCACTGGATACGATGGAGAGAGCTTCTCCCAGTCTGCGCAGTTACCAAGATTTGCCACTAGCTTGCCCAGGTAGCAGGTATGTGCCAAGTGAAGTGCTATGTGCTATGTGCTATATGCTATGTGATATGGGTGTGTGCATCCTCTAGATGGTAGTTAGGACTATGTGTCACGGTAACTTAAGTATAAAAATGTGAATAAAGTGTAAAGTGACATGTGAATGTGGCACGTGATAAGTGCAAATGATATGACATGTGATAAGTGAAAGTGCAAGAGAAAACCTATTTGGAAAATGTGTGAATGGATGTGTAAGGGAGAGTAAATATTAATGAGTATAAAGTCCATGTGAAAACCAAAGTAAAAAGAAAAATGTATATATTCATGTGTTAATATGTTTAATGTAATATTAAGTTTAATATCATGTTATATAGTTTAATAACATCTATGTAGTAGAGTATGTGAATATGTGTATGTAAACATGTGAATTGTGCAATGCAAAGGATGAGCATGTGGAATTATTAAATGAATAAGAGAGCATGTGAATAAATGTAAATCCATGTAATTGTGTTTAATTCATGTCAAAACAGCAAGCTAAATGTGTGAAAAAGTGATATAATTACATATGAAATTGGTTAGATATCATGCTGGAAGTGTTCATTATCTTGTACATAACTTCATGTTCTAATTGGTAAAATTGTGTGATGATGTGGCTAGTGCTTGAATCATGAATCATGTGATATGTTATGTGTAGAAAACATGTGTAGGTGTATGTTTATTTTCCATGATTTAAAATGAACATGTGTTAGTCTAAAACATGTCTAGGTTGTTTATATATAATTGTAAATTTAAAATGAAGTATGTACCATGAAATTCTTTATTGTTTAAAAGATAGCATATGAGTCCTTATTGTTTAAATAGTTTAGTATGTATATGATATGTGTAAGGTTGTGCCCTTAGATTGCTTGCTGGGTCTTTTAGACTCATACTTGATTCGGCGTACAGGTGAGACAAGTGTCCCCATGCTTGAGGAGGGCACAATGAGGAGTGACATCGAGCACGAGCACTAGCTATTTGTGGAGCTTACTAGATAGTTGTACTTTTTCTTTTGTAGTGAATAATATCATTTGTATGGACAATGTGCTAGACAATGTATTTCTTTTGGAAATGTAATAATGTGGTCGTTATCGTTCTTTCATTGCTATATAGACAGTGGAATGTGTGATGATGATGGAATGAGAATGAGTTATTTCTTTTATTCTCGTTGTACTCAATTGCTATTCATGTACATATCAGCCTATCGTTTAGTGTTGAGTTAATATCCCACTGTAATGACACTCTTTGTACTGACGTGGATTGGTATAATCGTACCGGTATGAAGAGGATCGTTACAGAGATGGTATCAGAGACAAAGGTTGAGATTGTACATGAATAAACTATCATCTTCACAATATTGCAAAGTCTTTATAGAAATTTGTCCATATATGTAGAAAGTCTTTAATAATGAAAGAAGATAGTTAAGAAAATAGTTAGGATTTAGTAACTTAGATTCTAACTAGATTAATTGTTTTGTAGACTATGGCTGGACGTGGTAGACGTGGTGCTCTAGCTAGGAGGTATGAGCAGAGTCGCAAAGTAAAGAAGTTCCTGAAGGGGCTCAAACCATCATTGAGAGCTAGATTTTTAGAGTCTGATCCTCGCACTTTGGAAGAGGCTTTAAGTGTAGTGAGCAGGCAGAAAAGTAGGATGGAATTGTACTAGGAAGAGAAGGAAGCTCAGAAGAAGAAAGTACCAGAACCATTCTAGCAGCAAAATAGGAAGATGAAGAAACTCATAGAAGCTCAGAAATCAGCTATGGTACCAGGCAGAGAGAGACCCGAGTGTGTACACTACGGTAAGCGTCATGGCGGAATTGTGTGTTGGTTAAAGGAAGGAAGATGTCTCAAGTGTGGTAGCAAGGACCATCGGATCAGAGAGTGTCCAAGACTGAAGAAACTCATTTTGCGAGGTGTTCCAACAACTTCAGCAACGAAGCTAGCAACACCAGCCAAGGAGAATGTGTTAGCAGGAGATGGCATCGACGACGCCACCAGAGGTACTCATTCTGATCTTCGAGGACAAAGATCTTTTTCAAGGTGGGGAGAGTGTAAGGCCCCCGAATTTTCGTTCATTTTATATTGTGCGTATGGTATTTGCTTGTTATGTATATAGTGTGTGTATTACATTGTGCATATTATAAATATTTAATTACTCATGTGTATATGTATGTATATATATTATTTTCTGTGAATATAAGTGCTTAGCAAATTTTATACATATAGTACTTATTTCAATCCTATGTATATTGAATTTAAGAAATGTTGTGCACATAATATATAGTTATTGCTATACATCTTATAGATATATGTTAGTTTATTTCTGTGCATGTAGTGTCTAATTAAGGATGTGCATATTGTATTTATCTGTTTCATACATATTGTATGTAATTACGTTGTATACATATATATATATGTATGTTATTTTGTGCATATTATCCTTAATTAAGATTAGTACAAATTATATTTAAATAAATAGTGTGTAATGCATGTAGTTTATATGGTGAATGTATGTTTAATTATTTCTGTACACATTAAATTGTTGTGATGTAATGGTACATTTATTTTGAGGTATTTTTGTGTTCTGGCCGAGATGCCAGTTGGCGGAAACAAGCATGTCGCTGACTGCATGGTCATGAGGAGTTGGCGTCCAGATCGATGGATGCCAACCCCCCTGTTGGCGACATCAGATGTGGACGCCTAGTTCCCAGTGTTATAGTGGTTTCAGATTTGGTAACGCCTGTGTTTCTCCCGGTTCAAGTTTAGGAAACCCATCCCTAACCGTAGGAGACCGACCCTAATGCGTACCCAATCGACCTAGCTCTATAAAATCACCCGATTTCGGCCAAGTTAGGTCTTTGGCTCTTGTGAGGAAGTTAGGGTTTTCTGTAAGAGAAGCTGATCTTAGGAGGGCTAGATCGAGTGACTGGAAGAGTTTTCTGGAGATCTTCAATGACTGGGAGGTGCACTTGACAGCAAGGAAGCTTCTCCAACTCCGAGGATTGTCCTACATCAACAGAAGGACCGGATCTGAAGCGGTTTGGAGCATCTTCTTGGTTGGGCCAAGGAGGGCTTATTCGGAAAGATTTGATCTCTGTGGATGTATTTTGAGGCAAGTAACCTATGGATGTCAACCCTACTGATGTCCCCTTAGGTCCCAGTATTTTTACGGAATTTTTCTCAAATCCTGGAACCTCCAAATTCCCTTTGCATTGTGTTATGTCTGGGTTTTCTGCAGACATGAAGTTGGCGGCCACATGTGTGCTGCCAAGTTCCTATGTTGGCGGCATCAGACTGTGCCGTTAACACTGTTGGCGGCACACACTGTGCCGCCAAGTTCTTCAAGGCTTTAAAGAAGTATTGCTTGATCTCTATAATGTGTTTATTGGACTTCTAAATATGTGTGCATGCTATAAAAATTGTATGTGGTCAAGAGTAGTCATTAGGTCATATCATGAGAACAAGTTGAATTTCTATAATTAGTTCTATTTATTAAATTTTTTATAACTGGACAATAAGCATGAATTGACCATGATATTTTCTGAAGAATTAGATCCAGTGTATATTAGGGTTTTATAAATTTTCCATGTTCGTATGATGACTATTTCCATGTTTTGAAACTGGTAGATACTACTATTTTACTATGAAATCTGATTAAGTGAAATTCCTGAGATATAGGCCTAAAATCTGTCTTAATTATTAAAATTTTATTTACTGTTCAGAAAAATCTGGAAACTTTGATATGTGAAATACTAACCGCATGCAACATGTAATAAACATTTGGTACTGATGTGACAATAGTAGATACTGTTTGTGTTACAACAAGTGAAATTTATTATAATAAGCTTGTTTAGTTTAATCATGTAAATTTTGTTGTTAACAGCATGTTAATATTCCGTTTTAAGTTGTTCATCCCTGTTAAACAGTAAGGTTGATTCCCACAACTTGAAATGTGAATGTTATGCAAAGTACATGTGAAAAAGAATTAAGGCGTGTGTATAAGTGCGTAAAACAATGGGATAAATGTGATAATGTGACTAATGTAAAAATTGAGCCGAGATTGACACTGCTACCATAGAGGTTTGAGAGTTGTACCATAGAAAAGTCCCTATGGGAAGCTGAACGTTATGAGATATCTTAAGGGCATTAGGATGAAGCCCTAGAGGTGGACAAGTACCACAGGATATGGTGGAGAGAGCTTCTCTCGGACTGCGCACTTACCAAGATTCGCCACTAGCTTGCCCAGGTGGCGGGTACATGTCAAGTGAAGTGCTATGTGCTATGTGCTATATGCTATGTGATATGGGTGTGTGCGTCCTCTAGATGGTAGTTAGGACTATGTGTCACGGCAACTTAAGTATAAAAATGTGAATAAAGTGTAAAGTGAGATGTGAATGTGGCACATGGTAAGTGCAAATGATATGACATGTGATAAGTGAAAGTGCAAGATAAAACCTATGTGGAAAATGTGTGAATGGATGTGTAAGGGAGAGTAAATATTAATGGGTATAAATTGCATGTGAAAACCAAAGTAAAAATAAATATGTATATATTCATGTGTTAATATGTTTAATGTAATATTAAGTTTAATATCATGTTATATAGTTTAATAACATCTATGTAGTAGAGTATGTGAATATGTGTATGTAAACATGTGAATTGTGCAATGCAAAGGATGAGCATGTGGAATTATTAAATGAATAAGAGAGCATGTGAATAAATGTAAATCCATCTAATTGTGTTTAATTCATGTCAAAACAGCAAGCTAAATGTGTGAAAAAGTGATATAATTACATATGAAATTGGTTAGATATCATGCTGGAAGTGTTCATTATCTTGTACATAACTTCATGTTCTAATTGGTAAAATTGTGTGATGATGTGGCTAGTGCTTGAATCATGAATCATGTGATATGTTATGTGTAGAAAATATGTGTAGGTGTATGTTTATTTTCCATGTCTTAAAATGAACATGTGTTAGTATAAAACATGTCTAGGTTGTTTATGTATAATTGTAAATTTAAAATGAAGTATGTACCATGAAATTCTTTATTGTTTAAAAGATAGCTTATGAGTCCTTATTGTTTAAATAGTTTAGTATGTATATGATATGTGTAAGGTTGTGTCCTTAGATTGCTTGCTGGGTCTTTTGGACTCATACTTGCTTCGGCGTACAGGTGAGACATGTGTCCCCGTGCTTGAGGAGGGCACAGTGAGGAGTGACATCGAGCACGAGGAGTAGCTATTTGTCGAGCTTATTAGATAGTTGTACTTTTTCTTTCATAGTGAATAATATCATTCGTATGGACAATGTGCTAGACAATGTATTTCTTTTGGTAATGTAATAATGTGGACGTTATCATTCTTTCATTTCTATATAGACTGTGGAATGTGTGATGATGATGGAATGAGAATGAGTTATTTCTTTTATTCCCATTGTACTCAATTGCTATTCATGTATATATCAGCCTATCGTTTAGTGTTGAGTTAATATCCCACTATAATGACGCTCTTTGTACCGACGTGGATTGGTATAATCGTACCAGTATGAAGAGGGTCGTTACAGAGATAGTATCAGAGACAAAGGTTGAGATTGTACATGAATAAACCATCATCTTCACAATATTGTAAAGTCTTTATAGAAATTTGTCCATATATGTAGAAAGTCTTTAATAATGAAAGAAGATAGTTAGGATTTAGTAACTTAGATTTGAACTAGATTAATTGTTTTGTAGACTATGGCTGGACGTGGTAGATGTGGTGCTCTGGCTAGGAGGTATGAGCAGAGTTGCAAAGTAAAGAAGTTCGTGAAGGGGCTCAAACCATCATTGAGAGCTAGACTTTTAGAGTCTGATCCTCGCACTTTGGAAGAGGCTTTAAGCGTAGTGAGTAGGCAGGAAAGTAGGATGGAATCGTACCAGGAAGAGAAGGAAGCTCAGAAGAAGAAAGTAACAGAACCATGCCAGCGGCAAAATAGGAAGATGAAGAAACTCATAGAAGCTCAGCAATCAGCTATGGTACCAGGCAGAGAGAGACCCGAGTGTGTACACTACGGTAAGCGTCATGGCGGAATTGTGTGTTGGTTAAAGGAAGGAAGATGTCTCAAGTGTGGTAGCAAGGACCATCGGATCAGAGAGTGTCCAAGTCTGAAGAAGCTCATTTTGCGAGGTGTTCCAGCAACTGCAGCAACGAAGCTAGCAACACCAGCCAAGGAGAATGTGTTAGTAGGAGATGGCATCGACAACGTCACTAGAGGTACTCGATCCGATCTTCGAGAACGAAGATCTTTTTCAAGGGGGGGAGAGTGTAAGGCCCCCGAATTTTCGTTCATTTTATATTGTGCGTATGGTATTTGCTTGTTATGTATATAGTGTGTGTATTTCATTGTGCATATTATAAATAGTTAATTACTCATGTGTATATGTATGTATATATATTATTTTCTGTGAATATAAGTGCTTAGCTAATTTTATACATATAGTACTTATTTAAATCCTATATATATTGAATTTACGAAATGTTGTGCATATAATATATAGTTATTGCTATACATCTTATAGATATATGTTAGTTTATTTCTGTGCATGTAGTGTCTAATTAAGGATGTGCATATTGTATTTATCTGTTTCATGCATATTGTATATAATTACATTGTATACATATATATATATGTATGTTATTTTGTGCATATTATCCTTAATTAAGATTAGTACAAATTATATTTAAATAAATAGTGTGTAATGCATGTAGTTTATATGGTGAATGTATGTTTAATTATTTCTGTACACATTAAATTGTTGTGATGTAATTGTACATTTATTTTGAGGTATTTTTGTGTTCTGGCCGAGATGCCAGTTGGCGGCAACAAGCATGCCGCTGACTGCATGGCCATGAGGAGTTGGTGTCCAGATCGATGGACGCCAACCCCCCTGTTGGCGACATCAAATGTGGACGCCTAGTTCCCAGTGTTATAGCGGTTTGAGATTTGGTAACGCCTGCGTTTCTCCCAGTTCAATTTTAGGAAACCCATCCCTAACCGTAGGAGACCTACCCTAATGCGTACCCAACCGACCTAGCTCAATAAAATCACCCGATTTCGGCCGAGTTAGGTCTTTGGCTCTTGTGAGGATGTTAGGGTTTTCCGTGAGAGAAGCTGATCTTAGGAGAGTTGGATCCAGTGACTGGAAGAGTTTTCTGGAGATCTTCAACGACTGGGAGGTGCACTTGACATCAAGGAAGCTTCTCCAACTCCGAGGATTGTCCGACATCAACAGAAGGACCGGATCTGAAGCGGTTTGGAGCACCTTCTTGGCTAGGCCGAGGTGGGCTTCTTCGAAAAGATTTGATCTCTGTGGATGTATTTTGAGGCAAGTAACCTATGGATGTCAACCCTACTCATGTCCCCTTAGGTCCCAGTATTTTTACTGAATTTTTCTCGTATCCTGGAACCTTCAAATTCCCTTTGCATTGTGTTCTATCTGCTTTGTTTGCAGACATGAAGTTGGCGGCCACATGTGTGCCACCAAGTTTCTGTGTTGGCGGCATCAGACTGTGCCGTTAACACTGTTGGCGGCACACACTGTGCCGCCAAGTTCTTCAAGGTTTTAAAGAAGTATTGCTTGATCTCTATAATGTGTTTATTGGACTTCTGGATATGTGTGCATGCTGTAAAAATGTATGTGGTCAGGAGTAGTCATTAGGTCATATCATGAGGACAAGTTGAATTTCTGTACTTAGTTCTATTTATTAAAATTTTTGTAACTGGACAATAAGCATGAATTGACCATGATATTTCCTGAAGAATTAGATCCAGTGTATATTAGGGTTTTATAAATTTCCCATGTTCGTATGATGACTGTTTCCATATTTTGAAACTGGTAGATACTACTATTTTACTATGAAATCTGATTAAGTGAAATTCTTGAGATATATGCTTGAAATCAATCTTAATTGTTAAAATTTGATTTACTATTCAGAAAAATATGGAAAATTTGACAAGTGATATACTAACTGTATGCAACATGTAATAAACATTTGGTATTGATGTGACAATAGTAGATACTGTTTGTGTTACAACAAGTGAAATTGATTATAATAAGCATATTTAGTTTAATCATGTAAATTTCATTGTTAACAGCATGTTAATATTCTATTTTGAGTTGTTCATCCTTGTTAAATAGTAAGGTTGAATCCCACAACTTGGAATGTGAATGTTATGCAAAATACATGTGAAAAAGAATTAAAGCCTGTGTATAAGTGCGTAAAACAATGGGATAAATGTGATAATGTGACTAATGTAAAAATTGAGACGAGATTGACACTGCTACCATAGAGGTCTGACAGCTATACCATAGAAAAGTCCCTATGGGAGGCTCAACGTTATGAGATATCCTAAGGGCAGTAGGATGAAACCCTAAAGGTGGACAAGTACCACTGGATACGGTGGAGAGGGCTTCTCCCAGTCTGCGCAGTTACCAAGATTCGCCACTAGCTTGCCCAGGTGGCGGGTACGTGCCAAGTGAAGTGCTATGTGCTATGTCATATAGGTGTGTGCGTCCTCTAGATGGTAGTTAGGACTATGTGTCACGGTAACTTAAGTATAAAAATGTGATTAAAGTGTAAAGTGACATGTGAATATGACACATGGTAAGTGCAAATGATATGACATGTGATAAGTGAAAGTGCAAGAGAAAACCTATGTGGAAAATGTGTGAATGGATGTGTAAGGGAGAGTAAATATTAATGAGAGTATAAAGTGCATGTGAAAACCAAAGTAAAAAGAAAAATGTATATATTCATGTGTTAATATGTTTAATGTAATATTATGTTTAATATCATGTTATATAGTTTAATAACATCCATATAGTAGTGTATGTGAATATGTGTATGTAAACATGTGAATTTTGCAATGCGAAGGATGAGCATGTGGAATTATTAAATGAATAAGATAGCATGAGAATAAATGTAAATCCATGTAATTGTGTTTAATTCATGTCAAAACAGAAGGCTAATTGTGTGAAAAAGTGATATAATTATATATGAAATTGGTTAGATATCATGCTAGGAGTGTTCATTATCTTGTACATAACTTCATGTTCTAATTGGTAAAATTGTGTGATGATGTGGTTTATAAGGCCCTCGAATTTTGCGTTTTTCTTTTTGGAGTTTGGTCAAGTATTGTTTGAATGTTTTGTATATATATGTGCACATGTGTATATGTACATATGTATATATATATGTGTTCGATTATGGTGTACATATTGCTTTTATTTAGTTGTGCATATGGCATTTAAATTGTACAATACTTTATATATATGTAGAGTAAGCATGAGTGTTTGCACAAATTTTGTGTTATGGCCGAAAGACCAGTTGGCGTCAACATGCATGGACGTGCATGGGGATGTCAGCGTCCAGATCGATGGACGTTAACTCCTGGTAGGCAGCCAGGTATGTGGACATCTGTCTCCCAGATTTGTTGTGGTTTCAGATCCGGAAACACTCGCGATTTCTTTGCCCCAGTTTTTGCAAACCGTCTTCCAACGGTTAGATACCCTTCTAAACGCATCCCTAATCCCTTTAGCCTATAAAATACCTTGTCTAGGGCGCAGTTAAGTCCTTTTGGCTTTTTGTCAAAAACCCTATAAACTGTGTGCGAAACCTGAACTTTGAGGCTTTGGATCGGGCGACTTGGTGCGTTTCCTGGAGATCTTAATCGACTGGGAGACTCTTTGAACATCAAGGAAGGCTTCCCTGACTCCGACGTGCTTCATCCATCAACCCAGAAGCCGGATTGAGGGGAGATTGGAGGACTTCTTGGCTTGGCCGATGAGAGCTTCTCCAGAAAATTAATCGCATCTAGCAATTTTTAAGAGGCAAGTAACCTGTGTATATCGTCCCTGCCCATGTCTAGTAGGTCCTAGGAATTTTACAGATTTTTACTCTTGTCCTGGAACCTCCATTCACCATTGTTTCTGCGTTCTATCTGTGTTTGCACAGACAAGAACTTAACAGCAACATCTGATGCTGTTAAGATCCAGGGTTGGCGGCCACCTTTTATGCTGTTAATTCATGTTGGCGGCAGTACTTGTGCCGCCAAGTTCATCAGGTTTTTGACTGAATGCATGTCTGATCCTTGTGGCAAATTCCCCAGATTTCTGAACATGAGTATATGCTGTAGAAATTTTATATGGTCAAGTATGTCCAGTAGAACATACCCTGTGATTATGTTGAAATTTCATACCCTGTACTAATTATTAAATTTCCTAAATAAAATGTTATGCATGATTTGACCTTATTAGTTACTGTTTACATAGATCCATGTTAAGCTAAAGCTTCAGAAAATTTCTGTAGGTCATATACATATGTTAGGTCACATCATGAGAATTGAATGAATTTCTGCTTACTGTGCAAATTATTAGAATTTATGGAAATAGAATAGTGAGCGTGAATTACTTGTTTTAATTACAAATAAGATGTATGGTTGCATGTGAACATGTCAGAAATTTTATGTGAATACAGGACTATTAAATACATATTCTGGAACTGCTAAATACATCTGTAATACTATAAACTATGTTAATTAGGTTTCTTGGTAAATCTGTAGAACACTCGTTCTAATTATTATAATTTGTGTAGGTTTCCGAAAAATTTGTATGTGTAAAGATTAACTGTGAGTAGATTGTGGTAAAAATTTCGTACTAATTGATAACAGCAAGTGTTATTTCGGATTTAATATAGAAAAACGACCATGTTCAGTATGCTTAATGTGATTGTTTATAATTCAGTAAATTGCAGCATGATTAAGATTAAGTTTATGACTTGTTTAACACTGTGAATAGTAGCATATTATTAGATAAACTGAAAACTAGGTAATTCTGTACAAGTGAGTGCAATGGTGTAATTTAGTGCATGTGAATATTATGAACAATGAGAATAATATCAAAAGTGTGTAAACTGTGCCATGTGTGACACTGCTACCATAGAGGGCTGTGGAACTGTGCCATAGTAAAGTCCCTACGGGAAAGTTCAATGTGAGTAATATCCTAAGGGCAAATAGGATGAAATCCTAGAGGTAGACAAGTACCACTGGTTAGGGTGGAGAGTGCTTCTCCCAATTCTGCACAGTTAACCAAGATCCATTATTGCATTGCCTAGGTGATGGATAAGTGTATGTGTTATGTGTGTCATTCTAGTGGTGGTTTGGACTATGTGTCATGGCATTTAAATGTGAAGATGTGAATAAGTGTAAGTGAATTGTGAAATGTGCAAGGTGTAAATGAGTATGTGAATGTGTTAGCATGTGAACAAATATAAAACATTGTAATTATGTTTAATTTATGTTAAAACAACAAGTAAATGGTGCGTATAATTGTAGTAAATTAATGAGAGTTAAAATAGAATCCATGCTAGGTGGATGCTTACATTATGTGTAATTCGATGTTTAGGTTGTGTACATTGTAATATGATTTGAATGGGTTTTGAATTTCTTAAGCATGTTAATTAAAATGTGTAGAAAGCATGTTATAGGTTCTATATTTAATTGTTGAAAGTAAAATAAAGCATGTGTAATGTGCCTCTAATGCTATAAGTTCCATGCTTAGTAGTTTAAATTGTGTGAACCATGCTACATGTGTAAATTACTTCCATTGAATGTTAGCATGTACATATGATGTGTGTAAGGATGATGTATATGGATTGCTTGCTGGGTCTCTTTAGACTCATTCTTGCTTCGGCGTACAGGTGCAGGTGTCTCCACTACTTCCGAAGAGAAAGTTAGGAGCGACTCCGAGCGAGAGGAGTAGCATTCATTGTGGAGATCTCTTCATTGTATTTTCCTTTTTATAAGTATGTAACGAATAAGTGATGTATCTCATCTGAACAATGTAATTTGATTTAGAATTGTAATTATGTGGACTTTAGCTTTTTTCTTTAAATGCTATATAGACTGTGGATATTTAATGATGATGATGGAATAAGAATGATATTTAGTTCTTTTTATTTCCGCTGTTCCATGTCAATATTTGTGTATATCTCAGCTTATTGTAATTGTTGGGTCAATGTCCCACTGTGACGGCGTTCATTATACTGATGTGGATTGGTATAATCATACCGGTATAAGGAGGGTCGTTACATGGTTAGTGCTTGAATCATGAATCATGCGATATGTTATGTGTAGAAAACATGTGTAGGTGTATGTTTATTTTTCATGATTTAAAATGAACATATGTTAGTCTAAAACATGTCTAGGTTGTTTATGTATAATTGTAAATTTAAAATGAAGTATGTACCATGAAATTCTTTATTGTTTAAAAGATAGCATATGAGTCCTTATTGTTTAAATAGTTTAGTATGTATATGATATGTGTAAGGTTGTGTCCTTAGATTGCTTGTTGGGTCTTTTAGACTCATACTTGCTTCGGTGTACAGGTGAGACATGTGTCCCCGTGCTTGAGGAGGGCACAGTGAGGAGTGAGATCGAGCACGAGGAGTAGCTATTTGTGGAGCTTACTAGATAGTTGTACTTTTTCTTTCTTAGTGAATAATGTCATTCGTATGAACAATGTGCTAGACAATGTATTTCTTTTGGAAATGTAATAATGTGGACGTTATCATTCTTTCATTGCTATATAGACTGTGGAATGTGTGATGATGATGGAATGAGAATGAGTTATTTCTTTTATTCCCACAGTACTCAATCGCTATTCATGTACATATCAGCCTATCATTTAGTGTTGGGTTAATATCCCACTGTAATGACGCTCTTTGTACCGACGTGGATTGGTATAATCGTACCGGTATGAAGAGGGTCATTACACTCATCCTCACATGGAATGTGGAAAATAATTCTCTTCTTCCTACAATACAGCAAGTCATAGTTGTCCTCTAGCCAATCCAACCCAAGAATAGCATCATAATCTTTCATCTTCAGAAGAAAGAAACAACCTGGCAAGTCCCTCTCCTCAATGCATACATGCAACAATGGAAAACACTTCCCTGTGGACATTGCTCCAGTAGGAATATGCACTAACAGGGGTACCTCCAGGTCCATAGCCTCCAAACTAGACTCTTTAATCAAAATTTCAGAAAACTTCTCGGACACAAAAGTATGAGTAGCGCTGGTGTCAAAAAGAACTCTAGCATGAATACCCATAATAGGAATTGTCCTTCCGTCAAATGCGCTGCTTGCTCCGCATCCCCTCTGGCTAAGGCAAACACTTGAGCTTAGGCTTGAGGCCTTCCTACTATCCTGGCTATTGGTCTTGCTGCTGTTGGGGCTACTATTTTATGTTGCGCCATCTTTGAACAATCCTTGATCCGATGATCCTTGTCTCTACAAGAAGACGCCTCCCTGAAGCAATCTAGCAAACATCTCCTCCTTGCCTATTCCCACACTGTGAACACAATGGCTTCTCACACACACTATCATCTACTATCTATGGTGCAACTCTGGCTGGTATAAAAGTATTATATTGCTGGTACACCACCTGTTTCTTCATCCTATCATGACGTTGGAATGAAGAACTAGGCCTCTTTATGAATACCTTTCTTTCTTCTAAGTACCGCTCCATCTCAGATTCCTGCCTGCATGCTACACTAAAAGCTTCTTCCATACTCTAGTGATCCAATGCTAAGAGTCTGGTATGAAGTGATGGTCGAAGCCCCATCACAAACTTCTTTACCTTTCTACACTCATCATCCACTATGTGTGGAGTATACTTGAATATCTCTGCAAATCAGGCTTCATACTCCAACATAGACATAGCCCCTTGAGTAAAATTCAAGAATTCCTTCTCCACCATGTCATGCACATGCTCAGGTACAAACTTCGCCTTAAACATATGAACAAACTCAACCCAAGCCACATCCTGAGCGCCATCCTCAAACTGTGTGCGCAACATAAAAGAACACTAAACATCTGCACGCTCCTGAAGAAACAACAACTCACATAAGTATAAACTCATCTCATAACCACTTATGTGCAACAAAATCTTCTTTACTTGAAGGATGGAAGAGGCAAAACTAACTTTGTTCTCCTCCGCACATCTAATGACACGAAAGATCTTCTCTATCTCTCTCATCTAGCTCTCTGCTACCAACGGCTGACTCTCACCCTTAAAAGAGGGTGGAGCTATCCTTCTGAACCTCTCCATGACAGAAGCACCTCCATGATAAAGGTGCATAGGTGCCTGAGCCTAAAAATAGATTACTACTCAGACACATCAACTGAAACACAAGAGAACAACCAAACATTAAGCCTACAACAGCTACCTGCGCCTGTACATGTGCCTGTAATGCCGCCTGAGCCTGAGCTTGTATCTACATACCATGCAAAAGTCCTTGCATCAAGGCGCCATAATCCACTAGCGGTGGTGGTGGTACAAGTTGTTCTTGTTGTGCCTACTCCTCACCACTAGCCTCCTCTCATTGCTCCTCAGTATGAGTAGGGGCAACATGTCTCCTACGAGTATCCATATATTGCAAAACCATGCACATAGTTAGACTAAACATCTTATTCCTAACTTATGAGACTGGTTCTCTTATAAAGACTTAGTAATATGAATAATGTAGATGGTTTTATTTATATACTTGCTCAACCAAGAAGTTGGTTTGATACCAATCTCTATAACGCCCCTCTTAGACTCAGTTCAGTCATACTGACTCACGTTGGATCCAAGAGAGATATTATAGTGGGAACATACCCACATTAGCATGTAACAATATCTGGTTGAGTTATAAACTAATATGATACAAAATAACAACGGAAGACAAAGTTCTATTCCATCAGCATAGTTTCTAATGCCACAGTCTGTATAAATGTAAATGTCCAAAACATAATATAACCAGTCCCAATAAAATATAGCATTGCTCAATTACAATTATTCCTCACATACATAATCACTCTAATAACTCTCAAGTCTAATCCTCTTGCTTTGACTCCGAATGAATGATCTCCTCAGTCACGGGGTCCTCAACCTCTCTATGTTAGCAAGTATGAGTCCACAAAACCCAGCAAATAACCAATAGCAATGTACATGGCCTACATATATAATATGATAAAACAATATGCTAACATATAACTATAGCATTCACAGATGGTACATATTCATACACCTATCATACTTCCATTCTAGCATGACAATTCTCAATTTAACATGAAGCACAATACTATAACATGGCTATGTAACATTCAATTATAAAGCATGCGGATTACCATACTAATCTGAAAGCTAACTATTATGCATGTTATGTAATTATCTTTCAACAACATGGAACAATATTGTAATGGCCCACTTCCGCCCAGTACGGTTATACCAATCCACATCGAACGAGAGCAAGTCGCTACAGGCTAGAAAACCCCAATGATAGTCATATGGGCTGAGATATACACAAATAGAAAGGAATATTATAGCCGAAAATAAATAACTTTTATTCCATCAACTTTATAATCCACATACCACTGTTTATATAGTCCAAGCAGAAGAAATAACATAACATAACATCCACTAAATATAGCTAGTTTCCAAGTACAAAAAAACTAAAGTCCATATTACAGTTACATCACATACTAAGAAGTAAACTATAAATATTTAATCTACTCTTCACGCTCTATGTCGAATCTCGCTAACTCATCGACTTCTAAATCTCCAACTCTTCCTGAAATGTTAGTAAGGGTAAGTCTACGCAATAGACTCAGCAAGCAACTTAGAATTGCAAACCACACATGTGATGGCCCTGAATATTTATGCCCATTAAGGCAACATATCTAGATCTGCCTCCCACGAACGGACCTAAGTCTCGCAAGGGATATCTCACACAAGTGTCCAGTAAGAACATAAAAGACAACTACACCGTATAAGACACAAGAAAGTACATGTGCTCATACCTGCATATAATAATTTACAATTGTCCCATTACATTATTACATGTGCAATTAAAAAGTACAACTATCTGGGGCATACCCCGAGGGAGCACAAGCTCACACAAACTAACTACTACACTACTGCTGGTGGTACAAGTCTGACACAACGTCTCCACAAGCCGAACAAGCGGTAAGCCCTGAAAAGAACTGTAGGGGAGTGAGCCTCAACAAGTCACAGGCTCAGTAGGGGCTACCCGGAACAACAACAATACTACGGACACCTCAACCCCAGAGGGTCTCATTGGTAACACCAATAGCCAAACCATTTCATGCTCACAACAATTGAATTTAAACTGCAATTAAATATAAACACCTTAATCAAACATAATCTCGGAAGGTAAGAAGAAACAATAGGACTAGTTTCGCATCACTAGTCCACACAACAACTGAAACGCCTAAGCCTTAAGCCTCACAGGCAAACCATAATAACAACTGGTTGCCTATGCTTTAAGTCACACATGCAAGTCGCTGCCTAGGCTGCAAGCTTCCCAGGCGATCCTCAACCTCGTGAGTATTAGGATAGCCAACTAAGTGCTGGTCCATTAAACCCCAAACCACGATATATCAGAAGCTACACACACCAGGTAACATGATCGGCTACAGCGGGCCAATCCATCACAAACTAAAACCATAATCGAAAGCTTATCTAAAGAAAGGTAAAACACAACAAGTGGAAGGTCCCATTTTACGACCTCCACGGAGCACAGCTCTACTAAACCACAGTACGCCTAGGCCACAAGCCTCATCGGCAAATTACCCACAAGGGTAATAAGATTGGCAACCACAGGCCAATCCATTCCACAGTAAACCATAAACGGAGACTTACTTAAAACAGATAAAATATAACAGGTGGCAGGTCAATCCAAAAGACCTCCACAGAAACAAGAGTATTACCTCAATACCTAAAAAGGCTGGTACACAATGTACCACGAGAAATCGGTACAGGTACCTACCACCACGAGGTACCACCACAAAGCATAACCACACTAGTGCCACATAAGGCACTCCACTACAGCAAAACCTCAACACATGTGCCAACGGCGGGCACTCCACACAAAGTAAACCGCAACCAGTGAGTCTCCACTCACTAACCACAATTACAACTATGCCAACACCAGGGCACACCCCACTGAGGAAAACCTCAACCAACAAGTAACAACACAAAAGCCACAATCGGTGACAAAGCACGAGTCGGAAAGGAACGACGCCACCACATAGGAACGGACTACTGGCTGATCAGGCCAGTATCCAACCCGGACAACACAACACAAGAACAACCTCTCAGTCTCGTAGCCACGGACCCTCAGTCCAGCTACGGCTCCATAAACTCACAAGTCAAGCAACTAACTGTGGAGACTAACAAACACCACCACTACCTGCAGTCTCACACACTGCAGGACCATGCCTGGCACCTTTGGGGACTCAGGCCCGAGCTCCCTAAAGTGAGGCACTGGAACAGGACTAGCTGGGGCCCAGTACGTCTACTGGTGTCCGTACCCCCAACCACGAGCGCGCTACAAGCGACTGCACACCCACAAACACAAGCCGCTGCCCTACTGTCGTCTTTCCCTCAGCCGAACGTACAACTCAAACACAGGAGTGAGGGTGTCCAGGACAGACGACACATACCTCGACAGTACAACGCAAGTACCGGGACAAACCCCGAGCACAACAAACACATGTGCCTGGCTCACAAAGAACCTGGGGTATCCGACTAGAGAGGCATTCCGGAATAGGCGCCGGACCACCACACTCGGCTTTAATGTATAATCTCTATTGCAAACCACAGTGCAAATATAAGGAATAGCTTGACCTGGTCACTCTGTGACCCATAAGCTAACCTACACAGATACTCACGCGTAAATCACCTTAACCATTCATACCTGGACTATCATTGGTCATTTCATGACCTCCATAGCCTCAATAAACTCAACACCCAACCATCATAAACTAGATGCACACTTCATTATCTAAATCACCTTAATAATTTATTAACAATGTTAGAAACCCGAGGCTAGGTTCGCACTGGAACCTCACTGCCCAACTATTACGATGCACTACAAAAATCACACCACAATCGAGTGTGCACCATGCACACCCCCATGCTACGCCACATACTGCCACCACAACCAAGTAAACCACACGTTAATAACACAGTGACACGCTCAAAGAGCGCTATAGGTGCCAATGCACCACTTACTAAAGCCATACACCTCAAATATCAATAATCGAATAATCAAATTATTAAAAACATGCATAACCAGACCTCTCTTCTGAGGTCGCAACATGGGGATGTGTCGCCTTCAGAACACGATGCCCCGACCTGTCGTAATAAGAAACCCTATCGTGACGGGTCGGCCTCTTGCGACCTTGTCGCGACGGCAAGGTCTGTCGCCTTCACAGGCGCAAACCCTAATCCGGGGAAACTCCACGGATCACCATTCCAAATCATTCAAAATACGATTAATTCACATTTTCCATACTTTAATGGATAGCCTAGCATGGTATCTATGGTTTATAAACAGGAAAACACATCAACCGTACCATGCACACGATCCAAACATCAAAACGAGGTGGGTTCTCCCTACCTTCGTGGAGAACATGAATTCCAGGCGTTTCCCCCACTCCACGCGACGTCCTCACGGCGAGAACACGCCTCACACACCTCCAGAACCTCGAATCACCAAGAAACCCGCAGTAGTTCCCCCTGGTCGAGCAGAGCCTGTGGAAGCTCTATTCGGCCGACGTTCTTAAAAACAACACAGCGGTTAAGATCGCGACATGCACCTCCATCACGACCTGATCGCGACTTAGGTGATCGTTGCCTTCACAAGGCCGACGTCAGCTGACTGCCTAGTGAGCGACACGTGGCAGCCATGCAGACGACATCCGCCAAATAGCGGTAATAGGAAAGCGACCCCAAGGGCCTTCGCGTTCAGAACGCGACGCACACCTCTGTCGCGTTCACAGGCAGAAAACCTGTGAGCGCTTTGGGCCCAACCTGGCGGCCCACCAAGCCTCACAACGCGCGCAAACACCTGAAACACAAGCTAATGGGCCACACATTGGCCACCAAACCCACTAAACCTGGATCCACGGGGATCCGGAAAACGCGCGACATTACAACACACTTACCACACATGCTTCTAACAATTTAACACTTTACTGACCATCACATTATCATTAACTTACTAGTAATTAACAATTAAACTAACACATGCTCATGCTATAACATGGTTGATTAAACATGGAATCTATTAAATAGGGCTATACTAACTAATGTATAACAAGAATTCTAAACATGGTCACTTATAACATGGTGTCACTAACATGAGAGCATTCATATAATCACATGCTTGCTATTCTTACTTTCTTATAACACTAACGCATGGCTTATATTAAAATTTATAACATGATACTACTAACTTGCTCATCAAGTAATTACTAACTCATGGACATAATTAACATACTTCTACACATGGTATTAACATGATATCACAATTATCATTTAACATGGATCATATTAACACATGCACTTACTTTCTCATGACATATTCACATGCACTTTTACTTTTGCTTTCACATGCACATATTCTCACATATATCACATTCACATTCACTTGTTTTCACATAACTTTCACATAGTTTTTACTTTTCATGATCACAATCACATGTCACATCACTTTCACACACCACGTGCCATGTTCACATATCACTTTACACATTATTCACACATTCACTTTTACACTCGTCGAGACATAGCCCAAACCACAACTAGAAAGATCACATAATCACAAACACATACTTAATCACCAGGCAAAGCGATCAAACCTTGGTTATTGTGCAGAACTGGGGGAAGCCCTCCCCACCATTACCAGTGTAACTTGTCCACCTCCAGGATTTCACACGACCTGTTGCCTCGGGTATCATGTAACACGATTGAGCCTTCCCATAGGGGCAATACTACAGTACTGCTCCACATATATAACATGAAACATATATTAATCACTTCTAGATAATCAGATTAATCATAAATAGTAGTTAACAGAACCTAATCATGATGCTAATCATATTTTAAATATATTTGGGATTTATTATTAAAACATGGTACTGAAAAATTCAGAAATTCATAACTAATTTTACAGTAATCAAATCAAGATAAAATTTTAACCACGGGGTAAATATGACACATGAAACATCTCTGTAATGTTTCAGAATTTTCAAAATAGTAAAAATAATTTTCATAATTAAAGACTAAATCAAGTTATTATTCACAAAATACTAATTATCCATGAACAGAAATAAAATGAGGTTAAAAAGCCCTAAACCATGCTTACAGTAGTCTAAACAACTGAAGTTTGGCGTTCTATATACAACATAGAAATGAAATTATCAAGTGTTCATATGCTTTTTCATGTAAACATAAATTCAAATAAATACCAAAATTAACAAAAATTAATCTAGGGTTACCCAAACTCTTCATGATGATTAACATGTCAAGATAGAGCAAAAAGAACTCAAAAACCATCACAGAATCTCATAAAACCATCACATATGATGAAACTGTAAATTTCTAGACAAGACTAACTTGATGTCGACATAGGTTGCCGTTAACTTTAGGTTAACGCCATACCACTTGCCGTCAACCTCCCAGACTGTACAAAGTGCAAACCGAGGGCAAGAAAACATGGCAAACGATGTCGAAATAATTGTTTAAAAATATAGAAAAATAGGAAAACCCTAAGGGACAAGTCCACGGACAGAAACCCTAAGTTACATGCCTCAAGAAAATTCTACAACAAGAGAATTTAGCCGATGAAGTCCTCTTTCGCACCCAAAGAGGTATCCTCCAAGCATGATCAAATCCTTCATTTTGAGCACGACCCGGCCACAATCTCCACATCCAGCGCCTTCCTCTCAGGTCATGGAAGCTTTCTCTTCAAAGCAACAACCTTGAACATGCTACGACATGGCAGATCTACCTTAGATAAACCCTCTCCCTCTCCTCTCTCACAACCCCAAACCAAGCAATAGAGCAAAAGTTCTCTCCCCAAAACGAACCCTTTCTATATATAGAAAGTCAAGGGTCATGATCGGGGTAAGATCCTTGCCCTAACACGACTCTATCCCTTCAAACCTATCCAAAAGAAACCACTAGCTTCAAATAGAAAATCGAACTGGAACACGTAGAACTTGATGTTAAACTGCGTTGCCCTCAACATAAATATTGACGTCAATCGACATTGATGTCAACAATCCAAGAAATATTGACGTCCGAATCCGTTGATGTCAAAACAAAATAGATAGCAATCAAAATTGCCGTAAGAACAAGTAGTAGGTTGACGTCAAGACCTATTGACGTCAACCTCAGCAAACCCTGATTCAGTTGAAACACGTCGTTCGGGGTCTCGAATGCCGACCGAACAATCTTCTGAAAGCACGAACCTGTAGAAACTTGTTGGCCTTACACTCTCTCCCCCTTAAAAAGATCTCATCGTCAATGATCAGATCAAGTACATGTGGTGAGGTCGTCGACGTCATCTCTAGATAAAGCATAGAGTTTGGTCGGTGCCTGTGGTCTTACTACTGGCTTCGCTGCTGCTACTACTGGAACACCTCGTGGAACGAATGTCTTCAATTTCGGACACTCTCTAATTCGATGATCTGGGATACCGCACTTGAGACATCTTCTTGCCTTTGTCGAACACAAATCTCCGTCATAACGCTTGATGTAGTGTTCACACTCGGGCTTCTCGCTGGCTGTAGAAGCTACTGACTGAGGTACTGACTTTGCTGGTACTATAACTGGTTGCTGGTTTTCCATGAGCCTCTTCATCTTCTTGTCTTGCAGTTGGAATGATTTTGGTAACCTCTTTGCCTGGGCCTTCTTTGCTTCCTAGTACAACTCCATCACACTCTCCTGCCTACATGCCGCACTAAGAGCCACATCCATAGTCCTATGGTCGAACAGCACAAGTCTAGCTCTCAACGATGGTCTAAGCCACATCACGAACTTCTTTACCTTGCACCTCTTGTCAACAACTATGTGCAGTGCGAACCTTGACAACTTTGTGAATCTAGCCTCATACTCTAAGTCTGACATGGAACCTTGAGTCAACGCCAAGAACTTTTGCTCCATCTTGTCTTGGATGTGCTTGGGAACAAACTTAGCCTCGAACAACCTTACGAAATCTCCCCAAGTCACAGCTAGCTCCAAACCCTCAAACTACATGAGAAGAATGGAAGACCACCATTCTTTTGCTCGCTCCTGAAGCATGTACATCGCCAAGCTGACCTTGTCATCCTCTGCACACCTAATAGCTCTAAATATCTTCTCGATCTCTCTAAGCCAACTCTCTGCTACCAACGGCAGACCCTCCCCCTTAAAAGAAGGTGGAGCCATCCGCTTGAACTTCTCCATGACCAACACACCTCCTACACCACGATCCTACTAAACCGATGCTAGAACCTGAGCCTGAAGTTATGCTTGAAGAGCTGCTTGCATCTGCGCCTGAGTTTGCATCACTTGTACGAGCCCTTTCATGAATGCGTCGTAGTCGACCAACAATGGTGGGGGTGGCACAGGTGGTCCTTGAGCTGCTGGTACTCTCTGTTGCTCACTTGCAGTCCTCCTTGGCTCCTCGTGTTGGATGGGTATACTCGAACGATGGGTCCTTACAGCCATAGCCTACAAAATAAATACGAAGTCAAGCTCCATTTATTACTACACCTAGTATATTATCATGCATTCATCTTATCACTTTTCTAATCCTATCTTAGTTATTCTAGGAATCTAGCTATCTACTATAAAGACTTTGAGATGTGAATCAAGTTGATAGCTATCTATGTATAATCTCAACCCCGTAGCTCTGATACCATCTCTATAATGGCCCACTTCCGCCCGGTACGGTTATACCAACCCACATTGAATGAGAGCAAGTCGCTACAGAGGGAAAACCATAATGATAGTCATATTGGCTCAGATATACACAACTAGAAAGGAATATTACAGTGAAAAATAAATAACTCTTATTCCAACAACTTTATAATCCACATACCACTGTCTATATAGTCCAAGCATAAGAAATAACATAATATAACATCCACTAAATATAGCAAGATTCCAAGTACAAAATAATCAAAGTACATATTACGATTACATCACATACTAAGAAGTAAACTATAAATCTTTAATATACTCTTCACGCTTTATGTCAGATCTCGCTAACTCCTCGGCTTTTAAATCTCCAACTCTTCCTAAAATGTTAGCAAGGCTGAGTCTATGCAATAGACTCAGCAAGTAACTTAAAATTGCAAACCATACACTTGCACACATGCTTCTAACAGTTTAACACTTTACTAACTATCACATTATCATTAACTTACTAGTAATTAACAATTAAACTAACACATGCTCATGCTATAACGTGGTTGATTAAACATGGAATCTATTAAACAAAGCTATACCCTCATCAATGCCCTCGTTCGCAAGAAGGAGATCACACTGACGTCCAAGAATCCAGGTTGTGAGCGCTTCCTCTACTCCGAGTCTTTCTCCCACAATCTCCCTTTCACAAATACGACTTATTTCTCCCTTCAACTCTCTCTGCCCTCCTTCCAGTTCCTCTGGCTATCTTCATCCTCCCACCGAAAATTTCATTTGGTCGTTTTTGTTTCTCTTTCTAGGACGCCCTAGAGTGAGAAGCTCTACGCTTCTGGCCGAGCTTTCATGCTGTAGCAGTTGCCGACCATGATTTCTGTTGGGGGGGGGGCGTCCCTCCACCCACTGCCCCTCCTGCCCCTTCTATTGATCATGCTGCTGCTTTTACTGCTGCGGGCCCAGCTGCTGAAGCCTTAGCTACTCCATCACCTGCTGCTGCGAGCTCTCAACGACAACCTCATGGTGGTCTGTCTGCGCCACCTCCTGCTGTGCCTGCTTCCCCTGCTGTGGGGTCGCCTTGGACTGCTCCTGCCGTTGCCCCCCTTGCAGCACCGCCCTCCTTTGCCCAGGTGCTTATGAACTCCCTCAAATCACCTGTCCTCCCCCTCACCATTCATCCTCCGACTTCCACCGATTCCGGTGAGCCAACAGTCTTCTTCACCTTGGAAGAGATCCACGCCTCTTGCAAACCCTTGGATCTGGCGATTATTTCAAAAACCCCTTAGGGCAGACCTCCTTTCCAAGAGATCCGATCACATCTGTAGCAAAGATTCAAGCTCCTGACAGATTTTATCATTAGTGCTTTGGACGGACGCCAACTTCTGATCAGATTTTTGAACCGTGAGGACTATCTCCAGGTCCTCCTCAAGGATTCCATGTTCATTCAGGGGTGCCCCTTCAGATTCTGCAAGTGGTACGTCTCCTTCTCCCCTGCTGAGGACTCCCCCATCGTACCGGTTTGGTTGGAGCTCCCTGGTCTTCACGTCTCCTTCTCCCCTACTGAGGGCTCCCACCGGTTTGGTTAGAGCTCCTTGGTCTTCCAACATGCGTGTTAAGGACAGCGTCCTAGCTGGGTTCTACAGACGACCAAATCTTTTTTTTATAGTTCGATCTCTTTCCATGGTGCGTGTTTGCAACGTGTGTGTATTTTATCTACTGCTTCTCCTTTTTGTTGTGCTCCGAAGGTCCCATGGTTTCTGGTGCACTGCAACTACAGATCAGTGGGTGATTATATGAGCGTACTTGGAACTACTTGTGCGCGAGGTGAAGCTTTTGATTGTATTTTATTAGTATTGCTGATGCTGTGTTCGACGGCCTGGCCAGTGCCGCTGAGGTTGGATGGTCAATATCTTCTGTTCATCGACTTTTAACTGAGCTGATAAATAGGTCTTTCAGCTGACAGGCTTACTTCGAATTGAATACGGGAAACTGCTTTAACTTTTTAGTAGTTCTTAATTTGTCATGTTCTCCTACTTTTGGTCACAAAAAATATGGTTATCTTAAAAAATCTAACCTTAAAAATATTAAATTAGAGGTGGATTAGGAATGGGGATAATGTATCCCTAAATTAATTTACCTCCATCCTCATTTTTTTTAATCTCATATCAAACAGACACTAAAAAAACACTCTGAGAACCGGCTGTTCCTGCCCCAAAAGTGACTTTGTCCCTTTCTCTCCAAATGACATCCAAGGCACATGCCACTGTTTTCTTTCAGAAAATAGCCACAAAGTTTTTTCCCCCCTCCAGCTGGTTGAAGTTGAGTTGGCCCTCATATCAGGGATCGTTAAACCTAGAGCCCAAAAATTGCTCTTGTCCCCAATTTCCTTCTATTGCTATTGTTAGTATAAGAAATATTTTATAATCGACATGTAAAGTAATTGTGCATTTGTATGTAAACACAAGTAGATAAATTTCACTGTCAATATAACAACGAGACCCACATCCGCTCAATTATATGCAAAGTGTTTCTCTACTAATATATGTTGTTCTCTTGGCACCAAATATTTTTAAGGTTCCTTAAAAAGGTTTTTTCATAAAAATACATACACGAAAGGATGGGAAGCCTACCAATGAAGCTGCAAGACATGTCATTGTAAGCCTATGAATCTGATGAATGATTGATATGTATTCTGAAAATTAACATGTTCTATGTCTTTGTTTATAGGAAAACTGAAATCTTTGAAAAGTGCGCAACCACTGAGCGGGGACTTGTATTGATGTAGGTAGAACATATTTGCATATTAGAATGTATACTAAGCATTCTTACAATTATTAACATAGATTTTATTGGACCCTCTATTTTCACTTTTCTCTTCCCTTATGGATGCTTAGTTTTTTTGTTAACTTTCATGGTATAGGCAATGTTGCATTCAACATGCTTCTACATCTTTATAATCACTTTGTTACAGTACTAAAGTGATCCCTAAGCAGAAAAGCAAAAAAATGTTAATACTTTTGGGTTCCGTATAAAATTTTCAAGAAAACAACCATAGACTCCTTTCTTTCCTGTTGGCAGGAAAGTTCTAGTGTTTAACTTGTTTTCACATTAGTCCTTATTTTACCTGTAAGTTAATAATACTTGGTCTCTAGGATGATTGATTCTCACTGTAGTGTGCATAAGGAATCCACTAGAAGGGCATAGATCGTAGACTGTTGACTTGTAGTTTCTTTATAGAACACACAGAAGTTCGTGGTTTTTTTTTTATGCACCTTTCAGCAAGAATCCATATGTCATGCATTGACATAACACCTGGAACTCTTCATACAATTTCCTTTGGTTTTTCTTTAGAGGAAAGAAACAGTCAGAGACTGTCACTGACTAATATAGCTATATCAGGAACAGATTTGACCTTTTTATTGGTTGGAATAACTACATATGAAACCTGATCATTTATTCTACTATCTGTATACCTATGATTGCTTATATCATCATGAATATCATCATATTTAATGATGTTGTCTCAACCATATCCCTCTATATCCAGTACTTAGAAATCAAAGAAATATTCCATTTGAAACTTAATTGAAGTTTAGAACATAAGGTTTTGGGGATACCAGGAGACCAAGAAAGATACAAGGGGTATATGTGTGGCCATTTTAATTATGTGAAGGGGCACCACAAGGCTGGTTAGTTTTATTTCCTCTCTTAACTCATCCATGGAAGTTAAGCAAGTGACAAGTAGATATATAATGACAGAATATGACTTGCTACAGGGGATAGGAAACTATATGGTGTTTACTGTAAAACGCCATATCTTTTGGGGTTTTTATCTAATTATCCATTATTGATCTCACAGAACTCAAAATACATATTTTTATGCCTAACTCGAAATTCGGTGTTAGGTATGCTTTGCTTTTTTTGGGATTTCTTGGGGTTTACTGGGTTACAATGTCACACTTGTATTGATGATAATATCATAGACCCAAAGTTATATTCTTTTAGATTTTTTCCTTCATGAATTTTACTACCCCTGTTGCCAAGAGACCCACTCTGTTAGTCTGTTGTATGCATTTAGTGATGTTATGCCCTGCAGACATTAATGATCTTTGCAAGCCTAGCTTCTGTTAGTTATACATCTTTAACTAAGCTTTAGTATGGTGGTGCTTTCATTCTCTCATGAATGTTCTATCTTTACACTTTGCACAAGAAGGGCTCACTAGTACTACTGGTTTATGCTATTTGCTCAACTATCTTGTTGTGAGTTGCATGCTCTAGCTAAAGATTTTAGAAGAGAAGAGGCAAAGAATATTGGATTGTGGCTGATTAATTTGTGTGTGTCCGCTGAAAATCATATATGTTTTGTGTTTCTTTGAAGCAAATATCTGAACATATGCAAACACATCAGGAGATGATTGGAAAATACATCCCTCTCCCCATTTTAGTGGTCTATTATAGATTCTTTTTTTTGGGCAATGCTCTATTATTAGATTTCAAAGAGGAAGATAGATAATAAGAATGTGTTGAATAGGAATATATATGTACTGTGATCGGAAGAGGTGGTATGAAATGAAAGGAGGTGAAGAAAATGAATAAAGAGCTGATAATTAAATATGTTGTGTAGATTGTTTGTTTCTTTCTTCACACTCTCATAATTAAATATATTTTGTAGATTTCATGTCTTGTAGTAAGAATTTTCATTCTTTTCGTGCACAGAGTGTATAAGATGCCTTTCATAGCTTGTGACATATTATTTTTGTGTTATGCTAGGAGATTTTCCATTTTTTTTTCTTATTATAAAGTTCTTAATTTGAGTCTTAAAAAATAGTAAAGTGATAGCCAGTAACTAGTTGAAATCAGTTTGGATTTGTTCCAGATCTAGAAACCTAAAGACAAAATATTAACTGGTGAGATACCTTGTCAAGACCAGCTCTCATTATTGCACTTGTATGTGTTAGCATTTCTGGCATGCCTGGCCCACCCTTGGTCCCCTCTCCTCTAATAACATCAACTTTGCCCTGAGTACAAGAAAGAATGTAACATTTTAGATCCACACATATCCATTAATTATGTTTCTATAGATAAAGGTAGAGCTTCAAATAACAATGATGCAGTGTATGAGTGGTGTAATATCTAAAAGCCCAAACAGCTCAGCCATCATAAATTCATAATGTCTCTCCATATTAAGTGGAAAGCCTCTGGATGCCAACTGACAAGTACTTATAAGAAATGTACATAACCTATTCACTGCATGTCAGCAAAAGTGATGTACATTGAGAGAATAACATAGAAGTGAAATTCATGAAAACTGAAATTAGAGAAGCCTAAAACATAGACAAAATTAAATAGCATGTTCTGCATGATAACAGATGAGACATATTGCACAGTCAAATCATATATTCATTTTTATCACTTTTCAGGGCAGTTGCAAGTGACATTATTAACACAATGCCTTTGACAACTACAAGTGTCTTTCCTGTGACTGTAAGAAGAGTTTGACAGCTTGAAGTGGTGGAGAATAGTAACTGAGCTAGCTAGCTGATTTTTTTTTCCATAAACCTATCAAACAATCCCCATCCAAGAGCTAGCTAGTTGCTAACTTGATGCCAACTTCCCATTTGAGGTGTCAGATATTGACAAATGTCATTACCAGGTAGGTGGGGACTAGACAAAATTAAAAAAGAACAAAAGATATAAAGTGAAGTGTTACCATCAAACCACACTCCTTAATGTAGTATTACACTTGTCCATAGACTCCTTTCTTTCATGTTGGCAGGAAAGTTCTAGTGTTTAACTTGTTTGATATACGTAGGCCATGTGTGTATGGATGCTAATATGTTTTGTTCTTTCTTGCTATGGATGTTAGATCTTATATTATTTCAAGAAAATATGAAAACTGTGAACTGCATGGTCAACTGTTTATTTTTGCCAAAACAATCAGTTTAATGTGCTGGTTTCATCTCTTTTTAGTGTTGTGTTTTGTAAAAAAAATTAAGATGGGGATGCTTTTATTTTATTTGAGTATGAGGAAAGAAAGCTATATGGGGTGTTTGAAGCAACTTCTGATGGTGCTATGGATATTGTCCCTATGGCTTTCAGCTCATCAGGGAAGCTGTTCTCTGCCCAAGTAAAATGGGCTTGATTAGACATTTTTTTGTAATTCTGGCTTATCAATTTGCTAAGACTCGACATTTTTTTGAAATGTCATCTGGATCCAGATTTTTTTTGTGACTAAACTCTGTTTACTTTAACATTTACCTTGAGGATCACTCAAATGTTTTTTCTAGTGTAATTAATTGAGTCTGCTGCTACAGGGCATTTGTTTTCTTCAGTTCGCCTATTCCTAGGGAATTAGTGGTTCAAATCAAGTTTTCTCACCTTGTTTTCTTCAAGTCTACTGCTACAGGGCATTAAGTGAGGTTGAATTTTTTTTCATCTTGTACATTGTTTATCTTTTATGGATATGCATTCCAATTCTAGCTGTTTACATGGGTTACATCTATATGGGAGTGACACCCTTACTATTTTGATTAACACATGCAGATGAATTTGGGGTATTTATGGTTTGTGTTTAGAGGAGCTTTTGGATATCAATATTGTTTCATAAGTTCTAATGATCTTTGCATTATTTCTTTTTTTGGATTGATGTACTTAGTAATAAGATATCATGTGTCCAATCTCGTGATACTAAATTTAGGCAACTATTAGTGACATTTTAAAGAAATTTCTAATTTATGTCTCTACTCGTCCTGTGTCTTTTTATATATTCCCCTTTTAGGTTCCAAGCAAATCAGGTGGTACACCCGAAAAGAAGGATGTCCTTTTGGAGGATCATGATCCTATCTGGCTTGAACTTCGGCATGCACATATAGCAGATGTATGCTCTGTTCAACAAGTCTTATTAGATTCATTTTTGTCATGAGCTTTAACTTTTTATTTGATGGTGCAGGCTACTGAAAGGTTGCATGAAAAGATGACAAATTTTTGTGCAAAGAATAAAGCTGCACAGATCAGTAGTTCAAGGTATGCATGCTTTCTAACACATGAGGGCAGCCTAGATTATGCAAAGTGAGTTCACAATAACTGTGTTTAGCAAAGAGATTTCACACTAAAGGTGTTACTTTAACAGCCAAATCTTAATTCTCTTATTATCTTGTTCTATGAAAAAGTATTTAAACTGAATGTCCATGACTTCATGACATAAGTTAAGTGAAATATAAATGATATTTTAGTCACCTTGTTGTCATTGAATGACTTGGCTCATCTGAAACTTATCTATCAACAAAAAGCAAGTTATATTTCATAAACGGTATTCTCCAACTTCAGTAACAAGGAATAGAAAAGATGCTTAGTTCTTCTTTGTTGTTGAGTCAAAAGATAGTCTAGGTTTTTGGAGAAGTTAATGAGCTTGATTCAAGCATTTTGTGTTATGTTTTCAGGTTGTTAAATTTACATCTTCGAATGTGTAGAGAGCATTTTCATTTCTTTTAGACCCATAAAATTTTAATCTTATGTAGGGTTATCCACTTTCTAGTAAAGGAAATTATCAACTCTTTGAAGGAATTTTCTGGAGAAAAACAGTAGTGAATTTAGTTGCCTTTGTTCTTATCTACTTCAAGGCTTCAATCTACTAACAGAGTAAAGGATGGTTGAGCAATTATTATCTTTTCTGATTACTTACTTTCTTGCACAGATAGTTGGAAAACTTAACAGGCTTATTCGAGAGCTTGGTCTACGTGATGTTGGGCTCCTGGAGCAAGATCTTGTTTTTGGGGATGCAGGGACAAAGGAAGTGATCAATTTTCTAAGGACACAACAGGTTGCCTTCCTGAAAAGAGTGATCATGATAGAGGGGTTAATATAGGCCACTACAGGTTGCTTAGACCCTAGTAGATCATAATTACAACTGTTTTGGTCACTTCTATTTTTTCTCCATGTCTTTGATTAAGTTCAATCTCTTCATGAATATAAGAGTGGATATTTATGTGGATATTTGACTGGACATGTGAATGTTATGGATGTGATGTGAATATTATAGATTTGAATGGTGTTTTTCTTATGTGATGTAGATGAGTGGATATAGATTTGAATTTTATTGTAGTTATGTGGATGTATATGTATTTTATATGTGCATGTGTATAGAATGCATGCTTGTAGAATATTTCTACATGCTTATATCAGATATGGACAGGTAGTTTCTATTTGAAAAAAAAAAAAAAAATCTACACCTACGGTTTTAAATATTCATGACTAAACATGATTAGAGATAATGCTGTAGAATCATAGGTATATATTACAATATTTATTCCTATGTTTATTTATCATCATCTCAAAAAATAGTATTACTACTGTTATAAAAACCATCAATATAGATAAATCTACACTTACATTTATTTATCATCATGTCAAAAATTTATTACTACGGGTACAAAACCATCAGTATAGACGGCAATACCTATGCTTTTTTGGGTCTTTTACCTATGTTTTATATGATTCTTTACCTACGGTTAATATTCGTATGAATAGACCGACATATAACTACGATTATTTTTCTGTGGGTATAGGCTTTAGTCACG
Organism: Colocasia esculenta; assembly: GCA_014218235.1. NCBI lineage: Eukaryota > Viridiplantae > Streptophyta > Magnoliopsida > Alismatales > Araceae > Colocasia > Colocasia esculenta. The sequence goes on along the minus strand of CM024753.1, from coordinate 127,126,972 downwards.
GGCGCATGCGTGTCGGATTCAAACTGTAGCATTTTCCGTAGGTAAAAGGTTTTACCTTCAGATTTTGGGTATATACCTACGGTTATTATGCGAAGTTATAGGTCATTTTTTTTGTAGTGTGTTATACCCGGGTTGTATGGGCCCTCTGACAAAGTGGTCATATAATGTCCAGGTAAGAGGTCCGGGGCTTGATTGTGAGGCAGATGAGAATACTGCCCATTCTGCGTATCCTAGACCATGCTTTGTAAATTTCTTTGTGCCAGTGACAACCTTGGTCCGCCCTTGGAGATGGGTTCCCAAACCTTTTCTTGTCTGATAGCCAATCCTGAACATGATATCCTAGCCTTTGGTATTTGCTGACGTATGCTTTCTAATGGCTGCCAATGATGGAGACACAATCAGACGCGTGGAGGAGAAAGTGTAAGCCTATGGGTAATTTATATCGAGCACCGAGATGACAGGCTTATTAGATGGCCAGACTGACGGCATGATATTCTCTATAGCCTCCACGGTGTGAGTAGTTGCTGCACTTTTGACTTTGACTATACGCCCTTGAAAGGGGAATTTCAAACATTGATGAGCTGTGGAGGGTACTGCCCTTAATGCTTCGATCCAAGGGCGGCCTAGGATAGAATTGTAGGTGGGATCGATATCTAGCACATAAAAGTCCACAGTCATGACAAGTGGCCCTAATTCAGCCTGTAGAGAAATAAGGCCATGGCAGGCTCGCCGAGAATTGTCATAAGCCGCCACCGTTGTAGGAGTGGGCTGCAAGCGGCACTCCGAGATGTTACAAGCTCTCAAGGTGCTCAGCGGACATACATTAATAGAGGCCCCTGTATCAACCAATGCTGCATCAATGGCCACTTTGTTTATGGTGAGGATTACACACAAGGGCATTCTTCTAGCCTCAGGAGGAGCTAACTCACCATCTGAAAAGGTGATTGTCGGTCCTCTATTCACAATAGAGAGCACGGAAGGGAGGTTGTCAAGGTTCATGTCTTCACTTACCATGACCCTTTGCAAGAACGCTCTCAGGGCATCTTGGTGGGTGTGTGACCTCTTGATTAACTCAAGGATGGAGATTTTTGCTGGAGTTTGGTCCAAGTGCTTCAAAATGTCATACTAAGTTCCCAGAACTGGATCTGACTCATCGGCATCCTGTTGTTGTTGCTGATTGTTGGAGGATTGGGTTTGCTGACCCAGCATAGACCCGGATGCATTTGGGTACATCCGATGAAACATACGACCGCTCCGCAGGGCGAGGTTATGGTGGAGTGGTGTCAAGGATGGAAGGGTTGGGTAATAGTGGCACTGGCGTAGGGGAGAATGGGTTGCTGATAGGTGAAGGGACAATGGGTTGTATGATGGGGGAGCTGTAGAGCAGCGAGGTAATGGTGGAAATGGTGGGTGTGGTGGATATAGATGTAGCGGAAACAGGGGTGGTATGGGAAATGGCCAAGAGTTGGCCCACTTCATGTTCGTCATCGAAGGCCCATGCGGCTTCTGGTGGTGGGTGGTGGATGACTGGATTAACTTGAGCAGGAGGAGGAGGTGGTGGAGCAGGTTGGTGGTTCAGAGAGGGCTGATGTTGCAGCATAGGATTGCAAATTATGCCGAGGTCATTCACCGGCTGTTGTGGCTATTGTTGTTGTTGTTAGAATTGTTGTTGGAAAGGCTGCTGGAATTGTTGCTGTTGTTGCTGGAATTGTTGTTGTTGTTGTGGCTGCTGTCGCCTCTGCTGTTGTTGTTGCTGTCTTTGACCCTGCTGGTCCCTCAGTGTTTGAATCAATCTTTTCATCTCAGCCCAATCAATCTGATTCTACTCATGAAGATCATATATGATATCCCAGAATTGGAAACAGTCCGACACATTATGGCCCAGATCGCAATGGTACACACAGTACTTGGTCTGGTCCACTACCATATTCCAGTTCGGCTTCTCAAGAGGGAGTCTAAGGGCATTTAAGGACATGAGGGCTGCAACAATATCAGCTAGGGTCTCTGCAAAGGAGGGTACTGAGCTCTTTTAGGCCCATTGGGCTTTCTAGGAGCAAAACCATTCTGCGGGGGAGGGACTTGGTTGTATTGACGCTGGTCTTGTGGAGGATTTTGGCCCTGAGGAGGTGGCTGTCTGTTGTTATTCCATGGTTGCTGGGGCTGTTGAGTATAGGGAGACCTACTTGCCGGGCCTTGAGGGTTGTTCACCGCACCTACTTGCTCATTTGTTTAGACACCTTCAGTGACTGGGCCTTGGGGCTTCTTAGGATAACGAGATTTAGGGGTCTCAAACATAGAGTGAATTGGCGAGTCCTTAAGCTGGGTTTGGATGAAACGGGCTCGACTATACAGCTGGTGCATGGTGGTAATATCGTTCATGGCTAGGATGGCCCGGTAGGTAGGAGTGGCATTGGAAATCAACAACTTAACCTTTTCCTCTTCGGGCATTGGGCAGCAGACCTTAGCAGCAAGGGAACGCCATCTGTCGGCGTAGACTGAAAATTCCTCATCGGCCTTCATATTTTCGGCCACTAGATCAACAAATGAATATTCGGGTCCAACCCGATCTTGGAATTGATGTAAGAACCTTTCTTTGACAATTTGGAAATCTTCAGCTTCCTCACGGGGTAAAGAATAAAATCATTCGAGGGCCGGACCATCCAACGACTTCCTGAACAAGTACTTGTGCGGTGCAGACTCATATACAAAATCCTTCAAGTGTACATAAGGGTCCCCTACCCCAAAGTACCGCCGATAGACAGAGAGCTCCAACTGGGGTGGAACCCAGAGATGTTGGAAGGAGGGGAGCGGAATGTCAGCGACCTTCTGAGGGTCTATTTGTCTCCTGATGTCGTGGAGCTCCCTCTTCATGGTCGCCCACTCCGCAAGGAAACCGGAGGTGGTTGTGGCACGGTGAGTGGGAATGAGGGAGCGGGTTTGCTCCATAGAGTAGGACCTCTCGCAGGGAAGGTGAGACGATTTGGCCTGATAGAAAGAGGACATTGGAGGGGACTTGGGCCGAACCTCCTGTGCTGGAAGGTAGCTAGGCTCCGAAAAATGAATAGCCCGAGGACGGAGGGGTGTGGGGTCTGCCACAACGGAAGGTACATGTGGTGCTGAAATAACAGGGGCAGAGGAGGCCGTCTGTTGGGCTGAATTGTGAGTAGGTGGAGACAAGGGTCACTTGCCTTTGGCAGCGGCCAGAAACTCACAGACTTGATCTGGACTAAGATGAGGGAGAAGCTGACTAAATTGAGAATGGGGGTCATCTACCCCTGGAGGAGAAGGAGGGCAGGATTGACTTCCAATGACAAGACGGGGCTGGACGTGCCCGGAGAGGACGGCTGCAGAAGTTTGGGCCACATCCTCAAGGACTCCAATGGACAAGACATCACTGGCAAGGACCCGGAATTGGTCCATGTCGAACAAAGGATTGTAATATAATACAATGGTTGGAGGGGACTGACTCGATCTACCTAGACAATGACGCATGCACCGCCCCTAGGGAATTTAGGGAAGATGACATAGACCAACCAAACCTAGACTTTAACACAACATGAAGGGACTGTGAGATAAGAAGGAGCACTCAAGTTATCATGATTACGGTCCAAATTTTGAGGTTTACACTTGACTTTTAAATGAATAAATTAATAGAAAGCCACTCGGTCAAGTGGGACCCTAATAGGTGTGAACTCAAGTCCTCCAGTGCAACTAGGGGAGACACACAACTCACACGCGGGGGCGGCTCAAACTAAGGGGGCGACGGGTATAACCAGCCCGGTGAACCGCAACGTGCGTATGGTCACGAGGACTTATGGAGGCCCTCAGAAGGCAGTTCTGGTCAGCCCACGAGTGCTCGCAGGTGAGAGGACCCACTCATCCAAGGAAGGTAACCTAACAACACGAATCAATAGTGTGTATGCATGAAATAATGCGATATCTAACTTATGTTAACACAGAAAACAACTAACATGACTCTGCCAAAGTCACGGCGGCCAGATACGCCGCGACCTTATCCCGATCGGACACCTCGGCGCGATAACAACAGACTATAAAGACCTACAGTTGTATGTAAGCAAAAAGAAAACAGACTAACCTAGCGCGTAAAACAATCATATAATGGACTAACAAGCACGTCACTGGTCATGAAACACATAGAAAACTGACACATAAATTAAAACAATAACAAACAGTGCGTACCTGTGAACGTGACCTCCAACCACGGTGCGACACTGTCGCGTCCCCATGATCGTCCGCGACCAAAACAGGAATCAAGTAGTGAAAGTAAAAGGGAAATCCGGACCCTAACAGGATTCTACCAAACAAAAACATGAATATACATGATCTAACAGCATGGTGAATGCATGGATGTACTCATAGGGCAAGGATCAGTGAATGATAATGGAAAGACACGTACGTAAGGATGCGTCATTTAGGGTCATCATGACATTATTGCATCGCCGCGATACGCCGCATCTTCCACAGGGAACAGAAAATGCCAAAACAGGATAAAATACACCTAATAGGGTTCTAAGAAGGCATTTAAATAATTAAACATGGCAGGCAAACAATCTAAAACTCACGAGGGTAACACTGAAGGTCCCACTGTGATCGCTAAAAGGTGTAATCACGAGGATTGTGCGCCCTCCAATACACGCAAATATGTGCTTAATATAAAATCTTGGAAAAAAGGATGTGATCGCCACCTAGATAGTTGCCTAAGAATAGAAATAACACAGGCTAACTAATCTAGGAAAAGGAGAGAGAACAACATACTGACCTGAGGTCGCGACGGGGAACCCTGTCGCGATGATGCTGGTGTCGCGACGCCCTATAGGGGCGTGTTCTCGTTGTCGCGTCGCCTTCCTCGGTCGTGTTCTCTACAGTGCGGGAGAAGTGTGGAAGGACCTTCTTCCTGCCCTCCGGCCAGCCAGAGAACAAGAGCTCCTCGTGGGAACTAGCTTCAGTACCTGCCAAAACAACGAAAATAAAGATAGGAACCCTGTTAGAACATATTAAGCATAGTATCCATCCAAAAATGAAAAGATAAGATCAAGCATAGTGGGAACAGACCTGGGGGTGGTTTTAAACCCCTTGGATATATGGAAAACGTGGGAAGAAAAGGGAAATGAGTCCTATCTAAGAAAAATAAAAAAATGCATGAATGAAGAGGAAGAAGGAAGAAGAAAAAAGGAGTCCCGTATGGGGCAACTCCCTAGCATGGTGGACGTCCTCTGATGCTCCAGATGCTGAGGAAAGGTGGTGGGGTCACCCTCTTCACTCACCAAGCTCCATTGATGAAGAGATCGTCATGGCTTGGTGTGAAGAATGTGTGGAAATGAGAGGAGAAGGGTTGATTTCGAGCTAAGTCCAGCTCACAGAAAATTTTGGCAGCCCTTCGGGGTGAAATTCGGGGTCCTCCTTCTCTGAAGAAAATGGGCTTGTTCATATAGAAAATGAGAGAGAAAATCCTATTATTAAGTGATAAATACCCATATGAGAGGATAAATCTCATTAAAACTCGTGGGTAGAGTCATAGGGAGACTCCCAAGGAGACCCTTATCCCCAAACCACGACCATGGGGGTTGGGAGGTTCAAATGGATAGAGATAAGGCCTTAAGGAGATAAATAGGAGGTGCTTGCGGAGGCTAGCTCACGCGGCTGAAGTCGCAACGCATCATAGGGGCGCAACAGGCATGATCGCGACGGCCATGAGGAACGCGACAATGAGGTCACATGCATGGATATGCATGGGCTGTTGTGGCGGCCAAAGGGGTCACGACAGACTAACGCGGCGCTACGACCCGTCGCGTTAAAGAAAATCGATTATTCTTGAATTATCGGCCAATCACATAGGAGGATAATGATCATTAGGGCTCATGGACTCTTTAAAAGATAATGGACATGATTTTCATGGAAATTAGATTGTTAATGGGCTCAAGGCAAGGCTAATGGTGGGCTCAAGGTGAGTGACCAACTAGGGGCTTACTAAGATAACAAAAAATGTGGTTCAACTTATAAGCCAGAATCGGGTGTCTACACTACCGTTTACTACACTTCGACGACATGACATTCCAGGTGAGAGAAGCCATATTGAATAACTCTTATCTAATCCTCTATCAGTCGTTGTGTAATCTTCCTTATGTGTGTGACCCTCTAGGCCCAATACCTTAGCTGGCCGTGAGATGCACTCGTCAGAACCCTTCTGACTCAGTGAATGATTATCTCTATAATAATTCACTCAACTCATTGACCATGGACGTACTAGGCCACTATGCCATAGTCCCCAAACAGTACAGGGGGATCTAATCCATTGGATCTTTCTACTCTCAGTTACCATGTACCTTTAGTCCATATATAAGGCTTGGTGGTGTATCTAATATCTCAGAGACCTTATATAAGGCATGGTATTGTTAGGCCTATATAGAATCCATTTGATTCTCACTCTTATCAGATTCTCCCAGAGAACACTTTCTCTCTCAATCCGATTGACCCTGGCTAGACGTTTGTCTGAGCATGAACATACAAGATATTCCTCTGATGATACCGAGAGTGGATGATCCTTTATTGCATAATTATCTTCGTAAGGTTGGCTACCATTCTCAACAACTGGCTGTACTAGATCTGGAACTTCTAGACATATAAGTCTGGCATCAAAGAATAGAGTACTCAAACAAGGCATCCTTGGTGTCTCAAGTACAAGGACCAATTACACAATTCGGACCACAAAATCGCTATCTGATAATTATGTATCATCAACCATACAACATTTCGAGAGAGGATCATTCAGTGAACACCTACAGCATACCCCTAGTGTTTCCACACAAGTAGCTATGAGACCAACTACCTCCATCATATGGACCGGTATACAACACACCAGTCTATTCGGTTATCTTAGTGTCCTTCTCGAGTAACCTATGACCAAGAATATTTAGGATTTGTGTTTAAAGGGAATTGGTCTCATTATCATGATCTCATCATGATCCAATTCCCATTGCACAGATCCATGATCTTATCATCCTTCAACTAAAATGGTCGTTGTTGCTCTGAGAGCCTTGGGTGCCCTTAAAAAGAAGAAAGTTGGGGGACCCTCTTGGGAGATGCCAGAGGAGGTTCCTACCACTCATGCGATGGAGGCCCCACCTCGGATTAAGAAGCATAGGGTTACTAAAAAGGCCCAAGCTTGCGTGACAATGCCCACCCCAAAATATTAGTAGGAGAGGGAGGCTCAAGTGGACTCTTGCCCATGGCCTTCTATCATGCCTCAATGCAAAATATCAGGATGTGCAAATACATATATGATTCAGTGGTGTCATTCAGAGCAATTACTAAAATAGCAACAATCCACTAGAATGATGATCATAATTAAACCAACAAATTCAACTCATACTTTATTGATGTCAAATCACAAATTTCTTTTATATCCACTAATTTAGAGCCGAAACATAGGGCCCATCAATTCAATTATATAAGACTCTATAAAAAATAATAACAATACTACTTAGACCCTATGACAACTCGGCTAACATAGCCTCTAACACCATACTATAGCATCTACGATGTCTGGGATGCTCTTCACCCTCACTTGTTCGCATCAGTTTTTATCATGTCATCACTATTACCTAAAAAATCACAATATAGGTAGGGTAAGCATAACTTCCTATAAGATTTACATCTCTTTGCAAGCACGCTTTAAGTGATTAATAGTTTAACAAATTAGAATGCACTAATGACAAGATAACAAATAAGCAAAAAATGATGAACAATAATAAGATGACAAGAGAATAGAAACAAACAGTGAACTATCAAGTAGGAGACACTATCAGTATTTTCTGATGCATGTATAACAATAATATATAACAAGTGTAATGATGTAAAATTGGCCATACCGCATCAGATGATGACTATAAGGGCAAAGTACACATCAGGTCAAGTAATAAACATGTCAAGTAATTATTACGATTTGATGGTTATAGATTAATCAAGAACACAAGTACTTTAGTGCAATGTCATACCATGGTCAATTAATTCCTACAAGCTCTGTTGAGTTGTGATTGTGTGATTTATATGTTTTTGATGATGACATAAATGTTTTTGATGAGATGATGACATAAATGTTTTGATGATGATATAACTCGCGTGAAAATACCATGTTGATTGATCACAAGTATCCACAGATGTCAAGTCACTGTACTGATGTGTCGACACATGCCACTCACATGTCGACACACAACTCTTGACATTGAGTCATTGCTTTTATCTATCAAAATATATCTTACCTTGAATCATGAACTTTTAAAGATGGAATCTAAGTTAAAGTTTTTGATTGCAAGAGAACATATACAAGGGTTGGATTCATGAGTAGGTTGATTTTATATAAGAGATCAAAGAAGTGATGCAGTAATTGTCGACAACCTTGAAGTTGTCTGTCGACAACTTAAGGGTACTGTGAGACTAACAAACCCAAGCAGTGGCTGTCGACAACCAGGATTCATCTGTCGACAACCAATGGAAGCCTTCAACTCCAAGTTTTTGTAAAAATCAAATTTAGCAGCAGTTGTCGACAACCAGAATGAGTCTGTCGACAACACAACCAAGCTTTTGTGAAGTTGGTTCTGGATGGAGGATCTGCTGCAGTGGATGTCGACAACCAATATGCGTCTGTTGACAACTGGAGTTTAGGTGACAACATGTGAGACACATGTGCTCTTAATTAGGGTGTCTTTTCCTCGTACACACAATTTCCTATTTACATGTGAGGATAAGGACGCTCCTATTAAAGGTATCTGTGAACCTTTTTCAAAGTGAGGAGCCTCCACACTCTTTCCAAGACCCAGAAGCAACCAGAGGAAGGCTCTCCGGTGCTCTATTCAAGCTCCAAGGATCAACAGCCAAGAGACTCATCTCAGAAGATCAAATTGGAGTAAAACGTTTCATCATAGCTCAAGCATCCACTTCAAACTTCTTCAACTCGAAGTCAAGGAAGATCTGAATGAAGAACCCGGAGGATTCAATATTCTAATATGTTCTTTCTAGTATTTGAATTCTCCCTCTGCACCTCAATTTCTTTACTCTAAGAGTGTGAGTGGTTGAATTGAGCAATCCTTGTGCTCAATTCACATTTGTGTGATTTGATCTGAGATTGTGATCATCTCAGATCGTGTGTGTGCAATTATGTTTGTTGAACTTGCTGATAAGCAATTGTGTGTGTGTGTGTGTGTGTGGATGGTAGATGTAGGATACACATGTTGTGTAATCCAAACCACCTTAAATCTTCGTGTCATGTGGTTTGAATTGCTCCATCATTAGATCCTTGATAGGCATGATTGATTGTTCTAACTTTTACCATACTGCTAGTTTTGTATTCACATTCTACATACATAGTAGGGCTTAATTTCAATCTGTGCACAGATCATTTCTCCATATCACCTATTAATTTCAAATTTAGGTACTATCTATTTTCAATTGGAGGTAATCTATTCAACCCCCCCCCTCTTCTAGATTCCCTTAATAGCTAATTCTGCATTTCTTCAATTGATATCAGAGCGGGTTTCTCCAATTTTACAGCGTAATTGCTTGATCTAACAATCATGAGAGATTCTGAATGATGAATGTTAGTAGGGGATTTCTAGCTGAAGGACACTCAGTGTTCAGGCCTCCATTCATCGATGGGACTGACTATACTTACTGGAAAAATCATATGCAGGTATTTCTGAGAGCTCAAGGTTATGAGCTGCAGAAGATCGTTAGCAAAGGTCCTTATGAGCTGCCTAATGATGAGGACACTTGGACAAGGGAGCAGATTCGAAGGGCAACTCTAAACTGCAGTGTCATGAATATGATGCAGTGTGTTGCGCATCCAAAGGAATATTCAAGAGTATCTACATGCTCATCTATAAAGATGTGGGAAAAATTGGAACTGATTCATGAAGGTATGTCTGTGGTCAGAGAGACTAAAGCTAGCATACTTGTTTTAGAATATGAAATGTTTAAAATGAAGGATGAAGAAACAATCTCAGATATGTTTGCTCGATTCATGATAATCATTAATGGTCTGAAAAATCCTAAGAAGGAATACAGTGAGAGTGACTTAATGAGGATAAAAGTTTTCAAACAAGTTTGACTCTAATAAAAAGAATGACATAATTGTCTATTATGAATGCAAAAGGTAGGGGCACATGAGAGGTGAATGCCCATAGCTTAAAAAGAAGTTGATCAAGAAGAAGTTTGCATATAAGAAGCCCTGAGCCATGATGCCTACATGGAGTGATGAAGATGAAGATGATAATGATCAACAAGAATCTGAAGATGAAGATGAAGAAATCACATGTCTTATGGCAAAAAGTGATGACAACAATGAGGTAAATTCTTCTTTTGAAAGTTATATTACTGAAGAGTGGGAAAAAGCTTACATAGTGTTATTTGAAAATTTTTGTGAATATCGTTCTGAAAACAAAGCATTGAAAAAGAAAATAAATAATCTTGTGCATAACACAAATGCAGATGAACAGATTGAATTTATGAACAGAGAAATAAATCTTTTGAAAAATGAAATAGAAAATTTCCATGTTGAATTTGACTGCTTGAAAGAAAAACTTCAGGGAAATAAAAAAGAAAAATAAGTACTAAATGAATATGTTGAAAAACTTCAAAATGAGAATAAAGAAATTTAGAAGAAAATGGAAGAAGCACAAAAAGAACTAAAAGATAAGAATGAAACCTTATCAAGATTTGTGAAAGGCAAAGGAAATCTTGATGTTGTGTTAGGAGTCAGAACAAACACAACAAAACATGGATTGTGATTTCAAAATGAAAAACGAAAGAAGTTTGGACAAACACTGATCACATCATTTGTTTAGAACAAGTCAAATGCAAATAAGCAAGTTTATCTTGAAAACAAAGATTTGAATGAAAAGAAATACAAGCAAAAGAATTGGACTGGTCAACAAGTGAGAGTGCATGTTGATAGGTATTCGTATCAGAATTTGACCTGTCGACAAGTATGGCAGTCTGTCGACAGATCTAGACCAACAAGGCATTTTAGTGAGCAAAAACTACAAATCAATAGAAATTCGCATGCGCAGAACATCAATAGGAAAACCTCAAGAAATCAAAACCCAGCATGTAACTATTGCAAAACTTGGTCATACTGTGTCACATTGCTGGCACAAATTGAGCATGATAAAATGCAAACAAATGTGGATTCCAAAGCAGTTACTTTCTAGTGTAGATGAAATCATGGGACCCAAAGTAATTTGGGTACTAAAATTCTTCTTCCGATTTGCTTTTGCACGAATGCCTAGCAGCCCAGAATCAAAATAAGTGGTACTTGGACAGTGGCTGCTGAAGGCACATGACGGGAGACAAAAAGAAAATTTGCCTACTTGTTGAAAGAGACGGTGGTCAAGTCATTTTTGGAGGTAACAATAAGGGCCAGATAAGGTAGGTAAGGATGTTTTTAAGTCAATTGAAAATGTGTTGCTTGTAGAAGGTCTTAATCATAATTTGCTAAGCATTAGTCAATTATGTGATAAAGGCCACAAAGTTATCTTTGATTCAGAAGCATGTCAAATAATTGATAAGGAATTAGGAACTGTTAAATTTTCTAGCAACAGAGTCAATAACATTTATCTAGTTGATTTAGATGAACCTAAAAATAAAATTTTATGTCTTCTTACAAATAAAAATGATCAATTTCATTTGTGGCATCGTAGGTTAAGGCATGCAAGTTACAATGTTTTGAATAAGCCCATGAGATTGAAACTGGTTAAAGGTCTTCTAGAAATTCATTCGAGAAAAGAATTGAGTTTTTGTGATGCATGTGCACAGGGTAAACAAACAAGAAAGTCATTCAAATCCACTGCACCTATAATCACTTTAAAACCCTTTGAATTGTTGCACATGGACTTGTTTGGACCTACTAGAACACTAAGTCTCAATGGCAAATGTTTTGGCTTTGTCATTGTAGATGATTTTTCTAGGTTCACTTGGGTCATGTTTTTATCTCATAAAAGTGAAACTCTGATAATTTTTTAATCCTTCTTCAACAAAATTAAGCATGGAAACATTAACAGAATATGTTCAATCCTTACTGATTATGGGGGAGAGTTTGATAATAATATGTTTTTTAACGTCTGTAGGAACAAAAGAATTGAATATAAATTTTCTTCTCTGAGGACTCTAGAACAAAATGGAGTGGTAGAAAGAAAGAACAAGACGTTGATGCATGGAAATGGCTCGTACACTTCTGGTGGAAAGTCAACTGTCAAGAAATTTTTGGGCAGAAGCTGTGAACACATCATGCTACATCTTAAATAAAGCTATGGTAAGACCTGTCATGAAGAAAACCCTATATGAACTTCTAAAAGGTAAGAAACCAAACATTGGGTACTTCAGAGTCTTTGGTTGCAAGATTTTCATTCATAACAATGACAAAATAGACCTAGACAAACTTGAAGAAAAAAGTGATTCAAGAGTTTTCTTAGGATTATCTGAACATTCTAGGGCTTATAGAGTGTTTAACTCCAAAAATAAAATAGTAGAAGAAACTCCACATGTTGTCTTTGATGAGCTTTATACAAAGACTGATGATTCAAATGCTTGCAGATATGATGAAGAAGAAGGAGAATTACCTAAAGAGGAAATTGACAAGAATCTGTCGACAGACCAAACAAAAGTTGTCGACAAACCTCAAGCAAATCAATAGCATGAATCAACAGCAACAAATATCAGGTACTCAAAAGATCACCCACTTGAGAATGTGATAGGAAATGTGTATGATAAAGTTCAAACTAGATCTCATTTTAGAAATATTATTGAACAAGATCAAATGGCCTTCATTTCTCAAGTGGAACCTAAGAATATTGAAGAAGCCTTAAAAGACATTTCTTGGGTAGAAGCAATGCATTAAGAATTGAATCAATTTTAGAGAAACAATGTTTGGAGCTTAGTCCGTAAAACCCTAGAAAACTCAATAATTGGAACTAGGTGAGTCTTCAGAAATAAATTAAATGAAGAAGGAAAAGTTGTAAGGAATAAATCTCGTTTGGTTGCAAAAGAGTTCAATCAAGGATTTCAGGTAGATTTTGAAGAATCCTTTGCACCAGTAGCTAGGCTAGAGGCTGTGAGAATCCTGTTAGCATATGCTTGCTTCAACAAATTCAAACTATTTCAAATGGATGTCAAAACTACTTTTCTGATAAACCTAACCATGTATAAAAATTGCACAAAGCACTTTATGGTTTGAAGCAGGCACCAAGACCATGGTATGATAGACTGAGCAACTTCCTGGTTAGTAAGAACTATTCCAGAGGTAAGGTGGATCAAACTCTTTTCACAAAATGTGTCCACAATCATATCATTGTAGTTCAAGTATATGTGGATGACATTATCTTTGATTCCACTGATCCTTCACTATGTGAAGAATTCTCCAAACATATGCACAGTGAATTTGAAATGAGTCTTATGGGAGAGTTACAATTTTTCCTTGGCTTGCAAGTTAAACAATTTGAAGATTGATTCTTTTTCAATCATGAGAAATATGTTAAAGAGTTACTGAAGAAATTTCATTTTGAACAAGCCAAGCCAACATCTACACCGATGAGCACAAGTATTAAAATGGAAAGTGATGAAAAACGTAAATTGGTATATGCAAAGTAATACAGAGGTATGATCGACTCTCTCTTATATCTTACAATTTATTGTTTCTCTTTGTGCTAGATTTCAATCTAGTCCAAAACAAAGTCATTTGCTTGCAGTTAAGAGAATTTTTAGGTATCTCTCTGTTTCATGTGATTTGGGTTTATAGTATCCAGCTAGTTGCAACATTGATTTAACTTCATACTCAGATGCTGATTATGCTAGATGCAAAATTGATAGGAAGAGCACCAGTGGCTTTTGTCAATTCTTAGGAGGGTGCATGGTCTTATGGGCATCTAAGAAGCAACACTCAGTTGCACTTTCCACTGCATAGGTAGAATATGTTGCTGCAGGGAGCTGTGTAGCTTAAGTGTTGTATATCAAAAATCAAATATTTGACTACAATATTGATATTGGATGCACATCTATCCTATGTGACGACACAAGTTGTAGCACCACAAAAATTTTAGTGATTTAAAAATTGTAAAGAAAGAGAAATAAATAATTTCCGTATTTTCGAAATCGATGAACATGCGTACCACTATCGTACATGAAAGAATGCATCGAAAAATTTCATAAAAATTATAAATAAACCCCAAACATTATTCCTAAGTGCTCCACGAAGAAATTTGTGCAACAAAAATTTTGATTGGCCAAGAGTGCGTCACAAGGTGACTAATTATCCAAATTAGGAAACTAAGTCGGAAAACCATTAACACGGAAAAATAACACGACCATAAATTAAATAAACATGTTGGATAGACTTCCAACATTATGTAATGATGACCCATTATCAAAATTGGGCCAATGGATCACTTTTGGCCCAAGAATAAGATTGTTACGCCCCGACGCAGAATATCGGAACGCGAGGCAGTTGCAAGAAAAGGTATAGAGAAAGTACTAGACATCAAACCATTGCACAATGAATAATACTAAAGCAAACCTTTATCATTAATAATTTCCAATGTCTAGTTACAACCACTAATATCAGAGCCAATCTATAGGGCCCAATTACATTGAAATAAAGCAAAGACTAAACTTCAAACCTAACTACTACAACGCTAAACATAGTAATAGGACGCTAGGGTACTCATGACATCACTCCAGGTCGTTACTGTCCTCTTGAGTTTATGGTTCATCCTCGGTCTCACCTGAGAACACAACGACAAATAATGCAGGGTGAGCGATAACGCCCAGTAGGACTTAAATCTTAATAGTCAACCAGGCTTTAAATGATTAATGTATTAAAGGCAGAGTAACTAATGCTAAGCGAGAGAGTCATGTAAAAGATAGCAGGATAGCACGTGAACGAAATAGCACAGGTTTCCAAATATGGCACGAGAGTCGAGTATAACACAAAATAGCAAGATGGCCATAGCACAAATAACACAAAATATAGCAATAGCACAACGAGTATAGTATAGCACTTTGTTGTCAACAAACAACGAGAGAATATAGCACTTTTGATTGCAATTAGATTAATCTAGATAGTATGGCACTTGGATGTTATGCCGACATCTTGATCATTTAACTCCCATAGGCAAATGGCACTTTCGGGCACTCTCCCCAGGACCAGATCGGGCCCCATTGCGCTGGCATTGGTTATATTGTTTATCTTTAGACAATCAGTCAATGACCAATATAGAGTACCAAGAAAATAGATGAAAGCACAAGAAGAATAGACGAGATAGTAGAGTGAACGTGAAAAGATGAGCGAGTAGAGCATAGATGAGAGCTAGTGGACATTGTACGTAGCACGTCGGGTAATCAGGCGATAGTAACAGTTACACAACATGCGCACTTGGTGTAACGTCGCGTGCTTTTCGGATCCATGCGGATCATGTGTGTTGTGGTTGTGGCGGCCGTTGTGAGGCCAATGTGAGTTGGTTGTGTGGAATGTATGGTGTAGATGTGTGGCTTGAGCAGGTGAAGTGCAGGGTTGGTCCTGAAATGAAATAGGACCTGCTGCAGTTCAGTTGGAGTTGGCGGCCAGGGGTGGCCGTTGACTGGTTGGCGTCCAGGTAAGTGGACGTTGACTGCATGAACTTGGCGGCCTAGGATGTGGACGTTTATGGTGGCGGTTGTTCTTGGCGACATAGGGGTTGACGCCAACCTGAGAATTCTGCAGGTTATAGGCTCACCCGAGGGTAGGTTTCTTACCTGGTTCTCTTCCCCTCTTGCCCCAGCTTTTTGTCCCAGTGGTTTTAAAGCTTCCAACAGGTACTGAAGGGTGCATGGAGGATCGTGGAACGCGTGGCGTCGCCAAATTGTGCGAGGAAACGCCGTGGCGTGGTGCATTTCCCGTGGGAGCTCGCGGAGGGTTCGGCGTGAACTGGGAGATTGCGGGAGGTTCTAGCGTGTTCTGAGGTAGGGGACGAACCCGTTTAGCTCCATAGAAACATTAAAACACATCGTAACCACCTGAATCAGCATGATAATGTATTTTCAGATTAAGTTGCACCATACGGGGATAATGGGTGGTTTGAGTAATTTAGTGAACAAAGCATGCTGTGTTGGGTTGTTTTGGGTTCATGCATGTTTAAAGAACTGTTTCAGTATATTTTTCTGTAGTTTAAACGGTTGGAAAACCTGTAGAGCCGGATTAGGGTTTCTGTAGGGTTTGAGGCCGAAGAACTTGGCGTCAACATCGCTTGTCGCCAAGCTCCTCAGCCAGGATGTAGACGGCCAGATCCCTTGCCGTTGACTTCTTGTAAGCGGCAGTCGATGTTGCCGCCTACTGGTTATGAACAGAAATGACTAAGTTACGGTATTTATCGATAATGCGTGTGTATTGGTACATGAGGTGCACTGAGTGCACATGGCTCTCGTGTTTAGCATACAAGGTATGCTGTTAGTTACTTACTTTCGTGCTGCGCGTTGTATTATGTGAGTCAGTTGGGTTCACGTGTAGTGAACCATTGTTACTTGTGGTTTACGTAAGGTTTCACGTGGTTTGTGTGTGACGTGCACGTGGTTCTGTGTACGTGGCTTGTAGTACGACGCCTACCGTGGTTACCTCTCTAGTTGGGTGCCCCAGGTTCTTTGTGAGCCAGGCTGTTAGCTCGGGGCTTTGTCCCGGTACTTATGTTGTACCGTCGAGGTCTGTGTCGTCTGACCTGGACACACTCACTCTTGTGTTTGAGTTGCACGTCCGGCTGAGGGAAAGATGACAGTGGGACAGTGACACTTGTGTTTGTCTTTAGTCACTTGTAGCACGCTCGTAGTTGGGGGTACGGACACCAGTAGTCGACGCTGGTCCCCAGCTAGTCCTTTTCCAATGCCTCACTCTAGAGTGTTCCGGGCCAGGATCTCTAGAGGTGTTAGGCATGGGCCTGCGACCGTGTGGTCCGCAGGTGGTGGTGTTTAGTTGGTCTCCACAGTTGCTTGACCTTTTTCACGTGGAGCGGTAGCTGGAGCTTTCGTCCGTGGCTGCGAGACTGAGAGGTAGACCTGTGTTAGCTTGTCCCAGTCAGTTTCTGGTGTCGCGAACCAGTTCACGTGGCTCGTGTTGGCTGTCTCTACTTTAGCTTGTACACCTGTACTGGTTTGCCGTTTAATTATTAAAGTTGTTTTACGTAGTCGGCAGACGGTGAGTACTTTTACAGCTTTAATATTCTGTTTAGCTGTTCTATAAATTGTTGGTATTGTTTACTGCTTTCGTACCTGTGGTTTTGGTTTGCTCGGTGTTGGGGGAGTTCCCTACTGAGCCAGTAACTAGCGAGGCTCACCCCTACCCCCACAGGTGAGAGCGAGGAGGACGTTTCACGACCGTCGTCCAGCTCAGAGCCGCGTCGTAGCGGTGCAGGGTCAGTACCTCCAGCGGTGTAGTTCCAGTAGTGTAGTACTCTAGCAGTGTAGTTTAGTTAGTTGTTTACTTCCTTCAGTTGTACCTCGGGGTATGCCCCAGGCTCTTGTACAATCTTCCAATTTTTGTGAAAATTTGGCTATGTAACTTGTGAATTATATATAAAATGTGGTGTGTTCCTTTGTGTTTACACAGACTGTGGTTTGGTATCCCTTGCGAGGCTTCGGCCCGTTCACGGGAGGCGGACTTGGATCATGTACGTTATTGGTTTAACGGGCTTGGCCGAGGCATTCCGTCACAGTTGGTATCAGAGCAAGGTCCGTGTTAATATAAGGGAACTAGAAAGATACATAGCCTTATTTCAGTCTTTGTACACTGCTGGTAGGGACCCTGGTTTTTTATAATTTGTTGTTTTGATTTTTGTTTGGTGATTTGTTTATGTAGAAATTTCTGGTATGGCTGATAGAAGAGATTGGGGTGGTGGAGGAGATGATCCGGAGGAAAGCACCCAGCGCATGATAGAGAGGATCTGGGAAAGCCTCATGGATATTCGGGCGAGGATGGATCAGCAGGCGCCGGTACCACCAGTTGCAGTGCCACCCGGGGATGGAGAGGCTGTACCTGTAGCTCCAGTCTCGCCGAGAGTGGAGGTACCTTTTGCAACACCTATGCCACCACCACCACCAGTGTTGATAGCAGAAGAACCAGTGATGCAGGTGGAGAAGTTTATGAGATTTCAGCCACCTACTTATTTAGGAGGGCCGAATCCAGATACAGCTGAGCATTGGGTTCATGAAATTGAGAGGGTCTTTGCGACTATGAGATGTCCGGCAGCAGATAGAGTTGTATTAGCAGCTTATCAGTTGAGGGGCTTTGCCTTGGAATGGTGGCGACTGAAGATGCAGACCACCTTCGTAGGTAGGACAAAGGAGGCCATCACTTGGTCAGAATTTCTTGATCTATTTAACGATACATTCTTTCCGATTCAAGTGCAGCAGGTGAAAAGGGAACAATTCTGGACTCTTCAGCAAGGTAACTCTTCAGTTCTAGAGTACCAGATGAGGTTTATGGCACTCAGCCGTTATGCACCTTATGTTGTTTCTGATAATAATATGATGGTTGAGTACTTTGTTAGAGGCTTGAGAGTGGAATTGCAGGATGCGATAGTACCTCTTATGTGCAAGACGGTGGAAGAGGCAGCTCAGAGAGCAGCTACTTTGGAGAGATCTATTCGGACTCGTCAGGTGGGCGAGTCAGGTTCAGGTAGTTTCAGGTTACCGCAGCAGTCAGTGGGTGCAAGCAGGGGTAAAGCACCAGCAGGACCTTCTTCATCAGGCTTTGGTAAATGAGGTCAAAAATTAAAGCAAGCATTTAACGGAAAAGGAAGAGGATGGGGAGGTCGTCCGCAGTTCCAGCAGGGCCGAGGTAGGCCTGAGGTGGAGGAGTCGCAGCAGAGTACTGCCAGGCAGCCTGTTACTCCACCGGGATATAGATGCTATAATTGTAATTAGCCGGGACATTTGATCCGCAATTGTCCCTATCCGAGGGAGTATGGATATGGTAGAGATGTGCAGCAGCAGCAGCCTCAGCAGTTTCAGCAGCCACAATCAGGTCGTGGCAGAGGAGTACCGTAGTAGCGAGGAAGAGGCCGGGTTATGGCTATCACCCGAGCCCAGGCGGAGGCATCGAATATGATAGAAGGTACTTTACCTCTTTATGAATATTCAACAAGAGTTTTATTTGATTCGGGTGCTTCTCATTCTTTTATTTCCGAAGAATTTCTGGATTGTATAGCTCATCCTTTAGAAGAGAAGTCTTGTGAGTTAGTAGTGGAGGTTCCTTCAGGTGAGTTTTTACTCACTTCGAGCTATATAGATGAAGCTCCTGTTATGATTGAAGGGAACCATATGCCGTGTCGGTTATATGCCTTGCAATTGTCAGATTATGATATTATTCTGGGTATGGATTGGCTTGAAATGTATGGAGCAATGTTAGATTGTAGAAAAAAAAGGATCAGATTTTGTCATCCTAATGGTGCATTATTTGAATATCAAGGTATTCCTTTTTATACCTCTAAGTTTCTAATTTCTGCAATTAAAGCTAGAAAATTGATAAATGGTGGGTGTGTGGCTTATTTAGCCTCAGTAAGTCTGGTAGAAGCTAGTCAGCCAGTAGAAGCAGTTCCCGTGGTTAGGGAATTTGCTGATGTTTTTCCTGAGGATTTGCCTGGTTTAGCTCCACATAGAGAGGTGGACTTTACCATTGAGTTGCTGCCAGGTACCATGCCGATCTCTAAAGCTCCATATCGGATGGCACCAGCAGAACTTAAGGAATTGAAAAAGTAGTTAGAAGAATTGTTGCAGAAAGGTTTTATTAGACCGAGTCATTCCCCGTGGGGAGCGCCGGTATTATTTGTGAAAAAGAAAGATGGAAGTTTTCGGATGTGTATTGATTATAGAAAGTTGAATGATGTGACCATTAAGAATAAGTACCCGTTGCCGAGGATAGATGATCTATTTGATCAGTTGCAATCAGCAAAAGTGTTATCTAAAATTGATTTGAGGTCCGGGTACCATCAGTTGAGAATTAAAGAGGAAGATATCGACAGCCTTCAGAACCAGATATGGTCACTATGAGTTTGTGGTTATGCCTTTTGGGTTGACTAATGCTCTTGCAGGTTTTATGGATCTGATGAATAGAATTTTTCATCCATATTTAGATCAATTCATTGTGGTCTTTATTGATGATATTCTAATTTACTCAGCATCTGAAGAGGAGCATGCAACTCATTTGAGGTTTACCCTGCAGTTGTTAAGGGATAACCAGTTGTTTGTCAAATTCAGTAAGTGTGAATTTTGGTTGAAAGAAATTCAATTTTTGGGTCATGTTATCTTAGCTAAAGGAGTAGCAGTTGACCCAAGTAAAGTGGAAGCAGTGATGAGGTGGGGAGTGCCTAAGACAATAACCGAGATTAGAAGTTTTCTGGGATTGGCAGGTTATTATAGGCACTTTATTCAAGATTTTTCTAAGATTGCAGCACCTATGACTAGATTGACCAGGAAAGGGGTGCCATTTGTGTGGTCCGGTGAATGTCAGAAAAGTTTTATGAAATTGAAGAAAAGACTTACATCAACACCTATATTGACATTACCGGCAGGGAGTGGTGGTTTTGTGTTGTATACTGATGCTTCAAGGAGAGGACTTAGTGCAGTGCTTATGCAGTATGGTAAAGTGATAGCTTATGCGTCCAGACAATTGAAGCCAGCAGAGGAGAATTACCCCACTCATGATTTGGAATTAGCAGCAATTGTGTTTGCCTTGAAAATGTGGAGGCATTATCTGTATGGCGAGAGATTTGAGATCTTTACAGATCATAAAAGCTTGAAGTATATCTTCTCGCAGAAAGATTTAAATCTTCGGCAACGCAGATGGATCGAGTATTTGAAGGATTATGATTTCAGTTTGGCTTACCATCCAGGTAAGGCCAATGTTGTAGCTGATGCCTTGAGCAGAAAGGCATATACGAATCTGATGATGATTAAAGAATGGAAGCTGTATGAAGAAATAGTAGAGAATTCTTTGTAAGTGCCCAGTAGTCAGCGACGGGCGGTACTAGCTGCTAGTGCTGTAGAGTCGTCTTTGTATTGGCAAATTATTGAGGCTCAGAGAGCAGATGCAAGTTTAGCTGAAATTGTGAAAATGGAAGGAGTTTCTATTGATGATAATTGTGTGGTCAGGCTCAGGGGCAGGTTGTTTGTTCCTACAGAAAGAGAGGTAAAGCAGCGAGTTTTGGAAGAGGCTCATAAATCTCGGTATACTATCCATCCGGGTAGTATTAAAATGTACCATGATTTAAGAAAGCATTTCTGGTGGCCTCATATGAAGAAAGAAATAGCAGAATTTGTTGCAAGATGTTCTATCTGTCAGCAGATTAAAGCAGAGCATCAGAAGCCTGGAGGCCTATTGCAACCGTTACCCATTCCACAGTGGAAGTGGGATGATATTGCTATGGACTTTGTGGCAGGTTTACCAAGGTCGAGTTCCGGGCATAATGGAATATGGGTATTTGTTGACAGATTAACCAAAGTGTGCAGATTAGTGGCAGTAAGTATGTCTTGGATAGTGGACAGGTTGGCAAATATTTATGTTGAAAGAATTGTTCCACTGCATGGTATTCCGAAGACTATTATATCTGATAGAGATCCAAGATTTACTTCTGGTTTTTGGAGAAGTCTGCAAAGAGTAATTGGTTCTGAGCTGAGGTATAGCTCCAGTTATCATCCCCAGACAGATGGTCAGACAGAGAGGACTATCCAGACAATTGAAGATATGTTGCGAGCTTGTTGTTTGGTTTGGGGAGGCAGTTGGGAGCATCATTTGGGAATGGTTGAGTTTGCCTACAATAATAGTTATCATACCAGTCTTGGGATGGCACCGTATGAAGCTTTATATGGAAGGCCATGTAGAACCCCATTGAACTGGCATGAGGTGGGAGAAAGGCAGTTAGTAGGTCCTGAATTGATCCAACAAACCACAGAGGTGGTGAAGCTTATTAAAGAGAAATTGCAGGCAGCTCAAAGTCGGCAGAAAAGTTATGCGGATGTTCGGCGGAGACCACTTCAGTTTGAAGTGGGAGATTTTGTTTTCCTAAGGGTTTCCCCGAGTAAAGGTATTATGAGGTTTGGCAAGACTGGAAAGTTGAGCTCGAGATATGTGGGACCCTTTCAAGTGTTAGAAAGGATTGGGGAAGCAGCTTATAGGCTGGATTTGCTAGCAGATTTTGCAGATGTGCATGATATTTTCCATGTTAAGAAAGTGTATTGAAGATCCAGCTCAAATAATTAGATATCAAGGTGGTGACCTGAGGCCGGATATGACTATGCCTGAGTATCCGGTGCAAATCACAGATCGAAAGATAAAGAAGCTGAGAAATAAAGAAATTGAGCTAGTTAAAGTGAGATGGGAGAATAGGTTGGGTGGTGAGGATAACTGGGAGTTAGCCGAGGAAATGGCTAAAGGATATCCCTATCTGTTTGAATAAGCTCTTGTATTTCTTTTTAGATGATAGTGCTTGTAAAGATGTGTATGTTTAACTTGTTTAACTTTGAATTATGTTATGAATTTCAAGATCGAAATTTTCTTTTTAGATGATAGTAATGTAACGTCGCGTGCTTTTCGGATCCATGCGGATCATGTGTGTTGTGGTTGTGGCGGCCGTGGTGAGGCCAATGTGAGTTGGTTGTGTGGAATGTATGGTGTGGATGTGTGGCTTGAGCAGGTGAAGTGCAGGGTTGGTCCTGAAATGAAATAGGACCTGCTGCAGTTCAGTTGGAGTTGGCGGCCAGGGGTGGCCGTTGACTGGTTGGCGTCCAGGTAAGTGGACGTTGACTGCATGAACTTGGCGGCTTAGGATGTGGACGTTTATGGTGGCGGTTGTTCTTGGCGGCATAGGGGTTGACGCCAACCTGAGAATTCTGCAGGTTATAGGCTCACCCGAGGGCAGGTTTCTTACCTGGTTCTCTTCCCCTCTTGCCCCAACTTTTTGTCCCAGTGGTTTTAAAGCTTCCAACAGGTTCTGAAGGGTGCTTGGAGGATCGTGGAATGCGTGGCGTCGCCGAATTGCGCGAGGAAATGCCGTGGCGTGGTGCATTTCCCGTGGGAGCTCGCGGAAGGTTCGGCGTGAACTGGGAGATTGCGGGAGGTTCTAGCGTGTTCTGAGGTAGGGGACGAACCCGTTTAGCTCCATAGAAACATTAAAACACATCGTAACCACCTGAATCAGCATGATAATGTATTTTCGGATTAAGTTGCACCATATGGGGATAATGGGTGGTTTGAGTAATTTAGTGAACAAAGCATGCTGTGTTGGGTTGTTTTGGGTTCATGCATGTTTAAAGAACCGTTTCAGTATATTTTTCTGTAGTTTAAACGGTTGGAAAACCTGTAGAGCCGGATTAGGGTTTCTGCAGGGTTTGAGGCCGAAGAACTTGGCGTCAACATCGCCTGTCGCCAAGCTCCTCAGCCAGAATGTAGATGGCTAGATCCCTTGCCGTTGACTTCTTGTAAGTGGCAGTCGATGTTGCCGCCTACTGGTTATGAACAGAAATGACTAAGTTACGGTATTTATCAATAATGCGTGTGTATTGGTACATGAGGTGCACTGAGTGCACATGGCTCTCGTGTTTAGCATACAAGGTATGCTGTTAGTTACTTACTTTCGTGCTGCGCGTTATATTACGCGAGTCAGTTGGGTTCACGTGTAGTGAACCATTGTTAGTTGTGGTTTACGTAAGGTTTCACGTGGTTTGTGTGTGACGTGCACGTAATTTTGTGTACGTGGCTAGTAGTACGACGCCTACCATGGTTACCTCTCTAGTTGGGTGCCCCAGGTTCTTTGTGAGCCAGGCTGTTAGCTCGGGGCTTTGTGCCGGTACTTGTGTTGTACCGTCGAGGTCTGTGTCGTCTGACCTGGACACCCTAACTCTTGTGTTTGAGTTGCACGTCCGGCTGAGGGAAAGATGACAGTGGGACAGTGACACTTGTGTTTGTCTTTAGTCACTTATAGCGCGCTCGTAGTTGGGGGTACGGACACCAGTTGTTGACACTGGTCCCCAGCTAGTCCTTTTCCAGTGCCTCACTCTAGAGTGTTCCGGGCCAGGATCTCTAGAGGTGTTAGGCATGGGCCTGCGACCGTGTGGTCCGCAGGTGGTGGTGTTGAGTTGGTCTCCACAGTTGCTTGACCTTTTCACATGGAGCGGCAGCTGGACCTTTCGTCTGTGGCTGCGAGACTGAGAGGTAGACCTGTGTTAGCTTGTCCGAGTCAGTTTCTGGTGTCGCGAACCAGTTCACGTGGCTCGTGTTAGTTGTCTCTACTTTAGCTTGTACACCTGTACTGGTTTACCGTTTAATTATTAAAGTTGTTTTACGTAGTCGGCAGACGGTGAGTGCTTTTACAACTTTAATATTCTGTTTAGCTGTTCTATAAATTGTTGGTATTGTTTACTGCTTTCGTACCTGTGGTTTTGGTTTGCTCGGTGTTGGGGGAGTTCCCTACTGAGCCAGTGACTAGCGAGGCTCACCCCTACCCCCACAGGTGAGAGCGAGGAGGACGTTTCACGATCGTCGTCCAGCTCAGAGCCGCGCCGTAGCGGTGCAGGGTCAGTACCTCCAGCGGTGTAGTTCCAGCAGTGTAGTACTCCAGCAGTGTAGTTTAGTTAGTTGTTTACTTCCTTCAGTTGTACCTCGGGGTATGCCCCAGGCTCTTGTACATTCTTCCAGTTTTTGTCAAAATTTGGCTATGTAACTTGTGAATTATATATAAAATGTGGTGTGTTCCTTTGTGTTTACACGGACTGTGGTTTGGTATCCTTTGCGAGGCTTCGGCCCGTTCGCGGGAGGCGGACTCGGATCAAGTACGTTATTGGTTTAACGGGCTTGGCCGCGGCATTCTGTCACACTTGGTGTTGGCAGTCAGGTGGAACTCATGACTCTACCACTGGCCATGTTAAGCACAGGTCCAGAGGTCCGGCGTGATTCAAGATAAAAGCGAACTTCTAATAGTCGTTTAGATTATATCGATCCCTAAAGGGGTAATCGGTGTTAGGGTACAACCGGCTCGTCGACCATGTGGGAATCCATGGACAGAGGAGACACAGAGGCCTTGAACAAAGACTCACTAATCTCACAGAAGGAATATCTGACAGAGAGTTTGTCTAAGTCAAGAAAGTGTGTATATAGAAACAAGTGCTCGACGTTCTAGAAGAGTTCTAGAATAGTGAAGCGCCGATATCGGTGTTCCAAAACATCGCACAAAAATGTACGCATGTATAATTAACCATGAGGTAATTTAATTACATAAATTACCAGATGTATTTAGTAACATGTTAATGCCAATTAAGCCAATATTTGGATGGTTTCAAGTGTGTGCACATGTGACCAGAAATCATAGACATGAAAAGGTAATGTGACTACATTTATTAATTGGAATACATTCAATATGTACAGCTTCATTTTTCTATAATTACGACAGTTAACAAGACATGGGATTACTGCATAACAACAAGACTTGCAAAAATGTGAGTTTATATGCAAAAATCCTGAGATCGCGATGGACCCTTGTACGGGTCGCGACAGGGACAGAACAGATCACGACAGGGTGCAGTACAGATCACGATAGGTTCGACAGGACAAGTACTCGGATCGTGACAGAGGCATGAAGGGAACGCGACGGGTTCTGGCAGACCGGGCAGCAGATCATGACGTCAGGTCTGTCGCGATCTAATCCTGCCAGTGGCTACTGTCACGTCGGCCTTGTGAACGCGGCCTATTGGGCCATCGCATTCACAGGGTCCGTGCTAGAGTCCGACAGAGAAAGGACAGAGCATTGGATTGTGGACCCGACCTTAGCTGTTTTGACATAGGTTGCTCTAAAACTAAGAACAAATTGTATAGTGCATGAAAAATCATGAAACCAATTTTAAACAGATCTAGACAAGCATGGGTACTTCCAGTAAATCAGAATTGGAAAGCAACGAAGGTTTCAACATGGTTTAATAAGGAGTATTCATGATGAACATAGAGCTGTGTACAGTTGGGATCAACGAATTAATTCACATGATAGGTGTAGACACCCGATTATGACTAATGAGTTGAACCACATTTCTTGCTACCTTAGTGGGCCCCTAATTGGTCACTCACCTTGAGCCCATCATTTGCCTTGATTTGAGCCCATTAATCCATTAAAAATACCTTGAAATCCCGAAATCAATCATTTGAGAGTCCCTAGAGGAATATGACTCCTATTTTATCATGTGGTTAGAGAGAATAATCCAAGATAATTCGGGTTCCTTGTCGCGACGCATCGTAGGTCGCGACGGGTTGGGCCGCCGCGACAGCCCATGCATTATCCATGCACGTGGACAATGCTGTCGCGTCCCCCCGCACCGTCGCGTCTCTAGTCGCGACCCTACGATCTGACGTGACAATGTCCAAGATCTCTGGCCTCCGTAACCACACCCTATTTATCCTCCCATGCACTTTGACTAGGTCTAAGAGGGTTATCCCGACCCCTTGGACGGATCCTTGGCCCTAGGGACTCTCCTAAGCTCCTCTAAGGACTCTACACCCGATTTTGAAAGAGCTTTATGCCCCATTTTTAATTTCCAAACTTTTTGAGGAGATAATGCCTAATTTTCTCACTCCAAGCTCTATATAAGGAAGGCCCCTCCTCATGGACGAGGAGAGCCTCATGATCACCCCGAAGGGCTGCCAAAATTCCCTCTGAACTAGACTTAGCCACGCAGCCACTCATTCCCTTCATTCCCTTTACATTCCACTCCCCATAACTCACTCATTTTGCCATCAATGGAGCAAGGAACGTGAAGAGGGCGACTCTAGCAATCTCCTGGACCTCTTTGCACATCATCGGAGCTGCATCCACGTCAGAAAGTCGCCCTAATGGGGCTCATTCTCTTTACCCTTTCTCTTTTCTATTTCTACATGCATTTTTATGTCCTTTTTAAATAGAGCATATCCACCATCCACCCACGTTTTCCCACACCCACAGGGGTTTAAAACCACCCCAGTTGCGTTCCCACCATGATCTCCCATCTCATTTCATCTTTTAGAATAGATACTACACTTTACATGTTCTAATAGGGTCTTTTCTTTGTGTTTTCTTTTGATTGACAGGCAAGCAAGCAAAGTCTACGAGAAGCTCTGGTGCTCTGGCCGGCTGGAGGACTAGAAGAAGGTCACAACATCAATTCTCCCGCATTCAGAGAACGCGACGGCCTGGGGTGACGCGACATAGACGCGTCGATTTCCACTGACGCGATACTAGAGACGCGGCGGCCATGACGACCGCGACACCAAGTCAGTTTCCTGTTCTCTTCCTTTTTCCTAGTTTAAGTTAGCCATTGTCTTTCCATATCATTAGGCAACTTATCTAGGTGGCGATCACATCCTTTTTCCCATGCTATCATATTTGATATTCATATTTGTGTCGAGGGGAAGCCAATCCCTGTGATTACACCTGTTGGCGATCACGGTGGGACCTTCAGTGCTACCCTCGTAGATCTAAATTGCTTGCTTGCCATACTTTCTTCCTTTTTTTTGTCCTTTTGGTGACCTATTAGTCCTCTTTTGTTCTTTGTTTCCTGTTTTTTTGCCCCTCTGTTCGTGTCGCGGCGCATCGCGGTGACGCGATAAGGTCGCGTCGCTGGCCAGCAATGCGATCGCAGGTCAGCATTTCCTTATTATACCTGCCTTATCCTGCTTCTATAAGATCATGCATCCATGTTCCATGTCTGTGTGCCATGTATTGTCGTGTCTTTGGATGTTAGAATCCTGTTAGGGTTCGGGTTTTCCTTTTAGTTCTTATTTGTAAGTTTTCGTGTCGAGTCGCGACGTAGCGTATGGACGTGACATGGTCGCGCCGCCGGTGAGCGTCGCATCAACAGGTACGCTCTGTTTGTTAATGCTTCCATCCATGAATCGGTTTTTGAGTGCTTCCTGATCCATGCTGTATTAATTTAGGGTTTTGGTGCTTTTATCATCTGGTAGGGTAGTCTGTTTGAGTTGGGTTGGTGACCCACTGTGTCTTCGGGCCTCTGTCATTATCGCGGCCGCTCGCGTTGTCGCGATAGGGTCACGGCGTATCCGGCCGCCGCGACTCGGCCCGAGACCCATCTGGTCGCCCTGTTTGTTTCTCATCTATCACTTGTGCATACATTTCGGGCATTCAGGCCCATTGCATATGCTGCTAAACCCATTTGATCAGGTTCCCCCTTGGTTGAGTGAGTCCTCTCACCTACGAGCACTCGTAGGCTGACTTGGGCCCACCTTCCGAGGACCTCCGTAAGTCCCCGTGGCCGTACGCACGTTGCGGTTCGCCGGGCTGGTTGTACCAGTTGCACCCTTAGTTTGAGCCATCCTCGTAAGTGAGTGTGTACCACCCTTAGTCATACTGGAGCACTTGAGTTCATTCCTATCAGGGACCGCATGACCGAGTGACATCCCTTTAATCAATTCACTTAAAAGGTAAAGTTCGAATCTTAAGAAATTTGCGTTGTAAGCATGATAACTTGAGTGCTTTGATCCCCCTTCTCCTCTCTGTCTTTCTTGTCGTGATAGAATTTAGGTGTGTCCTCCCCCCCCCCCCCCCAAATTGGTTGGAGGGTGTATGCGTCATTGTTAGGGAGATCGAGTCAGTCCCCTCCGATCCTCGTGCTTTATCATAATCCCCTCTTCAACATGGACCAATTTCGAGTCCTTGCCGACGATGTCCTACCCCTTGGGTTGCTCGAGGAAGTAGCCCAACCTTCCATGGCCACTCTCCCAGGGCATATCTACCCTCCCTCCATTACTGGGATCCGATCCCGCCCTCCTTCTCCTTCTGGGGATGATGACCCTCACTCTCAATTCAGCCAGCTCCTTCCTCACCTCACTCCGGACCAAGTCCGAGAGTTCATAGCTGCTGCCAAGGGGAAACAACCTTTATCTCCCCGGGGTCAAAATCCAGCCCGACCGGCGGAGTCCTCCGTCCGCGTCACTTCAGCCCCTCACCTTTCTTCGTCTGGGGCAGACCCTACACCTCTCCATCCTCGGGTCATTCATTTTTCAGAACCAAGCTACCTCCCCCCACGAGATGTTCGGCCTCGGTCTCCTCCCACTACATATTATACGGCCGAACCAGCTCCGCTTCATCGCGAGAGGTCTCACTCCTTCGAGCAGCCACTCTCCCTTGTCCCTACGCATCAGATCCAATCTCCTTCCGATTTCTTGGTGGAATGGACAAGTATGAAGAAGGAGCTTCATGACCTCCGGAGGCAAATTGATCCTCAGAAGGTAGCTGACATTGCCCTCCCATCCTTCCAATACCTCCGGGTGCCTCCCCAGTCTGAGCTCCCTGTATATCATCGATACTCTGGGGTAGGGGACCCCTATGTTCATCTGAAGGACTTCGTCTATGAATCGGCGCCGCACAAGTATGACCGCCATCTCATGGCATAGTTGTTCAGAAAATCACTAGATGGTCCAGCCTTAGAGTGGTTCTATTCTTTGCCTCCCGAGGAAGCCGAGGACTTCCAAATCGTCCAAGAAAGGTTTCTGCAGCAGTTTCAAGATCGGGTGGGACCCGAATACTCTTTTGTGGATTTGGTAGCTGAAAAGATGAAACCAGAAGAAGATTTCTCCACCTATGCTGACCGGTGGCACTCTTTGGCCGCCAAGGTCCGTTGCCCAATGCCTGAGGAGGAGAAAGTAAAGTTGTTGATCTCCAATGCCATACCCACCTACCGAGCTATTTTGGCCATGAACGACATCTCTACCATGCACCAATTATATAGTCGAGCCCGTTTCATTCAAACCCAACTCAAGGACTCACCCATACATTCCATGTTCGAGACCCCCAAGGCTCGTTATGCTAAAAAACCGCAAGGCCCAGTCACCGAGGGGATCCAGACCAATGAACAAGTAGGTGCCGTTAGCAATCCCCAAGGCCCAGTAGGTAGGTCCCCCCTATACCCAGCAAGCCCATAGTCTTGGAACAACAACAACATAGGCAGCCACCTCCCCAAGGACAAAATCTCCCTCAAGATCAGCGCCAATACTCCCAGGTTCCTCCGCCTCAAAATGGCTATGCCCCTAGGAAACCCAATGGGCCCAAGAGAGCCCAATACCCTCCATTACCCTAATCTCTAGCTGATGTCTTTGCAGCCCTCATGTCTCTAAATGCCTTAAGACTTTCTCCTGAGAAGGCGAATTGGAACATGGCGGCCGATCAAACAAAGTATTGCGTCTATCATCATCATCCGGCCACAATGTGTCCAATTGCTTCCAATTTCGGGACATGATATACGATCTCCATGAGCAGAATCAGATTGATTGGGCAGAAATGAAGAGGTTGATCCAAACTCTAAGGGACCAGCAAGGCCAGAGGCAACAGCAGCAACAACAGAGGCGACAGCAGCCGCAGCAACAACAGCAACAACACAACAGCAGCAATACCAGCCTTTCCAACAACAATACCAGCAACACAGCAACAGCAACAACAGCAGCAGCTGCAGCAGCCGGCGAACGATCTAGGCATAGTTCGTAACCCCATGCCACAACATCAACCTGCTCCGAACCCTCAACCAGCTCCACCACCTTCTCCGCCTGCGCATGTTAACCCTGTTATCCACCATGCACCACTAGAAGCCCAGTGGGTCTTCGATGACGACCATGAGGTGGTCCAGCTTCTGGCTATTTCTCACGTCACGCCCACTGTTCCCGCACCTGCATCCGCCATACCCCCTCCCTTTACACCCCATATTGCCACCATCACCTCACCATCCTATTCTCCCGTCATATCACCCATCATCCCTCCACCAAACAACACCCCTCTCTCCCCTACGCCAGCACCACTACTAGCCACCCTTCTATCCTAAACACCCCTACCCCTCCACTCCACCATAATCTTGCCCTCCGGAGCGGGCGAATGTTTCATCAGATGTATCCTAACGCATCCATACCTATGCCAGGTCAGCAAACCAACAATCAACAGCAACAAGATACAGAAGAATTGATCAACGTTATGGCTTGCTCGTGAGTCAACTCCAAGTCTATCTCCTGCACAACAAGTAATCAATCATCATCATTTGGAAATAAACGACTCAAGTGTTTAAATGAACTTACCCGCTCCTCCAAGTGCCTCTGAGCCTCCTCAGCTCTCAGCACTGCCCCTGTCAGTCGAGCCTCCATGAGCGATGGAGAGCCCCCTGCGCTCCGAGAAGAGGAAGCACCGCCTGCTCCGGTACCCCTCACTCTCTCCAGCTCACTCCGCTGCACGCAAAAGACATGTCAGTTTCAATTTTTTTGCTTAAATCAAGGGGGGCTGAAAGTGAACACGGTACTTACCAGCTCTGCCATCTGCCTCTAGGCTGCCTCCCGATCTTGCACCGCCGACTGAAGCAAGGCCCGGAGCGAAGCGATCTCACCTGTCACGTCCACCTGCAAGGAATTGCCAAGTCATCAATTCTAATCATTAAATCTGAATTCTTTGAGCCATGGTTTAGAGGTTTTACCTGGTGTCAGGCGCTCTTGTATACCTTTCCTCCATACTTCAAGGCGTACGCCTGGAGGTAGGCATCATCAGTGGTCGTGTCCGATCTGACACCCTTGCCTTTCTGCTCCAGTTCTCGATCTGCTCTGGCGCGCGCTCCCCGCCAGTCCGTCGTGTCGTGAAGTCCCCGAAAACTCCGACCCGGCCGGCAAAACTGGTCTCGGACGGGGAACTCCACACACTCTGCTGAGCCCAGGAGCGCTGGGTTCAAAAATAGGTTCAGAGGTAGCACAAGGTTCACGCATGCATCAACCACACCGACCTACCGAAGTAGGGGCGGGCCTGCACCAACCAAGGCTGTCCCTCATCACCCTCCCCCAATATGGCTGCCAAACCACCTGCAAAAGAGAAGTAATCAACCATTTCAAGCAAATAATTTCAAAAGGCAGGGATTAAAGGTACTTACATCCAGATAAGGGTAGCTGTCAATGACCTCCTGTAGGCGCTCCAGCTGATCAACCAAGTGACGAGTGTCTCGGAGAGAGTCCCAACGGCGTGCAATGGGCATGAAGCCCGGCCGTGTGAGATCCCCTCTCCCCAGGGCCGAGAGGTGTAGATAGGCCCAAACTGCAAGATGAAAGACAAATCAGTTGGCAGTTTAAGCAAAATGATGTTTAGATCCAGAGAGTTAGGAGAGAAGGTTTACCTGAAGGAACGGGTAGAGGCCGCTCGTAGACGTCTGCCGCTCTGAGGCGCTCAAACCGTCGAACTGGTGCGCTAAGAAGGCTGCTCCCAAGCATACCCCCCTACCTCACCTAGTCCTCTAGCAAGGGTAGAAGCGGTAGTGGACTGCATCGCCTCTCGTGGAAACAAGAGTTTACCACAAAAGAACACAAGGTTCACGCATGCAACCACACCGACCTACCGAAGTAGGGGCGGGCCTGCACCAACCAAGGCTGTCCCTCATCACCCTCCCCCCGATATGGCTGCCAAACCACCTGCAAAAGAGAAGTAATCAACCATTTCAAGCAAATAATTTCAAAAGGCAGGGATTAAAGGTACTTACATCCAGATAAGTAGCTGTCAATGACCTCCTGTAGGCGCTCCAGCTGATCAACCAAGTGACGAGTGTCTCGGAGAGAGTCCCAACGGCGTGCAATGGGCATGAAGCCCGGCCGTGTGAGATCCCCTCTCCCCAGGGCCGGGAGGTGTAGATAGGCCCAAACCTGCAAGATGAAAGACAAACAAATCAGTTGGCAGTTTAAGCAAATGATGTTTAGATCCAAGAAGTTAGGAGAGAAGGTTTTACCTGAAGGAACGGGTAGAGCCGCTCGTAGACGTCTGCCGCTCTGAGCGCTCAAACCGTCGAACTGGTGCGCTAAGAAGGCTGCTCCCCAAGCATACCCCCCTACCTCACCTAGGTCCTCTAGCAAGGGTAGAAGCGGTAGTGACTGCATCGCCTCTCGTGGAAAACAAGAGTTTACCAAGAAAGAGAACAAGAAAACAGAGCAAGTCCAAGTCTGCCTGCGGCCCGGGCTCGCTCGCAAGCTCCCTCTGGCTGACCCTAGCTAGCCTCGCCAGGTACTCATCCTCACTCTCCCCTGCATTCTTCCCCTCCTCGTACAAGCCCAGACTCTCCTGCAATGCTACCCTAGGCACTAGGAGGACTTGCGCTCTACTGGGAGGTCTAGGAGGCGCTCAGCTAAGTCATGATAGCAGGGATAGGTGCAGCCGCTCACTGCCCGCCCATAGACTCTAAGCCCTGTGATACGGCTCACATTCTCCAAGCTAGGGATCATATGCCCCCGTTGGAATGCAAAGGCACTCGCCTCCGTGTCCCACCTGCTCCGCAGGGCCTGGGTGAGGGCCGGGTCCACCCCTCATCCTCTCGATCCTAAAGATCTGCCCGAACCCATCTCCTCTACTCGCTCTCGCTGGAAAGGGGGGAAGGCGAGGAAAGCAGCCAGCACCAGTGTCCATGACACTCGAGCCCTCATTTCACCCTGCAAAAATTCGTTCAAGTTCATTTTCAGTTTTTTTGTTGTTCGGACAAAGTCGCAACAGCTGTTGCAGCCGCGACCATGTCGCGACGGTGCGGGACACCGCGACCTTATCGCGTCACCTCCTTAGGTCGCGATAAGGTCGCATTTGCCCTAGACGTCGCGACACTGTCGCGACGCCCCGCCCCGCCGCGACACCATTCTCGGCGGGTCGTGTTGACGCGTTCTCAGAATCAAACCGGCCGGAGCCCCTTTGCTTGATCCTCATTTTCATGGGTGTTTCGCCCTACATCGCCCCTAGGGGCTCCGTCTACCTCTATTCTACTACCATTCAAGTTCGGGAAGGGGCACTTACCATTTTCATGGCTTTCGCTCTTTTCCTCCGCTCCTCCTCCACATTTGCGACCGGAGCCATCCCCTCGTCCTCCTCCTCTCCCATCACGACCTCGGGCGCTTCCTCCTCGACCGGAGGCTCCTCCATCCACCGTCGTGAGCTCCGACGCTCCGCTTGGTGTTTCCTTCGTGATGAGTCTCACCCGATGTCCTTTCCTCCTTCCATTGCGTTAGGGTTGTCTTGGAGTGGGTGTCTAGCCAGCAAGGAGGTCGGAATGCAAAAGGGGATTGGGGGAAAGGTTCAAGGTTTGGAGATTTGTTTTTTTGAAAACCGGAAAGGAAGAAGGAAAGGGGGGCCGTTTGTTTTTGAATCGATCGGTTCATGACGCGACGTAGCGGGCGGTCGAGTTCATGTCGCGACCCTCTATGCTGCTGCGACAGCGTCGCGACACCCCGCATGGCCGCGACATAAAGGCGACACCCCTGACTGTCGAGTCATCAACAGAGCCCTTCCATTTGCATAAAATTCCATTCTATTTCATTCAAGTGCAAAGTCTGTTACATGCTCTAATTCATTCTAAACAATACTTTCAAATCCTTTCCTAACTATCATCTGGCTTACAATTCAAATCAAATCAAATCAAATGAATTGTTCCCTCCCGCAGGCTGAAGTTTCTTCAAAGCTTCAATGTATTCCATGATTGCTTCGTCATCTTCTTCCACCTCGACTTGAATCGCGCTCGTCGCGCATCCTTCCCAGTGGACGACGGCGCTGCGCATTGTCGCGTTCGTCCTGTGCATCGCCCCTCTTCCTCTCTTGGATAGGTGGGAAGTGTGATAGAAGTGGAACCACCGTGCGAGCCGCACCACATTGGAGATGGCAGCGGTCCGGGTTGTAGGAACTAGCGCCCCATTGCCCAGCAGCCCTCAAAGCAAGCCCAGCGCGTTGAGGAAGGTGGATGTCCCGGCCGTGCATAAATCGAGGGCGCATGTCAAAATCCGCCACGGTCAGACTTCGAAGGTATTGGCGCCAGGCTTGTATGCCCTTCACTTGAGCCGTTTGCACCACGCCCGAGGGCTCATGTGAAGTCGCCCCGCCCACGTACGCCAGTGGTGGGTTCAGCATTGTCTTGCATTCCATGGTCAGGCCTCCACCGCCCGAATTGAACATGCATCCCCATCCATTGTTCAAAGGCGACGACCGATCCATAGAAGGGACCCCCCGAGTGCTGCAGAGGTCAGGCTAGCATAAAGAAAACCCCGGACGGCTTGCCCAATTTCATACCTTCGGAGATGGAGTCAATAATGCTAAGATTGCCAAGAGATGGCACCGTCGGCTTCCGAAAAGAGTATGACGCCGCAAATTCATATGGCAGCTGCCTTGGCGATGGCGGTGTAGTTCGTGGTCTTCCGCTTACACTGGGAAATAATCCACTGAGCAATCGGGAGGAGGTGAACATGCATACCACTAGTCATAGAGTAGAGATCGTTCTTCTTTGTGGTAATGCATGCCAGGATGCTCCATGAGTTGATATGGTCCACGGTATAGGAGATTGCAAACTCTTCGCCCCTTTGATAGCGTGGCAGGCCAAGCATGATCTCCAACTCTTCCAAAGGATCGTCGCCTCGAACTCTGGAAAGATGAACGAGTTGGTCTGTGGATGCCATAGCTCCACCATGGCTGTGACACTCTCCCACACATGCACCAACTTGTTGTAGTTTTTGGCCAGTACGAAGACGGTGGACAGCCCCACTCCTTCAAGTGACCAATAGACGTGGACGGCAGTAACTCAAGCATGGGTACCAGCCATGCATCTTTGAGAATCGCCGTTGGCCGGGGAGGATCTGAGATAGAAGAAGAAGCATGAAGAACGAAAGGAAAAAAAGGAGAAAAGAGAAGAGCAAAACAGAGTAGAAAAAAGCAGAGCAGTGCAGAATGTTCAGA
Organism: Colocasia esculenta; assembly: GCA_014218235.1. Taxonomy (NCBI): domain Eukaryota; kingdom Viridiplantae; phylum Streptophyta; class Magnoliopsida; order Alismatales; family Araceae; genus Colocasia; species Colocasia esculenta. The sequence continues at coordinate 127,091,207 of CM024753.1, read as the reverse complement.
ATCTCAGGAAAAAAAGGCCACTTACTTGGAGCTCCGGGCGCGTGTAGATGTGCCCTGGGATAGCGGAGAGTTGCTTCAGATCGCATATGTCTCCCTAGCAGCTTTTTGGCCGGAGTAAGCAGGGATATCTTCTGCAAAGGCCGAATAATTCCTCTTCATGGTTGCAAGAGAGGAAAATAGAGTTTTAAAAATACCTTGAAATCCTGAAATCAATCATTTGAGAGTCCCTAGAGGAATATGACTCCTATTTTATCATGTGGTTAGAGGAATAATCCAGATAATTCGGGTTTCCTTGTCGCGACGCATCGTGAGTGACCGCGACTATAGTCGCGAACGGGTGGGCGCCACGACAGCCCATGCATAATCATGCACGTGGGCAATGCTCGCGTCCCCCGCACCGTCGCGTCTCTAGTCGCGACCCTACGATCTGACGCGACAATGTCCGAGATCTCTGGGCCTCCGTAACCACACCCTATTTATCCTCCCATGCACTTGACTTGGTCTAAGAGGGTTATCCCGACCCCTTGGACGGATCCTTGGCCCTAGGGATCTCTAAGCTCCCCTAAGGGCTCTACACCCGATTTTGATAGAGCTTTATCCCCAATTTTTAATTTCCAAACTTTTGAGGAGCAATGCCTATTTTTCTCACTCCAAGCTCTATATAAGGAAGGCCCTCCTCATGGACGAGGAGAGCTCATGATCACCCCGAAGGGCTGCCAAAATTCCCTCTGAACTAGACTTAGCCACGCATCCACTCATTCCTTCATTCCCTTTACATTCCACTCCCATAACTCACTCATTTCGCATCAATGGAGGAGGAAGGACGTGAAGAGGGTGACTCTAGCAATCTCTTGGACCTCTTTGCACATCATCGGAGCTGCATCCACGCCAGGAAAGTCGCCCTAATGGGCTCATTCTCTCTTACCCTTTCTCTTTCTATTTACTACATGGCATTTTATGTCCTTTTTTTAAATAGAGCATATCCACCATCCACCCACATTTTCCCACCCCACAGGGTTTAAAACCACCCCAAGTGCGGTGCCACCATGACTCCCATCTCATTTCATCTTTTAGAATAGATACTGCACTTTACATGTTCTAATGGGTCTTTTCTTTGTGTTTTCTTTGATTGACAGGCAAGCAAGCAAAGTCTACGAGAAGCTCTGGCGCTCTGGCCGGCTGGAGGACTAGAAGAAGGTCACAACATCAATTCTCCGCATCAGAGAACGCGACGGGTGGGGGTGACGCGACAGAGACGCGTCGATTTCCACTGACGCGATACTAGAGACGCGAGGCGGCCATGACGACCGTGACACCAGGTCAGTTTCTGTTCTCTTCCTTTTTCCTAGTTTAGTTAGCCATTGTCTTTCCATATCATTAGGGAAACTTATCTAGGTGGCGATCACATCCTTTTCCCCTGCTATCATATTGATATTCATGTCTGTGTCGAGGAAACCAATCCCTGTGATTACCCATAGGGTCGATGGAAATTAGGGCTTCAGAGGCAAAAGAACCTAACATCTATCAGAATCTTCCATAAAAATCTCGTGGCATGAGATCAAGTGTAGAGGGAGAACAAGATTTAATAAGGGGGTTCGGGGTCAAGATAAGTGTAGAACTTCAAAAATCAAGAAGTAATTATTGACTAGATGATAAATCATAAAACTTGAGGGTATTGTTCCTGATGATTGGGACAACCTACAGACAATATTTTAGGATTTATGCTCGTGAGAATGCCTACCTTTCATGTTTTTGCCTACCTTTCATGTTTTTCCTCTGCTAGGGTAAGAATTTGAAGAACTCGGGGAAGAACTTAGGAGATCCCTCTTCTCAACAATTCTCCTCCTCTGGCCTCCTTCCTAGTCCAGCAAACCCTTGGCACGAGCTAGGGCGTTCGTGAGGGTTTTAGGAGAGTATTTAAGCTTCTCCCCTTTCTAATTCCTAATTGGACTCTAATTCTCTAAATTCTGAATTTCCTCTTTTCTCTCCCTTTTAAGCAAGAAATCTCCTAATTGGGTTGAGAGAGAGAGGGATTTCGTGGCCAAGCAATTGGGGTAGGTTTAGGATCCCAAATCCTACTCAAATCATTATTTAAGACATATAATACCCTCTTTTTATTTAAGTAATATTAAGTTGGGAATTTAAGGTATTTTTCTATTATTCTCTTTAAAATTCCTATTTTGGCCTACTAAATTCTATTGGGTCAATTTAATAAAGCCTATACTCTTTTCTTTTAATGAGTTTTATTTATTTCTGTTTCCATTGATTTTCTTTTAATTGATTCTCTAATAAATTAAAATTTTTAATATTATGTATTTTTTTTATTTTGTTCAAAATTTCAGGTTGCTACATCCTCCCCCTCTTAAAAGTATTTGGTCCCCAAATTCACATGATCATAAGGGAGGAAATATCTTACCGAAAAGATCGGGGTAGTTACATCTGATGATTCCTTCTGGTTCCCATGTGGCCTCCTCCACTCCGCAGTTATTCCATAAGACCTTCACCACGTGGATGGGGCGTTTCCTGAGCTGTTGTACCTTCCGTTCTAGTATCTTGACTGGCTTCTCTTCGTATGTCACATCTTTGTTTAGCACCAAATTCTCGTGGCAGATGATGTGTGTAGGGTCATAACATATTTCTTGAACATGGAGACATGGAACACATTTAGTACACATGCCAGATCCGATGGTAAAGCCAGTCGGTATGCAACCTCACTAATCCTTTGAGTACTTCAAAAGGACCGATGAATCTAGGGCTGAGCTTTCCCTTTACTCCAAATCTTTAGATGCCATGAGTAGGTGACACCTTTAGGAATACATGATCACCCACTTGAAATTCCATATCTTGCCTTCTTTTATCGGCGTAGCTCTTCTATCTGGATTGAGCAATCTTGAGCCGGTCTCTGATTACCTAAATGTCTCTTGTGGTATTCTGTACCATCTCTGGGCCTAGCCATTGTTGTTCCTCAACCTCATTCTAAGCCTACAGGTGATCTACAGTTTCTTCCGTAGAGTGCTTCGAATGGTGCCATCTTAATGCTTGCCTGATAACTGTTTGTTGGGGATCGGATAGGTGACTTTGACAAACGAGCTAAGAAATTGTGTGTATAGCAGTAGAATTAAAATAAGTGAAACACACAACTTGATCAGATATAAGTGTGGTGTGTGAGTATAGTGAATAAGAACAGCAAACCACACATCAAACCACAGTGCACTGAAGATTTTAAGGTGGTTCGGAGAACACAACTTGTGTCTCCTACGTCCACCTCCTCACAACGGAGGAACCACTAGCACAAGTCTAGTACAATCTAAGCACAACGACTCCAACCTCTTTGAGTGCAACGACTCAAAGAAACCCAGGAGATAGGTACAATGACCTACTTCAAAGACCACTTGTGAATTTAGCAAATTCACAAGCCCTTGAGCACTACGGCTGAAGCACCAGAGCACAACGGCTCCAACCCAGAGCACTAGGGCTCCAAAACAGAGTATAGAGTACTCAAACCTCTGGACCACAATAGATCCATGTTCTGCTAGAACAAGCACACTTAGAGTATAGATCCTCTAGCACGATCTATCTTAGTACAATAGAAATGGTAGAGACAAATAGAATTGGGCGATCTGCGTAGAACACATACACAGATTCCCCAGAGAAATTGACACTCTAACCAAGTACAGACTCGACTGGATCTCCTTCTTGATCAGCACTGCTGCAATCACGAGATCCTCCTCTTCTTCTCCTTCTTCTTCCCTTGGCGGCACTGCTCTGCTCCTCTGGATGCAGATCCCTTTTTCCTACTCTTCTTCCCTTCTTCCAGAATGCTCTGGGCCTTGACTTGCGTGGGATGGATTTGGAGTACCAAACACATGGGTATTTATAGCCCCATATGTCCATAAGGAGCCTTAGGGTACGTGGGCACATGATCCAAGACCAATCCCATTGATCCCTAGGAGGCCACGTATCCAGATGGATCTTAAGATGAAAATTCAGCCGGAGTGTGTCGACACTACCACTGAGTGTGTCGACACACTGTCCCAATTATCCAAAAAGGGTCTTCTGGGAGATGGGTCTAGTGTCGACACTGCCACTGGCTGTGTCGACACACTGTCCCAGTCAGGCAACTGGGTCTTCTGGAGACTGGGTCTAGTGTCGACACTACCAGGGACTGTGTCGACACACTGGACCCTGTCTTCATGAAATTGCTTCAGGGAATGATACCCAGTGTCGACACCATCAATGGGTGTGTCGACACTACCATGATAAGAATTGTATGTCCCTGAGAATTCAACACATAAACCATTAGTACAAGATATTATCATTAAAATATGACATGTAAAGTATTTGAAACATGCTTTTTTAGCATTGTTATTACATAAATGATGTATGTAACATGTTCAACCCATTAAGTACAAAATCACACAAGTCATCATCAAAATCACAATATGTCATCATCAAAATCAAAGTATGAGTGATGTTCATTGGTCATCATTAAAATACAACTTTAGGAAATTCCAAAACACACTCAACCCAACACTATTGATATAGGCGAATTCAATTAGAGGTAGGTGCTCATTCCAATATCCTTGGAAATCTATAGTGCAGGCTCTCAACTTGTCTTCAACAATTTGGTTGGTTCTTTCAGTTTGTCCATCAGTTTGTGGATGGAACACGGTACTAAAGTTGAGTTTAGTACCAAGTGCCCCTTGTAGTCTTTTCCAAAAATGAGATGTGAATCTCGGATCTCGATCCGGACTATGGATGATGGAACTCCATGCAGTCTTACAATCTCCTTGACGTATAAGGCAGCTAGTACTTCTACTGACCACTTAATCTTTATAGAAAGGAAGTGAGCGGATTTGGTTAGCCGGTCAACAATGACCCATATGGCATCGAGTCCACCACGAGTCTTGGCTAACCTCATGATGAAGTCCATGCCAATACTTTCCCACTTCCATTTCGGAATATCTAATGGTCTGAGTACACCGGCAGGGCACAGGTGTTCTGCTTTTACTTGTTGGCAAGCAAGGTAGTGAGCGGCATGTTCGGCTACCTCTCTTTTCATGTTTGGCCACCAAAACGTTCTCTTCATGTCTTGATACATTTTGGTACCTCCAGGATGAATAGTGTACCTTATCTTGTGAGCTTCATCCATTAGCTTCCTCTTCAGTTCTTCATTGTCAGGAACACATGTCCTCCCTTGAAATACTAGCCTTCCATCCTCAGTCATGGCAAAGTCCGGCCTTTCGGCTAGAGTTTCCTTTATGCGAGCCAAGAACGGATCATTATCTTGTTGGGCTTTGATTTCTTCCAGCAAGTCGGATTGAATCTTGATATTGGCAACCAAGACTCAATCATCCACATGTTCAATATTTAAGTCTAACCTCGTGAATTGTTCTAGTAGTTGCATCTCACCAAGGACTAGACTTGAAATAGATTGCATTGGTTTTCTACTAAGAGTATCAGCCACGACGTTTCCCTTGCCTGGATGGTATTGAATGTTGAAGTCGAAATCTTTGAGGTATTCTAGCCATCTTCTCTGTCTCATGTTGAGTTTTTTCTGGGAGAATAAATACTTCAGACTTTTATGGTCTGAGTAGACAGTGAATTTCTCTCCATATAGATAATGTCTCCAGATCTTCAAGGCGAAGACCACAGCAGCTAACACGAGATCATGTACAGGGTAGTTGACTTCATGTGTCTTCAGTTGTCTTGAAGAATAGGCAATGACCTCCTTTTGCATCAGTACACAACCTAGCCCAATCCCTGAGGCATCGGTGTAGACAGAGAAACCTTCTCCCTCTATTGGCAGAGCGGGAATAGGTGCTGAGGTCAGGCAATCTTTAAGAGTTTGGAAACTCTTCTCACACTCTTTACTCCAGAAGTAGGGATTCTCCTTTCGTGTCAGACGCGTGAGAGGAACGGCGATCCTAGAGAAGTCCTTGATGAACCGCCTGTAGTAGCCAGCCAGTCCTAAGAAGCTTCTTATCTCGGTGACGTTGGTTGGTCTCTCCCAATTGAGTACAGCTTCGACTTTGGAGGGATCAACAGAGATGCCATCCTTAGAGATGACATGGCCCAAGAAGGACACTTCTTCGAGCCAGAATTCACACTTGCTAAGCTTTACGTACAGCTGGTTGTCTCGTAGGACTTGCAGTGCGATCTTTAGGTGTTCTTCATGCTCTTCCTTGGTGTTTGTATAAATGAGGATATCGTCGATGAAGACGACCACTAACTTGTCATGATATGGCCGATATATGTTGTTCATGAGTTGCATAAAGGCTGTAGGAGCATTTGTTAGACCAAAAGGCATAACGGCGAATTCATAATGTCCGTACCTGCTCCTGAAAGCCATTTTAAAGATATCGTCATCCTTGATCCTCATTTGATGATAACCAGATCGAAGATCGATCTTGGAGAAATATTGAGCTCTAGATATTTGGTCGAATAGTTCATCGACCTTGGGCAATAGGTATTTATTCTTGATGGTCAGCTGATTGACTTGCCGATAGTCGATGCAGAGCCTCATCGATCCATCCTTCTTCTTGACGAACAACACAGGCGCTCCCCATGGAAGTACTTGGTCTAATGAACCCCTTTTCTAGTAGCTCCATCAGTTGTGTCTTCAACTCCTTTAGCTTGGCAGGTGACATTCGGTACGGTTGACGCGATACCGGGGTAGCTCCAAGGATCAACTCTATGGCGAAGTTGACATCACGTTCCGAGGGGAATCCCTGGTAGATCTTCAAGAAACACATTGGGGTAATATGAAATATGTGAATGTCTTCTATCTAAGAACCCTTCCTTTCCACCACTACAGCTACTAGGAAGGCAATACAACCTTTCCTTATCAGTTATGAGCCTTTATGGCGGAGATTAGAGACATCTATCTCTTATGTCTAATCCTAGAGAATGCCAATTTAGGAAAGTCACTAAAGGTACTTTCCTTTCTTACAGTCGACACTTGCCCCTAAGCGGACAACCAGCGGTCCTAAGATACTTCATAGCCTTCCATGGCATACATACCAGGTCGACCTTTAAGTTTGGTCTCCGATCATTACATCGGCAGATGGAAAGTATTGTTTGTAGTTTCCCTTCTCTCCTATGGCGTAGTGAAGAGAATCACATCCCATGGATGTAGGTTTAGTATTCACGTATCACAAAATTTTGAGATATAATGAATGAGTTGCTTCAGTATCAAAAGACAAATGTAGAGAGAGAAAAATTGAAGGGTACTTAAACAAACCTCCTCCTCTGTGGTTGCTTCATTGCAGGAGCTTGTAGCTTCCTTGTTTCTTAGGCCATTAGGGTGCCTTTCATCCTTCAGTAGCGGGCAACTCGGGATGCGGTGCTCGCGACTTCAACAACACAGACATGCGCCGGCTTTCCTCAGCACTCGTCAACGGGTGTTGTTGTAACGCCCAGAAATTCAAGGTGTTAAGAAAATAGAAATAAATTGGTTAAAATACCTTAGGAATGTTATTAAATTGTGATAATTAGAGGATAGGTATAATTAGTGGTAATGAACATTACCCCAGTGTCGTACATCGAAATGCGCGCTCCCACAGGGCGACACTGGAAAACGACAACGAAATAAAAATCCGAGAACATCATAATTTCCAGAAAAATGTGGAGAAGTCAAATATGTAATTATCCAAATTTTCGACGTACGGATTTCGAGATTAAGTCGACGCGACTATTTTTCGGGTGATTTTTCACCTACTGTAAAATAAATTCTAAAAATTAAACTAAAATCACCATAATTTGTAAAACCATCATATTAGTCTATGGTTAAAATTTCATTACAAATGGACACCATTTGGATGGGTTTACATAGTGAAGATTGGATCAGTTGAATTATGGATTATTTACGGTAACCATTTTCTGGGATTTTACGGGAGCTTACGTGTGAAGCCTTGAGGAGGCCAGCACACATTAGGATAAGGATAGACTGGGGTTAAAATTCTTCATGATGGTGGATGAGGTGTAGGTGTGAGGTTGGATGCATGGGACATGTGTAAACAGTAAAAACCAAGGGGTTTTACCGTTTACACCTGTGCATGGGAGGTGTCTTCACCAGGGGAACTTGCTGGGCTATAAAAGCCACTCCCTCTGCTGAGTTCGATCCTTTCTACTCTTGGTTTCTATCTCTGTTCTGTTTCCTGCTCTTAGCTGCTAGAAGTGTGTGGAGGAGCTCCTAGGACTACTGTGGGAGTTGTGGAATGCTAACTCCGTTGCACCTGCAACTGCTCTCACCTCTGCTCTTGTTGCCACTGTAGCTGCTTAATTGGCGTGGGCATTGCTGGCACATCATCGACTGTGGGGAGAAACTTTTCCCTGCTGGTTTAGGTGCCTTCGTTAAGAACGTGTGAGGAATTATTGTTCATCAAGGTAGGATTCATCTCTCTATGGTTCAATTCGATTTTTCATATGTCACAAGGAATTCGTATGAACGAATAAGTGACTATACTTGTGATCTCTGTTTTCCTTTCCAGTCATGATAGAAACACTCTTGTGGGAGAGGAACAACCTCGTTCCATTTTAGAAATTAACTCCTATTCCTTCTTCCACCTTTGATCTTTGAACATGTTATAAAGTTGTAGAAGTTTCAACTATCTTTGTAGGATAATATGAACACTTCGGTTCGATGGTTGATACTTCAAGTTTTGATTTAGATCCATAAAACATTTGTGGTTTAGTTTCCATCATGTAGGAACCTTCCATCCAACCATTGCTATCAAGGTTCTACTTCTAGTACTAAACTATGTTTAGTTTCAAGCAAGTCAAGTTTGAATTGTAAACCCTTCTTTTTTTATTTGTTCGGTTTATAAACCCTATGAGAACTCTAATTAGACTCTTCTATTTGATATCAAACATGTTTAGGTTCATAAGTTCTATAGTTAGGGTGTTTAGGATAGATTTGAAGCCATTTTTAAAAGTTCTGCAGCCACCTGTCGACAGCCGGTCCAAATCTGTCGACAGGCGCACGTCTGACAGAACTTCAGGTTTTGGACTGTGTGGATCTGTCGACAGATCCCTTGCTGCTGTCGACAGATACACACAGAGCCAGACAACCTGAACTCTGTGCTGCTCTCATCTGTCGACAGCCCCTTCTTGGCTGTCGACAGGTACCATGCTGATTCGGATTTTGCACTCTTTCATGTCCGAATCCATGCCAAAACTTCATCCTAAAAGCCAAGGAAGTTACCCTCTCATTTACCTTGATATTTACTGTCATGTTACTGCAAAGTTCATCCACTTTGAGTACCTTAACTTTCCTTGAATTGTTTCTAAAGTTGTCAATTACGAATAGCACTCCGATTGAGTCTATTCTTCGGTATTCGGTAATTAGGTCTATAAAATCTGAACACCTGAGAGTTCATATGCTTGAACACCTTATGAGATGTGAATAAATGGAGATGACATTATTGGGTCTTTGTACCCCCGGTGATTTTTATGCCTGTGCAAATAGGGCTAGTCCAGTCCTGGGAGGAGCACCCGAATTCATTTTCGGACCACGTGGAATGATAAGGATGTCTGGATGTCTGGCATTGCATCAACTATTTTCTGAATATGGTCATCATAATTCCAGTACTATGTAGATGATATGTGTGAATCAAGCGAGTATATATCTGAGCATGATCTGAGTTTTACTGTCATTGCATCAAGCTTACTGTCCTGAAATCTGGTGTGACTCTCTTGATATTCCCCTTGTCTTGGTTATCATGTATACATTCTTGAACTATCAACTGAACTATGGAATTTGAATTCTACTGGGCTAGTTAGCTCATTATTTCCTACCATTTTCAGGTAATACAGATGGGGATGACGTTTAAGGGTCTGAGTGCTGAGTGGACCGACGTGACAAGCAAAGCCAACTAGTTTCTACTTTGTTTAGTAGTGTGAAATGAGATATGTAAATTAAGTTTGTTTTGATCTACTCCTCACTTAGTTGTTATGAGGAGTATCTATGTAATTAAACTTCCGCGTTATGACGTTATGAATGGATAAAGAAATATTACTTTGTACCTGTTTTTCTGTCACTCCGATAAATAGCCTTTTATTAGGACGTGACAGATAAATTTGGTATCAGAGCATTAGTTCGATAAACCTAGGGAAACCAGTGAGATGGGGTAGAAACATGGGATTAGTTAGCATGATTTTTGTAATCATGTAAATGCTTAACCTGTTAATCATTTCAGAATGGACATGAATGCCCAAGAAAGGTTGGTTACTGCCATGGAATTGCTACGTCAGGATATAGAATTGTATGCCCAAGCGCAACGAGAAGCCCACCTGCAAATTAAGGAAGAGGTGCTCAACTTGACTGCAGGTGCTTTCATGGCAGGCAATCCATGTGCTTCCTTAGAAATTATGAGCCAAGTTATGATCAATCTGGATAACTTAAAGTTGGACAGATCTGTTGTTCCACCAAGTCGAAGATCATTGGGAGGCATTGACTGATGCCTAGAGAGCTGTACCATGGGGCCGGAGTAGAGCAGCAAGTACCGCCAATGGAAACCGTTATAGATCTTACCCGAAACTAGAAGAAGACGTAGACCACTCATCTTTTGTATACCTCTCTTTTGTGTAAACACTGATTGTATATATGTAACTCCCATATGTATGTGGAGTGAGAGGTTAGTGGAGGTTGGAGTTTTGTATATATGGTAAACTTGGTAGGAGAAGGTTGTGTATATTTTGTGGATACATGGGGATGTATTACAATGTAAATATTTGACTTGATAATATAGATGGTGTTATGTGAAATTGAATTGTGTATGTGATGAATGCAAGATTGGGATGTTTGTGAAATTAATGAATGTATTACTGAATGTTTCAGATTCCTTTTGATTTAATCATGGATGGTGGTGATGCTAATTTGAGGAAGATGGAAAGTTCTATGCATGATTTGACCCGTGTAATGAAGGTAGTAGCTAGAAATAACAGTCACAATGGGACAAGCTTGTTCAAGGATTTCCGAAGCCTGGACCCTCCGAGATTCGCAGGAAGTACGGATCCGGATGAAGCTGAGAATTGGCTAAAAGACATTGAAAGAATATTCAGAATGATTAAGTGTACGGAAGAAGAAAAGGTTCGTCTCACTACATTCCAATTGGATCGGGATGCTCGTGCTTGGTGGGAAACTGTGGAAGCTACCATGGAAGATTCAAATCAAGTCAGTTGGGAAGAGTTTGTGGAACTGTTTAATGAGCAATATTTCTCTGAGGTGGTTCAAGAGAAGAAAGCGAATGAATTTGCTGGGTTAAAGCAGCTAAGAATGTCGGTATCCGAGTATGAGGCTCAATTTGCCCGGTTGTCAAAATATGCTCCTCATCTTATATCCACGGAAAAGCTAAAGGCTAAGAGGTTTATGAATGGACTGCGTCCTAATTTTATTACGCAGTTAACTCCTCATCTGATTACTACCTATTCAGAAATGGTAAAGAGAGCCTTGGCATTAGAAGCTGCGAACGAAACTGTGGATAAAATTAGAGGGAAATCTGGAGAAGGGTCTTCAGATCGAAAAAGGAAGTATGAGTCGGGGAATGCCCCGAAGGTTCAGCAAGCTGCTAAGAAGGCAGGCAAAGCTCTGGTAGGAAGTAAGGAGGTTTGTAAGCATTGCCATCGTATCGGGCATAAGATTGAGAATTGCTGGCGTAAATTGGGTGCATGTTTCCGGTGTGGTAGCACTCAACACCGAATTCCGGACTGCCCGATGGCTAAGACAGCACCAACAAATAAGAACCCCCAAGTAAAGCAAGGAAGACTACAAGCCATTCAGGATGTGGAACCTGAATCCCCGCAGGAAGGCGGATTGATTGAAGGTACTTTATTAGTAAACTCAAAACCTGCATTTGTGTTGTTTGATTCTGGAGCTACGCACTCTTTCATTAGTATGAGTTTGCTAAATTGTTGGATATAAAGTCAGTTCCATTAACCACACAACTTGAGGTTGCAACTCCTTTAAGTGAGGGTAAAAAGCTTAAAGAATATTACCCTGCTAGCCAGATTATTGTCAAAGGACATGATTTACCTGGCGATCTGATATGTTTAGAAATGTGGGATTATGATGTAATCCTTGGGGTTGATTGACTATCGAAATACCATGCAAATCTAGATTGCCAATTGAGACAAGTGACTTTCCTAGGAGAGGAAAATTATATGAGTTTTGATAAACCCCAAACCAAGAGAATACCAATAATTTCAGCAGTGAAAGCTGTAAGTTAGTACAAAAGGGTTGTCAAGGATATTTGGCTTCCGTGACCCTATTAAATCAGGCATTGTGGGATTGGAAGATATTCCGGTAGTAAGAGAATTCTTGATGTTTTCCCTGAAGAGCTACCTGGCGTACCACCTAGTAGAGAGGTGAATTTTTCAATTGAGTTGGTACCAGGAGCTACACCAATTTCTAGAACACCCTACAGAATGTCAATAGAAGAACTGAAAGAACTGAAAAGACAATTGTTGGAATTGATAGAGAAGGGATTCATTAGACCCAGTACCTCACCTTGGGGTGCTCCAGTACTGTTGTTAAAAGAAAGATGGATCTATGCGGTTGTGTATAGATTATCGGCAGTTAAATCAATTGACTATAAAGAATAAGTACCCACTGCCGAGAATTGATGATCTATTTGATCAATTGTCTGGAGCTCAGTGTTTTTCCAAGATTGATTTAAGATCTGGATATCATCAGCTTAAAATTCAAGAATCAGATATTTATAAAACGGCTTTCGAACAAGATATGGACATTATGAATTGTAGTGATGCCGTTGGATTGACCAATGCACCGGCTGCATTTATGCGTTTGATGAATGATGTTTTCAGATCTTATTTAGATCAGTTTGTGGTTGTATTTATTGATGATATACTGATCTACTCCAAAAGTATGGAGGAGCATGAAGCCCATTACGGATCACTTTGCAATTGTTACGAGACAATAAGTTATATGCAAAGTTTAGCAAGTGTGAATTTTGGTTGAAAGAAGTAATGTTCTTAGGACACATTATTTCTAAAGAATGTCTATCAGTAGATTCTTCCAAGATTGAAACCATACAGAAATGGAAGCAACCTAAGAATCTCACTGAAGTAAGAAGTTTTCTGGGCATGGCCAGTTACTACCGACGATTTGTCAAGGATTTTTCTAGAGTTGCCTCACCTCTTACACAGTTGACTAGAAAAGAAACTGCTTTTATCTGGAATGAGAATTGTGAGGAAGCATTCCAATTGTTAAAAGAATGTCTATCATCTGCACCAATTCTAGCTTTGCCGGTGGAAGGAAAAATATTTGAGGTTTATACCGATGCTTCCAACATTGGATTGGGATGTGTATTGATGCAAGATGAGAAGAGTATTGCCTATGCATCAAGACAGTTGAAGACTCACGAGAAAACTACCCAGTACACGATTTAGAATTGGCTGCTGTGGTCTTTGCTCTTAAGCTTTGGAGACACTACTTGTATGATAACCAATTCATAGTGTACTCGATCATAAGAGTCAAGTATTTATTTTCACAAAAAGAACTGAACATGAGACAAAGGAGATGGATGGAATATATCAAAGACTATGATTTCAAGATTGAATACCATCCGGGAAAAGGAAACACTGTGGCTGACGCACTTAGCAGAAATCCTATAGCCAAGATGTTTCAGTTGCAAGTAATAAGGGAATGGAAATTGTTGGAAGAATTTTCCACATTGAGCTTGAAAGTTGAAACACAAGGAGAAAGAATGGTGATTAGCAATTTGGTAGTACAGTCAGATTTGTTGAAGCAAATTAATGAGCAACAGGACAATGATCCTATATTGGTAGGAATCAGAGAAAAATTGGCTTCTAAACCTGATTTTAATGAAGATTCTCATGGAAATCTTCGATTCCGGGACAGATTGTGTGTACCGGATAATTCTGAAATCAAGAAACAGATCTTAGAAGAAGCTCATCGGTCTCACTACACTATTCATCCCGGAGCTGTCAAAATGTATCAAGATTTGAAGAAGTATTTCTGGTGGTGCAACATGAAAAGGATATTGTGGAATTTATTGCAAAATGTTTGACATGTCAGAAAATTAAGGCAGAACACCAGAAACCTGCAGGAAAATTAAAACCACTTGAGATACCAGAGTGGAAATGGGATAGCATTGGTATGGATTTTATTGTGGGATTACCTAAAACACGGAGTGGATTTGATGCTATTGGGTAATCATTGACAGACTTACCAAATCAGCTCATTTCTTAGCAATAAAGAAAGGTGGTCTGTTAATATTTTGGCAGCGTTATATATGAAAGAAATTGTACGGTTGCATGGAATCCAAAGAACATAGTTTCTGACCGAGATGCAAGATTTACTTCGCATTTTTGGAAAGAATTAAGATGCTTGGGAACAAAATTAAAATTTAGTACTGCATTTCACCCTCAAACAGATGGACAGACCGAACGGGTGAATCAAATGTTGAGGATATGTGTCGTGCTTGTGTATTAGAGTTCGGAAATGACTGGAACACTCATCTAGCTATTATGGAATTTGCATATAACAATAGTTACCAGTCCTACTATTCAAATGGCACCATTTGAAGCTTTGTATGGTCGACAATGTAGATCACCATTGTGTTGGGTCGAACTAAAAGAAACACACATTCTTGGACCAGAAATGATCCAAGAGACGACAGAAGTTATCAAATTGGTACAAGATCGGATGAAAGCTGCTCAAGATCGACAGAAAAGTTATGCCGATCGACGTAGGAGAGAGTTAGAATTCAGCAAGGAGAATATGTTTTTCTTAAAGTGTCACCCCGAAGAGGAATCAAAAGATTTGGTATCAAGGGAAAATTGAGTCCAAGATACATTGGACCTTTTGAAATATTGAGAGAGTTGGTGAAATGACATACCAACTGGCACTTCCACCGCAATTATCCAATGTTCATGATATTTTCATGTGTCAATGTTAAGAAAATATATATGACCGGAACACATTATTGGATACCAAGATCTGGATGTACAAGGAAATTTGGCATATGAAGAAAGACCAGTGCAGATCCTCGATCGAAAAGTCAAGCAACTTCGGAACAAGGAGTTCCTTTATAAAGATTCAGTGGAATAAGCGAGGACAAGAAGAAGCAACATGGGAATTGGAAGATGCCATCAAGGACAAGTATCCAGAGTTGTTTACAGGTTAGTAACTACATCTTGTGTTATTAAATTTGGAGGACCAAATTTTAGTAGGGGAGAGTTGTAACGCCCCAGAAATTCAAGGTGTTAAGAAAATAGAAATAAATTGGTTAAAATACCTTAGGAATGTTATTAAATTGTGATAATTAGAGGATAGGTATAATAGTGGTAATGAACATTACCCCAGTGTCGTACATCAAAATGCGCGCTCCCACAGGGCGACACTGGAAAACGACAACGAAATAAAAATCCGAGAACATCATAATTTCCAGAAAAATGTGGAGAAGTCAATATGTAATTATCCGAATTTTTCGACGTACGGATTTCGAGATTAAGTCGACGCGACTATTTTTCGGGTGATTTTTCACCTACTGTAAAATAAATTCTAAAAATAAACTAAAATCACCATAATTTGTAAAACCATCATATTAGTCTATGGTTAAAATTTCATTACAAATGGACACCATTTGGATGGGTTTACATAGTGAAGATTGGATCAGTTGAATTATAGATTATTTACGGTAACCATTTTCTGGATATTTACGGGAGCTTACGTGTGAAGCCTTGAGGAGGCCAGCACACATTAGGATAAGGATAGAACTGGGGTTAAAATTCTTCATGATGGTGGATGAGGTGTAGGTGTGAGGTTGGATGCATGGGACATGTGTAAACAGTAAAAACCAAGGGGTTTTACCGTTTACACCTGTGCATGGGAGGTGTCTTCACCAGGGGAACTTGCTGGGCTATAAAAGCCACTCCTCTGCTGAGTTCGATCCTTTCTACTCTTTGGTTTCTGTCTCTGTTCTTGCTTCCTACTCTGGCTGCTAGAGTGTGGTGGAGGAGCTCCTAGGACTACTGCTGGGGAGTTGTGGGAGTTGCTCCGTGCACCTGCAACTGCTCTCACCTTGCTCTTGTGTGCCACTGTAGCTGCTTAATGGCGGGGCATTGCTGGCACATCATCGACTGTGGGGCGACAACTTTCCCCTGCTGGTTTAGGTGCCTTCGTTAAGAACGTGTGAGGAATTACCTGTCATCAAGGTAGGATTCATATCTCTATGGTTCAGTTCGTTTTTCATATGTCACAAGAAATTCGTATGAACGAATAAGTGACTGTACTTGTGATCCTCTGTTTTTCCCTTCCAGTCATGATAGAAACACTCTTGTGGGAGGAACAACCTCGTTCCATTTAGAAATAACTCCTATTCCCTTCTTCCACCTTTGATCTTTGTACATGTTATAAAGGTAGAAGTTTCAATATCTTTGTAGGATAATATGAAGACTTCGGTTTAGATGGTTGATACTTCAAGTTTTGATTTAGATCCATAAAACATTTTGTGGTTTAGTTCCATCATGTAGGAACCTTCCATCCAACCATTGCTATCAAGGTTCTACTTCTAGTACTAAACTATGTTTAGTTTCAAGCAAGTCAAGTTTGAATTGTAAACCCCTTCTTTTATCTTGTTTGTTCGGTTTATAAATCCCTATGAGAACTCTAATTAGACTCTTCTATTTGATATCAAACATGTTTAGGTTCATAAGTTCTATAGTTAGGGTGTTTAGGATAGATTTGAAGCCATTTTTAAAAGTTCTGCAGCCACCTGTCGACAGCCGGTCCAAATCTGTCGACAGGCGCACGTCTGACAGAACTTCAGGTTTTGGACTGTGTGGATCTGTCGACAGATCCCTTGCTGCTGTCGACAGATACACACAGAGCCAGACAACCTGAACTCTGTCTGCTCTCATCTGTCGACAGCCCCTTCTGGCTGTCGACAGGTACCATGCTGATTCGGATTTCTGCACTCTTTCATGTCCGAATCCATGCCAAAACTTCATCCTAAAAGCCAAGGAAGTTACCCTCATTTACCTTGATATTTACTGTCATGTTACTGCAAAGTTCATCCACTTTGAGTACCTTAACTTTCCTTGAATTGTTTCTAAAGTTGTCAATTACGAATAGCACTCCGATTGAGTCTATTCTTCGGTATACGGTAATTGGGTCTATAAAATCTGAACACCTGAGAGTTCATATGCTTGAACACCTTATGAGATGTGAATAAATGGAGATGACATTATTGGGTCTTTGTACCCCTGTGATTTTTATGCCTGTGCAAATAGGGCTGGTCCAGTCCTGGGAGGAGCACCCGAACTCATTTTCGGACCACGTGGAATGATAAGGATGTCTGGATGTCTGGCATTGCATCAACTATTTTCTGAATATGGTCATCATAATTCCAGTACTATGTAGATGATATGTGAATCAATTCTCGAGCTATATATCTGAGCATGATCTGAGTTTTACTGTCATTGCATCAAGCTTACTGTCCTGAAATCTGGTGTGACTCTCTTTGATATTCTGCCCTTGTCTTGGTTATCATGTATACATTCTTGAACTATCAACTGAACTATGGAATTTGAATTCTACTGGGCTAGTTAGCTCATTATTTCCTACCATTTTCAGGTAATACAGATGGGGATGACGTTTAAGGGTCTGAGTGCTGAGTGGACCGACGTGACAAGCAAAGCCAACTAGTTTCTACTTTTGTTTAGTAGTGTGAAATGAGATATGTAAATTAAGTTGTTTTGATCTACTCCTCACTTAGTGTTATGAGGAGTATCTATGTAATTAAACTTCCGCATGATGTTATGAATGGATAAAGAATATTACCTTTTGTACCTGTTTTTGTCACTCCGATAAATAGCTTCTCTTTGTAGCTGCTTAACTGGCGTGGATATTGCTGGCACATCGTCAACTGTTGGGAGAAGCTCTTCTCCTTTGGCATAGGTTCTCTGGTTGGAAAGCTTAAGGTTAACTATTTGACATGGTAGGATCATATCTCTATGGTCAATTCGATTTTCATATGTCACAAGAAATTCGTAAGAACAAATAAGTGACTATATTGGGATCCTATGTTGCCCTTTCCAGTCATGATAGAACACTCTTGTTGGGAGAGGACAACCTCGTTCCATTAGAAATAATCCTATTCCCTTCTTCCACATTTGATCTTGTACATGTTAAAGTTGTAGAAGTTTCAACTATCTTTGTAGGATAATATGAACACTTCGGTTTGATGGTTGATACTTCAAGTTTTGATTTAGATCCAGAAAAACATTGTGGTTTTTTAGTTTCATCATATAGGAACCTTCCATCCAAACCATTGCTATCAAGGTTCTACTTCTAGTACTAAACTATGTTAGTGTTCAAGCAAGTCATGTTTGAATTGTAAACCCTTCTTTTATCTTGTTTGTTCGGTTAAAATCCCTATGAGAACTCTATAGATCTTCTATTTGATATCAAACATGTTAGGTTCAAAGTTCTATAGTTAGGGTGTTTAGGATAGATTTGAAGCCATTTTTAAAAGTTCTGCAGCCAATGTCGACAGCCGGTCCAAATCTGTCGACAGGCGCACGTCTGACAGAACTTCAGGTTTCTGGACTGTGCGGATCTGTCGACAGATCCCTTGCTGCTGTCGACAATACACAAGAGCCAGACAACCTGAACTCTGTCTGCTCTCATGTCGACAGCCCCTTCTTGGCTGTCGACAGGTACCATGCTGATTCGGATTCTGCACCTTTCATGTCCGAATCCATGCCAAAACTTCATCCTGAAAGCTAAGGAAGTTACCCTCTCATTACCTTGATATTTACTGTCATGTTACTACAAAGTTCATTCACTTTGAGTACCTTAACTTTCCTTGAATTGTTTCTAAAGTTGTCAATTACGAATAGCACTCCGATTGAGTCTATTCTTCGGTATACGGTAGTTGGGTCTATAAAATCTGAACACATGAGAGTTCATATGCTTGAACACCTTATGAGATGTGAATAAATGGAGATGACATTATTGGGTCTTTGTACCCCGGTGATTTTATGCCTGTGCAAATAGGGCTAGTCCAGTCCTGGGAGGAGCACCCGAATTCATTTTCGGACCACGTGGAATGATAAGGATGTCTGGATGTCTGGGCTGCATCAACTATTTTCTGAATATGGTCATCATAATTCCAGTACTATGTAGATGATATGTGAATCAATTAACGAGCTATATATCTGAGCATGATCTGAGTTTTACTGTCATTGCATCAAGCTTACTGTCCTGAAATCTTGTGTGACTCTCTTTGATATTCTGCCCTTGTCTTGGTTATCATGTATACATTCTTGAACTATCAACTGAACTATGGAATTGAATTCTACGGCTAGTTAGCTCATTATTTCCTACCATTTTCAGGTAATACAGATGGGGATGACGTTTAAGGGTCTGAGTGCTGAGTGGACCGACGTGACAAGCAAAGCCAACTAGTTTCTACTTTTGTTTAGTAGTGTGAAATGAGATATGTAAATAAGTTTGTTTTGATCTACTCACCTTAGTTGTTATGAGGAGTATCTATGTAATTAAACTTCCACGTTATGACGTTATGAATGGATAAAGAAATATTACCTGTTGTGCATGTTCTTTTGTCACTCCCGATAAATAGCCTTCTCTTTGTAGCTGCTTAACTTGGCGTGGATATTGCTGGCACATCGTCAACTGTTGGGAGAAGCTCTTCTCCTACTGGCTTAGGTTCTCTGGTTTGGAAAGTTTAAAGGTTAACTATTTGACAAGGTAGGATTCATATCTCTATGGTTCAATTCGATTTTTCATATGTCACAAGAAATTCGTAATGAACAAATAAGTGACTATACTTGTGATCCTCTGTTTTTCCCTTTCCAGTCATGATAGAAACACTCTTGTTGGGAGAGGAACAACCTCGTTCCATTTTATAAATTAACTCCTATTCCCTTCTTCCACATTTGATCTTTGTACATGTTATAAAGTTGTAGAAGTTTCAACTATCTTTGTAGGATAATATGAACACTTCGGTTTAGATGGTTGATACTTCAAGTTTTGATTTAGGTCCATAAAACATTTTGTGGTTTAGTTTCCATCATATAGGAACCTTCCATCCAACCATTGCAATCATGGTTCTACTTCTAGTACTAAACTATGTTTAGTTTCAAGCAAGTCAAGTTTGAATTGTAAACCCCTTCTTTTATCTTGTTTGTTCGGTTTATAAATCCCTATGAGAACTCTAATTAGACTCTTATTTGATATCAAACATGTTTAGGTTCATAAGTTCTATAGTTAGGTGTTTAGGATAGATTTGAAGCCATTTTTAAAAGTTCTGCAGCCACCTGTCGACAACCGGTCCAAATCTGTCGACAGGCGCACGTCTGACAGAACTTCAGGTTTCTGGACTGTGTGGATCTGTCGACAGATCCCTTGCTGCTGTCGACAGATACACACAGAGCCAGACCACCTGACCTATGTCTGCTCTCATCTGTCGACAGCCCCTTCTTGGCTGTCGACAGGTACCATGCTGATTCAGATTTCTGCACTCTTTCATGTCCTAATCCATGCCAAAACTTCATCCTAAAAGCCAAGAAAGTTACCCTCTCATTTACCTTCATATTTACTGTCATGTTACTGCAAAGTTCATCCACTTTGAGTACCTTAACTTTCCTTGAATTGTTTCTAAAGTTGTGAATTACGAATAGCACTCCGATTGAGTCTATTCTTCGGTATACGGTAATTGGGTCTATAAAATCTGAACACCTGAGAGTTCATATGCTTGAACACCTTATGAGATGTGAATAAATGGAGATGACATTATTGGGTCTTTGTACCCCCGGTGATTTTTATGCCTGTGCAAATAGGGCTAGTCCAGTCCTAGGAGGAGCATCCGAGTTCATTTTCGGACCACGTGGAATGATAAGGATGTCTGGATGTCTGGCATTGCATCAACCATTTTCTGAATATGGTCATCATAATTCCAGTACTATGTAGATGATATGTGAATCAATTCTTGAGCTATATATCTGAGTATGATCTAAGTTTTACTGTCATTGCATCAAGCTTACTGTCCTGAATAAAAGGCTATTTATTGGGAGTGACAGAAAAACAGGCACAACATGTAATATTTCTTTATCCATTCATAACGTCATAATGCGGAAGTTTAATTACATAGATACTCCTCATAAACAACTAAGTGAGGAGTAGATCAAAACAAACTTAATTACATATCTCATTTCACACTACTAAACAAAAGTAGAAACTAGTTGGCTTTGCTTGTCACGTCTGTCCACTCAGCACTCAGACCCTTAAACGTCATCCCCATCTGTATTACCTGAAAATGGTAGGAAATAATGAGCTAACTAGCCCAGTAGAATTCAAATTCCATAGTTCAGTTGATAGTTCAAGAATGTATACATGATAATCAAGACAAGGGCAGAATATCAATGGGAGTCACACCAGATTTCAGGACAGTAAGCTTGATGCAATGACAGTAAAACTCAAATCATGCTCAGATATATAGATCGATAATTGATTCACACATCATCTACATAGTACTGGAATTATGATGACCATATTCAGAAAATGGTTGATGCAATGCCAGACATCCAGACATCCTTATCATTCCACGTGGTCCGAAAATGAATTCGGGTGCTCCTCCCAGGACTGGACTAGCCTATTTGCACAGGCATAAAAATCACCGGGGTACAAAGACCCAATAATGTCGTCTCCATTTATCACATCTCATAAGGTGTTCAAGCATATGAACTCTCAGGTGTTCAGATTTTATAGACCTAATTACCGAATACCGAAGAATAGACTCAATCGGAGTGCTATTCGTATTGACAACTTTAAGAATAATTCAAGGAAAGTTAAGGTACTCAAAGTGGATGAACTTTGCAGTAACATGACAGTAAATATCAAGGTAAATGAGAGGGTAACTTACTTGGCTTTTAGGATGAAGTTTGGGCATGGATTCGGACATGAAAGAGTGCAGAAATATGAATCAGCATGGTACCTGTCGACAGCCAAGAAGGGGTTGTCGACAGATGAGAGCAGACATAGTTCAGGTTGTCTGGCTCTGTGTGTATCTGAACTTTAAAAATGGCTTCAAATTTATCCTAAACACCCTAACAGAACTTAGAACCTAAACATGTTTGATATCAAGAGTTAGAGTTCTCATAGGGATTTATAAACCGAAAAACAAGATAAAAGAAGGGGTTACAATTCAATTCAAACTTGACTTGCTTGAAACTAAATATAGTTTTAGTACTAGAAGTAGAATCTTGATAGCAATGGTTCTTTGGGAGGATTCTTACATGTATAAACACTAAAAATCCCAAGTGTTTCATAGATCTAAATCAAAGCTTGAGATACCTATTAGTTAAGTAAAAGTTCTCTCATAGTTCTATAGATATTAGAACTTCTACATGACTCCAGATCATGAACAAAGATCAAAGGTGAATAGGAATGAATTCTATATAGAATCAAGTTGTTCCTTCCCCAAAGAGTAATTCTACCATGAACAGAAGGGAAAATAGAGAATCACAAGTACAGTCACTTATTCGTTCATACGAATTCCTTGTGACATATGAACAAAACCCGAACTGAACCATAGAGAGATGAATCCTACCTTGATGAACAGGTAATTCCTCAACACGTTCTTAACGAGGCACCTAAACCAGCAGAGGAAAAGTTTCTCCCCACAGTCGATGATGTGCCAGCAATGCCCACTGGGAGATCAAGGTTCTTCTTCCACTTTTGATACTGATCATGTTATAGAGTTGTGTTAGAAGTCTAAACCTCATTAGAACATGTAGGGACTTCGGTTTAGATGATTGATACTTCAAGTCTTGATTTAGATCCATGAAACACTTTGTGGTTAGTGTCCATCATGTAGGAATCTTCTATTAAATCATTGTTATCATGGCTATACTTTCAGTACTACACTTAGTTAGTTTCTAGCTAGCCAAGTTTGAATTATAAGTCTCTTGTTTCATCTCGATTGTTTAGCTTATAAACCACTGTGAGAACTCCAATTAGACTCTTCTATTTGATATAAAACATGCCTTGGTTTATAAGTTCTATAATTAGGGTATTTAGTATGGATTTAAAGTCATTTCTGGAAGTTCTACTGCTACCTGTCGACAGCCAGCCCAAATCTGTCGACAGGCGCATGCCTTCCAGAACTCCAGGTTTCTGGACTGTGTGGATCTGTCAACAGATCCATTGTTGCTGTCGACAGATACACACAGAGCCAGCAAACCTGAGCTCTATCTGTAGCCATCTGTCGACAGATCCTTCCTGGCTGTCGACAGATATTACTCTGCCTTGGATTTCAGCACTTTTTCATGTGTGAATCCTTGCTTAAACTTCACCCTATTGACCTACCAAGTTACCCCCTTAATTGTCTTAGTGTTTACTGTCATTTCATTGTAAAGATTACTCCCTTGGTGTACCTTACTCACCTTAAGTTATCCTTGAATTTGTTAACTACGAATGACACTCTGTTGAGTTCATTCTCCTGTATTCGGTAATTGAGTTCATGTAACTTGATGTCTTGAGAGTTCAAATGCTTGAACACCATGTGAGATATGATTAATTGATGATGATGACATTTATTGGGTCCTTGGACCCCACCTATCTGATATGCCTGTGCAAATAGGGCTGGTCCAGTCCTGGGAGGAGCACCCAAATTCATTTTCTAACCGTACGGAATGATAAAGGACAACTACTGTGCAAATAGGGCTCGTCCAGTCCTGGGAGGAGCACCCGAATTCATTTTCTGACCGTACGGAATGATAAAGGGCATCTGGATGTTTGGCATAGCATCAAATACTGTCTGATTATGGTCATCATGTTACCTGTCTGGTGTGAACATATATGTGAGCCAAACTATGAGATTCATTATGAATTCCTCAGCATGTTTATATTACAATACTGCTGTAACACTTTAACTGCCATGATATGATGCTTACATGTTCTTCTGTGATATCAGTCTAGACTTTTCCTTGATCATTATATAGCTAAATCCTTTTGATTTGAGAATTTGAATCCTACTGGGCTAGTTAGCTCATCAAATCCTATTTCTTTCAGGTATCTACGATTTTAGAAGGCGGGACATCAGGATTTGTGGGCTGAGAGACCAACCTATAAGGCATTTAAAGTTTGAATTGTAAATGGAGAGTCATGTAATACCTGTAGAATGTTAATGAATAATTATTTTTATTTAGTAAAGTTCGAGCATTCTTCTGCTCAAATAGTTCAAAGTTTACTCTTGATTCCTCATGCATTCACGTTCCGACCGGGCTTGTCACAGTGCTTGCAGTTGCTCTTGGATGGAGTGTTGGGTATGAAGACCTTGGGTTTCCTTTCTTGGCCGGATCCCTCCGTAATGTTGAAGGGACTCTTCTTGCCGCTGGTAGGCTAAGCAGATGACTGACCCGAGGTCACTTCCTTCTTGACAAACTTCCCTTTGATACGTTTGGTGAAGTCCGTAGCATCTTCTAGCAATTGGGCATTCTTTACCATCTCGGCATGGGTCTGGATGTCGAGAGGTGCCAGTTGAGTGATGTAGTGGGACTTAAGGCCGTTTAGAAAGTGCTTAGCCTTCATCCTTTCAGTGTTCACCAGATGTGCAGCATAGCGCACCAGTCTTGAAAACTAGGCTTCATATTCGGCCACAGTCAAACTCCGCTGTTTAAGAGCAGCGAATTCCGCAGCCTTCCTTTCTTGGACACGCTCGGAGAAGTATTTGGAGTTGAAAGCTTCTTTGAATTCGTTCCAGGTAAATTTCCCATTCTCTCTAGTAGCTTCCACTGACTCCCACCAAGCGCGGGTGTCCTTCTCCAGTTGAAATGTAGCTAGTAGCAGCTTATCCCTCGCTGCACATTGCATAACATGGAAGATCCTTTCTGTTCCCTTGAGCCAGTGCTCAGCTTCATCCAGATCCGTGGATCCACTGAACCTAGGTGGGTTCAGACTCCTGAAGTGCGATGCAGGTCGCCTGCACCACGATTGCCACCTCCTTGGGTAGCTTGCACGATGGCGCACGTCAGTTCTCGGTTGGTTTGTTGCATGCCCCTCATTTGAGCATGTTCAGCACTCATCTTGATTGCTTAGTTCCTACAAAATAACTTATTGTCATGATATCAATGTGGAATTTAATTTGTGCGTGTGTGAGTTCATTTTAGCTTGTTACCCTTGGCTCTAACCACATCTCACATAGGTAGGATAATTGACTCTAGTCGAGGCAGGTTAACCTAGATCATCCTATACTTAAGAATAACCTAGGCTCTGATACCACAAAACTGTCACGCCCCAATGCGGAATATCAGAACGCGAGGCAGTTGCAAGAAAAGGTATAGAGCAAGTACTAGACATCAAACCATTGCACAATGAATAATACTAAAGCAATCCTTTCTCATTAATAATTTCTAATGTCTAGTTACAACCACTAATATCAGAGCCAATCTATAGGGCCCAATTACATTGAAATAAAGTAAAGACTAAACTTCAAACCTAACTACTACAACGCTAAACATAGTAATAGGACGCTAGGGTACTCATGACATCACTCCAGGTCGTTCCCGTCCTCTTGAGTGTATGGTTCATCCTCGGTCTAACTTGAGAACACAATGACCAATAACGCAGGGTGAGCGATAACGCCCAGTAGGACTTAAATCTCAATAGTCAAGCAGGCTTTAAATGGTTAATGTATTAAAGACAGAGTAACTAATGCTAGAGTGAGAGAGTCATGTAAAAGATAGCAAGATAGCAGGTGAACGAAATAGCACAGGTTTTCAAATATAGCACGAGAGTCGAGTATAGCACAAAATAGCAAGATGGCCATAGCATAAATAGCACAAAATATAGTAATAACACAACGAGTATAGCATAGCACTTTGTTGTCAACAGACAACCAGAGAATATAGCACTTTTGATTGTCATTAGATTAATCTAGATAGTATGGCACTTAGATGTAATGTCGACATCTTGATCATTTAACTCCCATGGGCAAATGGCACTTTCGGGCGCTCTCCCAAGGACCAGATCGGGCCCCCTTGCGCTGGCATTGGTTATATTGTTTATCTTTAGACAATCAGTCAATGACCAATATAGAGTACCAAGGAAATAGATGAGAGCACTAGAGGAATAGACGAGATAGTAGAATGAACATGAAAAGATGAGCGAGTAGAGCATAGATGAGAGCTAGTGGACATTGTACGTAACACGTCGGATAATCAGGCGATAGTAACAGTTACACAACACGCGCACTTGGTGTTGGGAGTCAAGTGGAACTCACGACTCTACCACTGGCCATGTTAAGCACTGGTCCAGAGGTCTGACGTGATTCAAGATAAGAGCAAACTTCTAATAGCCGTTTGGATCATATCGATCCCTAAAGGGGTAATTGGTGTTAGGGTACAACTGACTCGTTGACCATGTGGGAATCCATGGACAGAGGAGACTTACGGAGGCCTTGAACAAAGACTCACTAATCCGATAGAAGGAATATCCGACGGAGAGTTCATCCAAGTCAAGAAAGTATGTATATAGAAACAATTGCTTGACGTTCTAGAGGAGTTCTAGAACAGTGGAGCACCGGTATTGGTGTTCCAAAACATCGCACGAAAACGTACACATGTATAATTAAGCATGAGGCAATTTAATTACATAAATTACCAGATGTATTTAGTAACATGTTAATGCCAATTAAGCCATATTTGGATGGTTTCTAGTGTGTGCACATGTGACAAGAAATCATAGACATGAAAAGGTCATGTGACTACTTTTATTAATTAGAATACATTCAATATGTACAACTTCGTTTTTCTATAATTAAGACAGTTAACAAGACATGGCATTACTGCACAACAGCAAGACTTGCAAAAATGTGAGTTTATATGCAAAAATCCTGAGATCGTGACGGACCCTTGTACGGGTCGCGACAGGGACAGAACAGATCACGACAGGGTGCAGTACAGATCACGACAGGTTCGGTAGGATAGGTGCTCGGATCGCGACAGGGGCATGAAGGGAACGCGACAGGTTCTGGCAGACCGGGCAGCAGATCGCGACGTTAGGTCTGCCGTAATCTGATCACAACAGCAGGTACTGTCGCGACGGCCTTGTGAACGTGGCCTATCGGGCCGTCTCATTCACAGGGTCCATGCCAGAGTCCGACAGGGAAAAGACAGAGCATTGGGTTGCGGACCAGATCTTCCCTATTTTGACACAGGGTTGCTCTAAAACTAAGAACAAATTGTATAGTACATGAAAAACCGTGAAACCAATTTTAAACAGATCCAAACAAGCATGGGTACTTCCAGTAAATCAAAATGGGAAAGCAACGAAGGTTTCAACATGGTTTAATAAAGAGCATTCATGATGAACATAGAGTTGTGTACAGTTGGGATCAACAAATTAATTCGCATGATAGGGTGGATGGAAATTAGGGCTTTTAGGGGCAAAATAAACCTAACATCCATCATAATCTTCCATAAAAATCTCATGGCATGAGATCAAGTGTAGAGGGAGAACAAGATTTAATAAGGGGGTTCGGGGTCAAGATAAGTGCAGAACTTCAAAAATCAAGAAGTAATTATTGACTCAATGATAAATCATGAAACTTGAGGGTATTGTTCCTGATGATTGAGACAACCTACAGACAAAATTTTAGTATTTATGCTTGTGAGAATGCCTACCTTTCACATTTTTCCTCTGTTAGGGTATGAACTTGAAGAACTCAGGGAAGAACTTGGGAGATCCCTCTTCTCCACGAATTCTCCTCCTCTTGGCCTCTCTTCCTAGTCCAGCAACCCCATGGCATGATCTAGGGTCGGCCATGAGGGTTTTAGGAGAGTATTTAAGCTTCTCCCCTTTCTAGTTCCTAATTGGACTCTAATTCCCTTAAATTCCAAATTTTCTCTTTTCCTCTCCCCTTTTTAAGCAAGAAATCTCCTAATTGGGTTGAGAGAGAGGGGATTTCGTGGCCAAACAATTGGGGTAGGTTTAGGATTCCAAATCCAACTCAAATCACTTATTTTAATGCATTAAATACCCTCTTTTTATTTAAGTAATAATTAAGTTGCGAATTTAAGTTATTTTCCCATTATTCTCATTTTAAAAATTCCTATTTTGGCCTACTAAATTCTATTGGGTCAATTTAATAAAGCCCAATACTTCTTTTCTTTTAATGAGTTTTATTTATTTCTCTTTCCATTGATTTTCTTTTAATTGATTTTCTAATTAATCAAAAATTTTAGTATTGTGTATTTTTTTTTATTTTGTTCAAAATTTTAGGTTGCTACAAAGATGGAGCAAGAAATACCCAGAAATTCGTACGTATAATTATACAGAAATTAGGAAGGGCAAATTAGGGTTAAAACATGGGTGATTAGTCATGGATGGAAACCCAATTCATGCATAACCATGCTAGGAACCTTCCTAATGGTATTCCTACCTCTCTTGGGAGGAGAATTCCAAAATATGGCAACTACCCAAGCATAAACCGCAACCCCTTTTTCCCACACCATTAGGACTTGAATAAACCCTAGATGTATAAATAAACATGAAGAGACTCTTAGGGAAGGTTTACCATTGTGTTGGGGTCGTGGGGAGGCGAGCTAGGGCACCAGAGGAGGAGGAGAAGGACCAAGAACCAGAGCTTCTTCCCCATCCATCCTCTGCTGCAATCTGTGCATCGACTGGACTTAGATTTTCACAAAGGTAGGTGATCTCAAGCTGAACACATAAGTTGCACATACCTATGGATATAGCATCGTGTCTAGTTTGATTTGCAAGTGGTTTCCTAAATTTTAATGGAGTATGTGAGTCGTAGTAAGTGTTTTCCAAGAGTCGCGCACTGTTAGGGCTTTTTTTATTCTTCCTATGTTTCATGTGAATCTAGATCGAGTTAGGTCAAACCCTAATTATCAATCTTCTTCTACTGAATGTCCCCTACAAGTTTCATGTTTACCATTTTGACCCATATGCCCTAGATAGGGAGAAATAAGCGTTGCATGATGATCATGTCCTATGTATCGTATTTTCGGTATGATGCTTGAATCGCGACCGCGACAGGTGTCGTGATTCAGTCACCTGGTATTGCGTCAGCCTTAGCCGTCGTGATTACCTTAAATACGTCCACCCATGGCATCACGATTTGGGCACGTCCCGTGCCTCAAACTATGTGTCGTTGACCTGTCAGAAGACCTCTGAAACACGACCGCTAAGGTCGTCGCGCTTTAGGGTTGTTTCCCGGCCATAGATTTTCCTACATTTTTATATTAGCATTTTAAATGAATTTCAGGAAATGCGACGGGGTATCCCGTCGTGATTCAATAGTAAAGACAACC
Source organism: Colocasia esculenta (assembly GCA_014218235.1). Classification (NCBI taxonomy): domain Eukaryota; kingdom Viridiplantae; phylum Streptophyta; class Magnoliopsida; order Alismatales; family Araceae; genus Colocasia; species Colocasia esculenta. The sequence goes on along the minus strand of CM024753.1, from coordinate 127,061,861 downwards.
ACATAGGCCGTCGAGATTTGAAGTCTTCACAGTTTCGTCATGTTTCGACTGCGCACTGTGTTATGAACTGCGTCTACTGTGTATGACACGATTTCAGAGCCGCCCTAAGCTATTTTAATGTACTGTCTAGTCTAGTTTATGCATGTTCTTGTGTCACTTCATGTCATATAGTTATGTAATGGCCTAATAGTTTAACCTACATGAAAAACTGTAAGAATCTGAACATCGATTCTAAGTGTGACTGATTGATTAAATGCGTCCATGTGATCATGTGATTGTTACATGTAATGATTATATTCCGTCTTGTCCATAAATTGGGAAGTGAGTATGTGTTAAAAGTACTACAACCATGTGATAGAATTGAATTGCATACATGTCATGCATGTTTGTTAATTGCTTTCCGTAATGTTTTAACTGGTGGATTGTGGATTGAGACACGCTCTACACGTCACTTTGCACATATAGGTAGCCCTTTCTTAGGGAATTAGAAGCTCTCTGTCGGTCATTCCGTATCGATAGACTAGAGACCTTTTCTCTAAGACCTCCGTAAATCTCCATACTTCATGGATTCCCTCTTGAAGACCGAGTTGGTTGTACCAACAAAGTACCCGGAAGATAGAATGCACCTCTCGTCTTATCTCGGGAGAGTGATTTGATAACATTAAAACCAAGCCATTAAATGTAAAGATTGAACTAATTAGAATAAGTTGTTATGCTGTCGAGATTAATCTGGATCATGTCCCCTTGCATTGTTCTCTATGTGACATGATCATTAGTTCATCATTGTCCATTACTTGGAAATCAAGTGGCCATAAATGAATGAATGGAATTACTAGAAACTATTGGAACTTCGGTTCACAACTATGCCTGTGCAAATAGGGCCCTATTTGGTCTTGGGAGGAGCACCCGAAATACTTAATCCCGAGGGTATATAACCTAATGAGGTGTCTGACAAGCACCTAATTAAATGCAAGATTGATCTGGGTAATTTCCAAATTGTTATTGATTGATTGATTGATTAATTGATTGATTGATTGAACTATTATACGTGAAATGGCCAATTCTATCGTACATGTCATTGTTATTGAATCCTACATGTCATTGGTATTGAATCCTACATGTCATTGTTATTGAATCCCACAAGTCATTGGCCATTGGAATTCTACAGAATTCAACTTGAGAAATATATTGCACATGCTACATGCTATTGAATTTCTCCCTACATGTCAAGTGATCGAACTGTCATCTTTCTCATTGATATTCATTCCATTCTAGATGAGAATCATTATTGAACCATCCTTGTACATGTTGTAGTTTGGACTTGTCACTATGATTATTGTCATGAGCATTGCATGATAGTATTGCCAATGTTGACATGTTAATTACGTAAAGCATGTCGCACCATGAGATGTAAATCCTACTGGGTGCTAGTGCGCTCACACCTGTTTTTCTTGATATTTTCAGGTGATGAATATGAGGAACTAGAGAATGATGGGACTGGGGAGGAGTGATGAGGTGATCAAGTGTACCAGTCTACTTAGCACGTCAGCCCTTGAAGTTAGAGTTCATAGAGTCTGTAATAGATAGGTTATTTCATTTGATGTCATATGTAATTGAGAAACAATATTGGGCCCTATGTCTAGCTCTGATGATGTAAGGTGTTTAAACTAGTTGATGGAATGAAATAAAGGTTATTTGGCTAGCAATATTATTGTCTTATACCTTGTGTTATATTTAGTGTTACTCTGAATTATGTGACTGTGATACGTACACTTGTATCGCTCACGCTCTGGACGTTTATTATCCGCTGCTAAATGTCGGGGCATGACAAATGGTATCAGAGCCTTGCCCAGCCGGAAGTGCAAAAACTAAGTGCCACATAGGGCAAAGTGCTACTCTATGGGAGCCACCTCTTGAGGCCATAATGGCGCAAAGTGCTACATAGTGGGAGCCATCTCTTGAGCCTGTGGGGGCCACCCCTAGAATTCTGCCTGCCTGGGGTTTGTTGTATGATATATGTGAGCAGCGACGAGGACGTCGCTTATATAAGAGGGGTAGATTATAACACCCCATATAAGAATATGTTAAATAGACTAAATCAGCAAATTACCAACAACTCGGACTAGTCATTTTCTGAGCTCGAGTAGGAAAAGAACTCTGAAGTTAAGCGTGCTTGGTTGGGAGTAGTCCCAAGATGGGTGACGTTCCTGGGAAGTCTACCAACTAGTACGGTTGTTGGGCCAGTTTGCTGGTAAGGTTGTCACAAATGGTATCAGAGAAAAGCCAATATAGTGGCAGACACTAAGTAGACAACCAGGAGCTATGCTAGCTAGTATGATGCTGGGCGAATGGAAGTTACTGGAGAAATTTGCAAGTCTGAATTTAGACATGGGAAAGAAGGAGAAAAAAATGATGATTTCCAATATCCAAATACAGTTTGAACTACTAGCCGAAATCAAGGAGAAACAAGTTACTGGAGCAACTTGCAAGCCTGAATTTAGACATGGGAAAGAAGGAGAAAAAATGATGATTTCCAATATCCAAATACAGTCTGAACTACTAGCCGAAATCAAGGAGAAATAAGGAGAGGATCCATTCTTAGTTGAGATCAAGGAGAAGCTAGAACAAAGACCTGACTTTTCTCTATCAGCTGATGGGAGATTACTATTCCGAGGCAGAACTTGTGTCCCTGATCATGGGGAACTCAAAAAGAGGTTGTTAAATGAAGCTCACCAGTCAAAGTATACGATCTATCCTGGATCAACAAAGATGTACCAAGACTTGAAAAGGTCTTATTGGTGGCCGAATATGAAGAGGGATGTGGCAGACCATATGTCATATTGTTTAACATGTATGAAAGTCAAGGCTGAGCATTTCAGAATGGCCGATGGACTGCTACCACTAGAAATTCCCGAATGGAAGTGGGATAGTATCGAGATGGACTTTATCATGGGATTGACTAAGACTAGAGATGGTATGGATGCAATATGGGTAATAGTAGACCGATTGACTAAGTCGGCTCATTTCTTGCCGATCAAGAGTACCTGGTTAGTGGATGTGTTGGCCGCACTTTATGTCAAAGAAATAGTTATACTGCATGGAGTTCCATCTAATATAATATTTGATCGGGACCCTAGATTCACGTCACACTTCTGGAAGGGTTTACAAGCAGCAATGGGAACCAAATTGAACTTTAGCACTGCCTTTCACCCTTACTACTAGGGAAGCATCAAAATGGCACCGTTCGAAGCTTTGTATGGCAGGAGTTGTAGATCACTTGTTTGTTGGGAGGAGGTTGGAGAAAACCAATGGGTTGGACCTGATTTAATTGAAGCAACTGTCAGGAAGGTACAAATTGTCAGGGAATGTCTGTAGATAGCACAATTAAGGCAGAAGAGTTATGCAGACAAAAGAAGGAGAGAGTTGGAATTCCAAGTGGGCGACCATGTTTTCTTGAAGGTCTCACCTTCAAGGGGAATCGAAAGATTTGGGATCGAGGGAAAATGGAGTCCTAGATTTATCGGACCTTTTGAAATATTGGAAAGGGTTGGTCAGGTGGCTTACAAACTTGCACTACCTCCACAACTGGCAAACGTGCACAATGTATTACACATATCCATGCTAAGGAAGTATTTATTCAATGTCGAACATGTGATTGACCATGAGGACTTGGAGATTCGGGAGGACCTGACCTATGAAGAGAAGCCGATCACGCTACTGGATCAGAAGTTTCAATGACTCAGGAATCTTACCATACCTATGGTGAAGGTTCAATGGAGTCGAGATGGAGTTACAAACGCTACCTGGGAAACAGAGGAAATAATGAAGAAAAACCACCGAGAACTATTCTCAGGTATGATACTATGCCATTATGTATAAATTTGGGGACCCAATTTTTCTTAAGTGGGGGAGGATGTAGCACCCTATAAAATTTAGTGATTTAAAAATTGTAAATAAATAGAAATAAATAATTTCCATATTTTTTGAATGAAAGAATATGCGTACCACTATCGTACATGCAAGAATGCATCAGAAAATTTCATAAAAATAATAAATCAACCCCAAACATTAGTACTAAGTGCTCTACGAAGAAATTCGTGCAACAAAAATTTCGATTGGCCAAGAGTACGTCACAAGGTGACTAATTACCCAAATTAGGAAACTAAGTCGGAAAATCGTTAATGCGGAAAAATAACGTGGCCATAAATTAAATAAACATGTTGGATAGACTTCCAACATTATGTAATGATGACCCATTATCGAAATTGGGCCAATGGATCACTTTTAGCCCAAGAATAAGATGGAGCAAGAAAATACCCAGAAATTCGTACTTGTAATTATACAAAAATTAGGAAGGGCAAATTAGGGTTAAAACATGGGGGATTAGCCATGGATGGCAATCCAATTCGTGCATAACCATGCTAGGAACCTTCCTAATGGTATTCCTACCTCTATTGGGAGGAGAATTCCAAAATATGGCAACTACCCATACATAAACCGCAACCCCTCTTTCCCACACCCATTAGGACTTGAATAAACCCTAGATGTATAAATAAACGTGAAGAGACTCATAGGGAAGGATTACCATTGTGTTGGGGTCATGGGGAGGCGAGCTAGGGCACCAGAGGGGGAGGAGAACGGCCAAGAACTGGAGCTTCTTTCCCATCCATCCTCTGCTGCGTTCGGTGCATCGACTGGACTTAGATCTTCACAAAGATAGGTGATCTCGGGCTGAACACATAAGTTGCACATACCTATGGATAGAGCATCGTGTCTAGTTTGATTTTCAAGTGGTTTCCCCAATTTTCATGGAGTATGTGAGTCGTAGTAAGCGTTTTCCAACAGTCCCGCACTATTAGGGCTTTTTCTATTCTTCCTATGTTTCATGTGAATCGAGACCGAGTTAGGTCAAACCCTAATCATCAATCTTCTTCTAGTGAATGTCCCCTACAAGTTTCATGTTTACCGTTTTAACCCATATGCCCTAGATAGGGAGATATAAGTGTTTCATGATGATCATGTCCTATGTATCATGTTTTCAGTCTAATGCTTGAATAGCGACTGCGACAGGCGTCGTGATGCAGTCACCTAGTATCACCTCAGCCTTAGCCATCGCGATTTCCCTAAATGTGTCCGCCCATGGCTTCACGATTTGTGTAAGGCCCTCGAATTTTGTTGTACTATTTTATTACGTGTAAATAATTCATGTTTGTGTATGCATAGATGTACATATCTACGTACGTATTAACTAGTTATACTTATGTGTGCATGAGTATAATTAGTTGTAAATAATGTATGAATTGCATGGTGGTAGTGTGTACATGATAGTATATATATATGGCATGAATATACGCATAAGTTAAGCATGGATTTTCTGCATGTTTTGAGTTCTGGCCGAAGGACCCAATTGGCGTCCACATGGATGGACGCCCATGCTGAGTCAGCATCCACCTCGATGGACGCCAATTCTTAATCCAACGTCCATTGATGTGGACGTTAAGTTCTCTGACCTGCATGCGTTGCAGACCCCGAAACTCCGGGGGCAAGCAAGCCCAGCCATTGGGGAGATGTCCCCAACGGCTAGCAGGCCTTCACATCACCTCTCCGGGGTTCCCCAAACCCCTCTCCTTTAAGCCAAACTCCTTCTGCACCAGAAAGAGCTCTCTTTGGCTCTTTGCAAGGAGGAGAGAAACCCTAGCTCATTCTGTGAGAAAACTGAACTTGGAAAGCTTGGATCCGGCGACTGAAGGCTTCTTCCGGTGATCCATTGCTGCTAGGAGGGAGTCTGGACCTTGGGGAAGGCTTCCCCGACACTGGACTGAAGCTTGCATCGACTGAGAACCAGGAGGAGAGCTCTTTTGGAGGCTTCTTGGGACTGCCCAAGGAGAGCTTCATCAACCTCTTTGATCCCTTTGAAGACTTATTTAGAGGCAAGTACCCCATACATTTCGTCCATGTAGATGTCTAGTAGGGTTTTACTATTTTTATAGATTTTAAATCGTGTCCTGGATCCTCCTTTTCACCCTGTATTTGGAGCTCGGTCTGTGCTCTTGCACAAACAGGAACTTGGTGTCAAGGCCTCTTGCCACCAAGATCTCCAGTCTGCGTCCAGCGATGTTGCCGTCCAACTCCTTGAACATCCAGAGACTGCCGTTAAGTTCTTCAGGACAGAACAGTGAGCTGTTCTTCCTGGTATATGACTATTTTCGATGTGTTTTCGCAATGAGGATATAATGTAACTTCTATATATTATGTATACTAGTTAATGTGGTGTGTGGGAGAATTATTGTGCATCTTTTTTGTGGATGGTAGAATTTATTAGCTTATTGGAATGCATGTGGAAGATATGGCTATGTATGCTCACCCACTATTTTCACGATTTGTGGGGAATTTGGGTGCCCTAAATTTTATAAACCATGCGTGTATGGGTCAGTCTGTGCCCTGCAATTACTGAAATTTTCCCATCTCCTATGATTTACTGTAAATTTCTGTTTTGGAAAATAGCAAACATGAGTAGGCTTGCAAAATTTATGGTAAATGGTGTGTTGTGCATTAAATCCGGGGGAAAGTTTTTGAAATGATGTGTATGTTGGGTTCAGGGCTGTGAACTGTTGAACCTGATGTTCGTGTTATGTTCCATGTTGAATTAAATTTTTAATAGTGTGAAAATGAATGTCTTAATTTCTGTAAATATCTGATAATTCAGAAAAATCTAGAAATTTGCATGTGAGGTTATAAACCTGTAATCAGAATGTGGTTAAATTTACAGGCCATTGGGATAACTGTGGAATGCATTATGGGATTTTCCATGCAAAAATATGTAATTAATGCATGCCATTATGAAAATGAGTTGAATTGTGTTTTCAACCTGATTACTATAAGTTACTGAATGTGTAATCTCTATCATATGTAGTATCATGCTAGGAAAACAGAGCCATGTGTGAATGAGAGAATGTAAAGGTGTGTGTGCGCCATGTGTAAAAATGTGTGTAAAAATCAGTATGTGTAATGTGTAAGACTGTGCCAAGTGTGATACTGCTTCAATAGAGGGCCGTGGAACCATACCATGGAAAAGTCCCCATGGGAAGGTTAAATGTGTTAAGATCTTAAGGGCATTAGGATGAAATCCTGGAGGTGGACAAGTACCACTGGTTAGGGTGCAGACTTGTTCTCCCGGTCTACACAGTCCAAGAGTCGTCACTATATTGCCTAGGTGACGTCTACGTGTATGTGTTATGTGATGTGTCCTTCTAATGGTGGTTTGGACTATGTGTCATGGCACTAAAGTGTAAAATGTGAAATGTGAAAGGTGAATGTGATCATGTGTAAATTGTGTAGTGTGAATATGTGTAAATGTGCAATGTGTGAAAAGAGAACTATATGAATGTGAAATTGTGAAAACATGTGGAACCAATATGTGAGATTGTGAAATTATAGTCCATGATATGATAATGTGAAATTATGTTACAACAGCAACCTAATTGTGGCTATGAGAATGTTTTATATGTGTAAAAATGAGTAGATCCATACTAGTAGCACTTCTTGCATATGTGTGAACAATTCCATGTCTCGTTGTTATCATGTTGTAGTTTAATTAAGAATGTAGCTCTCATGTGAAGGGTATGAATTTCTAATCCATGACAAAAAAAAACAGCAACCTTAAAATGTATAAAATGATAGTTTACATATGCAAAAATGTGTAGCAACCATGTTTGGAATGATTTCCTTCATGTATGTGAGAATCCCATGTTTAGTCATTTCATGTTATAGTTTAATCTGAAGTGTGGTTTTCATGTGGTTGAATGAGTAGAGAGCATGTGATAGGATATTTATGTTGAATGTCTCAAATCATGTACCATGTGTTTTAATTTGTAGAATCACTATGATAGGTTCTCTCGTTATCAGTGTTCAAGCATGCTATACGTTTTGCCTTGTAAATTGGAATGTAAAAATCTACCGTGATATATGCATGTATGATGTGTGTGGAGATTACTTGCTGAGCCTTTTAGACTCACTCCTTGCTTCGGCGTACAGGTTTAGTTGGTGACGTCACACCGTTGGAGGAGACAGTGGAGAGTGACTCCGAGCGTGGCGAGTAACTTGGAGGAGACATTATGTGACTTTTGCTTGCATAGTATGTATTGAGGCATTGTAATAGAATTACCATGTAATTGTGGACAAACTATGCATTAAATTTTAGCACTTCAATTATGTGGACTTTAGTTCCTTTAAATTGTTAGTTGAATCATGTATGTTAAATGTGGATGATGAATGAAATGAAGATAGTGGTCCTTTTCTTCCGCTACTCTATATCTATATTTGTGTGTATCTCAATCATGTGCTAGCGTTTGGGTAAATGCCCCACTGTGATAACGTTCACTATACCGAAGTGGGTATGTATAACCGTACCGGTATAATGAGGGTTGTCACAATTTGGGTGCATCCCGTGCCTCAAACTATGCGCCGTTGACCTGTCAGAAGACCTCTGAAACACGACCGCTAAGGTCGTCGCGTTTCAGGGTTGTTTCCCGCCCAAAGATTTTCTTGCATTTTTATATCAGCATTTTAAATGAATTTCAGTAAACGCGACTGGGTATCCCGTTGTGATTCAATAGTAAAGGCAACCACATAGGCCGTTGTGATTTGAAGTCTTCACAGTTTTGTCATATTTCGACTGTGCACTGTGTTATGAAATGCATCTACTGTGTATGACGCGATTTCAGAGCCGACCCAAGTCTGTTTTAATGTACTGTCCAGTCTAGTTTATGCATGTTCTTGTGTCACTTCATGTCATATAGTTATGTAATGGCCTAATAGTGTTTAACCTACATGAAAAATTGTAAGAATCTGAACAACGATTTTAAGTGTGATTGATTGATTAAATGCATCCACGTGATCATGTGATTGTTTTATGTAATGATTATATTCCGTCTTGTCCATAAATTGGGAAGTGAGTATGTGTTAAAAGTACTGCGACCATGTGATAGAATTGAATTGCATACATGTCATGCATGTTTGTTAATTGCTTTCCGTAATGTTTTAACCGTTGGATTGTGGATTGAGACACGCTCTACACGTGACTTTACACATATAGGTAGCCCTTTCTTGGGGAATTGGAAGCTCCCTATCAGTTATTCCGTATCGATAGACTAGCGACCTTTTCTCTAAGACTTCTGTAAATCTCCGTACTTCATGGATTCCCTCATGAAGTCCGAGTTGGTTGTACCAATGAAGTACCCGGAAGATAGAATGCACCTCCCTTCTTATCTTCTTCTCGTGAGAGTGATTTGATAACATTGAAACCAAGCCATTAAACGTAAAGATTGAACTAATTAGAATAAGTCGTTATGCTGCCGAGATTAATCTGGATCATGTTCCCTTGCATTGTTCTCTGTCATCATTGACATGATCATTAGATTATCATTGTCCATTACTTGGAAATCATGTGGCCATAAATGAATGAATGGAATTACCAAAAACTATTGGAACTTCGGTTCACAACTATGCCTGTGCAAATAGGGCCCTGTTTGGTCCTGGGAGGAGCACCCGAAATACTTAATCGCGAGGGTATATAACCCAATGAGGTGTCTGGCAATCACCTAATTGAATGCAAGATTGATCTAGGTAATTTCCAAATTGTTATTGAATGATTGATTGATTGATTGAACTGTTATATGTGAAATGGCTAATTCTATCGTACATGTCATTGTTATTGAATCCTACATGTCATTGGTATTGAATCCTACATGTCATTGTTATTGAATCCCACATGTCATTGTCCATTCGAATTCTATGGAATTCAACTTGAGAAATCTATTGCACATGCTACATGCTATTGAATTTCTCCCTACATGTCAAGTGATCGAACTATCATCTTTCTCATTGATATTCGTTCCATCCTAGTTGAGAATCGTTATTGAACCATCCTCGTACATGTTATAGTTTGGATTTGTCACTATCGTTATTGTCATGAGCATTGCATGATAGTATTGCCAATGTTAACATGTTAATTACGTAAAGCATGCTGCACTATGAGATGTAAATCCTACTGGGCGCTAGTGCGCTCACACCTGTTTTCCTTGACACTTTCAGGTGATAAATATGAGGAACTAGAGAATGATGGGATTGGGGATGAGTGATGAGCTGATCAAGCGTACCAGCCTACATAACATGTTAGCCCTTGAAGTTAGAGTTCATAGAGTCTGTAATAGATAGGTTATTTCATTTGATGTCATATGTAATTGAGAAACAATATTGGGTCCTATGTCTGGCTCTGATGATGTAAGGTGTTTAAACTAGTTGATGGAATGAAATAAAGGTTATTTGGCTGGCAATATTATTGTCTTATACCTTGTGTTATATTTAGTGTTACTTATGCGACTGTAATACGTACACTTATATCGCTCACGCTCTCAACGTTTATTATCTACTACTATCAATCTTTCTAAAAACCTAATTCAATACTCAAGAACTAAACACATTGAAATTAGACATAATTTTCTGAGAGATGAGGTTGCCAACAAAAACATTGAACTAAATTTCATTCCAACAGAAAAAGAAGTGGCTGACATTTTTACAAAACCCTTGGCTGAGGATAGATTCACATCCTTAAGAAGAGAGCTTGGCATTTGAAAAATGCATTGAACATTCCTTGGAAACTGCAAATAATTTAACCTCCTATGCAATGACTATGTGATATATCAAATGGTGACATATGGAAGAACAAGTCAAGCTTGTCTGGATACTATCATTATGGGTGATAAAAATCCTCCATTAAGTATCAATAGTCCTTTCTTTCGTATATGTCATCAAATCACAACATTTGATTATGATAATTTTTCTTTTGAATATATTGCCTATTTATGAACATTTACTGATGCCCATGATTTTTTGTGCATATTTCTTGGCATAACTTTCTCTTACTCCTTGGAAATCATTTTGTATCCTGCACATGCTAAGGGGGAGTGAGTCAAAAGAGTCTTTAAGTGAGGTGCTTGAAAAACAACTTTTCATATCTGTCTTGTCGATAATTTTCATGGCTTGTCGACAGACAATCTTCTTCTGATTGAAATGGTTCTGTCTCTACAGTTGTGATACCCCGAAATTTCATTTATTTTATATTATGCATGTGTTATTTACCTATTTATGTATATAGTGTATGTATTAAAATGTGCATATTTCAATTTCTAAATTTCTCATGTGCATATGTAAGTATATAAATACATTATTTTCTGTGAATGTAAGTAATTAACTAATCTTGTACGTGTAGTACTTATTTAGAAACCATACATAGTATATTTAATTAATCTTGTGCATCCAAATATGTAAATTTTGCTATACATCTTATAGGTATATATGTGAGTTAATTTTGTATGCATGTGATGAGTATAAATGTACATATTGTATTTACTTATTTCATGTACAATATATGTAACTATGTTGTGTAGAAGTGTATATATATATATATATATATATATATATATGCATATATGTATATGGCAATTTGAGTGTGTGTATGCAAGTTAATTATGGTTGTATAGATTATTCTTATTTAACTTTATGCATGCTGCATCTCAATAATACTATGCATGTACTATCTAACTAATGAAGTGCATATTATACTACTTATTCCACAGATATTGTGTGTAAGTATACGTTGTACATATGTATATATGTATGTTTATCTTATGCATGTGATATCTATCTAATTCTATACACATTAAGTTGTTCATAGTATAATATTGTGCGTATGATAGGTAAGTATTGTCATTTACCTTGTAAGTACATGTGAGTTATTTTTTGTACATGTATATCTTTAAGTGTGTATGCATTATCTTACTATCGATGTACGTGTTATATTATTTAGAAACATGCATGTTGGATGTAATTACGTTGAGTACATGTATGTATGCATATGTTTAACTTGATACATATGATATCTACTTGTTTCAGCACCCATTAAATGGTGTATGATGTGATTGTGTAAATATTTTGATGTATATGTTTGTTTGGGCCGAAGTGCACAGTTGGCGGTAGGATGATGTGCCGCTGACTGCCAGTCTAGTGTTGGCGTCCAGATCGATGGACGCCTACTGGTGGCACCAAAGGTGGATGCCAAGTTCCCCGTGTGCAGGCCGGTCCAGATTTGGTAACACTCGCGTTTGGTCCGATTTCAGTTTAGGAAAGTCTTGTGTAACCGTAGGCAACCTACCATAGTGCGTACCCAACCTACCCAACCTTATAAAAACAACCTATTCTGGCCGCGCCAAGTCTTTTTGGGTGATGGGAAAAGCTAGGGTTCTTGTGGAGAAAAGCTGAACTTCCAAGACTTCGATCCGGTGACTGAAGGAGTTTCCTGGAGGTCTACAACCACTGGAAGATAGTCCAACCATCAAGGAGGCATCCCCAACTCTGAGCATCAACCCACATCAACAAGAGAATCGGATTTGAAGGGTTTCTGAGTACCTTCTTGGTAGGGCCGAGGAGGGCTTCATCGACCAAGTTTGATCTTCTAGGATTTATATAGAGGCAAGTAACCCATTGATGTCAACCCTACACATGTCCCCTTAAGTCCTAGTATTTTTTCAGATTTTTCCTCGTGTCCTGGAACCTCCAAATTCCCCTTGTTTTGGTGTGCTGTCTGCATAGTCTACTGGCAGGAGGTTGGTAGCCACATCCTGTGCCGCCAAGTTCCTATGTTGGTGGCACCAGATTGTGCAGTTTACTATAGGCAGCCGCATCCTCTGTAGTCAAGTTCTTCAGAGTTCTGAAAATGCACTGTTTGATCTTTTTAAGATGTTTATTTGATTTCCGGGTATGTGTGCATGCTGTAAATTTTATGGGAAGTCATATGCAGTCATTAGGTCACATCATGAGGTTATTGTGAATTTCTGTACATGGTGTTAATTATTTAAATTTTTGCATTTCTGAGAGAAGCATGATTTATATATGTTCAATCCTGAATAATTAGCTTTGTTGTGTATTAGGGTTTGGAAATTTTATATAATCATATGATGACTGCTTCCCTATGTTTGAGCTGCTAAGCATGACTGGTTGCTTATAGCTCATGTATTACTGAATTTCTTGATAAATAGGCCTGAAACTTGCTTTAATTAGTAAAATTATATTTACTATTCAGAAAAACTTGGAAAATTGAAAAGGTGATATGTTTACTCGTTATATCTTGTGATAAAAATTTGGATCTATTCTGATGACAGAAAGTGCATTTATTATTTAAACCATGTAATTTGTCATATTGAGCATGTTAAATGTAATCTTGTGTGATTCAGTAATTAACATTATGTCTAGGACTGTAATACGAATTGTTTTATTACTGAAAATAGTAGTATCATGTTAGGTTAATTGAGGCATGTGTAATTGTTAAATAGTCCATGTAAAGTGATTAAATAATATAGGTGAAATATGTGATTAATATGAGAAAATGTGATAAAGTGAATGTGTAATAATTGGGCCGAAATTGACACTGCTACCATAGAGGTTCGAGAGCTGTACCATAGAAAAGTCCCTATGGAAGGCTCAACATTGTGAAAAGTATATCCTAAAGGGCATTAGGATGAAAACCTAGAAGTGGACAAGTACCACTAGATAGGGCACAGAGGGCTTCTCCCGGTCTACACAGTTACCAAGATTCGCCACTAGATTGCCCAGGTGGCGGGTATGTGTTATGAGATGTGATGTGATGTGATATGAGATGAGCTATGTGCTATGAGATATGTGCTATGCGATATGGGTGCGTGCGTCCTCTAGTAGGTAGTTAGGACTATGTGTCACGGCAATTTAAGCGATAAAATATGAATAAAATGTAAAGTAATATGTGAATGTGGCACGTGGTGAGTGCAAATGATATGATATGTGATAAATGAAAGTGTAGGAATAAACAATGTGAAGAATGTGTGAAAAGATATGTAAGGGAGAGTTATTGTTAATGAGAGCATGATTGCATATGAAAACCAATGTAATAATGCATATATATATTCATATCATTTATGTGTTAATATCTTGATGAAAAATCATGTTTAACATCATGTTATATGGTTTATTAACTTCCATGTAATCATGTGTATGTAACCATGTAATTTATGCAACATGAAAGATGAGCATGTAGGATTGTTAAATGGATAAGATAACATGTGAAAAAATGTAAATCCATGTAATTGAGTTTATTTCATGTCAAAACAGCAAGTAAAGTGTGATTATGAATGCGATAAATACATGAAAGGATGTTTAGGTTTCATGCTAGATGTGATGTTTACTTAGTACAAAGTTCCATACTTTAATTGCTTATTGTTGCCAACCAACTTGGATATATTTTAAATCTTCAATTCATGTTATAAAATGTGAAATCATGTGTAATGAGATTTAATTATAGTAAAACAGCAAATGAAATGTGTAATTAAATATGTAAAATGCATGTGAACATGATTAGATATCATGCTAGGTTGTTCTTTACTTTGTGCTTAAATCTATGCTCTAGTTGGTAGAATTGTATCATAAAAGGGATAATGATTGGATTGATAAATCTTGTTACATGTGAGGGGTAGTAAGCATGTATAGGTGTTTGTTTATGTAAAGTATGATTGACACAAGTTATGTGTTGAATCATGAGATAAATTAAATGTCATGTATAGGAAGCATGCGTAGATATATGTTATTATGTCCATGTGCTAGTATAGCTTTGGCTTAATAGAATTTCATGTTAGTATCCATGATCTAGAATGAGTACATGTTAATCTAAAGCATATTTAAGTGGCCTAGATATGTGGATGGTTGTTTAAAGCATGTGTCATGTAATGCCTTTATTGTGAAAAGATAGTATGTGTTTTCTCAATTATGTAATAGTTAATATGTGTGTGATATATGTAAAGTTGAATCTTTGGTTTGCTTGCTGAGTCTTTAGACTCATACTTGCTTCGGCGTACAGGTGAGACAGGTATCCCGTACTAGAGGAAGGCATAGCGAGGAGCATCCCCGAGCGTGAGGAGTTGTTCTTGTGCAGCATTTAGTAGTTTTACTTTTCCCTTTCTTATTATGAATAAAGTTAATTGCATGGACAATGTAATAGACAATGTAGTTTTCTTATATCATGTAATAATGTGGACGTTGTCTTTACTTTTCTTGCTATATAGACTGTGGAATGTATGATGGTGATGAAATTAAGTTGAGTTATTTATTTTATTTCTGTTGTACTCAATTGCTATCCACGTACATATCAACCAATTGTTTAGTGCTGGGTTATTATCTCACTGTAATGACGCCCTTTGTACCGATGGGGATTGGTATAATCGTACCTGTATAAAGAGGGTCGTTACAATAGTAGCTGTTGACAGGCTTGAACCTTGTTGTCGACAACTCTTCATTTCCAGAATTCAGTGTTTCTATGTTTCAGTTCTTGTAGACGCATATCCTCTGGTTGTTGATAAATAAATTGCAAGTTCATGTCCTTAATTCTTCATAATCCAACATTTCTTAGACATACTTCATTGGAATTCTATATTGAATGAGTTTGTTCATTACATCTTTAAGGGGGAGAATTGAAGATTTATAATTCTTTACAACTTTTCATAACCAAATAATAGAAAAAGTCATTGACTTAATTCCAATAGTTTTGAAAAAATCTTCTGTTAAGTGAGTCAATGAATGTATCATCTATCAAACACTGAACAAAACTTATTTCCTTAAAATAACTCCATTGAATAATTTCTTGTGAATGATCCTATCTCTTACATTGGTCAATGAAGTAAGAAATTTCTTGTCTTAAATATTTTAAAATGGCTATTGATGTCAAACATTTGTTGAGCACTTGACTTGATTATAAAGAATAAAAAAAGGGGGATGGGGGGGGGGGGGGGGGGGGGGGACAAAAGCTACCTGTGTCTCATAAACTTTTTTAAAAAAGAGGGGGGGGGGGGGGGGGGGGGGAGACAGAGAAATGATAGTTAATATACTGAGTAATCGAAGACATTGGCATCACAAATGTCTATCTTCGAGTCAAAAAGTAAAGACTATTACCTCTGAAAATGGTATAATGGTTAAATGTATTGAGTAACTAGGGTATTGGCATCACAAATGTCTACCTTCACGTCAAAAAGTGTACATAACACCAAAGTACCACCAACCCTCCAGAAATATGAACATTCTCTGAAAATGAAACACAGTGTAGGATCCTTCTATCAATCAAGCTAATTCTCAATGTTTTGTCAATGCTAATTTGAATATTCACTTCAAGATTCATCTGAACTTCAAATCATAAAGACATAGGTGAGTTCTAACAAAGATATCATTCAATGATCTATTTTAATTAAATCCAGTTTGTAAGGTGTTTTCTACTTGATACATTAAACAAGGCTCCAAGAATATTATCTCTAAATCATTGTGAAAAAATGAAATGCATTACTATTATTGTTTATGACACCTTGTAATGAGTATATCTTCTTATTCTTTCTCTCAAATTTCTTTTGAAATGCTCATCTTCATCTTTTCTAAAACAAAAACTTGATCTGAACATTCTCTTAATGGTTGTCGATAGAATACCCTGCTATTGTCGACAACTGGTACCTAGTTTCACATTCGAATTTGAACTGGTTCGACTTCAATGCGGTTCACTTGTGCCAGTTCACCTACCAAAGGTTTTACATAACCCTAGTTGTTGACACACACCTCCTCACCTCTTCCTCTTCCAGCCACAGCCGCTCTTACTCTCTTTAAACTCGATGCCTCTGTCTCTCTAGGGCGACATCTCCAGTGCCCTCCCTGCTACCATCCTTCCTCTATCTTCTCCCTTTGCTTCATTCCTCTTCTGCTCCATCCTCCTCATGGCATCTCGCCAGAAAATGGTTGCCTCTCGCCAATGCAGATCTTCTCAAGCTGAAGGCGACAGTTCTAGGCACCAATAGAGCAGAGAAGCAAGCTCCGAGCAGATAGACTCCCAGAGCTGAATGTGCCTCACAACATTGATCTAACTAGAGTTCGTGGTGTCTTCAAAAAGATCATGCAACCACGATATGTTGATTTTGCATCTCTAGAAGACATGTTTGATGGTCTACGTGTTCTCTTTGAGCAACAAGGATGGATCAACTTCATGCAATCTCAGAAGAAGTACTCACCAACAGCAGTTATAGAATTCTTCAACAATTTGAGCATGTCTGCTCAACAAGATTTTTACTCCACAGTAAGAGGTATCACCTTCCAGCTCACTCCAAATCTCTTCAGTTGAGCCTTACAAATACCCAATACTGGGGCTGATGTCCTTCTTACTCACCTACACCCTTCTGACTACTACACCAAAATCACCCAGTAGCCTTATGATCCCTCCAAGGCCATCTCCAGATTGAATGCCAACACTTTTCCACCTCTTCATAGGATGATCCATCATATGTTCACCACTCTTATTGTTCTGAAAGATGGTAGTCAAGAACTTGTCAGTAAAGTTCACAAAATCCTTTTCTACTATTTTCTACAAGGTCAACAAATCAATCTTCCAACTCTGATGTTTGACCTTCTCAAACAGTGCTACAACAATCCTAAATGCTCCATGCCTTATGCCTGTCCCATAACCACCATTCCAATCTTTGTTGGAATACCCATTGCTTCAAGTGAAATTGTCACTCTCAGAAGCAGAAGTGCCTATGATATCACCACTGCACATAGGATGGGGTATAAACTGGTTCAAGGCAGAGTAACAAGAACTTTGAAAGGTCAAGAAGCTGAAGAAGAGAAGGATTCTAAAGAAGAAGACAGTGATGAAGAAACACCTCAACATGAACAAATGGACATCACTGAAAGCAGTGAGGAACTGCCACATGTCCCAAGTGAAAAGGATGTCCAAAGTACTCCTCAAGCTCCAATGTTTGGAGTTCTGAAAGATTTTCTTGCTCATCAGATGTCTCAACTTCAATCAACTCTCACACAACATATCAACAATCCATTTGAGCAATTGAAGCAGTACATGAATACAAGATTGGATGCAATTGAAGAAAGTCATGATCACCTTAAGAAACATCTAGATGGCATAGACTATGGCATTCTGAAGCTTCGTGATGATTTTCAAGATCTCCAAAATTTCTACAATCCACCTAATTCTTAGGATGACAATTTCTCCAACCTGTCATCATATGGTGCTCAGGGTCCCCATCGCCATAGGTTGGGTAGAAGAAACTAAGGTCACTTTGTCAGTCTTTAGAATGCATATGTAAGCTCTGTGTCTATCAACTATAATGATTGAACATCTTTTGAATGAAAACAACTTGTCTTTCAACTTTGGTGTTGTATCTGTCCATTGTGCCTCATTGTCATCTCTATCTTTTTGAATGCTGACAAAAAGGGGGAGAAATTTTATTATATTTTTTTGTCATAATCAAAAAGGGGGAGAATGTTGAGTTGTGATTGTGTGATTTATGTGTTTTTGATGATGACATAAATGTTTTTGATGAGATGATGACATAAATGTTTTTTATGATGATATAACTCGTGTGAAAAGACCATCTTGATTGATCACAAGTATCCACAGATGTCAAGTCACTGCACTGATGTGTCGACACATGCCACTCACATGTCGACACACAACTCTTGACATTGAGTCATTGTTTTTATCTATTAAAAAATATCTTACCTTGATTCATGAACTTTTAATGATGGAATCTAAGTTAAAGTTTTTACTACAGGAGAACATATATAAGGGTTGGATTTATGAACATGTTGATTTTATACAAGAGATCAAAGAAGTGATGCAGTAATTGTCGACAACCTTGAAGCTGTCTGTCGACAACTTAAGGGTACTGTGAGACTATAACTTATGGATGAACGAACTCAAGTAGTGGCTGTTGACAACCAGGATGCATCTGTTGAAAACTAGTGGAAGCCTTCAACTCTAAGTTCTTGGAAAAATCAAAGTCAGCAGTAGTTGTCGACAACCAGAATGAGTCTGTTGACAACCCAACCAAGCTTTTGTAAAGTTGTTTTTGGATGGAGGATCTGCTACAGTGGCTGTTGACAACCGATCTGCGTCTGTCGACAATCATAGCTTAGGCGCCAACACGTGAGGCGCATGTGCTCTTAATTAGGGCATCCTTTCCTCGTACACATGATTTCCCATGTACCTGTGAGGATAAGGACACTCCTATAAAAGGTATCTGTGACCCTTTTTCGAAGTGAGGAGCCTCCACACTCTTTCCAAGACCCAGAAGCAACTAGAGGAAGGCTTCCCGGTGCTCTGTTCAAGCTCCAAGGATCAACAGCTAGGAGACTCATCTCAGGAGATCGAATTGGAGTAAAACTTGTCATTAGAGGTCAAGCATCCACTTCAAACTTCTGCAACTCGAATTCAAGGAAGATCTGAATGAAGAACCTAGAGGATTCAATATTCTAATATGTTCTTTCTAGCTTTTGAATTCTCCCTATGCACCTCGATTTCTTTACTCTGAGAGTGTGAGCGGTTGAATTGAGCAATCCTTGTGCTCAATTCACATTTGTGTGATTTGATCTGAGATTGTGATCATCTTAGATCATGTGTGTGCAATTGTGTGTGTTGAACTTGCTGATAAGCAATTTTGTGTTTGTGTGTGTGTGGATGGTGGATGTAGGATACACAAGTTGTGTAATCCAAACCACCTTAAATCTTCGTGTCATGTGGTTTGAATTGCTCCATTGTTAGATGCTTGATAGGCACGATTGATTGTGCTAACTTCTACCATACTGCTAGTTTTGTATTCACATTCTGCACACACAGCTGGGCTTAATTTCAATCTGTGTACACATCATTTCTCCATATCATCTATTAATTTTGAATTTAGGTACTATCTATTTTCAATTGGAGGTAATCTATGCAACCCCCTCCCCCTCTAGATTCCCTTAATAGCTAATTCAGCATTTCTTCAAGCTCAAGTGCCTTTGGGTCCTCCCAAGACCAGGCCAGGTCCTATATGCACAGGCATTAGGTCCTGCAATATCTAGACTATCTTATTTAAATAGCCAAGCAAATTTCCAATACCAAGCTCATCAAAGAATGGACATAGGAGACATGGTTTCAAGAAGCACATGATATGGGCAAATGTTCTAGCATGATAGAGACATTAACAATCTGATTTGACACAAATACATAGGTGGAAGGATGTCTGTACAGTTAGACATGTTACTAGTAGAGAGAATAGAGATGTGCGCATATAGATTGGCATGTTTAGTGTCGTGCGCATGAATACAAGCATGTTTATCGAATCAGGATAGAGCTGATGTACAAGCTAGTTGAAACACATAGTAATGGCACTACAGGAAAACCAGACTTTGCTTACGTCCAAACACCGTAGGTAGATAACCAAAAACCGTAAGCATAGTCTTTGCTTATGGTGTTACCCTACAGTTGGGTTTCGTCGGCAGAAGACCGACGGCAAAGGCCTAAGGCTACGGTGTTTTAAACTTCGTAAGTATATAGCTATAGTGACGGTGTTGGTAGCCGTAAGTAACACCATAAGGAAATCTGTTTTTGGCTACGATGATGTTAACCATAGCCATATTTTTTGTAAAGATAGACTCAGTGACACCGAATATCCCTACGGCATTTTAAACCGTAAGCATGTGTCCCTACGGCCACGTACACCATAAGCAAGTATGTTTACCTACGGCTAAATAGACCATAAGTAAATATGTTACCTACGGCCACGTACACCATAACCAAGTATGTTTACCTACAGCCACATAGACCATAAGTATGTTGTTTCAGCAAAAAAAAAATAGCATTATATTAAAATGGATCCACATTCACCTACATTCACAAACAATTGGATCAACATGTACACATCCACAATTAATCCACACATTCACATTTGGATCAATCAACATACACATGCTACTTTAGTTCCACACACACATCCACATTTAGTTCCACACATACACATCCACCTTTAGTTCCACACACACATCCACATCCATATTAGTTCCACACATACACATCCACATTTACATCCACACACATTCACACCCACTCATTCACAATGCACAACACCTTAATAATATAAAACACATTAAAGTTAACAAACAATAATGTTAATAAAAGATGACATAAAACATCATTCTTCACATTCACATGCTAGTGCTAAAGTCTGTTCAGAAGAGCAAGTTAATTGTTAGTAGATGAAATTGTTCACATGTGGTGAGAGGAGATTTGTGAAGAGTTTGCTTTGTCCTTGGAGGATGACAGGTTTCAACAGACATATTTCCTGCAAAAGCAACAATAGGTGTTCAATAAGTACTGTGTGAGGAAAACCAGAACAAAAGAAACAATATGCTTAACAAACAGTAATGCAGGAAATATGATCTCCTCTGGTATGCTAGATGTCACAATTGTCACATGGTAACATAGCCACCTATGGCTAACACTACACAAGATCAAAGTATGATCTCCTCTTCCTATCACTCTGTTTCATCATCTGCCAAGCTCATGCTAAAGGAAAAAGAAGAAAAGCCCACCCAAAACAGAGCTTGGACCTCTCTAGCTCGTGTTCTTCCACTGATGAGATCAGATCCCACCTCACCCAATGGTTTCACTTCAAACTGAACTTCATGATCAGTGTGATGGATGCAAAGCACCTACTGTTGCGGTTCCAGGATAAAGAGGACTTCCTCCAGCTACTGCTGTTCATGAGGAAAGTGACATATGCAGGGACATACTGGATCTCAGCCAGCACTTTTGTTTCCACATGTGTATTTGATTGTATTCACTCCGGCCAATCTTTGACATGTTATTCATGAGCTCATGTTCCCTCTAAGTACTCTTTTTTGGAACTGTGTCTTGGGGGTGGATAATTGCATAAGGAAGTAGAATTATAGGATTAAATAATGTATTTTAGTGATTATGCATGTTTTATCTTGTTGATTTTGTTTTACAAAGTGGAAAGGCTTATATTCGTGTAGAATATGGCCTTCAATACATTTGTACTTACTAATTTTCTTCCAATATCTACTTTCCAATCCCTACTTTAACTGTAAGCCAGTGGGTATACCATTTGAGCTTGGACTATACCATAAAACCCAAAGTATCAACTGCCTCAGGTGACTGAAAAACTCTCACATAAAACCCATGTTAATAATGGTTGATCTTTGTGATAAAAAAAAACTTACAAGTTTTGTAACCACACATAACACTGTCTACATAGAGTTCCAGCTCAAAATGGAGAAGCAGAAATCTACAAGTTTAGGTAACCACACATAACACTGTCTTTCACCCAACCTAGAATGGGTGAAAGACAGTAAAATCTCATATGCAACTTACCAAAGAGGGTGGAGGTGAAGATCAATCATCCTCAAGCTCAACCTGTTACATGTAAAAATGTAACTAACATCAGAGTTGACAATTAACAACATATAAATAAGAATGAGATAAATGTAAATAAATTACATATTCTCTGAACCATATTATGTGACTCCCAACAGCATCGTTCATATTTTTTCTATCTACATCTTTGATAAACAAAGATGCAGTCGGGTGATGGGCTATGAGTATAGAAACCTCATAGTACTCCCCACCTAACTTCTTCCCCATGACCACATTATCATTATCATCAGAGATAAGAATGCCGCTGGCAACTACTTCTCCAGAGAAGTTTAGGATCCCCACCCTCCTCCCCGCCATTGAATCCTGTTAAAAATTTTGAATATTGATGTCAGATATACGTGCATTCCAACATATTAACACGGTTAGATTTCATTTACCTTTTTCTTTTGAGCATGACAAACACTTGTAGAACTCTGCACAAGTAAATGTAGATTGTCAACATTAAGCAATGTTAATAATGAAGTATGTCAACAGAAACTAATTACCTCATTATTGCCACGAGACTCAATTTTTTTCATTCTTTCTTCGAGAGCTTCAATTTTTTCTTTTAGGCTTTCATTGTCCTGTCGCAGCTTTTGTTCACTTCTTGAACCCCACAAGCTCTTTGGGGTAGGGCCCGTGCCTATGCCACAGATTCTTCCAGTTCTGTCCCGTCCCATAACTTGCTCATAAGCGTCCCCCACGCTTGCAATTGAGCTTGATGTAGTTGATTGCTGCGTCAGCTTAATGTTTCGAATTTTATCCTATAATTTGAATGAAAAAATATGAATTTGCAGCACTATCGTAAATAGAATTATGTCAACAAAGAGCTTCCATGCATAATGAGAATAATGTTAAACATTAGAAAATTAATAAAGCTAATTCATTATAGAATCATTGCAGCACTCTCGTCATTAACTGGACCACCAGCTTTGTTCATACGGGTCCTTATGAATAAGTCCCCACGATCAAGAGTGGCCCCAGTTTTTAGAAACTACAACATTGTACAGAAGATAACTTAGAAATAAACATAATTATTTTGAATTGATCAACTGAGATGCATATAAGACATATATATGTTACCTCATCGTGGTATATGTCAGCAAAACTTTTACTACCAGTGTAGTGAAAAATGTGTGTTTGGTCTTATTTTGCTTGTTTGTTTCACTACGTTTCTATAAATCAAAATGATAACTATTAGAATAATTATTTTGTATCACTATATTTAGACTAATTGTAATCCAATTCCAATTACCTTGAATTCCTCCGAAGACCATATTTGAACAAGTTTTTTCCATTGATCTTCAACCACTCTTCTATCTGAACATGCTGGAGATCATGTCGAGCTTTCAAACCATCTTTTGTTTTAGCATCAACATCTAACAAAGTTCCAATAATACTATCACAAACATTCTTCTCGATATGCATGACATCGAGATTATGTCTTAATAGTAAAGACTTCTAATATGGTAAGTCAAAAAAAATGCTTTTCTTTTTCCAATTGGTATGACACTCAAAAGTGGATGATGAAGTTGCAGCTTCCTTTCGTTTTCTTCTCACCCCCACTTTAAATTTGGGAACTTTCCCAAAAGTAAATTTACGTGAATGCAACTGCTTAAGTATATCAACCCCAGATAACACACTTGGTCTGCCTCTCATTTCTTCTTTTCCATCAAACCTTCGTTTCATAGAACGAAACTTATGACCCACACCTAACCATCGACGATGATTAGTGTAACAGAATTTTTTACTACCTTTTAACCATAATGATGATGTATCTTCATTACATGTAGGGCAAGCTAATCGACCTTAGTGCTCCAACCAGACAGATAACCATATGCAGGAAAATCGTTAATTGTCCAAAGTAGTGCAGCACGCATAGAAAATATTTCACCCTTATAAGCATCGAATGTTTCAACTCCGTGCCAAAGAATTTGTAATTCTTCAATAAGTGGCTGAAGGTAGACATCAATATCATTTCCCGGACCTTTAGGACCCGGAATGAGCAACGACAAAAAAATACTTTGTGGCTTCATACACAACCATGGAGGTAAGTTGTATGGTGTCAACAACATAGGCCATGTACTATGACTCGTACTCATTATCCCAAAGGGGTTGAAACCATCACTTGCCAAGCCTAGGCGCACATTACGAGGTTCTAAACCAAAAGCATCAATCGCATCTAACGCTTTCCAACAAGGGGAATCAGCTGGGTGCCTTAGAATGCCATCTTCTTGGCATTCATCACTATGCCAACACATGGTTGCAGATGATTTACTGCAAGTGTATAATCTCTGCAGTCTTGGAATTAATGGAAAATGCCGAAGAACTTTCTTTGCAACCTTAATCTTCTTATTATGACCACTTCTTTTAGTTCCTTTCATCCATCTACATTCTCCACATTGAGGACAATGATCATAAGACTCATACTCTTTCCGGTACAAAATACAATCATTAGGACATTCATCAATTTTGTGATAGTCATATCCCACTTTACCAATGATTTTTTTCAATTCATAGTAAGTAGCTGGCAACACATCACCTTCTGGAAGAGCCTCTTTCAACAGCTTCAGAAGCGTGTCAAATGATTTGTTGCTCATTTTGCCTCTGCATTTTATGTTGAACAATCTGACTATAAATGAAAGCTTGTTGAATGTCTTGCAACCAGGGTATAAAGGCCGTTCCACATCTTCTAACAACTGTTGAAATTCACCATATTCTCCTTTATTATCATCCATTGACTTCACTTCTGGATGTTTTGAATTTTCCTCACCAATGACATCCTCCAACATCGAATGCAGACCAACATCCTTCGGAAGTGTTGTACGTGTAAAATCGGTAAGCATGTGACTAGAAGAAGAACTACTCCCGCGGAACTTCCAAATTTGTTTGTCTTTAATGACTCCATATTGAAACAAATATTGTCTTACTATTTCCTTTTCATGTTTCAAGAGGCATACACACTTCAAACAAGGACACTTAATCTTTGTTGATAGAGCAAAGTGAGAAGAAGCAAATTGAATGTATGTGTCAACTCCATCCATATATTCCCTTGTATTCTTCAATTTATCCATCCAACTCCAATTCATAACGTCTAACTACAAAAAAAAATTCATTTACATTATATTCTTCATACTAGAAATGTTGCAAGATGTCCAATGAATTGTCTTACGATAGGACAAGGTAGAGTACATGGCAAAGAACATGCCAAAAAGCTGAAAATAGAGTGTCCCAAGGCATGACTCAACTACGGTATGATATATCACTGTTATTGTTTTGATATAATTAGCACATGACACTAAGATTAATAGGACAATAAAAAAGGAGTGCCAGAGCACAAAACATACAATGAGAATCATTGAAATGGCAAAGATGTTCTCCATTCTTACCACAGAGAGAAAAGTTCTCCATTCTTACTCCTAGATCACCATTAAAGGAGGGCCATTGCAATTAATCAAAGACAAGTTGCTAGGAGGTGAGGGCTTACACAGTCTATAATATTCCTTTTTAGGCCAATAAAAAAGCATACTTAATAAAAAGTTGGTTGGTATGAACTGATTTAATGCTAGTTTTATGAGCACAGTTTGCAGGCCAACTGGTGGTGGCCGCTCTGTGCATGCATGCCTTCCTGGTACTAGATGGACTATTTCCTCTTCTGAGAAGAGAATTCATACGATATGTCAAACGTACGATTTTTAATGGGCTCTTCTTTTGTGGCTCACTTAACTCTTCATGAGAGAGTAAAAACTATATATAAGTAGAAGAGAGTGGGCTAGGACAGTGGCTATTTATGCAAGTGTATATATATATATGTGTGTGTGTGTGTGTGTTTTACTTTACTTTGGCTCAACGCCAGGAGTATTATACTACTTACCCTGCCAGGAATCGGAATGTCTAGCGCAGTGTTAATTGGAAAAGTGGCATTTCAATGTATAGAGATTTATAAAGAAAGAAAAGAAACAACATGAGACAATCTACACCGGATACGGCAAACAGATGGGTTTTTCTTTTAAGAAACTAAAGATAATCGGCTAATATAAAGGAGGCCTCTTTGACGAAGAATGTGGCAGAACAGTAAGTGATTGCAAGGCTCATGAGTTTTGTTAGCATGCAGAAGCAAACAGATGGAGACCTTTTTAAGCTGCTGATCTCCCATCATGAAGCTTAATAAACTATTGGGGATCACAGTGGAATGTTGCATAAAAAATGGGATGACACAAGCAGAGATACTATTAAAAATTGACCAGACTCTTAAGAACCGGGGAAGAAACCATTTTTCTATTAAACAAGCACCCGATTTCACAACATCAGAAGAAAAAAAAAATGAAGATTGTTCCAGAAACTAGCGCATAAACAAGGGGATTTGGAGTATCCAAGATGGCACACAGGCAGTTCTTCTGACTAGTCTTAAAAAGTCCCTAAACTCAACCCCATGTAGAAAAGATCGATCCCTTGTGTACTGTAGGAGGATGGCCAATGAAAGGGCTGAAATCCGGCTGAGTGGTCATGCAATAAGCATTTGTCTATCTGAAATCTTGACCCTTTTGATGATGCGGCAAACACATTCAACCTAACCCAACCACGAGGGAGACAAAGAAGCTAAGAAAACGGAAAAGAGTACTCACCTTCACCGCGATGTACTCACCTTTGGCGATCAATCAGCCCACAACTTTGCAAAAAACAAACCACATGCAGCAGCACAGCGTTCGTGAGAAAACGGGCGATGGGGGACGAGCAGTCAGAGAGGCCAAACACCCGCTGCGAAGCGGAGGAGGAAGAAGGTGATGGGGTCGGCAGGAGACGCCCGGCGGCGTGGAGGACATGCGGAGGAATAGGGGAAGGAGGAATGGGTGGCCGGAGTTCCCCTGCTGTCGCCGCAAGTTCGCCGCCTGCAAGTTCACCGTCGTTACTTGCCCTAAACCGCTGACGGCGCCTTCTCCGCAAGTTCCGCCGCGCAGCCTGCCTGCTACCGCCTTCTCCGCAACTTCGGCAGGAGACGTCACTGCTTGCCCTTTCGCCGTTCTTGCCCTATCGCCGCTGCTGCCCCTTTTCCCTTTCGCCGTTGTTGCCCTTTCGCCGGCAGGAGGCAAGGAGAGTGGAGAGGTCGAAAGAGGAGAGTGGAGGCCAGGGGTCGAAGGAGGGGTTTTTTCTCCCTTCAATCGGGGCGCGGGACTTCCAAAGTTGAATGGGCGCCGAATTAAAACTCCGTAGCTAAATGAAATAGTTATGTGCTTACGATATTACGCCATAGGGGTAGGCATATCTTAAAAGTTTAAGAACAAACTTTGTCTGATGTACTTACGACATGTATAGTCCATAAGTATAGATATGTCTATCCATACGGATACCTTACGAATATACTGAACCGTAAGCAACTTTGTAGGCAGAGCTAAGATTTCTTGTAGTGTGGCCTAATATAGTTTTAGAAGTGTGTTTCGTGTCTTATGGTACAACTAGCTCGGCGACGATATAGGAATCCACGGTCAGTGGAGTCTTATAGATGTGTTAATGAAGATGTTCTAGTCAGATAGGAGAAATACTTGGCAGAGGGTTTAAACATCATCAAGGTGTGTTCACAATAAAAAGTGATGTGGATCATGTTTTGTCAGGAGACATGATTGTGAAAAAATGAAAACATGTAAGATGAAATCAAATTTCTTTAAAAACATTTAACACTGCTATCATATGGATTAAAAAGCAAGAACGTGATGTATTCCGAAAAGACATGTATTGGAAGGATTCCAATCAAGATAGAATTTCGTCGTTAGGACAAAGTAGAACAAGAACAACATAATTGGAGAAGACAATTTCGTATCTTTATATGTCATGTGGTTAGTGAATGGAACTTGTTTCAGTTTACTATACGTCATGTTTAAGACTTTGTTTTTTGGATAAATAGCTAATGGGAAATCAGGAGTGCGACCCCACCTCAGGGAGGTGAAGTGTTTGTCGCACCACCGTTGATACCATTAGTCAGAATTTTATTAAATACAATATATCATCGGGGCAT
The DNA here is from genome assembly GCA_014218235.1 of Colocasia esculenta. Taxonomy (NCBI): domain Eukaryota; kingdom Viridiplantae; phylum Streptophyta; class Magnoliopsida; order Alismatales; family Araceae; genus Colocasia; species Colocasia esculenta. The sequence goes on along the minus strand of CM024753.1, from coordinate 127,033,530 downwards.
ACGCTGTGAAGGTTTGATATCCTAACGTTTGATATCCTAACAGTCGGACATCTACCTTTGTCTAACTCGGAGGCAGAGGAAATCTGCTAGCAAAGAACCCACAGTTGCCGGTGTCGCATGCAAAATTTGCAAGTCTGTCTGTCAGCTGATTTCCCTCACAGTAGATGTGAAAAACGACAGGTGAAAGAAGCGAAAAGAGAGCAAAGAGTTCTTCCTTGATCATCCATAAGCGCCATGGCAAATTAGATCTCCTACGCAGCATTGTAGCAACAGAACTAGAATCAACCTCAAGAACAGCGGGTCTGATGAAACCCATAGCTTTACAACACCGCAATGCATCAACAATGGCCAGTACGTACTTCAGTGTGATAACTGGATATCACCCCACAAATAGCATAGATATAGCGAACACAATGTCACCCTGATCATCTCGAAGAACTGCCCCACCTCCTGCGTTTCCTGGATTTCCTCTTGAGGCTCCATCAGATTTAAGTTTTAACCAACCCGTCGGTGGCAGCTTCCATTTCACCTGCACAACGTCTTTCGGAATTTTATGGTATGGCTGTAGATTGAAATACTTCAAAATGCGGATGTCATCTGCATGGTCTTCTTTGATCTTTGCACTAGAGACGTAGTCCTTGAGTTCCCTGCTAATACCTAAAATAGTTTGCATAAGATTGAACAGTCGGTCCTCAAATATGAACTTGTTCCTAGCTTTCCAAATGTTCCAACGAACTATGATGGGCAAAAGGCGACACATGGCATCCACCAAAGACACTGCTTTCATTTGAACCGACCATGACATAAGACAAGTGAAGATGGTTGTTCTGTCAGTAACTTTGTGAAAAATAGAATCATGTGAGATGGCCGAATCCCTGCCAAGGAACAAGTGTTTACAAGTTTCTAATTTTTTATGCGCACAACAACAACAAGCCGATGCCAACGGAAGACCCAAATGTTGTGTTGGTTAATCCCGGTTGTCCGGGTCTTCAGGTGGTCCAAGTCTTTAGGAGTTATGGTCCAGGTCTTTAGGAGTCTTTTAAGGGGCCACTTAGTTGTTCAGTTTTTACTTCCTCCAAAGGCGCCATGCAGGTTCGCACGATGTATGTGCACCCATGTTTTTAGGTGCTTAATGTTGCACGTTCTCCCGTTTGTGTTTTTGCTTAACACAGGCCCCTGTTAATGTCTCTGTTCTTCTCAGTAATAGAAGTTGCTTTGCAAGTTTTTCCATCGAACAATGTGTGTCTTTCTTAGTGTGTTTCCTGTGTGAGAACGTGAGGAGCGCAGGCCTACATCTGGTATCAGAGCCAAGTTGTGCTTTGGCATGCCGAAGGTTGGTCCCAAGTCACCGGCAGGGAGTCCCTCAACCCCTTGAGCGGCAAGCGGCTCGGGACGTGAACTCGCGCTATCGAGGATGACGAAGGAACCGGTCGGACTTGCAGCTGGGCCGACCACCTACCCCACCCTGACTCGATCAAACTATGGTGATTGGGTCCTCCTGATGAGGGTCATCCTACAACCGAGAGGCCTATGGCGGGCGGTCGACGTCGGCGAAAATCTTGAAGACGACGTCGGTTTTCGCAACGACCGCATGGCGCTAGAGGCCATCCTCCGTGCTGTGCCGCCGGAGATGCTGGCAACTCTGGCGGTGAAAGCCACCGCTAAGGAAGCATGGGACACCATCGCGATGCTGCGCATCAGGTCGGAGCGCGTCCGCGACGCGAAGGCCCAGACGCTCAGGTCCGAGTTCAAGGAACTTAAGCACAAACCCGGTGAGTCCATTGACGAGCTCTCTCTGCGCTTGACCGGCATAGTGAGCAAGCTCTCCATACTGGGAGACAAGATAAGTGAGAAGCATGTAATGCAGAAATTTCTTCGCGTCGTCCCCAAGCGTTTCTCACAGATGGTCATGTCCGTCGATAGCCTCCTCGACCTGAACTCTCTCACGCTAGAGGACATAACCGGCCGGTTCAAGGCGGTCAAGGAGAAGCTCGAGGCGGAGGCACCGGACGAAGGCAGCGGCGGCAGCAAGCTCCTGTTCACGGAGGAGGACTGGCTCGCACGCATGTGACAGCGCGAGCAGACTGGCTCCTCCAGCAGCCGCTCCACCAAACGTCGTGGCAAGTCCAAAGCCGTACGCGGCAAGGACGGTGCGCGTGACGGGAGTACGGAAAACTCTGGCCGCGACGTCAAGAAGGACAAATGCTGATACTGTGACAAAGTGGGGCACTAGGAGCGTGATTGACGCAAGAAGAAGAGGGAGGAGGCGACGAACCTCACCCAAGTCAAGGAGGATGAGGAGCCTGCTCTGCTCATGGCCACGGTGACGTCTCTGTCGTTGAGCGCCGAGCAGGAGCAGGTGGAGCTGATGCAGGCCGGCGAGCTCATCCACCTCAACGAAGAAAGCGCCGAGGTCCACCTCGGAAACGAGGGCGAGCTGAAGGACGCCATGTGGTACCTCGACACTGGTGCATCGAACCACATGACCGGGCGTGGCGAGGTGTTCTCCGAGTTAGACACCGGCATCTGCGGCACGGTCAAGTTCGGCGACGGCTGCATCGTGGAGATTCGTGGCCGTGGCACCATCCTCTTCACCACCCACGACGGAAGGCACAGGATCCTTTCGAACGTCTACCACATTCCCAAGTTGCGGAGCAACATCATCTCGCTCGGGCAGCTGGATGAGTCCGGATGTGAGGTGCTCATCCGCGGCGGCATCATGCAATTGCGCTACCGCCAGCGGCGACTTCTGGCCAAGGTGACGCGGACGCGGAACCGTCTCTACATGGTGTCGTTGAACGTCACACAACCCATTTGTATGATGGCGACGATCAGCCACGACAAAGCCTGGCGGTGGCACGCCCTTTTCGGCCACCTGAACTTCGACGCATTGCATAGGATGGCGAGGACCGGCATGGTACGGGGTCTTCCTCACATCCAGCATCTTGATCAGGTCTGCGACGACTGCCTCATCAGGAAGCAGAGGCGTGCACCATTCCCGCAAGCCGCCAAGTACCGAGCCAAGAATCGCATCAACCTTGTGCATGGAGACTTGTGCGGGCCCATCACGCCGGTCACTCACAGTGGGAAGAAGCACTTCCTCTTGCTCATCGACGACATGAGCCGGTACATGTGGATGGTGTTGCTCCGTACTAAAGATGAAGCGGCAGCGGCAATCAAGAAGTTTCAAGCCGGTGTAGAAGTGGAGATGGGGACAAAACTGTGCGCTCTCCGTACTGATCGGGGCGGCGAGTTTACCTCCGTGGAGTTCGTTGAGTATTGTGCTAATCATGGCGTGCAGTGAAAACTAACGGCACCATACTCACCACAGCAGAACGGCGTCTTTGAGCAAAGAAATCAGACAATCATGTCCATGGCATGGTGTCTACTCAAATCGAAGAAGATGCCCAGCTCATTTTGGGGGGAGGCGGTAAGCACTGCGGTGTTCATCTTGAACCGTTCCCCGACCCAAAGTTTGTCCGGCATGACGCCATACGAGGCGTGGCATGGGAAGAAGCCAGCAGTGCACTTCTTGAGGACTTTCGGCTGCATCGAACACGCCAAGGTCACACGCCCAAGTCTGAAGAAACTAGATGACCGCAGCGTTCCCGCGGTGTTTATCGGTTACGACATCGAGTCCAAGGCTTACCAGGTATATGACCCGGCAAGCAACTGTGTCGGTGTGACGCGTGATGTCGTGTTCGACGAAGCAGCGTGCTGGGACTGGGGCGGAGCCGACGTGTCTCCATCCTTGTTCATGGTGGAACACACTTCGCCCGGGGGAGTGGCACCATTTCCTACGCCCCAGCCGGTGGTCACACCCACGCGCGCGCCACAAGGGGCGGCCATGCCTGCGTGCGCCTCGCCAGGGGCGGCCACGTCAGCAGGCGCCTCACCAGGGGTGGTCAAGGCGGCCACGTCTGCGCATGGCCCGCCTGGGGCTGTCAACCGCGCGCAAGGTCCTCCAGGGGCGGCCACGCACGCTCCGCCAGGGGTGGTCACGCCCACACCCACGCGTGCTCCACTTGAGCCGGACACCATCGAGTTCGTGTCTCCTCCGACGGATGCAACACCCGTGGCCATGATAGGCGACGATGAGGGACCACGTCGCTACCGCACCATCGACAACGTGTTGGCCACGACCGGGGAACACGTGCTCGATCCAGAGGAGCTCGTACTCGCGACCGGCGAAGAGCCAGTGACATTCCAGGAGGCCGAACCACATGCATGATGGCGGAAGGCAATGCTCGACGAGCTGACCTCGATTGTCGACAACCGCACTTGGTCACTAACCGAGCTACCTGCAGGGAAGAAGCCCATTGGGCTGAAGTGGGTCTTCAAGCTGAAGAAGAACAGCATCGGTGAGGTGATTAAGCACAAAGCTAGGCTCGTAGCGAAGGGATATGTCCAGCGCACGGGGATCGACTTCGATGAATTTTTTGCTCCCGTGGCTCGGCTGCACTCCTTCAAGATGATGCTGGCAATTGCGGCACATGCCGGCTAGGATGTGCACCACCTCGACGTCAAATCAGCGTTCTTGAACGGCAACCTGGACGAAGAGGTATATGTGACGCAGCCGCCTGGCTTTGTGCACGATGGGCACGAACACAACGTGCTTCGCCTGCACAAGGCACTCTATGGGCTTCGCCAAGATCCTCGTGCATGGTACTCCAAGCTCGACGACACTCTATTATCGCTTGGGTTTCAGAAGAACAAGTCGGAGCATGCGGTGTATACTCGGGGCAGCGGCAACGAGCGACTACTACTCGGCGTGTACGTGGACGACCTCATCGTCACAGGTGGACACACTCGGGCCATTGATCGTTTCAAGGACGAGATGAAGGCTCAATTTCAGATGAGTGACCTTGGCAGGTTGAGCTACTACCTCGGCATAGAAGTTCAGCAGGGAGCCAGCGATACCACTCTGCGCCAAAGCGCCTATGCAGCCAAGGTGCTGGAGAAGGCCGGAATGACCGGATGTAATCCAGTTCATGTGCCAATGGAGCCACGACTGAAACTGAGCAAGGTGAACTCAAATCCACCGGTGGACACGACACTATAACGGAGCATCGTTGGGAGTCTCCGTTACTTGGTGCGCACGCGACCGAACATCACGTTCGTAGTTGGCTATGTCAGCCGATTCATGGAGTCACCAACCACCGAGCACTGGAGCGCCGTCAAGCACATACTCAGGTATATTGCTGGCATGTTGAACTATGGGTGTTGCTATGGCAGAAACAACGCAGAGGTCAAGCTCGTCGGGTATAGTGACGCCGACATGGTCGGCAACATCGACGACAGGAAGAGCACCACCGGAGTGGTGTTCCTTCTCGGGGGAAGCCAAGTTAGCTAGCAATCACAGAAGCAAAAGGTGGTTGCATTATCATCCTGTGAAGCGGAGTACATCGCTTGCAACGACCCTCTTCATACCGATACGATTATACCAATCCCCATCGGTATAAAGGGCGTCGTCACAGTGGGACATTTACCCAACACTGGTCGATAGGTTGATATGTACCTGGATAGCGATAGAGTACAACGGAATAAAGTAAACAACTCAACTCTTAATCCGTCACCAACACACATTCCATAATCTAAATAGTAAGATAGAAAGACAATGTCCACATTAATACAAAATAAAGAGAGTTACAATGTCCAAAATATTGTCCATACAATAATCCTTGTTGTGCAAAAGAAAAGTACAACTGGTAACAGCTCCACAAAATAGTCTTCTAATGATGATCCTCGCCACGCTACCTTCTAGTGCACGATACCTGTCAACCTGTACGCCGAAGCAAGAGTGAGTCCAAAGACTCAGCAAGCGACACTACTCATGATATACACATACAAGTCTTAGTGGTTTCTACATGCACTTTTACAATTAAAACACATAGCATGCTAGTCAATTCAAGTTTTCTACCTATCATGAAAGTTCTACAATTTTATACATAACTCATGCTTTCAGATTTGTAAAATGAAATTCACCTATCACATGATCTCTATTCCATTTGCTCAGGAACTTTAGTCTTTTAGAGAGCTAAAACATGAAAGCTATCAACATGAACAATTTACACACATGAAAGGGAACACAACTAGCATGGATTTCACATAGTTTTAAACACATACACGAACCTTTTCACATGCTTTAGATTGCTGATTTCATATGATTCAATGACTATAAATCTACACATGAGAGCTACAATAATACATAAAACACATCATGTGAACAAGTAATCAAGCTATCTTGCACTCATTTTCACTAATTATCCCTAACATGGATTCTAGGCATTTATGCACACATAAGCATGATAATGACAACATGAGTTTACTGATTTCACATGGTTTCCAATAACACATTCTCACATTCTCGGTTTCACATGATTTCATACTTACTCATTCACGTTGTTCACTTTTACACATTTGACACGTACACATGTTCACACTTATACAATTTACTCATTTCCACATCATTTTCTCTTTCACTTTCACTTATCACATATCACATCGATTGCACTTACCACGTGCATCTTGGGCACTTACCACGTGCCATATTCACATATTTCACATTTTACTCATTTTTCATTACTTAAACAATTTGCCATGACACATAGTCCTAACCACCAGTAGAGGACACTAACAATATCTCATAGCTCGTGCTCATTCCTTAGCACAGCTCTCAACACAACTCATAACACAACACATGACACAACACTTACACAACTCATACACATACTCACCACCTAGGCAATACAGCGGTGAATCTTGGTAACTGCGCAGACCGGGAGAAGCCCTCTCCACCCTATCCAGTGGTACTTGTCCACCTCCGGGGTTTTCCCAATGCCTTTGGGACAAACTTATATCACATGGAGCCTTCTATAGGGACTTTTCTATATACGGCTCCCGATGCCTCTAGGGTAGCAGTGTCACATAGGCACAACTTTTACACTTTTACACATTACCGTTTTACACATAACTCTTCTCATTTCAATCACTTTCTCACTCACATGAACATTTCTGTTTTTCCTTAACATGGTACTACAGAATTTCAAGAGTTTAACATACAGTAACCACACTAATCATGTTGGTTTTAGACCATAACAAACCACATTACAATTATATGCACGAATTATCACATTTCACATGAAAACACATAACTTTTTATTTACTGTTCCAATTGACCTGAAATTTTAACCACATGCTGTTTTCGGGTTCAAAATCATACCCTCAATTTTTCAGATTTTTATGAGCTAAATAGGATTTACAGAAAATCAAACACCTAATTAGCATATTATTCACAACTTAAGCTAACATGGGTCTAACACATTTTGCAATTTATCCACTTACTGTTTTGCACAGAGACTACTAATATATGCATGATTTTAGAATACAACATCACCCTAATTCATACATCTATAGATCAATTACCACAAACCATTTTTGCATGTTTTTATTTTACCGAACCGAACTTATTTACAATTTCTCAAGCATGGATAAACTACTAAATTTTGCAAACACATATGCTGACCCACTATTCTTCATGATCAAACCGAAACCAAGGCATTCACACAAACCCTAATCATAAATCATGAATTTTACAAGATTGTCTACAAGTCATGCTCACATGTTTACAAGATATCATTATCCCACATTCACCAACACAACCCACATTCATCCACAACCACAATGCACAATATACATAGAGTATAAGGTGTACAATATATCCTCATCGCATAAAACATACCGAATTTAATGTATAAGAGAGACAGAACAGCTCACTGTTCTGTCCAGAAGAACTAGACGGCGGTCTCTGGCCGCTGACTCAGGGTCAGCGGCATGATCGATGGACGCCAAGGATGAACTAGGCGTCCAGGGACCCTGCCGTCTACTCAGGTCTGTGCAGAAACACAGACCCGAGCTCTAAATCTTGGGTGAAATGGAGGGTCTAGGACTCGAGGAAAATTCCATAAAAATATCAAAACCCACCTAGACTCATACGGGGACACCATAGATAGGTCACTTGCCTCTCTAAAATTCCTCCAAGGATTTAGGGCTCGGTGAAGACCTCCTTGGGCAGTTCCAAGAAGTTGCAGAACGCCTCCAAGATCGCCTTCCTCCGGGTTCCTGGGTGATCTCCACGCCGAGGGGATGATGGGGAAGCCTTCTCCTTTGCTTCAGCTTCCTCCTTGTTGCAGTAGATCTCCAGATCCAGCTCCAAGGGGTCGGATTTGAGGGTTCTAAAATGGGGTTTTCTCACAGAATGCTCTAGGGTTTTTCTTTCTTCTCCTCTCCTCTTGCAAGGGTGAAAATGAGAAGTGGGGAGAGGCCAATTCGGGTTCAGGATGTAGGAGAGCCCCTCACCCACTCACCATGCCGATTAGACAGCCTTAGACCCGTTGGGGACATCCCCCAATGGGTGGCCATGCCTTGTTTCAGAAGACAGTAGCTCTGCTGTGCATGCAGGTCAGAGAGGTTGACGTCCACATCGCTGGACGCCTGAGTCAAGCTTCGCGTCCAGGTCTGGACGTTGACTCCACCTCGGCGGCCAGAGGTTGACGCCAAGGTGGCCTTTGGCCAGAACCTTAATTTATGCAGAAACCATGCATGTAATGCATGTATTCATGCATTATGTATATAGTAGGGTATACATACTATCACCATTCATCACATAAATTATTTACATTTAATATAACCATATGCACATTAATTATACCAATTAATATGTACATAAATATCTATATACATACACAAGCATACATAAACATACTAAGATAAAATGTACGTAGACACCTACCTGTACGTACGTGATATTTTACACATGCATGACTCAACACACGGAAATTTAAATGACGGGAATTATGAGGGCTTCGCAAATCATTAGGAGGTGATATGATTTATGCTAGCTAGGATAATCCCTTCGATAAAATAGTTCTCGCGTGCACACACTTGATTTGACATATATATAGTATACATACGCTGGTGTAGCCTATTTATGTACATTATGATTGAAATGGATGGGTACAATATGCGCACCGGTAATTAGATTAACTTACACAACTTTACCTAACATTGCTTAAGTATTACATGTATAGGATTTCTTAATATATATACTATATGCATAATTTATCCAATTGACTATTCTCACCTAATCATCATAAAGATACATGCATGTTATCCATGAGGAGTATAGAATCCCAATGTAAACTACTAACACACCTACCATGCTTGAACTCTTTATGCATATGCAATGTACGTAGTACAATATTCACATTAGCTAAACCATGCAAATGAGCAACGCTTACAACTAATCATACACATGCATACACAAATACACCAAGGTGTTATGCATGTAGAATTAGGTATACAATCGTCACACGCATAAGATAACGTACATATACATATCTACTTCCTATATTCTCATACAAAATTCCATGAAATAGGTAGTATAGGATACTCTTCAATATTTAGATAGCACACGCATAGTATTATTCAAGTATCCTAAGTCAGAGATTCTTGGTATTCATAATACACCTCTAATTAGCTAATTGTTCGCTTCCACATTAATCATCATATACACCTATGTATACATATATAGATATTCTCACATGCTCATGTTCAAAAGAAGGATAAAACTTATAGTAGGCACAATGAACTACGCACGCTAAGCACATAGTAAGCAAATACTCAACACACCATTCATATACATACGTATATTTATAAAGAGAATAAAAATCTTGGGTCTCACACTCTCCCCCTCTAGGAAAAGATCTTCGTCCTCGAAGATCGCATCGAGTACCTGTGGCGACGTTGCCGCGGTCATTACCAGTTACTCCTTGCTCCTTTATTACCGTCGATGAAGCACCTCGTGGAGTAAACTTTGTCTTCAGGTTCGGACACTCTTTAAGCCGATGATCCTTGCTTCCACATTTAAGACATCTTCCTTCCTTTCGCCAACATGCTTTCCCGCCATGACGCTTCCCGCACTGGGTGCACTCGGGCTTCTCGATGCTTGAGGCCACGGTTGATTGTTGACTTTCCGAGAGTTCCTCCTTCTTCTTATCTTGCCTTTGGAATGGCTTGATCGTATTCTCCTTTGGAGTTGCCTCCCCCTCTGGGAGAGATCCCGCTCCATTCTCTTGATGGGTGGTCACACCTAGAAGTTCTCCTAAGGTACGTGAATCGAGTTCCAGAAGCCTAATCCTTACTGATGGCTTAAGTCCTTTCACAAAATTCTTCAGCTTACGGTTCTGCTCGTACCTCCGAGACTGAGCACCACGTCTACCACGTCCAGCCATAGTCTGCAAAATGAATAACTAAATTAGAACCTAGGTTACTATATTCTAACTATTCTCTCTATTATCTTTTATCCATTAGTAGGAGATTCTATATGTATGGACAATTCTCTATGAAGACTTTGCAATGTTGTGACGGTGATGGCCTATCCATGTACAGTCTCAACCTTATTCTCTGATACCAATCTCTGTAACGACCCTCTTCATACCGGTACGATTATACCAATCCCCATCGGTATAAAGGGCATCGTCACAGTGGGACATTTATCCAACACTGGTCGATAGGTTGATATGTACCTGGATAGCGATAGAGTACAGCAGAATAAAGTAAACAACTCAACTCTTAATCCGTCACCAACACACATTCCATAATCTAAATAGTAAGATAGAAAGACAATGTCCACATTAATACAAAATAAAGAGAGTTACAATGTCCAAAATATTGTCCATACAATAATCCTTGTTGTGCAAAAGAAAAGTACAACTGGTAACAGCTCCACAAAATAGTCTTCTAATGATGATCCTCGCCACGCTACCTTCTAGTGCACGATACCTGTCAACCTGTACGCCGAAGCAAGAGTGAGTCCAAAGACTCAGCAAGCGACACTACTCATGATATACACATACAAGTCTTAGTGGTTTCTACATGCACTTTTACAATTAACAACACATAGCATGCTAGTCAATTCAAGTTTTCTACCTATCATGAAAGTTTACAATTTTATACATAACTCATGCTTTCAGATTTGTAAAATGAAATTCACCTATCACATGATCTCTATTCCATTTGCTCAGGAACTTTAGTCTTTTAAAGAGCTAAAACATGAAAGCTATCAACATGAACAATTTACACACATGAAAGGGAACACAACTAGCATGGATTTCACATAGTTTTAAACACATACACGAACCTTTTCACATGCTTTAGATTGCTGATTTCATATGATTCAAATGACTATAAATCTACACATGAGAGCTACAATAATACATAAAACACATCATGTGAACAAGTAATCAAGCTATCTTGCACTCATTTTCACTAATTATCCCTAACATGGATTCTAGGCATTTATGCACACATAAGCATGATAATGACAACATGAGTTTACTAATTTCACATGGTTTCCAATAACACATCCTCACATTCTCGGTTTCACATGATTTCATACTTACTCATTCACGTTGTTCACTTTTACACATTTGACACGTACACATGTTCACACTTATACAGTTTACTCATTTCCACATCATTTTCTCTTTCACTTTCACTTATCACATATCACATCGATTGCACTTACCACGTGCATCTTGGGCACTTACCACGTGCCATATTCACATATTTGCATTTTACTCATTTTTCATTACTTAAACAATTTGCCATGACACATAGTCCTAACCACCAGTAGAGGACACTAACAATATCTCATAGCTCGTGCTCATTCCTTAGCACAGCTCTCAACACAACTCATAACACAACACATGACACAACACTTACACAACTCATACACATACTCACCACCTAGGCAATACAGCGGTGAATCTTGGTAACTGCGCAGACCGGGAGAAGCCCTCTCCACCCTATCCAGTGGTACTTGTCCACCTCCGGGGTTTTCCCAATGCCTTTGGGACAAACTTATATCACATGGAGCCTTCTATAGGGACTTTTCTATATACGGCTCCCGATGCCTCTAGGGTAGCAGTGTCACATAGGCACAACTTTTACACTTTTACACATTACCGTTTTACACATGGTTTTACACATAACTCTTCTCATTTCAATCACTTTCTCACTCACATGAACATTTCTGTTTTTCCTTAACATGGTACTACAGAATTTCAAGAGTTTAACATACAGTAACCACACTAATCATGTTGGTTTTAGACCATAACAAACCACATTACAATTATATGCACGAATTATCACATTTCACATGAAAACACATAACTTTTTATTTTGCTGTTCCAATTGACCTGAAATTTTAACCACATGCTGTTTTCAGGTTCAAAATCATACCCTCAATTTTTCAGCTAAATAGGATTTACAGAAAATCAAACACCTAATTAGCATATTATTCACAACTTAAGCTAACATGGGTCTAACACATTTTGCAATTTATCCACTTACTGTTTTGCACAGAGACTACTAATATATGCATGATTTTAGAATACAACATCACCCTAATTCATACATCTATAAATCAATTACCACAAACCATTTTTGCATGTTTTTATTTTACCGAACCGAACTTATTTACAATTTCTCAAGCATGGATAAACTACTAAATTTTGCAAACACATATGCTGACCCACTATTCTTCATGATCAAACCGAAACCAAGGCATTCACACAAACCCTAATCATAAATCATGAATTTTACAAGATTGTCTACAAGTCATGCTCACATGTTTACAAGATATCATTATCCCACATTCACCAACACAACCCACATTCATCCACAACCACAATGCACAATATACATAGAGTATAAGGTGTACAATATATCCTCATCGCATAAAACATACCGAATTTAATGTATAAGAGAGACAGAACAGCTCACTGTTCTGTCCAGAAGAACTAGACGGCGGTCTCTGGCCGCTGACTCAGGGTCAGCGGCATGATCGATGGACGCCAAGGATGAACTAGGCGTCCAGGGACCCTGCCGTCTACTCAGGTCTGTGCAGAAACACAGACCCGAGCTCTAAATCTTGGGTGAAATGGAGGGTCTAGGACTCGAGGAAAATTCCATAAAAATATCAAAACCCACCTAGACTCATACGGGGCACCATAGATAGGTCACTTGCCTCTCTAAAATTCCTCCAAGGAATTTAGGGCTCGTGAAGACCTCCTTGGGCAGTTCCAAGAAGTTGCAGAACGCCTCCAAGATCGCCTTCCTCCGGGTTCCTGGGTGATCTCCACGCCGAGGGGATGATGGGGAAGCCTTCTCCTTTGCTTCAGCTTCCTCCTTGTTGCAGTAGATCTCCAGATCCAGCTCCAAGGGGTCGGATTTGAGGGTTCTAAAATGGGGTTTTCTCACAGAATGCTCTAGGGTTTTTCTTTCTTCTCCTCTCCTCTTGCAAGGGTGAAAATGAGAAGTGGGGAGAGGCCAATTCGGGTTCAGGATGTAGGAGAGCCCCTCACCCACTCACCATGCCGATTAGACAGCCTTAGACCCGTTGGGGACATCCCCCAATGGGTGGCCATGCCTTGTTTCAGAAGACAGCAGCTCTGCTGCGCATGCAGGTCAGAGAGGTTGACGTCCACATCGCTGGACGCCTGGTCAGGCTTGGCGTCCAGGTCTGGACGTTGACTCCACCTCGGCGGCCAGAGGTTGATGCCAAGGTGGCCTTTGGCCAGAACCTTAATTTATGCAGAAACCATGCATGTAATGCATGTATTCATGCATTATGTATATAGTAGGGTATACATACTATCACCATTCATCACATAAATTATTTACATTTAATATAACCATATGCACATTAATTATACCAATTAATATGTACATAAATATCTATATACATACACAAGCATACATAAACATACTAAGATAAAATGTACGTAGACACCTACCTGTACGTACGTGATATTTTACACATGTATGACTCAACACACGGAAATTTAAATGACGGAATTATGAGGGCTTCGCAAATCATTAGGAGGTGATATGATTTATGCTAGCTAGGAATAATCCCTTCGATAAAATAGTTCTCGCGTGCACACACTTGATTTGACATATATATAGTATACATACGCTGGTGTAGCCTATTTATGTACATTATGATTGAAATGGATGGGTACAATATGCGCACCGGTAATTAGATTAACTTACACAACTTTACCTAACATTGCTTAAGTATTACATGTATAGGATTTCTTAATATATATACTATATGCATAATTTATCCAATTGACTATTCTCACCTAATCATCATAAAGATACATGCATGTTATCCATGAGGAGTATAGAATCCCAATGTAAACTACTAAACACACCTACCATGCTTGAACTCTTTATGCATATGCAATGTACGTAGTACAATATTCACATTAGCTAAACCATGCAAATGAGCAACGCTTACAACTAATCATACACATGCATACACAAATACACCAAGGTGTTATGCATGTAGAATTAGGTATACAATCGTCACACGCATAAGATAACGTACATATACATATCTACTTCCTATATTCTCATACAAAATTCCATGAAATAGGTAGTATAGGATACTCTTCAATATTTAGATAGCACACGCATAGTATTATTCAAGTATCCTAAGTCAGAGATTCTTGGTATTCATAATACACCTCTAATTAGCTAATTGTTCGCTTCCACATTAATCATCATATACACCTATGTATACATATATAGATATTCGCACATGCTCATGTTCAAAAGAAGGATAAACTTATAGTAGGCACAATGAACTACGCACGCTAAGCACACAGTAAGCAAATACTCAACACGCCATTCATATACATACGTATATTTATAAAGAGAATAAAAATCCGGGGTCTCACATCGCTGCAACCACGGCGGCATGTGAAGGCGTTTGGCTCGCGCAAGTACTTGGAGATATGCTCGGCAAGGAGGCCGGCAGCACCACGTTACTCGTGGACAACAAATCTGCTATCCAGTTGTGCAAAAATCCGGTATTTCACGACCAGAGTAAGCACATCGAGACGTGCTACCACTTCATCAGGTAGTGCGTCGAAGGCGGCAAGATCGCCATCGACTACATCCACACCGACGAACAGCTGGCGGACATATTGACAAAAGCACTCGGGCGGGTCAAGTTCCAAGACCTACGCATGAAGCTCGGCGTCGTCAAGACCTGAGACAACTAGATTAGGGGGAGTTTGTTGGTTAATCCCGGTTGTCCGGGTCTTCAGGTGTTCCAAGTCTTTAGGAGTTATGGTCCAGGTCTTTAGGAGTCTTTTAAGGGGCCACTTAGTTGTTCAGTTTTTACTTCCTCCAAAGGCGCCATGTAGGTTCGCACGATGCATGTGCACCATGTTTTTAGGTGCTTAATGTTGCTCGTTCTCCCGTTTGTGTTTTTGCTTAACACAGGCCCCTGTTAATGTCTCTGTTCTTCTCAGTAATAGAAGTTGCTTTGCAAGTTTTTCCATCGAACAGTGTGTGTCTTTCTTAGTGTGTTTCCTGTGTGAGAACGTGAGGAGCGCGGGCCTACATGTTGCACTGCATTATCGGTTGGGAGTCGACCTCATAAACAATGAAATTTTTATGGGTAACGAAGGATACGAGATATGATCATAAATATCATGCTGCAAAGGAGATATGTTGCTTGTGAGAATGTGCTCTACCGTGTTCTCACTGTTACTCTGGGGTAGAAGCCCCATATTTATCATGTACAGATCAGCTAAACGAAGACATATGTACAACTATGGTCAGTTATGAACCAGAACAAATTGCTACTAATTATTAGGAATATCCTCCGTTTACGATTTCCTTTGTTCACACCCCCCTTCAAACTGATGGTGGAACATCATCAGTTTGCCAATAAAAAAACCATGATGCTTCTTCGTTTGAGATTTGGTGAAGAAATCTGTGATTTGCTCCTTCGAAGAAACATGAGGAAGGGAAATCAAGCCTTGCTCAATTTTTTCACAAACAAAATTGCAATCTATTTTCAATGTGTTTCGTGCATTCATGGAAAACTGCGTTGCTAGAAACTTGGCGTCACTTTCGTTATCATAGAATAATGGAATCGGGGATGAAGATTGAATTCCAAAGTCAAAAAGAAGCCGCTGAAGCCATGTGATTTCACTGCAACAAGATGATATTGCCCGATATTCTGCTTCAGTTGAAGATTTAGACACCGTCGGTTGCTTTTTGGATTTCCAAGAGTGTAAAGAAGTGCCCAGAAAGACGCAATATCCAGTGATAGATCGGCGAGTATCTTTACATCCGGCATAATCAACATTAGAGAAGGCCCTTAGTTCTGAAGACGAAGTTTAAAGATAGGACAAGCCCAAAGTTGGAGTAGATCGAAGATAGCGAATAACACGATGAACAACAGTCAAGTGCAATCTGCGAGGATCTGAAATAAATTGACTTAGAAGATGGACTGCATGTGCAATATTAGGATGTGTCATAGTGAGATAGACCAAGCTACCAACAAGTCTTCGATAGAGAGTGGGATCAAGTATTGGATCACCATCGGTGGTGCCACAAGACACATTCAGGTCAAGTGGTGTATCAACCACTTTGTCATATGTCAGTCCAGCTAATGCGATAAGATCTCGAGTGTATTTCTATTGGCTATGAAAATAACCATGGGAAGTCTTGGATATTTCTAATCCCAAGAAATAGGCTGCAAGGCCAAGATCTTTCATCTGGTTTGATTTCTAAAGAACATCTTTGAGTGTTTGAATGCCTTTTTTATCATCCCCGGTGATTAAAATATCATCAACATAGACTAGGACAAACATGTTTCCTTGTGTTAAGGAAGAGGAGATGAACAAGGCTCTGGCGATATCCAACAGACTGGAGGACACTTTTCAATTTTGAAAACCATGTCCGCAGTGCTTGTTTTAATCCATATAAAGCTTTCCTTAGTTTACATACCATGTGAGGTGAGCTGCAACAACTAGGAGGAGGGCACATGTACATAGTTTCTGATAAATCACCATGAAGAAAGGCATTTTTGACATCCATTTGATAGATGTTCTAATGCCGAATGACAAACACTGTAAGTAAGGTGCGAACAATAGTCATTTTAGTGACAGGAGCAAAAGTTTCTTCATAGTTGATGTCATATTCCTACCGAAAGCCTTGAGCCATAAGACGTGCCTTGTAGCGATCTAAAGAACCATCAGATTTTAATTTAATGGAGTACACCCATTTGCATTCCACCATAGGGTGGTTCAAGGGAAAAGGCACCATGTCCCAAGTGTGATTGAGTTCCAATGCAGCAAGTTCTTCCTTCATAGCACAACACCAATCCGTACTTTCATCAGCTTGCTTGTAAGAGCATGGAATAGGAGAAGGAGCAAGTTGGGAAAAATAATGAAAGATGAGCTGGAGCTTTAACGATGCGAGAAGAACGTCAAAGGGGAATATGTGGTGGTTGAGGTGGCAGTGGGGTTGGTGTTACTGTCTCTAAGTTGAGCAGATTATTTGAGTCCAGAGTTGGTGAAGAGGAAGGCACGGGTGGGGGAACACTTGTGAACCTATCAAATGTAGGAACCTCCTGCAAGGTGTTAGAAAATGAAGATAAATGGCTAGTGGAGGGAGTAGATGGTGAATGGCAAGATGTATGTCAAAAATATAGAGTGTGCTAAAAAAAGATAACATTTCTGGAAATGCGTAGCTTCTTTACATCCCAATCATAACAACGATATCCTTTTTGTGTGTCCGAATACCCAACAAAGATACATCGTATAGATTTTGCATCAAGTTTAGTGTGTTCTGAATCAGGTAGAAGAACATAACAAGTGCAGCCAAAAATCTGAAATAAATTATACCTCTGGGAGTGTACCCGAACAACATCTACAATGGAGCAACATTCCCTAACAATAGACTAGGCAGCCGATTAATCAAGTATACTACTGTCAAAACACTTTCTACCCAAAATGTCTGGGGTAAATTATCATGGAGCTGAAGTGAACAAGTTGTCTCGAAAATATGCCTATGCTTTCTCTCAGTGATCCGATTTTGTTGTGGCTGATGAGGACAACTACGTTGATGAATAGCACCTTCTTTGGCCAAAAATGCTACAAAGTGGCTAGACATAAATTCACCTCCTGGGTCGCTACACAGAATCTTCATCTTGCCAAATTGTGTGTGCACCATTGCATTAAAATACTGAAAAACTGACATTACTTCAGATTTCTTATGCAAAAAATACACCCATGAGAATCGAGACCAATCATCCACAAAAATCACATAGTAAAACTTTCCTGTCAATGAGTCAACAGGGGCTGGTCCCCATACATCAGAGTGAATGAGATCAAAAGGTGAGGAAGCACGATTCAAATTTTTGTTGGCCCTCTTGATATGGCAGCAAGTCTAATCTAGAGGGGGGGGGGGTGAATAGAAAATCTAAAAATTGAAACAAAAATCACCACTTGAAAACATTTGGTTAGTATAAATAAATGTGTGCAATGGAAGTTAAGAGCGCAGAAGCAAGCACACAAGTGACACAAAGATTTATCCTGGTTCGACTCTTCCAAAGGAAGTCCTACGTTCAGTCCCCAAGCAAACTCTTGAGATTTCATTAACCACCAAGTAACCTTGGTCTTCCCTTAAACAAGGGGCATACATCACCCACACCCCAGCTGGTCTTCTTCTCTTTTCTGGGAAAGAAGGCAGCTCACTGTTTCACCTCAGCCTGGTGCTTCTTTCACGAGCTTAGAAGAAACTTATTGGTACACATCCCAGCAGGTCTTCCCTTCAAATAAGGGGAACACTGGTACAAACCCCAGATGGTCACCACCAGGTGCAAGCTAGTCTTCCCTTCTAATTAAGGGGAACGTTTGCACAACAAGCCTTCTCTTTCAACCAAAGAGGAACACTTCTGAACACAGAAGCAAGGACCTGAAGCTCCTAGATCAAGCTCAAGATACATAATGAAATGCTTGATTTGAGATTGAGCCTAAGAAAGAAAGACACCACAAGAATTTGTGGGATTACCGACTGATTTTTCCGATGGATTATTTCCCGTCAGTAATTCCGACGGATACTCCGACTACAAAAATCCGTCGGAACGTCCGATGGAAATATTTCCGTCGGAAAAATACGACGGTACTGAAATATTACCGACGGATATTCCGACAGAAATATTTCCGTCAGAAATTCCATCGGTAAAACTACTTTACCTCCTCCCGCGAAACCCCCTCTCTTTCCTCTCCCACTCTCCTCTCTCTCTCTCTCTTCTCTCATCTCTCTCATCTCTCTCCTCTCTCTTCTCTCTCTGTCTCTCTCTCCCTCTCTCTCTCCTCTCCTCTCTCCTCTCTCTCTCCGATCTCTCTCGCTCTCCTCTCTCTCTCTCTCTCTCTCTCTCTCTCTCTCCGCGCCGTCTCTGCCGCCGCTCGCCCGCTAGCCGCTCGCCGCCGCCAACTCTCGCCGCCGCCACCGCGCTGCCCGCTGCTTGCCGTCGCCGCCCCTCTAAACCGATGCGTTCCACCTCCCCCTCTCTCCCCCCCCCGCCACCTTCCCCTCCCTTCCTCCTCCGGCCCCCCTCCCCTTCCCACCCCCCCACCCGGCCCCCCTCCCCCCCTCACACGGCCCCTGCACGATGCCCCTCCTCCCCCCCCCCACCCGGCCCCCCTCCCCTTCCCACCCGGCCCCCCTGCACGATGCCCCCCTCCCCCCCACCCGGCCCCCCTGCACAATGCCCCCCTCCCCCCCCACCCGCCCCCCCTCCCCTTCCCACCCCCCCCCCCCCTGCACTGCCCCACTCCCCTTCCCACCCGCCCCCCTCCACCCCCACCCACCCCCCTCCCCTCCCACCCCCCCCACCTACACAATGCCCCCTCCCTTCCCACCCGGCCCCCCTCCCCCCCCCACCCCCCGGCCCCCCGGCACGGTGCCCCCCCTCCCCCCCCCCCACCCTGGCCCCCCTCCCCTTCCCACCCCTCTCACCTGCATGATGCCCCCCTCCCCTTCCCACCCGCCCCCTGCACCCCCCGCCACCCGGCCCCCCTCCCCCTTCTCACCCCCCCACTTGCACGATGCCCCCTCCCCTCCCACCCGCCCCCTGCACACCCCCCCCCCCCACCCGGCCCCCCTCCCCTTCCCACCCCCCACCTACACGATGCCCCCTCCCTTCCCACCCGGCCCCTGCACACCCCCCCCCGCCCCCCTCCCCCCCCCACCCGGCCCCCCCCCCACCCCTTCCCACCCACCCCCCTCCCCTTCCCACCCCCCCACCTGCACGGCCCCCCTCCCCCCCCCCCCCACCACCCCCCCCCTCCCCCCCCCTGGCCCCCCTCCCCTTCCCACCCCCCCACCTGCACCCGGCCCCCCTCCCCTTCCCACCACCCCCCCCCCACATGTAATAAGTTACAACTTTATCAAAGACTAAAAAATAAATCAAACATTTGATAAAGAGTCTTAATTAATTTGTCTATATATTTGTTTCAACTCCAAACTAACATTTATATATATATACCAGTTTTGGGTTTGAAGAGGGCCACAACACCCTGATCAGGAGAGAAAAGCTATGGGTACTACTATGCCCACCCTTTTGAGAACTACTCTAATTGGGTATCCACCTACTCTAAAAATTTGAACGCATGATGATAACATAACAAGACAGAGAGAGCCCCCACATGTGGGTAGCTTGCTTCCCTGCTGTTCCTTGTTTTTGCCCCAATGGAGGAGGCACCAACCCTGGAAACCAATTTGTAATATACTTGGAGCCTCCAAAGTTTCCCAATGATATATATTTCTCGATCTAACTTTCAATTAAAGAGCTGTGAGCTTTTATATGACAATCATCAAAAAAATTGACATTGAAGCATTTTCAAAACTAACTTATCATTAATTACTAGGTTAGTTATAAGAATCTTAGGTTATGTTTAGTATTTGGATAGACTAGGATAGAGCGAGGATATCTCTAAAATTCCCCACAATTTTAGGGATATCCTCACTCTATCCCAGTCTATAATTTCAAAATTTAGAAGATATTTTCACTCTATCCCATTCTATAACTCCAAAATTTTGGGTACCAAACATAGCCTAAGATTTCCCTTGTAAACAGAAATCTTCAGGTTTAGATCGATCTTTTGATCTGAAACAGAGACTTTATCTATAGAAAGCACATGAAGGGTCTCAATGATCCCATTCTCCCTCTTGAATTGAATTCTAAAGGCATGGAATTGTAATGTGACTTGATCAAGATTTAAAAAAATGAGTACAAAATCTTTCTTGTAGCTATTAGATCCTTAATTCAAACTTATTTCAATATAACGCTATTATATGGATTGTTTTTAATTGCTTACTTTCAGTTTAGTGATTAGTATTGTATTTCTTACTTTAATACAATTCATCTACATGTATGTATGAATTTGGTTTATTATTGCACTTGTTCACTTGTATGATTTTGTTTCCATATTTCTTTCATATTTATTTGGGTTTTAAATTTGATCAATGCATGTATAGCATTTTTTCACTGCACACACCTCACGAGAGCGTGTTAAGCCCGTGTCAATGAACCTTTCCGTTCAAGACTTTGAGATTGATGTGCACGAGTCTTATTTTCAATAATGAGAATGTGTATATCTAACTCAAAGTCTTGAATTGTCCCGTTTTGGACAGTCTGTGAATGTTTGATTGCAGTTAGGTGGTCATTTATTATGTGTTTGTATTATTTGTTGAAAATTTCAGGTGCGTCTACTCACTCCTATCTGATATACATTTAGTGAGTTCCCTACAAGCCAATTCATATTAGTTATGGCACTTGTATTCTTGTACCAATCTCTTTTGGTAATTAAATGAGGTGTTGCATTGCTCGTTGTTTATTTGTACTCATTTGATTGATTCTTTCATATTTACCATATTATGATTTAATTTCATATTTTAAATTACTAATGAATAAATTGTTATAAATTTTTTTCTAATTAGTGATGAGAGTTCGCGATTGGAAATTAGACTCAAAGAAGAACAAATGTCCAACGTATCAAAGTACGTGTTTGTTTGAACGAAAGATATTATCGATGGATATTCGAAGATTGCATGATGGTTTACTTTTGGTGAAAGAGAAGGTGAAGAAAATCATAAAGATTATTCGGAAAGAAGAAAGACAAAGTTTAGAAAATAAAAGTGGATTATCTGTTATTGTTCAAGATGAAAAAGGACTGCGATATTCTGTAATCTTACGACGTAGTTGGTGTGGTAGTATGTACATATTTAGTGGAAAAGACTGGTCAAAATTTGTGGAAAATAATTGTGTCAAAGAGCTTGACATTCTGAAAGTTATGTCTTCCCATTATGTACGAAGAGATGTATTTAGTAAACTATATTTAGGGATATCAGTGGTTAGTTCAAAACCTAGGAAATCTAATAAGAAGCTGGTGAATAAAGAGCCGATCAAGTGGTGGTGGCCTAATATGAAGACATCACGGTTTGTATGAACAAATAGTCTTTGTGTTGTTTTTAATGTTCAATACCTTTAAGTATTTATATAGTGCTCAAATTTATTTGATATTCATGTATGCTTACTCTTCATTTATCTTTACGTCAATGCTTTGTTTCACCCATTAGCTCTGGGACTCTCCATATAACGTATGTATCATATGTATGGTACTTGAACGATGTGAGGGTGTGTTGGATTTTAACTCGTGACATGACATTTAATCTGTGTTGGAAAAATGTCTTATGAGAATCGGTCATGGATGTACCGTGGAATAGTGAATGGAGTTGTGACTGAGGAGTTTAAAGACCGAGTTGACAGTTTTATTCAGTTTGCATTGAGTAATTCATCAGTAGCAGCTGATCCGATGGGTAACCTCCGATGTCCGTGTTCGGCTTGTAAGAACAGAAAGTGGATATCGACATGGGATGTGCAACATCATTTGTATACGAGAGGATTTGTTGCCCATTATGAGTTATGGTCGTCTCATGGTGAGCTGAATATTCAGTCGTCTGCACCAGCTAATTACTTTGCCTCCACAAGTACGTACGTAGACATGGTTGTCGATGCTGCTGGTCCGGAGTTCAATATTCATGAAGATCAAACAAATGAAGAAGTGCCGAATGATATAGCTCAGAGATTTTATCAGTTACTTCGAGATGCTGATGAGCCATTATGGGATGGTTGTGAGAGGCATACACGGTTGTCTGCAGTGTCGCAGCTACTGAATTTGAAATCTGAATTTCATATGAGCGTCAGTTGTTTTGACCAGCTTCTCTTACTCGTCAAGAGTATGCTTCCTCAATCAGAGAGGTTACCTGCTGACTTCTACCGTGTGAAGAAGATGGTGAATGATCTGGGGCTTGGTTTTATGAAAATTGATACATGTCTGAATCACTGTATGCTGTACTACAAAGATGATGCAGAGAAGACATCATGTCGTATTTGTAAACATGATAGATTCAAGCCCAAGAGATGGGACAAGTCAAAGCCGAAGGATGTTCCATATATGTCATTGTGGTACTTTCCGATCACACCCAGATTGCAGCGGTTGTTCATGTCCCCGAAGACAGCTGGACATATGACTTGGCATGCGGAAATAGTCCATCGTGACGAAGGTGAAATGAGTCATCCTGTCCATGGTGAAGCTTGGGCTCGTTTTAGCCGTACTCATCCTTACTTCTCAAGGGATCCACGCAACGTGCGGCTGGGTTTATGCACAGACGGTTTCAATCCATTCGGAGGCTCGGTGGCATCTTACTCATGTTGGCCAGTATTCCTAACACCGTATAACCTTCTGCCAGGCATGTGCATGAAGCGTGAGAATCTGTTCCTTTCATTGCTGATTTCTGGTCCAAAAAGTCCAGGAAAAAATATAGACATATATCTCAGACCATTGATTGATGAGCTGAAATTGTTATGGTCAGATCGGGTTCTCTCTTATGATGCATCCACAAAACCTAATTTCAATTTGAAAGTTGCATTAATGTGGACAATAAGTGACTTTCCAGCGTACGACATGTTATCTGGTTGGAGCACACATGGGAGGTTGGCATGTCCTTATTGCATGGAGGATTCTAAATCATTTGTGTTGAAATCTAGGGGAAAATCATGTTGGTTTGATTGTCATCATCGGTTTCTATCGAGTGACCATCCTTTTCGAAAGCAAAAGAATTCTTTTATGAAAAATACAATTGTGATGGAGGAGGTAGATATGGAATGAGTATCTGGTGGAAACATGGCGAGGCGGGTCCAGAACTTACCGACTATAACACAACTGCTTGGTAGTACCCGACAAATCCCTGGCTTTGGGAAGGATCACAATTGGGTGAAGCAAAGCATATTTTGGGAATTTCCTTATTGGTCAACACTTTTGATACGACATAACCTAGACGTCACGCATATAGAAAAGAATGTTTTTGATAATGTGTTCAAAACAGTTATGGACGTCAAAGGCAAAACGAAGGATAACGTCAAGGCACGTTTGGATTTGAAAGTACTTTGCAGACGTCCAGAACTAGAGTTGCAGCATGTTACTAGAAAAGTGGTGCAACCTAAAGCTTCATATGTGCTTGGGGCCAGACAGATTAAGGAAGTCTTGCAATGGTTGAAGCAATTGAGATTTCCAGATGGATATGTCTCGAATATTGCCTGTTGTGTAAATGTCAACGAGGGAAAAATATACGGAATGAAGAGTCATGACTGCCATGTTTTCATGCAAAGACTGATACCACTTGCTTTTCGTGAGTTGTTACCGAAGCAAATATGGGGAGCAATGATCGAGCTGAGTCAATTCTTCAGGATTTTATCTGCATCAGAACTCAGGCTTCATGAGTTGCAAAATATGGAGCAAAATATAATACAGACAGTCTGCAAATTAGAGAAGATATTTCCTCCAGCATTCTTTGATTCAATGGAGCACCTGATCATCCATTTGCCATATGAGGCTAGGGTCGGAGGACCAGTACAATTTCGATGGATGTATCCGTTTGAGAGGTATATTTCTATATCTCAATTTATTCACATTACGACGATCTTTTATATTTCATATGTATTCATTTGAATTATTGTCGTAGGTGCATGCACGATCTTAAGATGAAAGTCCGCAACAAAGCACAAGTTGAGGGCTCCATTACCCAGGCGTACCTCATTGAGGAGATATCGAACTTCTGTTCGATGTACTTTGACACGGAAATACGAACCCGACGCACTCAACCTCCACGTAATGATGATGGTGGAGATTCTATTGTGTCTGACCGACTCTCTGTATTCAAGTGTCCTGGACGAGCGTTCAGATATTTTTCTACTCGCGCACTCGAAGACAGAGAGTTGGTAGCTGCGGAGATCTACATGTTCATGAATTGCGCAGAATTAGACCCCTACATTGAGTAAGCTCTCAACACTTATGATGTACATCATTTGCGTGCAATGCTGCAGAACTGAAAGGTTGGATGACATTTACATTGCAGAGAGTTTGACTCGGTCATACTGCAACGGAATCCACGTCTAACTGACGTGCAAGTTGAAAAGGAACGGGAGAAGTCTTTTCCTACTTGGTTAAGATCTCGAGTATGTGTCTAATATTTTGAAACATAAGTGTTATGTTGTTATGCATACAAAAAGTGTTGTAATTTGTCAATGTCTGTCTATTTTTTGATAATAGGTTGAACAAGGTTTTATTACCGATTCAAGAGTACAAGAGATCAGTTATGGCCCCTCGAAGATTGTACGTGTCTCTCCAGGCTACATTGTGAATGGATACAGATTTCACACGAGAGATTATAGACGGAATAAGTCTATGATGAACAACGGCGTATGTGTGAAGGGAAGTGCCTACAATGAAAATGAAATTGACTATTATGGCATTCTCGAAGAAGTCATTGAACTGCAATTTTTGGGACAAGACAACAATGTATTTCTCTTCAAGTGTCATTGGTTTGATCCGACATCTATTCATCATGACACAACATATGGAATTGTCAATGTCAAGCATAAGTCCAAGTTGAGTACATATGAGCCATTCATTCTGGCGGCACAAGCCCAACAAGTTTATTATTCATCCCTCAAATTAAGAGATTGGTGGGATGCATGTAGAGTGAAATCAAGGCTATTCCCTGAGTATGAGCTTCTCTCGGCTGATGATGAGCTCGTCATTGTTGATGACAATTTTTTCCAATCAGATCGGAGTGACGCACGAGAGTTGGCAGCTTTTACGCAGTTCAGTGTTGATGATATAAATGAAACAATTTGCTTATATAAGGATAACGAACATGAAGAAGTTGACCCAAATGCCCTTGAGCGGGAGGTGGAGTCTGATGTGGAGGAAGAGTCCCGGCATGATGAGGATGAAGTTGAGGATGATGACGAAGATGATGCTGAATTAAACATATCTTCAACATCTGATGATGAATATAGATAATGTACCCTATATTTTGTAAGAACTTCGTGTTGTTGCTAATTAAATGTTCATATTAAATTGTTACTTCAAATTTGAGTGTTGATGACATGTTGTATCTTTATTTATCTCAATAGAGATATGGTACGTGGAGGACGGAGTCGGACGGTTTCCACGTCTGTTGGCCGAGGGTCTGCGTCCCCGTCTACGACAGGTATATGTATATGTAAACACAAAACTCTATATATTATTGTTCATATTAAATTCACGAGATATAACGTACATACAATTTTGTAGGGACTGCCTCCCCGTCCACGCCGGTCGTTCAGGCGACAGGTATACGTATATATTGTTGTTCAATTTAAATTCATATTTTCTAATGTGTATATAATTTTGCAGGGACTGCCTCCCCGTCCACGCCGGTCGTCCAGGAGACAGATATACGTATATATTGTTGTTCAATTTAAATTCATATTTTCTAATGTGTATATAATTTTACAGGGACTGCCTCCCCGTCGACCACACGAGTAGTGCCACCTTTCCCTTCTTCCTTACCACCAGGTACATGTATGTTTCAATAGATTAGTATGTTTGTTTTCTTGCAATTTATACAATAATAGTGTACTAAATTGTTTTCAACAGAGGTGGAGAGCCAGCATCCAGCAGTTGAGGAGGGGCCTCAGCTACCAGGACGGCAGCCATGCTGGATCTCAGGGTAAAGTTGATCACTTCAAACTTACTGTATTTGTTATTTATGTTATCCATTTTATGTAGAAAATTAATGTGCAATTGCAGGGGGAAGATAGATCCCGGTTCTGCTTCCCGCTATATTACGTCGTTGGTCCACGCACATATTCCAGGACTAGTGGATGCATGGAGAGAGTTCCCAGTGCCCGTCCGGGATTTATTATTTGACATGTTCATGGTATTTTTATTTCTTTATTTAATTACTATCTCTGTTAGTGCAGAAAGTTGAGTAATTTTATTTCTTTACAGCGGAGGTTCGCGTTCACGAGACCCGAGGATCTCCCTCGAGCTCGAGCCGTCTAGGAGTCTACTGCCCAGACTAATTTAAGAAAGTCGATGTGGGAAACCCGGGACAAGGCAATGAAGACCACAGGCAACCGGGATCCTATGACTTGGCTAGATTATAGCCCTGTTTGGCTGAGGAGGGACTATTGGGAGTCCCTTTGTGAGCGTTGGGCTGCTGGACCATGGCAGGAGCGGTCACAGGCGGCAAAACGCAACCGATCATCCATTTTGGAGAAGAATGTGCATACTATTGGGTTCGTATCTTATGCGACCCACAACCAAAAATTGGAAAGAATATTATTGTTCAATTGCTTAATACATTGATTATTATTGTGAAACTAACTAATTTTTTTGAATTGTAAGCATCACGAGCTCGAGTGTACCCCTACTTTTCGCGAGTTATTTGATCGGACTCATAAGCGGAAGGGGACGGATGACTATGTTAGCGAGAGTGCCCACACAATCGCTGTAAGTCAAACTATAAATTATGAATTCAATTAAGATATTAAAATAATTTTTTTCAATAATTTAATTTTAATTTGTTCTGCAAGAGACCTACGACAGGACGATGGCGGAGCGCTATGCAGAGGGCACTCCCCAGCCAGACTTGGATCCAGAGGCTTGGGTCGACGCAGCGGGAAGGCCGAGGAAGGGTCGAGTGTACGGCTTTGGGGACAGCCTGGATACTCATCTAGTGTTGTCCTCATATGCGAGTTCGATCGCTCCTCCAGCATACGCGAGTTCATCTACTGCGCCCCCCGTCAGTGGTGTAGAGGAGATTAGAGACCTCATTCGGGAAGAGCTACGGGCACAGCTACAGACACAGCAGGCAGAGCTACAGACGCAGTTCGGCGATATGGTTCAGCAGTTGATCTCAGTCATGCAGGGAGTACGCCCCACACAGCCAGCACCTCAGGTCAGTATTAGTATTAATTTCATATACTTTGGATGAGATGAAACCACTAAAGAATGTCAACAGGGAAAAAAAAGAAATCTAAATTAATTAACCTAACATAAGTGTAAAGGGCGTTCATTTGACGAATCTTAAAAAAACTTAAGTCTAAAGGGTCAAAACACACAACCCGAGGGTCCAAAATCCCAAATAGGGATCGGATCGGCATGCCGTTTTCTCCGACACGACCGGGTGGGTTAAAGTGACGTGTGGGAACTGACGGAATCCAATTTGGATCTCCGGATTGGGTTGGGCATTGAAATGACGGATATAAAAAACAGCCAAGTATATATAAAGGGTCAAAACACAAAACCCAGGGGTCCAAAATCCCAAATAGAGATCGGATCGGCATGTCGTTTTCTCCGACAAGACCGGGTGGGTTAAAGTGACGTGTGGGAACTGACGGAATCCAATTTGGATCTCCGGATTGGGTTGGACATTGAAATGACGGATCTAAAAAACAGCAAGTATATATAAATGGTCAAAACACACAACCCGGGGGTCCAAAATCCCAACTAGGGATCGGATCGACGTGCCGTTTTCTCCGACATGACCGGGTGGGTTAAGGTGACGTGTGGGAACTGACGGAATCCAATTTGGATCTCCGGATTGGGTTGGGCATTGAAATGACGAATATAAAAAACAGCCAAGTATATATAAAGGGCTAAAACCTACAACCCGGTGGTCTAAAATCCCAAATAGGGATCAGATCGGCTTGCCGTTTTCTCCAACACGACCGGGTGGGTTAAAGTGACGTGTGGGAACTGACAGAAGCCAATTTGGATCTCCGGATTGGGTTGGGCATTGAAATGACGAATGGATCTAAAAAACACCCAAGAAACGATAGATCTAAAAATAGTATCTAATTAAACTTGAGAAATAATCACATATTTTAAATTTAATTTTTGAAAATAATGTATGTCTTTTAATTATTATTAATGTTTCTCATATTATTATTTTTTAATATAGGATCCACCTCCAGCACCTGACGATGACGAGGCAGGGACAACAGACGATCCAGCAGATCTGTCTTGATTTTTTGTATTTATTATTTTGTATGATTTTATATTTATTGTATTTTATGATTTTATGTTGATCGTGAGTATTTGTGAAATTTATGAATAATGTAGCAGGTTTGAAAAATCATTTTTATTTGTCAATTTTAAAAAAAGATATACTGCACATTCCGACAGATTTTCCGACGGATAAATATCCGTCGGAAATTATAAATTATCGACGGACAAAATCGGTCGATAATTCTGTCTATAGTTCTGACGGATTTTTCCGATGGGTTTGTGTCAGTATTGATCGACAGCAATTCTGACCGATTTACCGACGGAATATCTGTCAGTAAATACTGACGGTATTTCCGATGGATTTGTCCATTAGAGTTTTCCGACCTATTTCCGACGGAATTCTCTTCCGTCGGTAATTTCTGACCAACAATTTTCGACGGACCATTTCCGACGTGCTTCGGATGGAAATCTGTCGGAAGGATCATGTTCCGACGGATTCCCGTCGGATTTCTGATGGATTCTTTCCGTCGGAAAATCCGCATTTTCTTGTAGTGAGAGTTTATAGTGAAAGACTCTTGTTAGGCTAAACCCCCAACTCTCTCTCTCTCAAATACACAAAGACACAGAGAGAGAATGAGGAAGGAGGAAGACGGCTTGAATACTGCAGCTTGAATGGGCTCGAGCTCTCTTTCTTTCTTGCTTGAGTATGTATGGAGTTGGATTCTCACTGGATATACACTCCTTGAATTATCTTCAGGTTCGCACTTCTTCTTTTTTTTCAGTCATTGCTTCATCTTTATATAGAGCAACTTGAAGATGATCCGTTGAAGAATAGCCATTGGAGTTTCTTGGCTCTCTTCTTCTTCTTATTGCCTTCCTTTGAGTCTAACGGCTAACTTCTTGAGTCTACTGGCTATTTGGAATGGAGGAAGATGTTTCAACTGGTGCACAATTCCAAAGATGCCAGCAACAGGTCCAAGATGTTAACTGTGTAGAGGTGGACCTACAGACATTAAATGCAAGGCATATGATCAGATTTGTGAAGTCTTTTGTCAAATAGCTCATACCTCATTTTGCCTTCTGTCTGTATTTCCTACAGATACCTAGAAATAGAAGGTTAGGTGCTTTTTTTTTGTTGCAGGAAGAAGGAATTCTCTTTTGCCTTCTGTCCATATTTTCCTGCTGACATTCTGTTGTAAGAGCTTTTTATCTGTTAGAGAAATAACAATATAAGAGTTAGAAAGTCATTTGAATTTTTAATAGGCGCCAAAGGTATTTTGAAACCCAATCGGTGTAAGTCATAATAGCAATCGATATGAAACAATTGTAATCGATGCATGAAAGCAATCAATGTCTAATGATAATCGATAACCAAAGACAATCAATGTCTAAAGGTAATTGATGTCCAAAGACAGTCGATGTCTAAAGGCAATCGATGTCTAAGGGTATTCGATGTCCAAAAAAGTAATCGATGTTTTAAAGACAATCAACGTTTAGTGCAATCGAAGTTCTAATGTAGTCGATTTTATAAGGTAATCGATGTTCATGCAACCGATATTTTATGCAATCGATGTTTAAGTGAAGCAGTCGATGTTATGAGGCAATCGATCTGTAAAGAGACAATCAGTGTTTAAAGGGAATTGATGTCTAAGATAATCGATGTTTGAACATAATCAATGTTTAAGTGAACTGTAATCGATGTGAGTTTGTGTAGCAATCAATGTGATATTAAAACAGTAATCGATGTGTTTGTATAGTAATTGATGTGATATTAAAATAGTAATCGATGATGTACCACTTCTACTATTCAGGAGTCGGAGTTGGACTAGCTACTTCGACTTCTTGAGAGTCGGAGTAAAGACTACTTCGACTTTTCAGGAGTCAGAGTAGGACATTCATACAAAGACTTTGGATATGAAAAATACAATAATTTTGTTAAAAATGATATTTAATATATTAATGATATTTATGATAAACATGAGTTTTGTTATCACCAAAATAAAATAATAGAATATAAGAGTGGTTCAACAATTTCTACTAAAAGGTAAAATATGAACTTTAGCTTGAGCACAATCTTCACAAGTTTTATTGATGTCCAAGTTATGATCAAGCTTGTTTGACAAAAGTCCAGAGAAAAATAAAGAATTCAAATTCAATGCATGAGGATGGCCAAGGCAACAATGCCAAAGCCTCCACAATTTATTGGCAGGACTTATTTTCGTACAAGAAGGGGTAAGAAGACAAGTAGGTGAAGTGGAAGATGCTCCAAAATCTAGGACAAAGAGTTCCCCCTTCCTATGGCCTCTCCCAATCACCTTCCCGGTCTGCAGGTCCTGTATTTGACAACCAGAGGGAGAAAATGAGACAAGGCAATTTTCTTTCACAAGTTGACCAACTGAAATTAAATTGGCCGATAAGTGGGTCACATATAAGACATGTGAAAGAGATAAGGGTGGAGGAGTAATTGTTAAAGATCCAACTTTCTCAACAGGAAGGGTTTGACCATTTGCCACAATAATGCTTTTATTTTTAGCATATGGATTGATGTGAGTAAGAGCATCTAAATTTCCTGTCATGTGATGGGTTGCACCGGAGTCTAGAACCCATGAATTTGGGGAAGAAAGCTTACCGAAACCAAATACATGAAGGGCCTGAAGCACCTATTGCAGAAGTTCTGGGGATAGAGTGTTTGATTGGCCTTCGTTTACAGAAGGTACTGCCATCTGGGGAGGGGGATAGTGTAGCAGATGATTCAGGAGTGGGAGCTTGTGGATGTGGTAGATTGACCGCAACATAAGTTCTTGAAGTGCCTCATTTTGGTGGTCGTTTCTTGCAGTCTTCAATCAGATGACCCTGCTCTCTACAATATTTGCAGAACTTGGGATCGACCGACATCATTCCTCTTCGTCTTTCTACATTGACTTGAAACATGCCC
Source organism: Colocasia esculenta (assembly GCA_014218235.1). Taxonomy (NCBI): domain Eukaryota; kingdom Viridiplantae; phylum Streptophyta; class Magnoliopsida; order Alismatales; family Araceae; genus Colocasia; species Colocasia esculenta. Next base: position 127,001,313 of record CM024753.1, on the reverse strand, counting down.
CATCTCATGATAGGTATAATACTCAACAAAATTTTCCCTTGTTGGAGCTTGCAAGTAATGCTGTCTCTTGTGATGGCCCAAGAGATGAAAGAGATTTTAGATGAGTTTCTTCAGAAAGGAGTGCAGGTTGAAACTCATCAAGATTGAGACTAGTTCCCCGATTCAAAATGGCAGCACGGACATGCTCAAATTCTGAATGCATTCTCATAAAAAAACTATCTGGAACAAGATTGTTGCCATAATTTTACAATAGTTGCAATAGCATCTTTATGTATATCAGCATCAATTATATCCATTTCATTCCAAATCACTATCATAGCAGAGTAAAATTCTTGAACAGATTGAGATTCTTGAGATAGATTACTTATCTCTTGTCCCAACTGATATAGACGGGCCTCACTGCTTTGTTTGTAGATGCGCTTGAGGTAGTCCCACATTTCTTTAGCGGTGGTTAGGGGACTTAGATTCACTGCAATGGAATTTTCAACCGATTCCATAATCCAAGTTTTTATCTTGGCATTGTTGATCACCCACCTAGAAGCAGATGGAGCATCCTGAGGCTTTTGGCTATCTCCTTCAACGAGGCTTCAAAGATCTTGTCCTTCCAGAAAGTTTTTGATGTATGAGGCCCATAAGAAATAAATTTTCCCATCAAGTTGCACAGCTAATCTATGTGCTTCCATTGAGAAAAAGAACACACGGGGACAAGAAACGACAATGGACTACTAGAACAAATGATCAGAATCTTCTCGAGAACAAACAAGTGAGGTCTTCTCGAGCAGAATCAAGAAAACCGACAGCCACAAAGCTGAAACTTTTTCCTCATGCTAAGGACATGAACCCGCAACAACTTAGGTGTTTGGAACTCACGAGCCGGACAGAACAACTGGAAAGCAGACGATCCAGACAAAGAGTCACCAACTTGTGACTAGGACACCACAGTTTCCGGCTCTGATACCATGAGAACAGAACCAGACAAGAGAAAGGGACGAGAAGGTGAGTTTGAGCAGATATGTGCTCTACCGTGTTCTCACTGTTACTCTGGGGTAGAAGCCCCATATTTATCTTGTACAGACCAGCTAAACAAAGACATATGTACAACTATGGACAGCTATGAACCAGAACAAATTGCTACTAATTATTAGGAATATCCTCTGTTTACGATTTCATCTGTTCACAGCTTGATGGTTGAATAGAAGCATATGCCGATTTTAAAGAAAATTCTCCGTGGGGATCTGGAGTCCATGACATCCAGCTAGTACCTTGACTAGCTAGTTGTGATATTCATATTTTGTAGAACTTGATTTGTAATATCATTAGGCAGCACACTAATTACCTTGTTATAAATTTATTCGCTATTATAAGCAGCAAGTAGAATCTCATTAATTTTCAGATTCTTTGCAGCAAATTCCTCCCATGTACTAAGATTTTCCACTTACTGACATAGAGCGCATAGACCTTGTTGTGTTGAGTGTGTATTGGAATTTCTTAGTGATGATCTTTTAATGATGACCAATAAACATCACTCATATTTTGATTTTGATGATGACATATTGAACATATTGTACATATTGAATATATTACAATAATGCTCAAACAATATTTTCTTGATAGTTAATATTTCATATCTTACTGTTAATGACATGTTTTGATGGTCTACTCTTTATTTGTACAGGTTTACAAAGTTTTTGTAAAAGTAGGTCGACTCTAGTTGACAGACAAGTCGACTCTACAAGACTCCCTAGCAAACTCCTGAAGAAAATGTCACAGTAGTGTCGACTCCATTTGACAGACAGGTCGACACACATAATCTGCTCAGCAAGTTTCTGAAGAGAAATTGGTTAGTAGTGTCGACTCTATTTGGAGATGAGGTCAACACTAGCATCCATCCAGTGAAACAATTTTGGAGGAATTCACAAGAGGTCGACTCTGCCTGTTGATCAGGTCAACTCTACCATGTCGACACTAGTGGTATGTCAGGTCGGCACTAGTGTTCTGCTAATGAGATGTTTTTTGGGGATTGGTCAGTAGTGTCGACTCTCTTGGAGATTAGAGTCAACTCACTTTTGTATACAACCCAGAATCGCACAGAGCATCATATCCAATGGCTGTGATCTCTTTCTGAGAACTTTCTGAGAGATTCCATATTTACCAAAATGCCATCCCATCCAAGTGGCAATATGGTAAAAGACCTTTTGGACACGTGGCAGCCTAGGGTGCAGTCTAGGTTCTATGCACATCCTCTTCACGTATATGGACTACGCAATGGCTATATAAGCCTTGATCTCATCTGTAGTGAAGGACAAGTGACGAAGAGAAAAGAGAAGAGCGGGAAAAAGGCATCTGCGTCTAGAAGGGAAGCAAAGCAGCGCCGCCAGGAAGAAGAAGGAGAAGTTCATGATAGAAGAAGTTCCGGCTAATGAAGACAGATCTGAAATTCTAGAAGAAATGTTTCTGAGTCTGTAATTCATCTAGTTGACACTTTCGTTGTGTGTGATCTGTGTATGCGTTCTACACAGATCATCTAATTCTGTTTGTTCTTTTTCATCATTGTACTGAGATAGATCATGCTAGAGAATCTACTCTCTAATCAAGCTTGTTCTAGCAAGACTTGGATCTATCGTGATCCAAAAGTTTTGAGTATAGTGTACTTAGGTTCGGAGCCATATTGCTCTGGTTTGGAGTTGTAGTGCACTAGTGTTTGAGCCATTGTGCTCAATTACTTGTGAGTTGTTGAACTCATAAGTGGTCTGTGGAGTAGGTCGTCATGACTATCTTCTGGGTTTTCTTTGAGTTGTCGCACTCAAAGGTGTTAGAGTCGTCGTGCTCTAGGTTGTTCACACTAGTGCTAGTGTTTCCTCTGTCGTGGGGAGGTGGACGTAGGAGACACAAGTTGTGTTCTCCGAACCATCTTAAAATTCTTTGTACACTGTGGTTTGCTTGTGGTTTGTTGTCTCGTTTCACTCTATACTCACACACCACAACTTGATCTAAATGAATTGGGTGTGTCACTCATTTTAATTCCGCTGCCATACACACACATTCGTAATTATCATTGATTCAGTCACCTATCCGATCCCAACAACTGGTATCAGAGTAGGTTAGAGTCTATACTCTGAGGTGTTCTATTGAATCATCTATGTTTCTGGTTTTGATTTACTCAATTACTTGCTTAATTTGTGTTGCTAGTTTCATCTGAGTGTCTTAATCATGGATTCCAGAGGTTTCGTTGCAGAAGGTCATTCAATCAATAGACCTCCATTTTTTAATGGTACTGATTACCCTTACTGGAAGAACAGAATGATCGTATTTCTTCGAGCATAGAACTATGATGTTTGGAGGATTGTTGAGAAAGGACCAGTAGAAATCACTGGGGATGAAGATACATGGACAAGGGAGCAGATCGGAAAGGCTACCCTGAACTACATCGCCATGAACATGCTACAATGTGCCATCCATCCGAAGGAGTACTCTAGAATTTCTATGTGTAAGTCTGCTAAGGAGATGTGGGATAAATTAGAATTATTATATGAGGGCACATCTCAAGTTAAGGAAACTAAAGCAAACATGCTAGTTTTTTATTATGAATTCTTTGTCATGAAATCTGATGAAACCATATCTGAGATGTTTGCTAGGTTTATGGTTATCATCAATGGACTTCGAGCTTTGGGTAATGATGATCCAATTGTCCCCAAGTATTTTAAACAAATTACTTATCTATTTTGGTGATTAACAAAACTATTCTAATGAATTTTCTATAAGTTTTGAGCACAGGAAATAAAACAAAAACAAACAAGCCAAACTGGTAAGTATCCTTCATACTAGCAGTTTAAACTTCATAGTTTACAAATTTTTCTAAGTACACATCGACTCTCTAGTTGTTATAACGATTTCCTTAGAATCATAATGATTTCCTCATACACATCGATTTCCTCTGAAGTGTAATGATTTCAGTAGAGTCATAACGATTTCATACTCATAAGGATTTGTTATCAAGTTTGGTATCACAATGATTTGCCCTCATAACGATTCGTTAAGTGATCATAACGATTTATTATCATAACGATTTCTTAAGTGAGAACAACGATTTGCTCTCACAACGATTCGTTAAGTGATCGCAACGATTTACCCTCATAACGATTCGTTAAGTGATCGTAACGATTTGTTTTCAAAATGATTTCTTAAGCTAGAACAACGATTTGCTCTCACAACGATTCGTTAAGTGATCGCATCAATTTTCCCTCACAATGATTCGTTAAGTGATCGCATCGATTTGCCCTCACAACGGTTCGTTAAGTGATCGCATCAATTTGCCCTCACAACGATTCGTTAAGTAATCGCATTGATTTGCCCTCACAACGATTTCGTAAGTGATCATAACAATTTGCTTTCACAGCGATTTGCTCGTAACGACTTGGTTCACAACGATTTGCCTATACCGTCATAACGATTTGATCCCTATAACGATTCGATAAGTTACGCAACGACTTTGTCACTATAATGATTCATTAAGTTACATAATGACTTGGTCGCTGTAACAATTTGATACAGTAAACAACGATTTACTTACATTGTCCTTAACGATTTGATTATTAATATATATAACGATTTGTGTATGCATCTGTTTACTTATGAATGCACAATGATTCACTTATTTGCATAATGATTTCAAAAGTCATGTATGTAATGATTTTATGGAATATAACGACTTGATATTTGAACTCGTCTCTGAGTACGTTGAAAAGTCAAAATCTTCACGTATATCTCTATGACAACCATGCATTTATTATGACTGAACATATCACTGTAGTGCATACAAATGATATCTTCTATTCTCATGCTTATTCTGTAAACATCCTTTTAGAAGAACAGAATGGAACTTCTATTTCTTTATACAATCAATCTAACGTTGACTGACAATAAGAGACAACTTAGCTATCTATTGTTTAAGCTTGTAATGCGTGCAGGTCTCTGACAGCACTCGTCATACAACGTTGGACAAAACAGAAGCCAAAGGATATTACAGAAGATCTTCTCTGTTTGCGTGCATGAAAAGCCAAAAGACCATTGAACTTCTACAGAACCATGCAGTCTAACGTAAACCAGAACTTAGAGACAACAGACACTTCAACGTTCAATTTTCAAATTGAAGATATAAATAGAAGATTGAAGCTCCAAATTAAATACAACGGTGATACAGCGCTTACAACCTTCTGTGAGCTTTCCGAAGAGCGAAGCCAATAATCCCATCTGTTCTAGCTCTTGCTCTTTGTGCTAAGTGTAGATCTGTGAGAGAGCCTTTAGTTCTGAGAAGAGTTTTTTGTTGTAGATCTTTTCTTCTCAGTTTTTAGCTTCAGATCAAGTTGTGCTCTATAAGCTTGATCTAGGGGCTTCATCCCTGAACACTTTTTCTGTGTTGTGCCCTTCGCTTGGAAGGAAGACTTGGTGGGTTCCAGGGTGTTGTTCCCTTCGTGTGAAGGAAGACCTGGTGGGTTCCAGGGTGTTGTTCCCTTCGTGTGAAGGAAGACCTGGTGGGTTCCAGGGTGTTGTTCCCTTCGTGTGAAGGAAGACCAGCTGGGGTGCTGGATGCTGTAGTGTCCTTAAGGTGACTGTACCTTTGTTAGTGAAATCTTGAGTTGTTGCTCAGGGACTGGACGTAGGACTCCTGTGGAGAGGAGGTCCGAACCAGGATAAATCTTCATGCAGTGTGTATGTGCGTATCTTTGCATTCATTTCTTTACTAACACTAACTGCAATCGAAGTGTGTGTGGTGTGAATGTTTTTGTGAATAGGTATTAGTTGACCAATTGTTTTTTAAAAAGACCCATTCACCCCCCCCCCACCCCGGGCTTGCTAGCTGGGCAATAAGTGGTATCAGAGACAGTCTCTTCGACAAAGAAAAAGATCCAACGATCTGAAGAGAAAAGATCAAATGGCAGCCCAAGGTCACTCCGAAGGTCAGTCAGTCAACAGGCCACCGCTGTTCGATGAAGAAGATTACACATACTAGAAAACAAGAATGGAATACTTCCTACAAGGTTTCGAATTTCAAATCTGGTCAATTGTAGAAGAAGGAGACCTTCTAGTCACCAACGAGAAGGACAAATGGACAGAAGATGATAGAAAGAAGATTTCTCTCAACTGCAAAGCTAAGAGCATATTATGCTGTGCACTTAGCAAGAAAGAATTTAATCGAGTTTCAGCCTGCAAATCAGCAATGAAGATGTGGGAGAAGCTAAGAATCACATACGAAGGTACTGACAAAGTAAAGGAAACTAGAATAGACATTCTGGTGACACAGTACGAGAGATTCCAGATATAGTCAAGAGAAACCATTACATAGATGTTCAACAGATTTACAGACATCACCAACGGGTTAGCAGGGTTAGGAAAAAGTTATGAGATGGGAGACATGGTATGGAAAATCCTTAGATCTCTACCATCTTCTTGGACTCCCAAGGTAACAGCTATAGAAGAAGCCAATGACTTGAAAAGGATGTCATTGGAAAAGCTCATTTGGTCCCTCATGGCCCATGAGATAAACATGGAGAGATTAGGAGAATCATCTAGTAGGAAGAAGCACACAAATGCTCTCAAAGCAGTAGAAGGTAGCTCTGAGGAACATTCTGAAGACGAAGCAAGCAATGAAGACAGTGAAGATGAAGAAGCTATGCTATCTAGGAGGCTTCAATGAATCTTAGCCAAAAGGAAAAGATATCAGTCTGGCAGAAGATATTTCAAGAAAAATAAGGAATTTAAGAAGATAGAAGGAAAGGACTCAAAGAAAGGTGAGCCCATATGCTATGAATGTAAGAAGCCCGGACATATCAAAGCAGAATGTCTGAAGCTAAAGAAACCTGAATTCAAAAAGAAAGACAATTCCAAGAAGTTTAGGGGATACAAGAAGAAAGCAATGGCAGCAGCTTGGAGCAACAGCAGCGACTCGGACAACGAGTCAAGCTTAAGCAGTGAGGAAGAAGAAGAAGCTAACTTGCCTTTCATGGCCAACATAGAAGAAAAGGTAACTTCTGACTCATCTTTTGATTCATGTAATGATTCAGATTCTGATGACTTAGAAGAAGCTTTTAGTGAGTTATTTAGTAAATATAAAGATGTATCTAAACTACTAAAAGCTCGCAAGAAAAACATCGCATGTCTAGAGAATACTAATTCAGATTTAAAATCAAAAAATGAACAACTAGAGAAGCAGGTTAATGAACTTAAGAGAAGAAATGAGTTGTTATGCGAAGATCTAAAAGATAAAAATAAACAAATAATCAAACTAGAGAAACAAGAAAGTTCAGACGAATTGAAAAAGGAAATCAAAACACTAACAGAAGAAAATGAAAAATTATCAAGTACGTTAGAAAAATTTACTAGTGGTAAAAATTTCTTAATATTAAAAGGTGCTAGACGGTCAGGTAAAAAGAAGCATGGAGTAGGTTACACACCCCCAGATAATGGAGATACAATAATTTATCCAAAAGTATATCCAACTCCTAAGTTTACACCTGAACAAGACATAGCATATAAGTCACACTTCAAATAAATACCAACTGAAAAGGTAACTAAAACATCATGTTGCAGTCACTGTAACAAATTAGAACACATTAAAGTATCATGTCCAACTAAACACAAGGTTTGGATAATCAAAAAGGAAAGATGATGATACTAACCAGCAAGGACCCAAAAGAACTTGGTTACCTAAAGCTTAGTGTCTCTATTTCAGGGAAGCCTTCGAGCATCAAAATGGTACCTGGACAGCGGGTGCTCAAGGCATATGTCTGGAAATAAGAAGTTGTTCTCTCACCTCGAAGTTGAAGAGGGCACAGTCACCTATGGAGATAATGGAAAGGGAACTGTAATCGACAGTGGATCAGTGAGCAGCAAAGGCAAAACAGTTATTGAAGATGTACTATATGTTAGATGACTGAAGCACAACCTCATCAGCATCAGCCAGCTGTGCGACAAAGGACATCACATCAAATTCCAAGAGTCAAAGTGCAACATTATGAAAGATGGAGAGGTTATCTTTGAAGCCAACAGAGAAAAGAACATGTACGTACTCTACCATGAAGATTTAAAAGGTCAGGATATCTGTTTAGCAGCAAACAAAGAGCAGTCAACTGAGCTATGACACAAAAGATTAGGCCACTGTAGTCTGGATGGCATGAGAAAGTTGATCAAGAGAAGCCTGGTGGAAGGTCTACCAAAAGTCAGCACAAAAATGAATGGTGTATGCAGACCATGTGCGAAAGGAAAGCATACCAAGAGTTCCTTCAAGTCAAAGTCTGTGGTAACCACCTCTAAACCCTTAGAACTCCTTCACATGGACTTATTTGGGCCAATGAGGACCACAAGTCTTGGAGGAAGGAATTTTGGATTTGTTATAGTAGATGACTATTCCAGATTCACATGGGTTTCATTCTTGGAGCACAAAGATGATACGTTTGATAGTTTTGTGAGCTTTAGCAAGAAAATAAAAAAGGATAAGAAGTACTGCATCGTTGGAATCCAGTCAGATCATGGAGGAGAGTTCCAAAATGAAAAGTTTGCAAAATTTTGTGACGACCAAGGCATTGAGCACAATTTCTCAGTACCAAGGACACTACAACAAAATGGAGTTGCTGAGAGAAAGAACAGAAATCTCTTGGATATGGCGAGGACGATGTTGTTAGAATATGATCTGCCAAGATATTTTTGGGCTGAAGCAGTTAACACAACAAGTTACATTATTAACAGAGTAATGATCAGGCCCATACTAAAAAAGACAGCATATGAATTGTATAAGGGAAAGAAGCCAAAAATCAGTCATTTCAGGACATTCGGATGTCCATGTTTCATCCACAACAACGGTAAAAGAGAAATTGGTAAGTTAGATGCCAAATCAGATGAAGACATCTTCATGGGGTATGCTTCTAAACCTAAAGGTTACAGGGTATTTAATAAGCGTACACTATTAATTGAGCAATCTGTGCACATTATTTTTTATGAGACTAACTCTTCCTTGAGAGAGGAAGAAGATAGCGACATTGATGAAACAGATAAATTGTCCAAGAAACTAAGGAATACATCAATTGAGGACAAGGAGGATCCAGCTCTGGAAGACTTGCAACAGAAGGATATTCCACACGAAAACCTTCCAAAGGAATGGAGATACAAGAAAGATCACCCACCTGAAAACATCATTGGTGATCCAACTGTAGGGGTAAGAACAAGAGGTAATGTAATCCCATGCGATTACCTAGCTTTTGTTTCACAAATAGAGCCTAGGATAGTCAATGAAGCTCTCACTGATGAATCTTGGATTCTGACCATGCAAGATGAACTGAATCAGTTCAAGATGAACCATGTATGGTCACTTGTTCCTAGACCATCAGATCATCGAGTAGTTGGCACCAAATGGGTGTTCAGAAACAAATTGGATGAAGCTAGTGTGATTCTAAGAAACAAGGCCAGATTGGTTGCTCAAGGCTATTCCCAAGAGGAAGGCATCGATTTCGATGAAACATATGCACCTGTAGCTAGACTTGAGGCTATTAGGATTTTACTTGTATATGCATCTGCATTAGATTTGAAATTATTTCAAATGGATGTGAAGTCTGCTTTTCTAAACAATTTTATTAAGGAGGAAGTTTATGTAGAACAACCTCCAGGTTTTGATGATATTGATTTTCCCAATCATGTTTTTAAGTTGCACAAAGCTTTATATGGTTTAAAACAAGCACCTAGGGCCTGGTATGAAAGGCTTAGCTCATTTCTATTAGACTATGGTTTCACTAGAGGTCAAGTAGATAGTACATTATTTGTCAAATCTAAGGTCAAACATATTCTGCTTGTTCAAATATATGTTGATGATATAATATTTGGTTCTACTGACGAATCTCTTTGCAAGTATTTTGAGAAGCTTATGCAGGGAGAATTCAAAATGAGCATGATAGGGGAGCTTAACTACTTCCTTGGACTGCAAATCGAACAAGGAAAGGAAGGCATCCACATCTGTCAAGCTAAGTACATTAGAGAACTCTTGAAGAAGTTCGGATTCAAAAATGCCAAGCCACTGTCAACACCTATGAGCACACAAACAAGGATGGACAGTGACAAGGATGGTAAGAAGGTAGATCAAAAGATCTACAGAGGTATGATAGGTTCTCTACTCTATTTGACGACAAGCAGACCTGATATATTGTTTAGTGTATGCATGTGTGCTAGGTATCAGGCAGACCCTAAGGAATCTCACTTAATTAGTGTTAAAAGAATTTTCAGATATTTAGCCAAGACTCATGACTTAGGTTTATGGTATCCAAAATCGTGTCAAATTAATTTGGTAGGATACTCTGATGCTGATTACGCTGGATGCAAAATCGATAGAAAAAGCACCAATGGTTGCTGTCAATTTCTTGCAGGATGTCTGATATCATGGTCCTAAAAGAAGCAAAATTCAGTAGCACTGTCTATAGCTGAAGCTGAGTACGTGGCTGCTGGAAGCTGTTGTACACAACTTCTATGGATCAAATAGCAACTTGAGGATTATGGGCTACATATCAAGGCAATCCCCTTATTATGCGACAACACTAGTGCCATAAATCTCACCAAGAATCCAATACAACATTCAAGGACAAAACACATTGAGGTTAGATATCATTTTATTCATGATCATATAGCTAATGGCAACATAGATATTTCATTTATTGATGCAAATAATCAGTTAGCAGATATCTTCACAAATGCCTTACCTGAAAAGAGGTTTACATCTCTTAGAAGGGAATTCGACATATGCAAATTGTGAAAGATTTATCTGTATAAAATTGAAATATAAATTATCAGAGTGTTAATTAATTTTCCTCCCTGAATTTAAGCAAATTTCCACAAACTTTTTTTTGGTCATTTCTGGCGATTCGCTATTTTATAAGCTTTTATTCCTATCGAACTGGTCATTTTGTCATTTTCTGCCATCAAAGCACCTCCGGTTTTGAAAAAGTTATTATTCCTTTGATACACCTGAAATCCATGTGGTAACGATTCACATCCCCTCTTCCTCTCCTTCTTCCTGCCTGAGGCGATACATACCCTATCGACTTCGACATCGACTCTCCGAGCTTTCAAGATCCAAACTCCTTCCCGCGAGAAATTCCTTGAGGGTTTCTGCTCCTCTCCTCACTCTAATCTTCTAGAAACCTTCTCCATTCAAATCCATGGCCGCACATGTTGTTTTCGGCAACGTTGGGGGCTATGGAGCCGAGTTCCTCACAACGGAGGAACAGGAAAGGTTCACTTTTGTGAAGACGAAGCTCTGTGGAAACAAGGCAGTAGATATTGCAGACTTGGAAAAGAATGGGATGCACAACACCGTGGCAGCTATGGAAAGGATGAAGTGGATGGAAATTGCAACTTTCTCTGAGCTAAGCTATCCAGATTTGGTGAAAGCTTTCTATGTTTGCTTGAGAACTGAGGTGGATGGGTCCTTGACATCATCTGTCAGAGGTACCCAGATTAGAATCGATCATGAGCTTTTGAGGTCTATGTTTGGTGTTTGCACCACTGGTCGCAGTGGGATTCACACTGTGGATACCCAGGCAAAGGGTCTAGGGATTGTAGGTCCCGAGTTTTGGTTGAAGGATGGAAAACTTGATATTAATCAGATGAATGCATTCAACCATCTATTGCACTTTATAGTTTGTCAAATCTTGGTTCCAAGGAGTGCTACATTCTCCACATGCACCAAAGCTGATTCGGACATGATGTTCTGGGCCATCCAGAACAAAGAGATAAACATGGCTGAAGTTATTTTGGAGCGAATGAAGTTTGCTCATGCTCAGATATGGGACACAAAGAGAAAATTAAATGTGTCTCTGCCATATGCCCTCTGCTCACTAAAGTATTCAAACATTTTGGCATAAATTTGTCTGGGGCAGTAGTAGAGAAGATGGGGCAAGCTATCCGCAGCAGAAATTTAAGGAAAAACAATTTTTTGTGATAAATGGTGTATGGACCAAGACTTCTGTGGCTGAGGGTGAGGCTATAATTGGCGAAGCCCAAGAAGTCTGGGAAGAGGTAGGAGAGGCTGCAGTTCTATTGAATCAAGAGGAATCAGTAGCAGTAGCAGCAGAGGTTCAAGAAGAAATTTCAGAAGCTCCAGCAATAGTAGTACCTAATGCTCCAGTTGATCCAGAAAGTGCCAGGGGAGAATCTCAACTTGTTCAGGAGAAGTCAGCAGAACAGGCAGTAGCACTAGCAGAAGAGCAAGCAGCAGATTTTATTCAAGAAATTGTTGAGGAAATCAGTCCTAGTGACAGAAGGATAGAGGATATTCCTCTAGAGCACCTCGTGCCTGTAGAAGAATTTCAAGAGATTGCCCCTCCTTCTTCTAGGATAGGGTCAGTCCTCCGAAGAGCACTTGAGTTCATTCCAAGCACTCATGATGTGGAAGAGGTTGCTAGCAAGAAAGAAGAAGCTGTGGCATCAGGCCACACTGAAGAAGTAGTTATGCAGGATGCTCCCATTCAGGGGGAGGAAGAAATTACTGTTGAAGAAGATCAAATGGAAGATGCTCCTACTCAGGGGGAGTAAAATCAAGAAAATGAGGTTGTGGCATCCTGCCACAATGATATTCAGATGGAAGATCCTCCTGTCTAGGAGGAACAAACAATAGCTGTCCATGATGATAATCCCATAGGGTATGCCCCTGCTGAAGGTGAGATTTTGGGTGAGAAGGAAAGTGAGCCTCAGGGGGAGAGAACTGAAAACCCCCAGAAAATCCATTCAGAGAAGGAGAAACTGCCAGTTCCTCAGATTCAGATGAGCAAGATGATCATGTTGATCAACAGGAACCAGTGGACAAGGCAAGGGAGAAAGGAAAGGAAGTTGCTTCAGATATTCCTCTCCTTACGAATGCTCCTCATCAGAGGCCACAGAGATAGAAAATTGTTATAAATCTGAAACCTGTGATAGAGAGATTGGATGCCCAAGGTGAAATACTATGCTCTGTGCAATCAGATGTCAACTCAATCTTTATGAGCCAGGCATCGGCAGCAAAAGAGTTGTCGCAGGTAAAGAATGCTATCAGATGGTTTAATAAAGAATTAGGGAGCATGAAGACTATGATTTCATTTTTTTTGAAGGAGGTAAGAGCACCAGCACCTCCTGCTCCTCCACCACCTGCTCCTCAGCCCTCTGAGGGAGCTGAAGAAAATGTTCCTAGACCATCAGGGTCTGTGCCTGCAGAAGAGTCAGGGCCATTCGGGCCATCTGTTGTTGAAGAAGCTCCTAGGCTAACAGGGTCATCAGCTGAAGGGCCAGCAGGGCCAGTTAAGGAAATGTCAGGGCCAACTGGGCCAGTGGAGACTGAGTCTGAGCAGTTTCAGGCAGAAGAAGAAGTTGTTGCTCCAGAGCCCCCAACTCCTTCACCCATTCAGACACCAGCCCCTCCTTCTCCACCCTCATCCTCAATAGCACCACCAGCTCCTCAACCATTTAAACAGCATCAATCTAGAACTATCTCTTCACCTACTCCATTTCCTTCACACTCCCCTTCATCCCCTGTCTCCTCCACTCACATCCCTCCAGCCTCCTCATCAGTTGGAGCCTCCTCATCCTCTGGTCCCTCTTCTTTAGGACCAATAGATATACCTCCTTCTACCTCACATTCATTTCTTCATCCTACTCCTCCTCCCTCCTTTATTACAATTATTCTGGAGGATGCTCAGGTTGATGGTCCCTTTCTTAGGGCCATCAAAGATGAGTTTGAGGAAGCCATTCTCCGATCTGTTCTGAAGGTTGGAGAACATGTTCATAGAACAGACTCTTCTAGTCCTATTCACAAGAAATGCAAAGTCACCTCCACTTCCTCTAAATCCTCTGATCCTCGTTATCCCCCTTTATGGTTTTCTCTGGCAGTGGACACCAAAAATAAACCCCTTTACAGAGAATTTGTAGCAACCCCAAATTTATGGGTAAAAAAAATAATTAAAATTAAATATTTATATTACTTAATTAGAAAATCAAATAAAAGGAAGATGTATTAAATCAACTAGGAAATCAGATAAGAGAGAATTAAATAAAACCCATTAAAAGAAAAGGAGTAATGGGCTTTTCTATATTGACCCATTAGAAATGAGTGGGCTAAAATAGAGATTTTTAGAAGGGGAATAATAGAGAAATACCCAAAATTCGTAACTAAAATATTACTAAAATAGAAAAGAGATATTTAATGCATTAAATAGCTAGTTTGAATTAAGATTGGATTCCTAAACCTACCCCAATTGATTGGCCATGAAATTCCCTCTCTCCCAACCCAAATAGGAGATCTCTTGCTTAAAAATGGGAGAGGAAAATAGGAAATTCGGAATTTAATAGGAGTTAGGCTTAAACTAGGAAAGGGAATAGGGAGAAGCTTAAATACTTCTCTTAAACCCTCATGGCTGACCCTAGCTCGTGCCAAGAGGTTCCTGGACCAGGAGGAGAATTCGTGGAGAGGAAGGATCTCTCAAGTTCTTCCCCGAGTTCTTCAATTCTTAACCCTAGAAGAGGAAAATGATCAAAGGTAGGCATTCTCATATACATAAACCATGAAACTTTTTCTATAGGATGTCTCGTCTATCAGGAACAAAAGCCCTTTGGTTTCATAATTTTCCATCGAGCATATCTTTCATTCTTGATTTTTCATGTTTTGCAACTTACATGACCACAAACCCTCTTCTTAATTCTTGATCTCCCTGTATACTCAACCCTATGCCACGAGATTTTTACTGTAGGAACTGATGCATGTTAGGCATCTTTTGCCCCTAAAAGCCCTAAATTTGATTCATCCTATCTTGCGAATTTAATCATTGATCTCAACTATGTACTGTTTCATGTTCATCATGAATACCCGTGTTTACAACATGTCTAAACCCTGGATATTTTCCAATTCCTATTTATTGTAAGTACCCATGCATGTCTAGGTCATTTTGTAACTAGTTTCATGATTTTTCATTGACTATACAATTAGTTGTGATTTTCTGAACCACCCTATGTCAAAAAGGGTAAGTTCTGGACCGCAATCCAATGTAAAGTCCTTTCCCTGTCGGACCCGGGTGCAGACCCTGTGAACGCGACAGCCCGATAGGCCGCATTCACAAGGGTCGTCGCGACAGCACCCTCGGTCGCAATCTGATCGCGACAGGGCCTGTCATCGCGATCTACTGCCCGACCTGACTAAGCCTGTCGCGACCCGTACAAGCACCCGTCGCGATCTCAGTTGACCCCGTCGCGACCCTCATCAGGGTACGTCGTGATCTAGGTTCTTTTTGCATAAAACCCCGTGTCTCAGCAAATTCCTGATTACCTACAGTGTTTGTACTCATGTTTAACAGTCATATATCCTGAAAATAACTCTTGTTATAAATTAAATATTTACGTATGATTAAAATACATGCACATGATCTTTTCTATCTAAAATTTCATGACACTTACACACACTTTGAACCATACAATTATGGCATATTTTGGCATGAAACTATTTCATAATACATTTGGTAATTTATGTAATTAAATTACCCTATACTTGTCTATCGTTTCTCGCGATGTTTTGGGAATACCGATATCGACGCTCCACTGTTCTAGAACTCCTCTAGAACGTTGAGCATTTGTTTCTATATACACTCTCTCTTGACTTGGATGAACTCTCCGTCAGATACTCCTTCTTCCAGACTAGTAAGTCTTTGTTCAAGGCCTCCGTAAGTCTCCTCTGTCCATGGATTCCCACATGGTCGATGAGTGGGTTGTACCCTAACACCTGTTACACCCATTAGGGATCAATATGGTCCAAACGGCTATTAGAAATTCACTCTTGTCTTGAATCACGTTGGACCTTTGGACCTGTGCTTAACATGGCCAGTGGTAAGGTCGTGAGTTCCGCCTGACTGCCAACACCATGTGCGCGTGTTGTGCAACAGTTACTATCGTTCGTTACTCAACGTTTCATGTGCAAGGTCCACTAACTCTCATCTATACTCTACTCGCTCATCTATTCACGTTCACTCTACTATCTCGTCTATTCATCTAGTGCTCTCATCTACTTCTTAGTACTCTATATTGGCCATTGACTGATTGTCTAAAGATAAACAATATAAATAATGTTTGGCAATATATAAAGGACTCGATCTAGTCCTGGGATGTGCGCCCGAAAGTGCTAGTGCCCATTGGAGTTAAATGATCAGAGTGTTTGGAATTACACTCAAGTGCTATCTATCTTGACTATCTAAATGACAATCAAAAGTGCTATGTTCTCTCGTTGTCCATTGACAACAAAGTACTATGCTATACTCGTTATGCTATCTGTAGTATGGCCATCTTGCTATACTTGACATTGTGCTATTATTGTGCTATTCCTGACACTTGTGTGCTATTCTTGGTAAGTCTATATTTGGAAAGTCTTGCTATTTTGTTCACGTACTGTCCTGCTATATTTTTACTTGACACTCTCTTCTGTTCTGTCATTAGTTACTCTGCCTTTAATGCATTAATTACTGAAAGCATGCTTGAGCCTGAGATTTAAGTCCTTCTGGGCGATGTTCGCTCACCCTGCGTTATTTGTCGTTGTGTTCTTAGGTGAGACCGAGGATGAACCATACACTCAAGAGGACAGGAACGACCTGGAGTGATGTCATGAGTACCCTACTGTCCTATTTCTATGTTTAGCATTGTAGTAGTTAGGTTTGAAGTTTAGTCTTTTGCTCTATTCCAATGTAATCCGGCCCCATAGATTGGCTCTCATATTAGTGGTTGTAACTAGGCATTGAAAAGTATTAATGAAATGAATTGGCTTTATCATTATTCATTTTGAAATGGTTTGATGTCTAGTATTCGCTCTGTACCCTTTTCTTACAACTACCTCGCGTTCTGATATTCTGCGTCGGGGCGTGACAGAATTCCTCCAAAAGGTTGTTTTCGCTTCTATTTTCGATCTCCCTCATCTAGATCTTACCGATCATCTTAATGTCATTTTACCTTATACTTCTCTTTCCAAATTCATAAAATCCAAAATCTTCTCTCTAGCCGAATCCCAAGCTGAAGAGCAGTGGGCTCGGGGGCATAAAGCTTTGTTCAATAAATTCCTTCTTGCTAGATCTGCCAGGTTCCCCCCCAGGGACCATTCCCTGACATTATCCGAATGGTTCCTGATTCATCATAAGGACACCAGGGCTCCCTTCATTCAAAAGGAGATCAAGATGATCCGACACTTTAAAATGTTAAATGACTACTGGTATCTTCATCGTCTCCCTGAGATTCAGTTGGGTCAGTTCAAGCAGGCCATTAGAGCACTTGGACCAGATGGAGCTCACACTGAAGCCATCCAAGTTGATTTTGTAACCCTCCAGCTCCCTGATTCTACCTTTCTTCCCCCTCTTCACTCTCTGATCATGGATTCCTCTGTTGGCTCAATTATTTTTGAGCGTTTTGCTAGAGTCATGGGCAGAATCAAAGTGCAGAAGGGCTATCTGGTTGCTTTCCACATATTTCTGTTTAGAGAGTATCACCAGGGCCATGTCAGTGTTGATGTTCTTGCTCCAGCCCTATCAGAATGTGCTGCACTTCCCTTCACCATTTGACCCGAGCCTCAACTCTTACCTTAGGAGCCACAGGCCCGGTTACTAAGATCAGGGGCATTTTCCATGTTTCTTTTTTTTTTCACTACTACACATATTTTCACATTTATTTGTAGGCAGGTAGCTTTTTTCCCACGATTGGTCATCAATAGGAATGTAGAATATCAATCAATCAACCGGAATGTTCGGTAAAACTCTCATCATCCATTTGAATAGCTCAACACAATATTTTACTGTGTTGATGAAATTTCAAATATATTTTGAGGAAGATGCTAAAAACATAACTAGTTAACTCACCCCTTCAACTCACCACCTTCACAAGTACACAATATGAGTCAAGCTAGAAGCAAAAAAATTCTTGCATGAAATATGAAGCATGAAGCACAATGTTAGGGACAAAGATTTGAAATACAATTTGTCTCTCCCCCCAACTTAAATGACATTGTCCTCAATGGCATAAAAGTAATGACAATAGAATAAAGCCAATGTAAGTTAAGAAAGGAGAGATGCAACCTGATGATCACATGCGGGTGGTTGCACACTAGCTTTATCAAAGATAATGGGCCTTCAAAAACCTAGAACACAATAGAAATGAAGAAATAAGTTAAACATCCTAAAAATATTGGGTTGCCTCCCAATAAGCGCTAAGTTTAACGTCTTCAGCCAGACACCATGAAGCTCCATAACCAACGAGTTGCATTAAGAATGAGCCACCATGTGATCTTATCCTCCTTTAAGTGCCAGCTCTTGTACCATTGGAGGAAAAGACTGGATCTATACATATGTGGGTCAACCTGTTGCCTAAGAGAGTCAGAAAATGATAGAGGATGAATCATGTCTTCAATTATAAAATATTCCTCTACACACTTAAGGTCTTCAAATGTATTGAACACTTCAATTCGGACCTTAATTTTTTTCAAACTCTTTTCTTCAACCTCGATTTTAGGATTCATATTCAAATTGTTGAGGTGAGAAAGGGTTTGGGTATCATGGATCCTTGGAGATAACACCATATGCCTAGTGTTAAGGAGACCATAATTGTTGGGAATTGGATGTGGAGGCTCTTTAACACAAAGATTTTCATCAATTCCAAATGGATTTAACCAGTTGGCTAATTGCATAATGTTCAACTTGACTTTAGCTTTGCCAATGTCAAGGATGGGTGTTGGATCCACATCATCCCCTAAATCATGAAAGTCCCCATTAGAGTTATGGCCAAGCAAAATTTTCAACTCTTCCCCTATCCAAGTAGAATGGTTTATGACTTGACTCCGTTCCATCTCCAAACTCATCTTTTCTTCATCCCCTCCTTGGGTTAAGGTCACATCAGACCTAGGAAGGGCAAGAAATAAAGTTTTATCATCATCTAGCTTGTCCACTTCCTCTTGTTCTCCCTCCAACTTGAGTTCAACTAACTCCCTAGAGTATTCTTCACAGGTGACACCATGGCTGGGCTCTTCTTGGCAGTCAAATTCAAGTTGGGTAAAAATCATGGATTGATTTGTAGTACTACCCATCTCCTCTTGATCTGACTTATTAAAATTACACTCAGTTTGCCAAGTGGACATGTCCATAATCACATTAGGCTGTGAAGTTTCAAGTGAAAGTTGTAGGTCAAATTGCTGATCAAAATCATGATATTGATTTTCATAATTGTCAATTGATTGAGTTGGTAATTGAATATTTTGCTTCTTTCTGATTTCTATCAATTGATCAATTAGAAGGTCAGTTTTGGTAAAAGATTTTTCCAATTCTTGTTGTTGGTGGGCGAATGTTTGCTCAAAGACTTGTTGAGCATCATAGATCTTTTGTATAGATTGCCCAAATTGATCATCAAATAGGCCTAATGGTGGGGGGGAAGTATAAATGGAATGCGGATCTGCATGTTGTCCCCCATCATGGCCTTGATCATGAATATTATTTTGAAATTGGACCCAAGGATGAAAGTTGTTGTTAGGAGGACTTTGGGCGTGGGGCACAATCGGTTGATCGCTCTGTATCAAATGTGGCATTATCTTTCCAAGTGGTTGGAAAGGTGTACCTTTTGGAGCATTTGATAAACATACATGCAGATCAGTACTAAAGAATCCTTCATTGAACCATGAGATGATTTCAGCACCAAGAAAGGGTCCTTGAATTTTCCCTTGCGGATCTTGATAAAGCAAACTCAATTCTGTAGGAGGGACATATTGTTCATCTTTTGGGTAAGGAGTGGCGGTGGAAGGCCATTGAAAATATTGTGTTTCTGCTTGGCTGAAAGATGGCCCATTATGGAACAAATTAGTATGGTTGGCCTGATCTTGGGTAAAATGTGAGAGTTGGGCCACCTCAGGGGATGTACTGTCATAGTGGGCTGACAAGAATTGTGTATTTTCAAAGTAGGCTGGGCCACGTGGAATGAGAGATGAAAATTGGTTTGGGCCATGGCCTATATAATGTGCTGGGTTGGCCCACATATGATTGTGAATGGGAAAGATGAGACTTTTTTTTCTCTTTTTTTATTATTTTTTTGAAATATTTGATTTTTTTTTTGTATTTTCACACAAGTTAGCAAACAATTAATCCTATGACACCTATGGTCCCCTAAGATATAAACATTTGATTTCTCACTAATCAACTGAGGCCTAACTCAAATCCACTCTCAAGCTCGTTAACTGGCCAGGTAAGAGGTGGGAAAGTGGGAGGTTCCCCCTGCTCTCACAAGGACCTAATTAAGTAACCACTTGTCCACTTTGGCGTTTGCCAATAAACCTCTAGCCTTAGACACCAGTCTCCAAACTTGATAGTGGACCCAAGTGGGCCTAAGTCTCAAAGCGAACCCTAGGTCAAGTTTCTACTTTCTTTTATTGGGCTTGGGAATGCAAAAGATGCAGGAAGTTGTGGTTTGTGGGCTAAGGAAGGGTGATCAAATCCCCACCTTATCTTGTTAAGGAAACTGCCCTTAAAATATTTTAGAAATGATGTGCACACCACAAAATCAAGCAAGGGGTTCTATGCAAGCATGGCAATGCATGATCATGCTTTTTAAAGAAGTTGAGATTCTCACCTTGCCTCCCGCAATCTTCGATAAGAAAGGAAACTTTTCAAAAGGAAAATTACCTAAAGATGGAAATCTAAATGATGCATGTCCTAAAGATGGAAAGTTTCTAATCTTGACATGACATCTTTTATTGGATTCAAGTGATTGATTTTTTTGATTTTTTTTTATTAATTGTCTAAACATGGCAACTAAGAAAAGGAAACTCAATCAAGAGGGTTTTAATGGTACTTACCTTCAACGCAATCTCTCGTTCTTTTGGAAATGAAAACAAATGGAAAGAGTGAGAGAAGGAAACTCACTTCACTTACCCATTTATTTTTTCATGCAATTTTCAGATTTTTTTTACTTTTTATTTGATACCTACAAAAAGAAAGAAAATGTTAGCCTAAATATATACAAAAAACACCAAAATTATCAAAACTAAAAATCTAATTCCTCGGCAACGGCGCCAAAAATTGATAGCCCACGAATGCGTCGTTAAACACGTGACTAACAATCTCAAATAATCGACCTACACTAAATATTTAAACGGTAGTTAAGTGGTGAGACCGAGTCGAATCCACGGAGAACTAGATTTTAGAGTTGAAAACGTTGGGCTTTTAGTTAGGAAAATAGTGTGGTGATATTTAAACTAAGTTGTGTTAATTAAATCTAAACTAGGTAAATAAAGAGAGAGAAGGAAGGAATGAGAGAACATGAGACATGATTCAACTTTACGATCTACTAAACAGTAAAAATGTTTAACAAAGAAATAACTTATTCCAGTCCCACAAACGTCAACAATTACACCAAAGAAATAGATAAAAGAAAAGAGAGAATAAGAGAGATGAGAGGAGAGAGAAGAGAGAAGAGAGAGAGGAGAGAGAGACGAAACAAAGAGGAGAGAGAAGAGAGAGGGAGAAAAGAGAGAGCGGAGAGAGAAAAGAGAGGCAAAAGAGAGGAGAGAGAAGAGCGGAGAGAGAGGCGAGAGAGAGGAGATAGAGACGAGAGGAGAGAGAGGGCGTCGAGAGGAGAGAGGGGGCGCGGCGCGACCGGCCACCTTGCATGCAATCGCATGCAACGTGGGCGGCAGGGCCGGGTGGTGTGAGCGGCTGAGCGTGGGGGCGCGCGGCAGGTGGTGTGGCCGGGCGCGTAGGGGGCAGCGGGCTGGCGGGGCCCTGGCGCGCTCGGGCGCGGGGCAGCAGACGCGCAGGCGGGGCCGGGTGCGCAGGCGGTGCAGCGGGCTGGCTGGCGCCTGGGCGCGGGGCTGCTGCTGCTTGCTGCTGTTCGGAGCCGGGAGAAACCGGGAGAGAGGAAGAAGGGAAGGGAGGAAGAAGAAGAAGAGAGGAAGAAGAAGAAGAGAGGAAGGAGGGGATCGGAGAGAGAGGGGAAGAGAGAAGGTGAGAGGGGGATGAATCATAGAAATAGAAAGAGAAAGAGAAAGAGAGTTTTATAAAGTGTTAGAGAAAAGAGAGAAAGGGTTTTAAAAATAGAGAGAGATTAAAATGAGAGTGTTTTGAAAATTAGAAAGAAAGAGAGAGAAATAGAAAAAGATATTTTAAAATTAGAATCTCTCATTTATTCTCTCTTGTTTCAATCCAATCCATTGGCCCATTTGACACTTTATTTCTTGGCCCATTAATCCTGCAAATACAACACAACATAGATTTGATCAATTTCCGCACTTTTAATGAAATGATAACAGAACTTATGAAATTATCAATTATTTGTCAATCAAATGGCACGATTATTCATAATAATTATGCAATTATCATATGTCGGGTGCTCTTCACTCATGCCCTGCCCCATCGGAGTCGACTGGATCCTCATCACTACCTGAAAAGGACAAGATGATGGGGTGAGCAAACTAGCTCAGTAGGATTTACATCTCAATGTGCAGGCACTGATATACATGATTAGCATCTTAAATAAGAAGGATATGAACATGAACGTGATGACAATGCATGCATTTCTAACTAGTCAAATAGCTGAATAGAACGAATATCATATCAAATCAATTATTGAATTTCATATGAAATGGATAGGTAATTCAAGAATAGAATCATATCAAAAGGAATTGGCCACATTCACATAGATATCACATATTCACGTGATCAGACATATCATATCAAACTTATCATATCATATCAAATGAAGGTAAATTCCCACAAATCTTGCACACATTCTGGTACCATGCCATGCACCACAAGTCCATACTCCCACGGTTAATAAGTACATTGGGGCGCTCCTCCCCAGGACCAAACAGGGCCCCTATTGCACAGGCATTAGTCAAATGGACTGAAGTCCCACGTTGTGCCGATCAAACATATACATATTATGGACACGGAATTCCAATAACAAGCTCGTTGTAATAAGGACATGATCATTCATAGAGTCAAGGTAATACAATAGCTCAAGAGATCAATTGAACAGCATAACGACGTATCTTATGTTTCATAATTCATTAATGTATTGACAAGATGATGACTAATGACATATTGTACGCGGTACAAATACTCTCTATCTCCAGGTTACTTCATTGTACAACTAGCTCAGTCTCTATGAGGGAATCCATAGAGTACGGAGACTTACAGAGGTTTTAGGGAAAAGATCGCTAGTCTGCCAATACGAAATGACTGGCAGAGAGCTCCCAATTCCCCAAGAGGGGTATGCCTAATCGTGCAAATGTGTAGTGTCGTGTCACGAAACATTTCTAACATGCATGGAATGGTTGAGCAAAATATGGAAAACCTCAAAAAACATGTAAATAAAGAAAATCCACATGCAACAAGTAACATAATAGAATAGCTCTTAAACCAAACAAGTTCATTCTAACTTGTAATCTCCACAAATTCATATCATATTCTTATTATAACAATTTCACATCAAGGTAGATCACAAGATGATAATCAAATGAACATAGATCAATCAATTCATATCGTACTTAAGAATCATATCCAAGGCCTTATAGTTTTTAAATGGGTTGATTGGTTTTAGGTCATTAGATAGACTATACAATGCATTTTAAGAACATATCATGCAAGACTAACATTAAACACTATAAAAATAGGTCTCGGGTAGGCCTTGGAATACGCATCGGACACAGTCGACGCTTTTAATAACATTGTATCCGGTCGAAACAAGCCTAACCTATGAAAAAACAAATCACGATGGCCTATGTGGTCGCCTTTATGATTGAATCGTGATGGGATACCCCTTCACGTTCATGAAATTAAATACTAACATAAAAATGGATGAAAAAGCTTAAGCGGGAAAACCAGCTGAATCATGACGGGGGTCCACATTGCGAATCAGACAAGCATTGAAAACCATGCAGCACATAGTCCCATGTAGGCAGTTGACCGGTCAGATTGCAATTCGTGACAAAGTTCCTGGTCACCTTTTAATGAATCACAATGGTCAAGACTGACGCAATACCAGGAGATGGAATCGCGTAGCATGGACCGGTCGCGATTCAAGACTCAACCCGAAAAACGTATAAAACCTATAGCGATCCTCTGGCAACGCTTATATCTCTCTATCTAGGGCACTTGGGTCAAAACAGTAAACATGAAACTTGTAGGGGACATCAATAAACAGAGACCTATGCCTTTGGACCGGATCAATTTGGTCTTGTTAGGTGTGAAAACTAGCATGAACAAGAATTGGGACAGACTTGCGCAACTTAGGGAAAACACTTATAACTCGACGGATACACCATGCAAATTGAGCAAATCACTTGCATCTGAAACTAGACATGAAGAACTACAAGATGGTATAGGTTTCGTTTAGTTTCGGCCCGAGATCACATACCTTTTGATGGATCTAAGAGATTCAAACGCCCAATCGATGCAGAGCGAGGTTGAGGAAGAACCTCAGTTTTCCCCAGCCGTTCTCCTCTCCTCCTGCGCCCTAGCTTGCTCCTCATGACCCCAACTCAATTCGAAACTTACCCTAAACATATTATGAAGATCTCCTATAGTTTTAGGGTTTAATTCAATGTCCTAATGGTGCTAGGAAAGGTGGCGGAGAAATCTGCTTGGCACCTTCCAAATTTTGGGATTTCTCCTCCCAATTGAAGTAGCTACACCATAGTAAGGTTCTTAGCATGGTTGGCCATGATTTGGCTTACTATGCTTCGCTAATAGCATTAGTTTAAGCCTTCATTTGCCCTTCCCAATTACTAGATAATTATAGGTACGAATTTTGGGTATTTTTCTTGCTCCAATTTTATTCTTGGGCCAAAAGTGATCCATTGGCCTAATTTGATAATGGGTCATCAATACATGATGTTGCAAGTGTCTCCAACATGTTTATTTAATTTATGGTCATGTTATATTTCCGCGTTAATAATTTTTCGACTTAGTTTCCTAATTTGGGTAATTAGTCATATTGTGACGTACACTTGGCCAATAAGATTTTGCGTTGCACGAATTTCTTCGTGGAACGCTTAGGAATAATGTTTGGGTTGATTTATCATTCTTATGGAATTTTTCGATGCGTTCTCTCACATACGATAGTGGTACGTAAGTTCTACCATTTCGATAATATGGAAATTATTTATTTCAATTTATTTCTAATTTTTTAATTACTAAATTTCCGAGGTGTTACATCCTCCCCCACTTAAGAAAATTTGGTCCCCAAATTTACACATAGTGGTATAGCATCGTACCTGAGAATAGTTCTGCGTGATTTTTCTTCATTCATTCCTCCGTTTCCCAAGTAGCATTTGTAACTCCGTCTCGACTCCATTAGACCTTCACCATAGGTATGGTACGATTCCTGAGTCATTGAAACTTCCGATCCAGTAGGTTGATCGGCTTCTCTTCATAGGTCAGGTCCTCCCGAATCTCCAAGTCCTCTTGGTTAATCACGTGGTCGGCTCTGAATAAATACTTTCTCAGCATGGATATGTGGAATACATTGTGCACATTTGCTAGTTGTGGAGGTAGTACGAGTCTATACGCCACCTGACCAACCTTTTCCAGGATTTCAAAAGGTTCGATAAATCTGGGACTCAACTTTCCCTTGATCCCAAATCTTTGGATTCCACTTGAAAGTGAGACCTTCAAGAAAACATGGTCGCCCACCTGAAATTCCAGCTCTCTCCTTCTTTTATTTGCATAACTCTTCTGCCTTGATTGTGCTATCTTTAGACATTCCCTGACGATCTGAACCTTTCTGATAGTCGCTTCAATTAATTCGGGTCCAACCCATTGGTTTTCCCCAAACTCTTCCCAAGAAAGGGGTAATCTGCAACTCCTGCCATATAAGGCTTCAAACAGTGCCATGTTGATACTTGCCTGATATTTATTGTTGTATGCAAACTCCATCAAGTACAACTGGTCATCCCATCGTCCTCTAAAATCTAGCACAAGAGCACGAAGCATGTCCTCCACAATTGGATTGGTTCATTCAGTTTGTCCGTCAGTCTGAGGATGAAAGGCAGTGCTAAAATTTAGTTTGGTACCTATTGTTGCTTGTAAACCCTTCCAGAAGTGTGACGTAAATCTAGGGTCCCGATCAGATATTATAGTGGATGGAACCCCATGTAATCTAACTACTTCCTTAACATAAAGTGCATCCAACACATCTACTGACCAAGTGCTTTTAATCGGAAAGAAATGAGCCGACTTAGTCAATCGATCAACTATCACCCATATTGCATCCATACCACCTCTAGTCTTGGGTAACCCCACAATAAAGTCCATACCGATGTTATCTCACTTCCATTCTAGAATTTCCAATGGTAGCAATCCACCGGTGGTTCTGCAATGCTCAGCCTTGACTTTCATGCATGTTAAACAATATGACACATGGTTTGCCACATCCCTCTTCATATTCGGCCACCAATAAGACTTTTTCAAGTCTTGGTACATCTTTGTTGATCCAGGATGGATCATTAACTTTGACTGGTGAGCTTCATTTAACAACCTCTTCTTGAGTTCCCCATGATTAGGGACACATGTTCTACCTCGGAATAGTAATCTCCCATCAGCTGATATAAAAAAGTCTGGTCTTTGTTCTAGCTTCTCCCTGATCTCAACTAAGAATGGATCCTCCCCTTGTTTCTCCTTAATTTCGGCCAGTAGGTTAGACTGTATTTGGATATTGGAAATCATTACTTGTTCCTCCTTTTTTCCCACGTCTAAATTCAAACTTTCAAATTGTTCCAGTAACTTTCACTCACCTAGCATCATACTAGCTAGCATAGCTCCTAGTTGTCTACTTAGGGCGTCTGCCACCACATTGGCTTTTCCTAGGTGATATTGAATGGAAAAATCAATGTCCTTGAGATATTCTAACCACCTCTTTTGCCTCATATTTAGTTCCTTCTGTGAGAATAAGTATTTCAGACTCGTGGTCAGAAAAGACTTTAAATTGCTCACCATAAATGTGCCTCCAAATCTTTAGGGCGAACACTACAGCTGCTAACTCCAGGTCATGTATCGGGTAGTTTACTTCGTGGATCTTCAATTGTCTTGAGGCATATGCTATTACTTTCCCTTGTTGCATTAAGACACATCCCAGACCTGTTCCAGAGGCATTTGAATAAATTTCAAATCCTCCCTCTTTAGTGGGCAAGGCGAGGACAGGAGCAGTAGTCAGACACTTCTTCAAGCTATTAAAGCTCTCTTTACATTTATCGGTCCACACAAATGGATTTTCCTTCCGGGTCCACTTAGTTAATGGCACTGCAATCTTTGAGAAATCCTTTATAAATCTTCAGTAATATCTTGCTAATCCCAGAAAGCTCCTGATCTCTGTGACACTTGTCGGTCTTTCCTACTTCAACATAGCCTCAACCTTTGATGGATCAACAACAATACTATCCTTGGCTACCACGTGCCCCAGAATGGATACCTCCTCAATCCAGAATTCACATTTACTTATCTTGGCATACAATTTATTCTCCCTTAGCCGTCAATCCTCGGTAGGGGATATTTGTTCTTGATGGTTAACTGGTTTAATTGTCTGTAATCTATACACAGCCTCATCGACCCATCTTTCTTCTTGACAAAGAGGACCGGTGCACCCCATGGTGATGTGCTTGGTCAGATAAATCCTTTCTCTAGAAGTTCCATCAATTGCTCTTTTAATTTCTTCAATTCTGTGGGGGACATTCTATATGGTGCTCTAGATATTGGTGCTGCTCCAGGGATCAACTCGAAGGTGAAGTTGACCTCTCGCTCAGGAGGAATTCCTGGAAAGTCTTCGGGAAAGACATCAGCATACTCGCTGACAATATGGATGTCCTCAATTTTTACTTCCTTCTTTGTAGTGATAACAGCAGCTAGAAAGGCCATACAACTTTTCCTCATCATTCTTTTGGCTTGTAGTGCAGAGATGAGGGACAGTCTCCTGCGGTTTCTATCTCCTGAGAATACTAGCTTTGGGAAAGGACTAAATGTTACCTGACTTTTCTTACAATTGACACTAGCCCCATGTTCAAATAGCCAGTCTGCTCCTAGTATCACATCATAACCCTCCATGTCCATGCATATTAAATTTGCAGGTAGGTTTTGGGTTTCAATCAACACTTCACTAGATGGCAAATGGTTTCTAAGATTGGTGCCAGGACCAATCAGGGTTGACACAAGTATCCCAGACTTCATTGGGACGGGTTTTATAGGCAAGGTGTCAGCAAATGTGTGAGATATGAAGGAATGAGTAGCTCCCGTATCAAATAGAACAAATGCAGGATGGGAAAGAATAGTAAGTGTACCTTCCACAACACCTACTTCTTCCGTAGCTTTAGGCTCCTGAATAGCTTGTATACGGCCTTGCCTCCTTTGTCCATTCAGACGCTTGTCTTGAGGGGCTTGTTCTTTAAGCATTGGGCAGTTAGAGATCCGGTGGTCACGACTTTCACAGCACAAACATCTCCCTTGCGCTCTCTAGCATTGTTCGAACCGGTCACTAGATTTATCACAGTGTTTACACCTTTCTTCAGTTGCCACTACTATCTGCTTGCCTAGCTCCTTCGGCCTCTTATCAGCTTGTTCATTAAAACCACCACTAGGCCTTTTCTTCCCAATGGTCGGTTGATACCTTCCAGTAGCGGATACTTGCTCTCTCTTCACCGACTTACCTTTGATCCTTTCAGCTGTCTCCATGGCATCTTCCAGTAACTGTACTTTCTTTATCATATCAACATAGGTTTGAATGACCATTGGCGCCAGTTGTGTGATGTACTGGGGCCTCAAGCCATTCAGAAAGCGTTCTTCCTTCAGTCTTTCTGTCCCAATCAAGTGAATGGCATATCGGGACAAACGAGAGAATTGGGCCTCATATTCGGCCAGAGTTAGTCCTCTCTGCTTCAAAGCCGCAAAGTCGATTGCTTTCCATTCCTAAACCCTCTCGGAAAAGTATTTGGTGTTGAAGAGTTCAATGAACTGAGCCCATGTCAGTTGCTGACCATCCAGTGTTGCTTCCACCGACTCCCACCATGCTCTGGCATCCTTTTCCAATTGGAAAGTCGCCAGCAATACCTTGTTTTGGTCCGTGCATTGCATAACCCTAAAGATCCTTTCAATCTCCTTAATCCAATGTTCAGCAACATCTGGGTCAGTACTTCCTTTAAACCCAGGTGGATCCATACTTCGGAAATTCCGATGGAGATCACTGGCTCTGCAGTTTCCCCCACCTTGGGTGGCTTGCAGTATTGCCCGAGTCAGGTTTTGTAATGTTTGTTGCATGTTTCTAGCCTGGGCTCATTCAGCGGTCATTGAGGTAGTAAGTACCTTCAAGATAATAATATAAGTTAGACATCTAAGTATAATACATGTGACTCCTATACCCATAGCTCTACCCAAGCTCAAATTAGGTATGACAGATTTTTGACTCGTGTGATGTAGTTTCATTCTATATTCCTATTTCCCTTGGACCTGATGAGTTCAGGCTCTGATACCAACTGTCACGCTTCGACATTTACCAGTAGAATAAATATCGGGATGCGTGAATGATACAAATATAAATATCATAGTTGAGTAACGCAGAGTCATAATTAAATGTAACATCATACTTGAGACAGTAATAATGTCAACAATAATACTCCTTATTCCATTCCATTCAACTAATTAAAACCATACATCACTAGGACCAACTAAAGGGTCCATTATTTAAACTCCATGAAAATGTTTCACTATTACATAAACTATTCAAATATCTATTCCTAATCTTCAACTCCTCGTATGACGGGTGCTCTTCACTCATGCCCTGCCCCATCGGAGTCGACTGGATCCTCATCACTACCTGAAAAGGACGGGATGATAGGGTGAGCGAACTAGCTCAGCAGGATTTACATCACAATGTACGGGCACTAACATACATGATTAGCATCTTAAATAAGCAGGATATGAACATGAACGTGATGACAATGCATGCATTTCTAACAAGTCAAATAGCTGAATACAACGAATATCATATCAAATCAATTATTGAATTTCATATGAAATGGACATGTAATTCAAGAATAGAATCATATCTAAAGGAATTGGCCACATTCACACAGATATCACATATTCACGTGATCAAACATATCATATCATATCAAATGGAGGCACATTCCCACAAATCTTGCACACATTCCGGTGCCACGCCACGCACCACAAGTCCATACTCCCGTGGTTAATAAGTACGTTGGGGCTCTCCTCCCCAGGACCAGACAGGGCCCCTATTGCATAGGCATTAGTCAAATAGACCGAAATCTCACGTTGTTCCGATCAAACATATACATATTATGGCCGCAAAATTCCAATGACAAGCTCGTTGTAATAAGGACATGATCATTCATAGAGTCAAGGTAAGACAACAGCTCAAGAGATCAATTGGATAGCATAACGACGTATCTTATGTTTCATAATTTATTAATGTATTGACATGAGGATGACGAATGACATATCGTATGTGGTACAAGTGCTCTCTATCTCTAGGGTACTTCATGGTACAACCAGCTCGGTCTCTATGAGGGAATCCATAGAGTACGGAGACTTACGAAGGTCTTAGGGAAAAGATCGCTAGTCTACCAATACGGAATGACCGGCAAAGAGCTCCTAATTCCCCAAGAGAGGTGTGCCTAATCGTGCAAACGTGTAGTGTCGTGTCACGGAACATTCCTAACATGCATGCAATGGTTGAGCAAAATATGGAAAACCTTGGAAAACATGTAAATAAGGAAAATCCACATGCAACAAGTAACATAATAGAATAACACTTAAACCAAACAAGTTCATTCTAATATGTAATCTCCACAAATTCATATCATATTCTTATTATAACAATTTCACATCAAGGTAGATCACAAGATGATAATCAAATGAACATAGATCAATCAATTCATATCGTACTTAAGAATCATATCCAAGTCTTTATAGTTTTTAAATGGGTTGATTGGTTTTAGGTCATTAGACATACTATAGAATGCATCTTAAGAACATAACATGCAAGACCAACATTAAACACTGTAAAAATAGGTCTCGGGTAGGCCTTGGAATACGCGTCGGACACAGTCGATGCATTTAATAACACTGTATATGGTCGAAAAAAGCCTAACCTATGAAAACATAAATTGCGACGGCCTATGTGGTTACCTTTATGATTGAATCATGACGGGATACCCCATCGCGTTCCTGAAATTTGTTCAAAATACTAATATAAAAATGGACACAAAATCTTGAGCGGGAAAACCAGCTGAATCGCGACGGGGGTCCACGTCGCGAATTAGACAAGCGCTGAAAAACATGCAGCGTACAGTTTCATGCAGGTGGTTGACCAGTCAGACAACAATTCACGACGGAATTCCCAGTTGCCTTTTAGTGAATCATGATGGTCAAGACCGACATGATACCAGGCGATGGAATCACGTCGCCTGGACTGGTCGCGATTCAAGACTCAACCCGAAAACTTAGAAAACCGGCAGCGATCCTCTTGCAACACTTATATCTCTTTATCTAGGGCACTTCGATCAAAATGGTAAATATGAAACTTGTAGGGGACATCAAGAAGAAGAGACCTATGCCTTTGGACCGGATCAATTTGGTCTCGTTAGGCGTGCAAACTAGCATGAAAAAGAATCGGGACAGACTTGTGCAACTTAGGGAAAACACTTATAACTTGATGGATACACCATCAAAATTGTGCAAATCACTTGCATATGAAACTAGACGTGCAGCACTACAAGATGGTATGGGTTTCGTTTAGTTTCAGCCCAAGATCACCTACCTTTTGATGGATCTAAGAGATGTAAATGCCTAGTCGATGCAGAGCGAGGTTGAGGAAGAACCTCAGTTTTCCCCAGCCGTTGTCCTCTCCTCCTGTGCCCTAGCCGTCTCGTCATGACCCCAACTCAATGCTAAACATACCCTAAATGTTTTATGATGATCTCTTATAGTTTTAGGGTTTAATTCCATGTCCTAATGGTGCTAGGAAAGGTGGTTGCGAAATCTGCTTGGCACCTCCTAAAATTTGGGTTTTCTCCTCCCAGTTGAAGTAGCTACACCATAGGAAGGTTCTTAGCATGATAGGCCACAATTTGGCTTACTATGCTTGGCTAATAGCATTAGTTTAAGCCCTAATTTGCCTGTCCCAATTGCCACATAATTACAGGTACGAATTTTGGGTATTTTTCTTACTCCAATTTTATTCTTGGGCCAAAAGTGATCCATTGGCCCAATTTTGATAATGGGTCATCAATACATGATGTTGGAAGTCTGTCCAACATGTTTATTTAATTTATGGTCGTGTTACATTTCCGCGTTAATAATTTTCCGACTTAGTTTTCTAGTTTGATTAATTAGTCACATTGTGACGTACACTTGGCCAATTAGATTTTTTGTTGCACGAATTTCTTTGTGGAATGCTTAGGAATAATGTTTGGGGTTGATTTATAATTTTTACGGAATTTTTCGATGCGTTCTCTCACGTACGATAGTTGTACGTAAGTTCTACCATTTTGATAATATGGAAATTATTTATTTCAATTTATTTCTAATTTTTAAATTACTAAATTTCTGGGGTGTTACACAATGTTATGTCATGGACTTGTTATTGATGGACTTTTGTTTATTTACTTTGCTGCTATATAGACTGTGAGATGTGTCTAGTGATGATGGAATAAGAAATACTTTCCTTTCCGCTGTACTTTCCTTCGTTAATTTGTATACATCTCTACCTACTGCGTTGTGTTGTGTACATGTCCCACTATGATGGCACACTTTATATCTATGTGGATTGGTATAATCGTAGCAGTATAAAGGGGGTCGTTACAAGGCCACTTGGGAGGGTGAGGACGAGATGAGAGAGTAGTTTCCATACTTGTTTGACTGATTGGTATGTTATTTTTCCCTAAGCATTCCTTTCTCGAAACTGGGTTTCTGCGATTTCGAGGACGAAATCTCTTAAGGGGGGAAGGATGGAAGATCAAGCTACCTTGGGCCCTTGGCCCCATCCTAAGGGTCGCGGTGGACCTACTAGTCATGACATTAGGGTTAGTCGTGACATGCTTCTTGTCACGCCACCCTTGAGCGTCGCATTCATTACACGCCGTCGGGAGGCGTCGCATTCTGGTAATGCCGTCTAGAGGTGACGTGACTCTGGTTTCTGACCATTTTGATGTCATCCTTTCTTGTGAGAAAGGTATGGTCTCGTCAGGTGCTAGTGCGCGTACAGCCATTGACGCGACTTGGTCGGCCGTCACGTTCTGGGTTGCCCGATCATCGAGGTTTGATCCACTTTTTGGGGTTGCACTGGGGGTGGAGGATGACCCGTGGCGTTTTAGGGCCGTCGGTTCAAAACTGAGTAGGCGCCCCAGTTCCCCCTCTCCTTCCTCTTCCTTCTTTCCATCTTATTCTTCCTTCTTCTTCCTCCTGTGAGACTCTTGTGCTTCTCCAGAAGTCTTTGGGTGTTCTTGGCGTGGAGGTGATGCCTTCTTCGTGTAGGCAGCATCTACGTGGTGCTTGGAATGAGGAGGTGGCAGTCATTCCTACGAGAAGGCCCCAACGGGTTGGCTCTACTCTCTGAGGTGCGGACTCCTCTTATCCTTCTAGTTCTACCACGCTCCCCAACCCTTGAGGTTATCATGCATTCTTTGGTGTTTGGGGTTTGGGAGTGAGAGATCCATGCTCCGTTCCATAAGAGGTTTCCTTTGAGCGTAGTATTTCTTGCTAAATGCATGATTCATGGGGTTTGAGGGTGGTTTGCCTTATTTACAAGCTTTCCTAGAGTTTACCATGCTCCCCTCCCCCAGTTGGACAAATTTTAGGTGTTTTTGGGGTGATCTTTGGGAGGACTATCCCCGGACCCCCTCTGTCTGATGTCGCGATGGGTCTAAGGTTCGCGATAGTGTCGCGATGCATGCGCCGAGCGTGACAGGGTTTGTGCTGTCACGGCGGGCATGGGCGTCATGACAGCATGGCGACAACTTAGGGCACAGCGACATGGTTGCGTCAGTTTTGGGCGTAGCGACAAGGGCAGACACATGTGAGTTTCATGAGGAGTCCATTTCTCTTTGTGTCTTTTCCTGTTCTTAGCTTCTTCTGTATCTGTGGCACTAGTGCTAGTTCATTGTACGGTCCTACACTAGTCGTTCGCCTGGTGCTTGGCACTTTAGGTGTCACGCCCCCAAAAATTTGGGTATCATAATTGCGGTGGAAATTCAAAATCTGAAATAATTTGAAATCATCATAATTCTTGACCAACACCTCAAGTCACATCGGGGCACGACATTCAAATCAAATCTCATATAATGAAATAGAAATAGAAAGGCCAAGCCTCAAACATCAATTTTGGCCCACAAATTTTATTTTTTTTGCTAACTCAAGTGAGAAAACTCCTCAACAAGAAAGGCTCACTCTCATGCAATTAGAAAAGCTCCTTCATCACAAGATTCATACAAAGATTTACCAAAACATGATTCTTTTATAAAATTTTAGAATTTACACATCCCTTATTGCAATAAACTTTGCCACAGACCGGTATAAGATCTCAACACATGAAACACAATATGATTTATGTATGACTCCTACATCCATGATTCACACTTATACAAATCATCAACTGTTTCTTTCATTCATTGCATGGTTTATACAAACACTAATTTCTAAAAGAAAACACTCCTCACAGATCCGACTTCAATGGTTTACAAGTCTATTACATGATTTTCCCATACATAAAAAATTTTGAAACTTTAAACTCCTCCAGGGTACTCCAGGCTCTCCAACAGTGGGTCAGTTACATGCTAATCATGCTCCAAATTTTATGTGAAATGTTAATAGGTTATGAGCAAACTAGCTCAGTAGGATTTATATCTCATGGTGCGGGCAAAATATACTTAATTAACATTTTAACAAACTAAATTTCAAAGATGGAAGGCATGATATCAAGGCAAACAGGAAGCATGAAGGTAGCAGACAAGAATTTCGTAAGACAGAATTCCAAGTGAATCATGCTAATTGTCAAGTCATGAGAATGATACAATAATCAAACTATGGTCCAATCATACATGTGACAAGAACAGATATTGGGCATTTCAAATGAGTCAAACTTATCAAGTCAAACGAACGATCAAACACATCATATCAAATAGCACATTATGCTTCATTCATATCATATAACAAATAGGAACTTTCCAATTTTGCATAAATATGGATGCCAATGCCAAGCACCACTCAAATTTAGTTGATCTATACTAGTACGTCGGGGTGTGCCTCCCCAGGACCAGATCACTCCCCTATTGCACATGCATTTAACCAGGGATATCATCCCAACAATAGTGCCAAATTCAAATCATTATGGCCATTCGGAGTCAAGAAGGACAGAAGTGTAGGAAGTCATAGATGCCAAAACATAAGCTCGGATCTAGGAACTTCAAGAGTATAATTTGGCAAGGATTCAAGCTATCATAACAGACTAAGTCATGCAAGCAAGCTCAAGGGGGTTTCCTATACATTTCCTTTGGTTTCAAATTCAAGACAAATAGATTCAAGGTGGGATTTTAGTTGAATTACAGAGGAGATAGAAATCAAGTAATTAGAAATCATTAGAATAATCTTCATATTCTTACCACTTTTAATATATACTAGGTACTTAGGATTACTAGAGTGCGGGTTGCTCTTTTGTAGGACAGATCTCAGTGGCCAGAAGGGTCAATCAATTTGACAGTTGAAGTATTCAAGAAAGAATAGTCGAGGTGGGCAGAAGGGCCAATCGGAGTTCCACAAGGGGCAGTCATAGTTGCCACAAAGGGTCAGTCAAAGGGGTAAACCAAAAGTGCCACAAGGCCAGTCAAAGTATACTTGAAACAGGAAGGAAATGAGTCTATAATTACTCAAGGGTGCATCAGACCCGATGATGCTAGTAGCATGGTTTTGAAGGTGCACAAGTGACTTAGACAAGGTTTCCAGAAAGGAGGTTGTTGGAAACACCACATGATCAAATTCGAAGGTTGCCCTTCCAGTCTAAGGGTTTCGGAAATACATGGGCCAATAGACAAATCAAATGGATTCCTATTCTGGGAAAGATTAAGAAGTTATGGGCATACTTGCTAGGAACAAGGGTCTTGTTCCTGAAGAACAAATAGAACTAAGATGAGTCTTGTGAAGGTGTAAAGGTCAGGAAATCTTAACACTCTACTGATCAAACATTTAGGCAAATCAAATGTGTTTCACTAAGTTCCTACCATAGAAAAATCAAGGATGCTTAGAGTAAGAATAAGCAGTTTAATTTGTGCCTGAGAAAACCTACAATTTACGGTTGCTCTTTCAAATTCCACTCCTATTGTTTGATGCAAGGCTTGGAGGAAGAAGAACTCCTTGATGTCTAGCTCCAGCAGGTCGAGGTAGTTGTCCAAGGATGAGGAACTTCCATGTCTCCAAGCCTTAAGCTCCAAGCTGCAGGATCATTCCTCCAGCTCTGGAGTTCTTCCTTATGTCATACTTCTAAGCTTCTTTAGCAGATGCTTTTAAGAAAGGGCAGAAGGGACTCTAAGCCTCAGTTTGGTAATGGGTTGGGTTAAAATTAACTTTAATCCAGAGCTAAAATTAACCCACTTTTAACTCATTTTTACTTTGTTTGCAACTGAGTTAACTCATTTGACTATAGTGAGTTAACTTACTTTTCTCAAATGTACTTTGGTAAGAAAAAGTGAGTTAACTTATGTTGGGAAAAGAAACAGTAGAAATTAATGTTGTGTACCATGAGAGCAAAAAGATAGTTAACTCAATGGGTTAACTCCAACCCACCTCCAGAGGTGGGTTGAAAAATTGTGAGTTAACTCACATTTGACCCACCTTTAATCTAACCCACTTGAGTTAACTTTATAACCTTTCCAAACTACTTTTTGAGTTAGTTTTGAGTTAACTCTATGTTAACTTTAGTCTAACCCATTACCAAATTGAGGCTTAAGCTTCCAAGGTTTCCCTTGGGTCCACTAAGGTTAAGGTAATAGGACGTAGAGGGAAGGCTCCAAATTGCCTTAGGAAAGACATAAAGTTCGGCCAAGAAAGGCTGCATGGCTTATTTAAGGGTTATTTTTGTCCCATTTAGGACCGTTTATTTATTTCTATAGAAAGGACAAAGGGGGACAGAATGCCCAATCTAGCAATACCCAAACTATATCCTGCCATACCTAACATTGACTTGGTCTGCAAGGATAGACAGTCAAAATCTGTCACTTCAGATCGTACCCTTGTCATACATATCCTTGACTTGGTCTAAAACGGACAGAACCACCATGGCTGGGCCATGCCTTGTCAACTCCTAAAGTCATGTAGCAACCCGAGAATTTCAATAATTGAAAATTGGAGATAAATAGAAAATATGACCACTTAATAATTTAAAAGTAATTAAATGCGTAGGCACCATTATCCCAGATGTAAAAACACACCTAAAAATTTCATAAAAATCATAGTTATACTTTAAATATTATTCTCTAGTGACCCATAAAGAAATTTGGGGCAATAAAAATCTTTTGGATTGAATTTAAGAATTTTTGTGACTTATTATCTTAATTAATAAATAAGTCGAAAAACCATTATCACATATACATAAAGGGGTCATAAATAAAATAAAAATTTTGACTGTACTTCAAACAATGGGTATTGACAATCCAATGAAAGAAATGGGCCGAAGGATGTCCTTTGGGCCACAAATAAATTCATGGTAGGAAAATGACCCAAAATTCAAAAATATTCACTAATGGACCAGGGTAGGGTAAATTCTCACCCTATAGACCATCATTAGACTTCAAACCAAGCCCAAATTCATGGTTACCACCTAAGGTAAGCTTCCATACCAATTCCATCATAAATTGGGGAGAGAAATCTCCAATTTGAGGAAGGATACACCCAAATTTGTCCCTAAAAGTTTCCTAAACCAATTAGGCAACTAAAGACCCCTCTCTCTATAAATAAAGCTTCTCTCCTATGGGACGACACCTAGGGTTATTGGAGGCATTCTTGGAGGCTATGGTGGCTGGAGATCTCAAGGAGAAGGCTGGAGCAAGGAGGAATCCCGTGCTCTTCCCAACTCGGATTTGCAACGACCTGCACTTAAGTCCCTTCAAGATCATCACCAAAGGTTAGTGAAACCTCGACCAAACTACGCAAACCATAAATCCTTGGAATGATATTCAAGTCTAGTTTCTTATGACACTATGTTGCACAATTTCTACCGTGTAGTTCGTGAGTATTAAGCATTCTCCTATGGCTGGTCGAAACTAGGGTTTTCGGGAAGCACAACTTTCTTTCACCTAAAAGGTAGGTCATCTCCATGCCAAACTCTAATTAAACTCGTCCATGATTGCATTCATATATATAGATCATGTTCTTACTATTTTCCCTAATTTTTATCTTGAGAGTTTCACGAATTAAATCTTGCATGATCTTAACACTATACTGTTCTGATTTACCCTTGACTTGTCTTATGAGTTTCATACCTATCTGTGGAGTCAGTTTTAGACTGAGTGTTCAACATAGAACTTGTTTCCGTATGAGTCTACTTTCATTTGGCACTAGTTTCCTTAATTTTAGTTGACCGTACTTAGAGTATTAGCCCGAACATGAGCACTATGTCAGATTCATGTAGACAGTCACAACACATCTTATTACATAGTCAAATGACGTTTGTTTCTCGATTAGTCATTACTGTACAAAGTATTGGATGTACTCTAACTAACAAAAGTGGTTTCACTCGATTTGGATCACCCTAGCATTTGTTTTGATTTTTCAAACCCACAGCTGTCAAACCCAATCCAAGTCGGAGTTGGAAATAGGTAGAAAAAGCAACCCAAACGTCAGTTCCAGGTAGCGACAGGTCGACATGTCGCTACCATAACGCGACAACATCATGGTCGTGACCCATACCAAAAATCAGGCCATTTTGTGGTCTTTTTCAGAAGGCGACATGTTCATGGTCGCGTTCACTTTCAGAAGGCAACAGGCAATGCGTCGCGTTCTGCCTATGTTCACTTAATCAGTCATAACTTTTTCTATAGACCTCGGATTGATGAGCCGTTTTATTTGCTGGATTTCTCATTCAAAGGGCTTAAATATGGTATATTCATGGGTGATATTTGAATAAAAAATCAGTGAGTTATGACCTAAGTAAGTGAAGGGATGGGACTGCATTTGCCATCTAAGGGGCATGCATCTCAGTTTTCATCGTTTTGTGTCGTTCCTTGCATGTGTGAGTTTGATCTATTCTAGGAAGGTTATAGAAAGTCTCATCATGCATTTA
This sequence comes from Colocasia esculenta, assembly GCA_014218235.1. Taxonomy (NCBI): domain Eukaryota; kingdom Viridiplantae; phylum Streptophyta; class Magnoliopsida; order Alismatales; family Araceae; genus Colocasia; species Colocasia esculenta. The sequence continues at coordinate 126,961,974 of CM024753.1, read as the reverse complement.
ACAACCCATATGAAAGTTAAAACATGTTCACATGATTTTTAATTGATCTTAAGTTCATGAACATGCTCTCTACCTGTCGATTATTCACGTTCTTGCCTTGTTACCGAACTTGCTAAACATACAATGATACTTGATAAAATTGGTCATGCATGATTAGTACTTCATGATTTAGCACTCATGATACTTGCCATAAATGGAGTTTCTATAACTGTAGTTTCCATAATCGGATTCACACACGCACTTGAGTGATTCTCACACGCGGCATGCGCATACACTCTAGCACGATAGGAAAGCCCCTTCTTGGCTTGTGGTGAACTCTCCATCAGATATTCCTTCTGCCGGACTAGTGACCCATTGACCAAGGCCTCCGTAAGTCTCCTATGACCATGGATTCTCACATGGCCGATGAGCAGGTTGTACCAATGAAGTACCCGGAAGTTAGTATACACGTATCTCTTCTCTCTCGGCATTCTTGACGAGATCTTTCTTTCCTCATCTTGACTTTCTCGGAGGGATCTATGTAAATGTGCCGTTATGTTTCTGAATTGAACTCTTGACTTGATATTCCCAACATACCCTTGGACTCTATATCATTATTCACATGACACTCTCGATAATCATTACTATTGACATGATAGTCCTGAACTTTCTCGACCAGTCTATCCTTATTAACACACATTGCCTTCTTGTGATACATTCTTGTGATACGAATGATATTGGAGTCATGGACTCAAAACTCGTTCTTGTCACCCATGAGTCGATGGGCTCATTGGGACACATGCCAGTGTTGCGCAATACGAACCTGATTGAGGGCTCATATCTGGTCCTGGAGATTCTGGCAAAGTCCTATTACCTATGGGTGTGATTGTCGGATTCGCCCCCGACAAAGTCTTGTTTACCCCAAGGTGTTGATTCTCCAGTTTTCCCAAAGATGTTTGTTACCCCAGGAGTTGATTGTTAGGTTGATCCCCTAACAAAGTCGTGTGTCTGGCGTGGTGCGGAATCATGATTGGTGCTTGGCATGGCACGTACTAAACTTACTTGCTTGTTACCTGCTACTGTGTGCTGGTCCTTAACCCGAGTGGCTGAAGGACATACTTGCATGAGGAACCAGTAGATCCTGTGTGATATTCTTGTGGAGTGCTCCTAGTGGGTTACTCAAAATGCTTGCTAGTGAAATGGCCATCTTGTTACATGCTATCTTGCTCTTGTTCATGAAGTTACCATCTTGCTAGATCATTGTTCACAATATCTTGAACTCTTGAATACAACCTTGTTGCTAGATTGATCATTACAATCTCTTGATCATACTATCTTGCATAATACACTGTACACGTGTTACTATCGACGTTTTAATTGCATTGTACATATCATGTTCGTACCTTCTACCTTTTAAAATGTAAATACTTATATCATTGCCGGAAGATGTAAATCCTACTGGGCGAGTGCGCTCATATCTGCTCTCTTTAACATTTCAGGTAGTGAAGGTAAAGCTAAATGATGGGACTTGTGCGCCGAGCGTGGAGTACACTTAGAGAGTCCATTTTTATTTTTATTTAGATTGGTCATTAATGTAATTTCCCTTTTCATTGAGAGATAGATAGATAGGTGAGCAAGGAGTGTTTCATTTGACATTAGAGGTTGTAATATTCATTTTGATAAATAAAGGAAGAAAATTTGATTATTGCATTATGGGCCCTATTTGTATAAGCTATTGGTCTATAGCTTCTAAATGCTTGCTTGTTCGTCACGTCTCCCAATTTATTCCGCTGCTAAAATAAAATTGGGGGCGTGACAAGTCATGTGCCCAAGGGTCAGTTCTAAGCACAAACTATCCAAATCATTCCCATATTTAAGTCTCTAGATAGTCCTGTTATGATGGGGGGACAAGGCCTCCATCGCTTTATGTTCAAGAGCCACATTGATTACTGATGAAGCCATCTATTGGTTGTGGAAGGGTTCACAACTATGGATAATAAAATCCTTCATTAATTGGTATCACAAAACTATATTGGTTGCTAATTATCAAGTAATCGATCTTTGAGTAATCATACAATCGATTGTCAATTAACAACATAATCGATAGAAGGAAACATCGATTAATAATTAAACATCGATTGTGGACCAACATCGATTTCAGACCAACATTGATTACTTACTTAAACATCGATTACGGACCAACATTAATTACTTACTTAATCATCAATTTCGGACCAACATCTATTACTTAAACATCGATTACGGACAAACATCTATTGTCCTTAAGCATCAATTTCTCACTTAGAACATCAATTACTAAAGGAACATTGATTGCTCACTTAGAATATCGATTACTGAAAAACGAACATCGACTGCTCACTTAGAACATCGATTACTGAAGAAGGAACATCGACTACTCACTTAGAACATCGATTACTAAAGAAGGAACATCGAATGCTCACTTAGAACATCGATTACTGAAGAAGGCAATCGATTGGTACTTCATCATATCTGAATTTTTGCTTCGACAGTCAGTGTTATCTTCTATTTTATACGAAGTCTCACTTCGTCATATCCGAAGTTCCACTTCGGCCGATAGCATTTTTTTTTTGTTTTATACGAAGTCTCACTTCATCATATCCAAAGTTCCACTTTAGCTGATAGCATTTTCTTCTATTTTATACAAAGTCTCAATTCGTCATATCCGAAGTTCCACTTCGTCATATCCGAAGTTCCACTTCGGCTGATAGCATTTTCTTCTATTTTATACGAAGTCTCAGTTCGTCATATCTGAAGTTCCACTTCGGCCGATAGCATTTTCATCTATTTTATACGAAGTCTCACTTCATCATATCCAAAGTTCCATTTCGTCATATCCAAAGATCCACTTCGATTGACAGTGTTTTCTTCTATTTTATACAAAGTCTCACTTCGTCATATACGAAGTTCATTTCATCATATCCGAAGTTCCATTTCGGCCGACAGTGTTTTCTTCTGTTTTATACGAAGTCTCACTTCGTCATATCCGAAGTTCCACTTTGGCCGATAGTGTTTTCTTCTGTTTTATATGAAGTTTCACTGCATCATATTTGAAGCTCTGCTTCGATTGTCATCATTATATTTTGACCAGTTGAAGGTTTTGTGGCTCCAGAACCACCTAGAGATGCCAGGCGTAGGACCGTACTCTGGTCAGACTACGACGGTTATTGTGTGGTTACTTTGTGTTCCCTGACTCCACTCTGAAAGACGTGGAGGCCATAATTGAGGTCGAGGGTAAGACGTCAATGGACGCACCTGACCGGTTGACTAGTGGTAGTTGCTTTTGTAGCTAGTGTTGTTTGTCTAGGTAGGGTTCTCTCTATCTGTGTTATAGTTGTGTGGTGGCCACGACGTGTAGTTCGTACGGTTTTTTTTACCGTGTTACAGTTCCTGTAGCGTTGCTAGTTAGTTAGCTTTCCTTCCTCACTTTCCTGTACTGGAGTAGAATATATAACTATTTTTATTTACTTTAATTATATTTGTTATCCTGCATATTAGAGCCAGTAGGTGATTGGTAGTCCCTAGTGAGCTTCTATTGTGAAGCTCGTCCCTCTTTTTTCTAGGTGAGACTTCTCAGCAGCGGCCAGGTGAGCATAAAGCGGAGTAGGCAGGGTAGTCGTCGTCATCCCCGTAGCTAGAAGTGGGCTTCCCTTTACTTCCAGTTTTACTTCACCCTCGGGGTATGCCCCTAAGGGTCTTGTTCTATCCCTTGCATACTTGTACTCGTTGTGCGTTGGGGCTGTGCTTAGAGCGATGCGTAGTACTCTTGCTCGTTCCTTCTTACTTTCGCGTGTGCTTCTAGTTTAGTAGTTGACATTTATTTCCCTTACATATCTTGTTAGACTTGTTTATAGCCCTTCCGGGTCCCCAAATTCGTCGGCGGCGATTGCAAAAATCTGGTCCTCGGCTGGGGCCGAGGGTCGGTGTAAGGCCCTCGAATTTCCATCGCATTATTTGTATTTGTGTGTATATTTGTGCTTGAGTATGTATATACATATTTACGTACGTATTAATTAGTACAATTACGTGTGCATGTGTTTATACTAGATGTAAATAATGCATGTATTGAATGGTGATAGTATGGATACACTACCATATACATATTGCATGTATATATTCATGGCATGCATAGTTTTTTGCATGTTTTAAACTTCTGGCCGAAGGCCCTATTGGCGTCAACCCCTAGCCGCCGATGAGGTGTCAGCGTCCACCCATGGACGCCAACACTAATCTTGGCGTCTAACGATGTAGACGCCGACTTCTCTGACCTGCATGCGTTGCAGAGCCAGAAATTCCGGAAACAAGGAAGCTCACCCATTGGGGAGCTGTCCCCAATGGCTCTGAGAGCCATATTGTCACCTTGTGAGTGGGAGAGAGGCCTCTCCCATATGTTGAACCCGGATCTGCCTTCCCCAACCCTCTCTTCACCCTTTTGCAAGAGAGAAACCAGAGGAGAAAACCCTAGTTCTGAACTGAGGAAAAACCCCCACTTTGCACCCAAAGATCCGACCCTCTGAAGCTGAATCCGGCCATCTTCCTCGACAAGAAGCTAGCTGGAGTGAAGGAGAAGACTTCCCCGGCCGTACCTTGGAGCCATCTTCATCCAAGAGCCCGGAGGAAGGAGATCTTGGAGGACATTCTGCACTTCTTGGGACAGCCCAAGGAGAGCTTCTCCGAGCATTTAGATCCATTGGAGCAATTTCTAAAAGGCAACCTAACCATAACGTCCCCGTATGTGTCTAGGTCGATTCTAATATTTTTGTGTATTTTTCTTCGTGTCCTTGACCCCCAAATTCACCCCAACTTGAGAGCTCGGGTCTGTGTTCTGCATAGACCTGCATTAAGGGCAAGATCCCTGGACGCTGAGATCATGCTTGGCGTCCATCGACCATGCCGCTGACACTGAATTAGCGGCCAGAGACCGCCGCCAAGTTCATCCGGACAGAACAGTGACCTGTTCTGCCCTTCTATACACTATTTTCGATATGTTTCATGATGAGGATATACTGTAAACCATTTATATTCTATGTATATTGTTAATGTGATGAATGTGGTGTGTGGATGGATGAGTGTGCATGGTGGTGAATGATAGAAGTTATTTTGTTCCATAAAATTACAAAGCATGATTAGTTGTTAACCTTGTCAATCTACTGTTGCATGATTTAGGACTAGCCTGTATGCCCAAGTTTGTGAGGATCATACATGAATGGATCAGCCCTATTTTGAACTTGAGATTTTGCCATGCTTGTGTAAATTATTGAAAGTGTTATTTGGAAAATAGGAATTATGCATAGGTTATGATAAATCCTCGGTAAACCGGGCATTGCCCCATAAATTGAGGAGTAAATTCTGTAGCTCTATACATGTAGGGTTCAGACAGTAGCTTGCTAAAATTTTGGCTTGTGTGTATAACTCCATATCGACTTGATTTACGAATGGCATGAAAAAAAATGGATGTTTGATTTTCTGAAAATTTATTTTAACTTAGAAAAATCTGAAAAAATTAAGGTATGACCTTGAACCCGAAAATAGCATGTGGTTAAATTTTCAGGTCATTTGGACTAGTATATAAGATGTTATGCATTTTTCCATGTGAAAGGTAAAAATCTATACATGTCATCGTAAGGTGATTAGATATCGTTTAAACCCAACCTGATTGGTGAATTTGTTGTGTGTTAAACTCCTGAAATCTGTAGTGTCATGTCAGGAAAAATAGAGATATGCATGTGAGTGAGAAAGTGAAGGAGATGAAAAGTGATATGTGTAAAACTATGTGGAAATCGGTAAAATGTGTAAATGTGTAACTGTGCCAATGTGACACTGCTTCCGTAGAGGGCAGTGGAACTGTATCAGGGAAAAGTCCCCCTGAGAAAGTTCAATGTGTAAGTGACCCTAAGGGCATTAGGGGGAAATCCTGGAGGTGGACAAGTACCACTGGTTAGGGTGGAGACTTGTTCTCCCGGTCTGCGCAGTCCAAGAGTCGCCATTGGAATGCCTAGATGGCGTCTATGTGTAATGTGATGTGTATATGTCCTTCTTTGGTGGTTTGGACTATGTGTCACGGCACCTAAAATGTGAATGTGTAATGTGTATGTGTTCATGTGTTAATGTGTAAGTGAACAATGTGAAATGTGTATGTGTAAAGTTCAATCATGTGAATTGGAAACTTGTGTAAAGGAAATGTGAAACTAAAAATGTGAGAATATGACATTGAAATCCATGTGAGACAAATCTGAAACCATGTGAAATCAGTAATTTCATGTTGTTATCATCATGTTTATATGTGCGAAAATGTCTAGAACCCATGCTAGGGATAATTGATGAGCACGTGTACAAAATAGCATGATTGGTTGTTCACATAGTATGTTTTAAACAATATTGTAGCTCTAATGTGTAGGTTTACAGCCATTAAATCATGTGAAACCAGCAACTTAAAGCATGTGAAAATGTCTATGTATGTGCTTAAGAACATGTAAAGTCCATGCTAGTTGTGTTTTCCCTTCATATGTGCACAGTGTTCATGTTGGTAGCTCTCATGTCTTGATTCTTTAAAGGCAAAATTTCACAAGTAAATGGAATAGAGAGCATGTGATAAGTAAGTTTTATTCTTAGAAATCTGAAAGCATGATCCATGTATTAAATTGTAGAACTTTCATGATAGGTTGAAACTTTCAAATAACTAGCATGCCATGTGTTGAAATTTGTGAATGTGCATGTAGAAACCGCTATGACTTATACGTGTATGTTATGAGTAGTGTTGCTTGCTGAGTCATTAAGACTCACTCCTTGCTTCGGCGTACAGGTATAGACGGTGACGAGACTCTCGTGGAGGAGACGGTAGAGATGGACTCCGAGCGCGGAGTTTAGATTATTGGAGCAGGCGTACCCTTTTGTGATTTTCATAGTATGTAAAAGTGACATTGTACTAGAACTATCATAAGAAAATTTGTATAAGTGTGGACATTGTGTACTTAAATTTCAGCAATTTAATTATGTGAACTTTTAGCTCTTAATGTAAATTGCAAATCTCATGTATGTTTAATGTGGATGATGAATGAATGAAGACAGTTGTCTTTTACTTCCGCTACTCTGTTCGTATATTCGCGTGTATCTCAGCTGTTTGTATTGTTTGGGTAAATGTCCCACTGTGAGGACTCTCGCTATACCGACGTGGGTTGGTATAACCGTACCGGTATAATGAGGGCCGTCACAATCGGGTTCTCGGGGTCGTTACAGGTGGCATGGACGCCATGTCTGTGATGGTGGGGGGCTAATCATTGATGGCTGGGGTGCATGGTCAGGTCACAACTGAGGTGGAGTTGGAGTGATACTCGCAGTATCGTGCTCCTTTGCGACTTCACGGGGACAAAAGGAGGATAGGGTATAGCTCTGGAGAGCCTAGGAGTGAGCACTAAAGGATTCTCGGCCTGAGTCATTGGAGGATCCTACCTTACAAGAGTATTCACCAGATCTATAAGTGCCGACAGCCCCTTCAAGGGCTCTTTGAGGTTATTGACCTGATGCAAGAGGGCCTAGAACTAGTCAATGGACATGATGGGATTACTAGTCTTGCCTCCAACGTTGATCTCTCCATATCGAGCTTTCAAATTGTCAGGACAGATGATCACCTTACTTCTTATAGATGCCATGGGTAGTTCCCACAGATGGCGCCAATGATGAGGCTAGCTTTAATCCACAAATGTCTTTTCGTACCAAACCCAAAGGAACTTAAGAGTGTTACTCGAATCTACTATTGATGAGGGAAAGGAAAGTTGCTCATATCGTCTATAATTGTCATCAGTGTCACGCGTCTTGTAAGAAGCCAACCTGAGAAAGGGGTCCAACGGTCGACCCTTTGGCACTAAAGTAAGGTCCTCGTTCTAGTAAGAAAGTAGAACATAAAAGGAGAGAGAGTGGGTGTTGAGGTTGAGCGAAGATCTCTTGTGTAGATCTAGAAGCTCTTCTCCTTTTATCTATGGTGAGGGAGTCCTTTTATAGATGGTTCTAAATTGTTCCATTGGGTCGCCTTGCCTCAAGAAGGTCAGAAACCTTCCTTGGAATGCTAGGCCCCTAAAGGAAAGCTACAACCATAGTCAATTTACTTGGAAATTGCCATGGAGGGTAGGTTGCATACAAGATCGAGGCTGACCTAACATCTAGATCGTAGACAAATTATGGGCATCCAATCGGATCCCAGTTCAAATTAGACTTGCACTGGGCTTTCATTTATGGGTTGTCGATGCTTAGTGGACCAATGGATCTGGGCCGAGGTGGTGTCCCATCATTTCCTATCACAACAATAGTTACATGAGAGAAACAAACATTTAACATTTTTCGAATGAAAATATGAACAAAAAAGTGTATAAAGTTAAGGATACAGTTGAAGACAATTTTTTCCCGTTAGGAGTAGCTAAACTTGTTGACCAGGTTGCAAGCCCAGATGGGGCTGAATGGATTGCTAAAAATTTATCGTTAAAATATCTGTCAAAAGGTTATCTTCAAAAACACTAAACATAGAGGTTAGAGTTAGTAAGCAGCAAAAATAAGAGAAAAGCAATCACACACACATGCAAGAGGATTTTTATCTTCGTTGGGACCTTTTATCACCAGGAGTCTTAAGTCTAGTCCCTAAGAAACTACTTGGGATTCCACTAACCAAGGGTATAGTCCCCCTTAAGGACACTTACATATCCAACACTCTCTAGCCTTCTCTTCAGCTCACGAAGAGGCAGCAAACCATCTGTAACAACAGTCCTTCCTTTTCAACAAAGGGAAAGAACCAATCACTTGCACAACAAGTCTTCTCTTCACTCAAGATGAGGAACAACCCTAAAGAAAGTTTAAGGTGAAGGCCCTAGACGAGGCTTATAGAAATAGTTTAAGGTTTGATCTGAAGCACAATCTGATAGAGTGGAGAGATACACACTATGAAGCAACACTCTCAGGCCCTTACAAGCTCTCTCAAGAAAAAATGAAAATTAAAGCTATAGAGAGAGCAACGGGCAAAACAACTATTGGAGTGAAGGAACGATGCTCTTCTTCCTTTTTGAAAGATGGTTCTATATGTTCTCTATTCTCTGTCTCTTTCTCACACCATCATGCTCCTATTTATCTTCTCTCTTGAGAGGTATACGTTGAGATGTTCGTTGTATCTTATTTCTTGGAACTTGTTTCCACGTAGTCATAGTAGGACCAACATTGTAAGAGTGTGTGACTACTGGAAACCTGCATGTAATAAATACTAGGATATAGAGAGAGAAAGATCATAGAGATATCACCAGTGTCAGTCAACGTCCTATGCTAGTTGTTGTAAGACATTGTGTTGGAAAAGATATGTAACAACCTAGATTTTTAAAATCTTAAATAAATTGGAATATATATATATAGTTTAATTAGTAAAGATGTTTGATTAAAGACATACCAATTGACATGATAATGGATAAAATAGTCAACAATCGATATGGGGTGGTCAGTAATTGATATTTAAACTAGGTTTATAACATCAATCGGTAGAAACATAACAACAATTGTTGTTGCCTCAGGGCAATCGATGTGCATAACAACAATTGATGTTTGCTTAAGAGCAATCGATCTTATAGAGACAATCGATGTTTGAAGAAGCAATCGATGTTGGTAAACAATCAATGTTTAAAGGAGCAATCGATGTTTAAGGACAATCGATGTTGGTCAGCAATCTATGTTTGAAGGAGCAATCGATGTTTAAGGACAATCGATGTTGGTAAGCAATTGATGTTCAAGGACAATAGATGTCGATGAGCAATCCATGTTTAAGGATAATCGATGTTGGTCAACAATCGATGTTTAAAGGAGCAATCAATATGGATTATAAAGGCAATCGATGTGTAAGGCAATCGATATGCATAGCAGCAATCGATGTTTAATGACCAATCAATGTTGGTCAGCAATCGATGTGTAAGGCAATTGATATACCTATTCGACTGCCAACTTCGATTGGTCAAGATATAACATCATCAGTCGAAGTGGGACTTCATATATGACGAAGTTAGACTTCAGATATGACGAAGTTAGACTTCAGATATGATGAAGTTAGCTTCGACTGATCACGACCAAATCATGTATGACTTCGTATATGACGAAGTGGACTTCATATATGACAAAGTTGGACTTCGAATATGATGAAGTTAGCTTCGACTGATTATGAGCAAATCGTATATGATGAAGTGGACTTCGTATATGATGAAGTTATACTTCGTATATGACGAAGTTAAACTTCGACTGACCATGACCAAATCGTGCACGACTTGATATATGATGAAGTAGACTTCGTATATGACGAAGTTACCGGTCATTGCCAAACTATAAAGTGCATGTTAATTTTATACCCGACGATAAAAAGGGGTTAGTTAAGATAAACATGGAAAGTATGGGCCATAAATCATGTCTAAACCCAAATCTAACTTGGAAATATGGATTTGCTTCCTAAAACTTAGGGATGGATTGTTAAGGAAATAACTCCTAAGGAAGTTCTAAACATGGTAGGACTTCTACCAAGAGTTTAGGAAACTACAAACTCAGAAATTGCACCAACACGCTGCTATAAAATCATTGTAAGACCCCCATCGCACACCCTAGATCATTCTCTTTGTTTTCGAACGTGGGAGGAATTTCTAAAAGGAAGGAGGAAGAGCTAGTAGCAAGGTTTCAAGGATACTTCTTCCCTTAGCTTCTGCTTTGACTTGTAAGAACCGTGGTTTTAGAAGCAACCCAAGGTAGGTAATCTCAGGCACCAACTTAACATAGAGTATGTCTTCTGGAAGTTCTTCAAGTCTAGTCTTATGTGTCCCTATTTTCTTGATTTTATCGTTCATGTAAAGAGTGTCTGGTCATTTTCTGAATTTTGTGCATACCCTAAACTTTTGTTTCCTTGTATCTCATGTGACTGGGTCAAGTCAAGCCATAGGTTTGTTTATTTTCCATTTCCAGCAACCCTTTCATTTAGAGTTCATCCCAAGAACCCTAGATTTGGAGTTATGGATCAAGCAAGTGAGTCTATGTCATTGATCTTGGTCTTTTCAGCATGTTGATTAGTCTACGTCTATACTGTAAAAGCCATCGACCACATGTTAGAAATATTAATTTCATGAATATGATTCTAACGTTCTACATGGAAGTTATTGATCATACTCTCCATTAATTATGCCCTTTCGTCCTTTGTTCCAATGCAAAGTTATAATGCTTCGATAAAAACTGTGAGAATGCATGTTAGCTATCGACAAGAGTCTACTTTATTTTCTTTCCCTGATCCCTACTATGTCCTGATTTTCCTTATTCAATATGCTTTCTGATTATTGCATGTACTGCCGATCTTTGCATACGTAGTTAGAAAAGTTTCTGTACTCTATGGATTTGCTCATAGAGAACTAACCTATTGTACCTGTTGGCCCTCTTGATATGGAAGCAAGACTAACCTAGGGGGAGGGGTGAATAGGAAATCTGAAAACTGAAATAAAAATTCACCACTTGAAAATGTTTGGTTAGTATAGATAAACGTGTGCAATGGAAGTTAAGAGTGGAGAAGCAAGCATACAAGGAACATAGAAATTTATCCTGGTTCAGCCCTTCCAAATAGAAGTCCTAAGTCTAGTCCCCAAGAAAACTCTTGGGATTTCACTAACTACAAAGTAAACTTGGTTTTCGTTTAAACAACAGACATACAACACCCAGCACTCCAGCTGGTCTTCTTCTCTTTCCCGGGCAAGAAGGCAGCCTACTGTTTCACCTTAGCCAGGTGCTTCTTTCATGAGCTCAGAAGCAGCTCACTGGTACACATCCCAGTAGGTCTTCCCTTCAAATAATGGGAACACAGGTAGAGACCCCAAATGGTCACCACCAAGCACAAGCTAGTCTTCCCTTATAATCAAGGGGAATGCTTGCACAACAAGCCTTCTCTTCCAACCGAAGAGGAACACTTCTGAACACAAAAGCAAGGACCTAAAGCCCCTAGATCAAGCTCAAGATGCACAATAAATTGCTTGATCTGAGACTGAGCCTAAGAAAGAAAGAGTTTACAGTAAAAGACTCTTGTTAGGCTAAATCCCAGCTCTCTCTCTCTCTCAAATACACAAAGACACACAGAGAGAGAATGAGGAAGAAGGAAGATGGCTTGAATACTTCAACTTGAATGGGCTATAACTCTCTTCCTTTCTTGCTTGAGTATGTATGGAGTTCAATGCTCACTAGATGTACACTTCTTGAATGATCTTCAGGTTTTTAACTCTTGTTCTCTTTTTCTCTTGCTTCTCCCTTTTATGGAGCAGCTTGAACAGATCCATTGACAGATGGCCATTGGAGTTTCTTGGCTCTCTTCTTCTTCTTCTCACCTTCCTTTGAGTCTAATGGATGTCTTCTAGAGTCTACTGACTATTTGGAATGGAGGAAGATGTTTCAACTGGTGCACAATTCTAAGGATGACAGTAGCAGGTCCAAGATGTTGGTTGTGTGTAGAGGTGGACCTGCAAACATTACATGCAAGGCAGATGATCAGACTTGTGAAGTCTTTTGTCAAATGGCTCATACCTCTTTTTGCCTTCTATCTGTATTTCCTGCAGATAGCTAGAAATAGAAGGTTAAGTTCTTTTCTTTTATTGTAGAAAGGAGGAATTCTCTTTTGCCTTCTGTTCATGTTTTCCTGCTGATAGCTTGCTATAAGAGTTTTTTATCTGTCAGAGAAATGACAATATAAGCATTAGAAAGTCATTTGAATTATCATTGGGTGCCAAATACATTTTGAAACATTTGAGATGTAGAGGCAATCAATGTCTTAAGGTAATCCATGTTATAGTTAAAAGAAAATCAATGTTCAAATAGTCAACAATCAATATTTTAAGATAATCGATATAAGTAATCGATGTGAAAGCAATCGATGTTCTGAAAGACACAATTGATGTGAACGTAATCGATGTTTGAGTGCAATCTATGTTTATGCAATCGATGTGAAAGTATAATTGATGTTGATGCAGTCAATATTTATGCAATCGATGTTTAAGTTTAATTGATGTAAGCAATTGATGTTTCAGTGTAATCGATGTTTAAGGTAATCGATGTTTAAGAGAATCATTGTTTGAAGACACTTGATGAAGACAATCGATGTTTGAGTACAAAGCAATCGATGTGAAGATACAATCGATGTGAACATATAATCGATGTTTATGCAATCAATGTTCTTGTAATCTATGTTTAAGTAAATTGTGTTTGATGTGTTTGTATAGTAATCGATGTGATATTAAAACAGTAATCGATGTACCACTTCGACTGTCCAGGAGTCGGAGTTGGACTAGTTACTTCGACTTCTTGAGAGTCGGAGTAAGGACTACTTTGACTTTTTAGGAGTTGGAGTAGGACTTTCATACAAAGACTTCGGATATGAAAATTGCAATAATTTTGTTAAAAATGATATTGATTATATTAATGATATTTATGATAATCATGAGTTTTGTTATCACCAAAATAAAAGGATAGAATATAAGAGTGGTTCAACAATCTCCTCCTTTTTGGTGATGACAAAACTCATGTGAATTTTCAACAAATATTCAATACAACTAATGAACAAAAAATTCATAACATAAAATACTCTCTAGAATCTTACCATTTGCATTTTCCCCCTTTTTAGGGACTTCTTACCAATATGCTCTGAGTTTGATGGAGAGGGGTTCAACAATACTTGAATGAAATATCGTCTCCCTCTTTTACTTGCTCCCCCTTAATGTGAGGCTCCCACTTAATGTGTCTTCATGAAGATTCCCTGTATTGGTCTATAAAAGCGACATAAATACTTGCAAGGATATTAGTAGCATGAAAAAAAATGAATGTAATTTTAAACAAAAAAATTAGGAACTAAGGATGACTACTTCCTCTTCATATTCGAATGATGTGAGGAGTTGGTAGTCACTAATTAGATGCTTTTGAGCATCCTCTACCCATACCCATTTGAATGCCTTCTTGCTATTTTTTTCATCTAGAGCAGATTGACATTCTCTTCTTCTTCTTTGGTGCTTGAGTTGTCTAAGTGGTTCTTTACTAAAGGTATCTTTTGAGGTGTTAGTTAGAGCTTATGTGCCTTACCCTTAGCTTCTCCTTCATCAGAAACTTCTTTAACACTTACCTCTTTTAGGATATCCTCTTTGAGAAAAGTCTGAGGCTCCCTTTCAATCTGAGGTTCCTCCTTTATATCTTCTTCTTCATGTGGAAGGATGTCTACCTGAGAAGCTTCTTGTCTTGATTCTTCTCGACCATGAGTTCTGGCTTCTTCAATTTCTGGCACACTCTCAATTCTTTCATTCTTAGCTTTCTCAGAAATTTGAGCACTAGTGTCCTCCTTGTCTTGAACTTCAACCATAATGGGTTCTCCTTTATATGTGAGCTTCAGTTTGTCGCACATATCTTTGGTTGTTTTGCACACTAATGTCCAGTTGAATTTTTTCTTGGATAGTGCATATGACATGAATCTCTTAGCCATGCTATTTAATGAAATCATCCTCTTGTCGTTGTCTGACCATTCTCCCTTCGGCTTTCATATTACAAAGTCACCATCTTCAATAATGCTCCAGAGTAGATAGTCACAGCCTTGTAGGATGAATTCCATCCTTATCCTCTAGTAAGTGTAATCGCCATCAAAGAGTGGAGGCAAGAAGATGGATTGGCCTTCTCCAAATTCTTGAACTGGTATGGATCTTTACTCAAAGATCGTTGGATCTTCTAGATGTTCAGAGACTAGAGCTCTGATACCACTTGTTGGCTCTCTTGATATGGCAGCAAGACTAACCCAGAGGGGGTGAATAGGAAATCTGAAAACTGAAACAAAAATTCACCACTTGAAAATGTTTGTTTAGTATAGATAAACGTGTGCAATGGATGTTAAGAGTGCGGAAGCAAGCACACAAGGAACACAAAAATTTATCTTGGTTCGGCCCTTCCAAATGGAAGTCCTATGTCCAATCCCCAAGAAAACTCTTGGGATTTCATTAACCACCAAGTAACCTTGGTCTTCCCTTAAACAAGGGGTATACAACACCTAGCACCCCAGCTGGTCTTCTTCTCTTTCCCAGGAGAGAAGGCAACCCACTGTTTCACCTCAGCTAGGTGCTTCTTTTACGAGCTCAGAAGCAACTCACTGGTACACACCCCAGCAAGACTTCCCTTCAAACAAGGGGAACATTGGTACAAACCCCAGATGGTCACCACCATGCGCAAGCTGGTCTTCCCTTCTAATCAAGGGGAATGCTTGCACAACAAGCCTTCTCTTTCAACTGAAGAGGAACACTTCTGAACACAGAAGCAAGGACCTAAAGTCCCTAGATCAAGCTCAAGATACATAATGAAATGCTTGATTTGAGACTGATCCTAAGAAAGAAAGAGTTTGCAATAAAAGACTCTTCTTAGGCTAAACCCCTAGCTCTCTCTCCCTCAAATACACAAAGACACACAGAGAGTGAATGATGAAGAAGGAAGACAGCTTGAATGGGCTCAAGCTCTCTTCCTTTCTTGCTTGACTGTGTATGGGAGTTGGATGCTCACTGGATGTACACTCCATGAATGATCTTCAAGTTTTTCACTCTTGTTCTCTTTTTCTCTTGCTTCTCCCGTTTATGGAACAACTTGAATAGATCCATTGATAGATGGTCGTTGGAGTTTCTTGGCTCTCTTCTTCTTCTTCTCATCTTCTTTTGAGACTAACGGCTGTCTTCTTGAGTCTACTGGCTATTTGGAATGGAGGAAGATGTTTCAGTTGGTGCGCAATTCTAAGGATGCCAGCACAAGCCCACGATGTTCACTATATGTATAGGTGGACCTGCAGACATTAAATGCAAGGCAGATGATCAGACTCATAAAGTCTTTTGTCAAATGACTCATACCTCTTTTTGCCTTCTGTCTGTATTTCCTACTGTAAGGCCCTCGAATTTCCGTCGCATTAATTATATTTGTGTGTATATATTTGTACTTGTGTATGTATATACATATTTACGTACGTATTAATTAGTAAAATTACTTGTGCATATGTTATACTAGATGTAAATAATGCATGTATTGAATGGTGATAGTATGGATACACTACCATATACATATTGCATGTATATATGCATGGTATGCATGGTTTTCTGCATATTTTAGAGTTCTGGCCGAAGGCCTTATTGGCGTCAACCCCTAGCCGTTGAGGTGGTGTCAGCGTCCAGACATGGACGCCAACACTAATCCTGGCGTCTAACGATATGGACGCCTATTTCTCTGGCCTGCATGCGTAGTAGAGCCAGAAATTCTGGAAACAAGAAAGCTCAGCCATTGGGGAGCTGTCCCCAATGGCTCTGAGAGCTATCTTGTCACCCTGTGAGTGGGAGAGAGGCCTCCCCATATGTCTGAACCCGGATCTGCCTTCTCCCACCCCTCTCTTCACCTTTGCAAGAGAGAACTAAGAGAAAGAAAACCCTAGAAGAAAAACTAAGAAAACCCCCACTTTGCAACCCAAAGATCCGACTTTCTGGAGCTAGATCCGGCCATCTTCCACGACAAGAGGATAGCTGGAGCAAAGGAGGAGGCTTCCCCGACATCCCCTTGCTGTGGAGATCATCCAGGAGCCCAGAGGAAGAAGATCTAGGAGGACGTTCTACACCTTCTTGGGACTGCCCAAGGAGGGCTTCTCCGAGCACTTTGATCCATTGGAGCAATTTCTAAAAGGCAAGTGACCTAACCATAATGTCCCCATATGTGTCTAGGTCGATTCTAAAATTTTTGTATATTTTTCCCTCGAGTTCTAGACCCTCACATTCACCCAACTTGAGAGCTCGGGTCTATGTTTCTGCACAGACCTGCATTGACGGCAAGGTCAATGGACGCTGAGATCATGCTTGCCGTCCATCGACCATGCCGCTGACACTGAGTCAGCGGCCAGAGACCGCCGCCAAGTTCCTCTGGACAGAACAGTGACCTGTTCTGCCCTTCCTATACAACTATTTTCGGTATGGTTTCCGTGATGAGGATATATGGTAACCCTATACACTATGTATAATGTTAAATGTGGTGTGTGGATGAGTGTGATGTGTGGTGGTGAATGTTAGAAAATTGTATCCCATGAACTTGTAAGCATGATTTGTTGATTATCTTGCCAATCTATGCTTTATGATTAGGACTATTCTGAATGCCTCAGTTTTGTCAGATCATGAAGATTAGTGGATCAGTACACGTATACTCAATTTTGATAAATTGTCCATGCTTGCATAAGTTGTTAATAAATTCGGTTCGGTAAATAAAAAGGCATGTAAGAATGGTTTGTGGTGATCGATCTGTGGTTGTATGATTTAGGATAATTCTATAATCTCAAGTCATGCATATAATAGTAGTCTCTGTTCAAACAGTAAGTGGCAAAATTGCATGATGTGTTAAACTCCATGTCAACTTAAATTGTGAATGGCATGCGAAATAGGTATTTGATTTTCTGTAAATTCTATTTAGCTCAGAAAAATCTGAAAAATTGAATGTATGACCTTGAACCCGAAAATAGCATGTGGTTAAAATTTCAGGTCATTTGGGCCAGTATATAAGGAGTTATATATTTTTCATGTGAAATGTAATAATCTATGTATGTTATCATAATGTGGTTAGATATTGTTTAAACCCAACCTGATTAGTGCATTTACTGTGTGTTAAACTCCTGAAATCTGTAGTGCCATGTCAGGAAAAACAGAGATATGCATGTGAGTGAGAAAGTGAATGAGATGAAAAGTGATATGTGTAAAACCATGTGTAAAATCGATAAAATGTGTAAATGTGTAACTGTGCCAATGTGACACTGCTTCCGTAGAGGGCAGTGGAACTGTATCAGGGAAAAGTCCCCCTGAGAAAGTTCAATGTGTAAGTGACCCTAAGGGCATTAGGGGAAATCCTGGAGGTGGACAAGTACCACTGGTTAGGGTGGAGACTTGTTCTCCCAGTCTGCGCAGTCCAAGAGTCGCCATTGGAATGCCTAGATGGCGTCTATGTGTAATGTGATGTGTATATGTCCTTCTTTGGTGGTTTGGACTATGTGTCACGGCACCTAAAATGTGAATGTGTAATGTGTATGTGTTCATGTGTTATGTGTAAGTGAACAATGTGAAATGTGTATGTGTAAAGTGCAATCATGTGAATTGGAAACTTGTGTAAAGGAAATGTGAAACTAAAAATGTGAGAATATGACATTGAAATCAATGTGAGACAAATCTGAAACCATGTGAAATCAGTAATTTCATGTTGTTATCATCATGTTTATATGTGCGAAAATGTCTAGAACCCATGCTAGGGATAATTGATGAGCACGTGTACAAAATAGCATGATTGGTTGTTCACATAGTATGTTTTAAACAATGTTGTAGCTCTCATGTGTAGGTTTACAGCCATTAAATCATGTGAAACCAGCAACTTAAAGCATGTGAAAATGTCTATGTATGTGCTTAAGAACATGTAAAGTCCATGCTAGTTGTGTTTTCCCTTCATATGTGCACAGTGTTCATGTTGGTAGCTCTCATGTCTTGATTCTTTAAAGGCAAAATTTCACAAGTAAATGGAATAGAGAGCATGTGATAGGTAAGTTTTATTCTTAGAAATCTGAAAGCATGATCCATGTATTAAATTGTAGAACTTTCATGATAGGTTGAAACTTTTGAATGACTAGCATGCCATGTGTTGAAATTTGTGAATGTGCATGTAGAAACCGCTATGACTTATACGTGTATGTTATGAGTAGTGTTGCTTGCTGAGTCTTTAAGACTCACTCCTTGCTTCGGCGTACAGGTGTAGTTGGTGACGTGGCACCGTTGGAGGAGACAGTGGAGACGGACTCCGAGCGCGGAGATTAGTCTTTGGAGTTTCTTTGTGACTTGTGCATTTCATAGTATGTAATTTGAACGTCGTATTAGAGTTATCATGGAAAGAATGTATAAGTGTGGACATTATGTATTTAAATTTCAGCAATTTAAATTATGTGAACTTTTAGCTCTTAATGTTAATTGCAAATTTCATGTACGCTTAATGTGGATGATGAATAAATGGAGACAGTTGTCTTTTACTTCCGCTACTCTGTTGTATATTCACGTGTATCTCAGCTGTTTGTATCGTTTGGGTAAATGTCCCACTGTGAGGACTCTCGCTATACCGACGTGGGTTGGTATAACCGTACCAGTATAATGAGGGCCGTCACACCTACAAATAGATAAAAATAGAAGGTTAGGTTCTTTTCTTTTGTTGCAGGAAGGAGGAATTTTCTTTTGCCTTCTGTCCATGTTTTCCTGCTGATAGCTTGTTGGAAGAGCTTTTTATCTATCAAAGAAATGACAATATAAGAGTTAGAAAGTCATTTGAATTATCATTGGGTGCCAAATACATTTTGAAATATTTAAGATGTAGAGGCAGTCGATGTCTTAAGGTAATCAATGTTTAAGTTAAAAGACAATCGATGTTCAAATAGTCAACAATCGACATTTTACGATAATCGATATAAGTAATCGATGGAAAGCAATCGATGTTCTGAAAGTCACAATTGATGTGAACGTAATCGATGTGAAAGTATAATCATTGTTCATGCAGTCGATGATTATGCAATTGATGTTTAATTTTAATTGATGTAAGCAATCGATGTGGAAGTAATCGATGTTTCAGTGTAATCGATGTCTAAGGTAATCGATGTTTAAGACAATCGATGTTTGGAGACAATTGATGTTTGATTACAAGGCAATCGATGTAAAGATACAATCGATGTGAACGTATAATTGATGTTTATGCAATCAATGTTTTATGCAATCGATGTTTAAGTAAACAGTGATTGATGTACCACTTCTACTGTCCAGGAGTCAGAGTTGGACCAGTTACTTCAAGTTCCCAAGAGTCGGACTAAGGACTACTTCGACTTTTCAGGAGTTGGAGTAGGACATTCATACAAAGACTTCGAATATGAAAACTACAATAACTTTATTAAAAATGATATTGAATATATTAATGATATTTATGATAATCATGAGTTTTGTTATCACCAAAATAAAATAATATAATATAATATAAGAGTGGTTCAACAGGACCTTGAAGTTTTCCTGAAAGTTAGAGGACTCTTTATTCCGTATGCATTCTATTCTATTTTGGTCAAATCATTAAAGTTTATGGAACTTAAAATAAGTCATATGTTGTTCGGATTAATCTTTCGAGCCATTGTCATATCTTTGAACTCTGTGAATGATCATGTCCTTGTTACTATGAGATTGTTCTTGGAAATCTGTAGCCATAATATGTATATGTTTGATCGGCACAACATGGGACTTTGGTCCAATAACCAATGTCTGTGCAAATAAGGGCCCTGCTTAGTCCTGGGAGGAGTGCCCCAACGTACTTATTAACCGCGGGAGTATGGACTTGTGGTGTGTGGCATGACACTGGTATGTGTGTAAGATTTGAATGTGCCATTGTGTGATGTGATATGTTTGATCATGTGAATATGTGTTATTTGTGTGAATATGTCCAGTTCCTCTTCATTTGATAGGTACTCGTTCTTGGAGTTCTTGTCAAATGCTTATGAAAGTCTATCTGATTTGTTATGAAATCTGTTGAGTATACTACTCTAATAAGTCATTTGTTCTTGTGGGAAATATCATGCATACTTTTGTCTTTCACCTTGTAAGAATTTTGCTTCTTAAAAATGTTAATTACTTATATCCTTGTACGCACCATGAGATGTAAATCATATTGGGTGTTAGTGCGCTCACACCTGCTTTCCTAAACATTTTCAGGAAGTGATGATGAGCCTGTGGATACTGAAGGGGCAGGGAAAGAGTGAAGAGCACCCCAGACATCATGCAGTCATGGCATAGAACTCTTAGAGTATGATAGAGTTTGTAGTAGGTTATTCTATTTAAGTCTGTCATGTACTTGAACAATGAGCCCTATGGTTGACTATGAAGTTTTATGAATGTAATAAGGAGTTGTTATTTGGTATTAATATTTGCATATGGTTTAATGTTATCATCACATTCCCTATATATTTGCTCTATATATGATCCGAATACAACTGCGCATTCTGATATTCCACGTCAGGGCTTGACAATTTTATTGGTAACAAAGCTCTAATTCTTTAAGGTCCTAGGAGAATTGGCAGTAAAATGAAACTTGTTAAGACCACATGCATCAAAATTGCCATATCTAATGTGAGCTTAGGTAGAGCCTTGGGAATGAATTATAAGCGTTATAATTAGGTTCCTAACTAGCATTATCATCTTGAAGGTACTTAATACTTCAATGGTTGCCGAGCATGCACAAGGAAGGAACATGCAACAAACACTCCAGAACCTGACTCAAGCAATTCTGCAAGCCACTCAGGGTGGTGGAACTGTGGAGCTGGAGATCTCCATAGAAATTTCCGTAGCATGAACCCACTAAGGTTAGATGGTAGTACTGATCCGGACGCTGCTGAGCACTAGGTCAAGGAGATTGAAAGGGTATTTAGGGTCATGTAGTGAAACGACCAAGATAAGGTACTGCTAGCAACTTTCCAATTGGAAAAGGATGCCAGGGCATGGTGGGAGTCTGTAGAAGCAGCACTACAAGGTCAACAGATGACCTAGGAGCAGTTTGTTGAAACTTCAACAAAAAATACTCTTAGGAGAGAGTGCAGGAGAGAAAGACAACTGAGTTTGCAGCCCTAAAACAGCAGGGACTTACTGTGGCCGAATATGATGCTCAATTCTCTCGCCTAGCCCATTATGTAAACCACCTAGTTGGGACGGAGAGGATGAAAGCCAAACTGTTCTTGAATGGCCCGAGGCCCTAGTATATCACCCAATTGGTGCCAATGGACATCCAAACCTATGCTAACATGATAAAGAAAGACCAATTACTTGAAGGCGCTATGAAGACTGTAGAGAGGATTAAAGGAAAGACTGTGAGAAGGGAACAAATATTGGTTACAGGAAGATACCAACTGACCATTAGGAAGAAAAGGCCCAGTGGTGGTTTCATTGAATGGAAAGACAAGAAGTCGAAGGAGACATGCAAGCAATTGGTCGTGGTTCCCACATAAAGATGAGAACACTATGATAAGGCTGATCACTGGTCCGAACAATGCTAGAGAGCTCAAGGCAGATGTTTACACTGCAGAAGTCAAGACCATAGGATCTTTGATTTCCCCATCATCAAGGGGCAAACCCCACAGAATAAGAGTCAGAATAGACAAAGGAGGCAAGGCCACCTTCAAGCCATACTAAAACCAGAAGCGGTTGAGGCAGGAGGAGTGGTAGAAGGTACTCTTTAAATAATTTCAAGACCTGCCTTTGATTTGTTTTGATATTGGTGCCACACACTCATTTATATCACAAGAGTTCATTGAACCCTATCCACTAAACCAGTACCATTAACTTGTGAATTTCCCGTCACAACACCTCTTGGGCAAGGGACAAAACTCAACCAATATTTCCCTCTGCTGATGTAAACATCAGAGGAAGGAAGCTTCCAGCCGACCTAGTATGCTTGCCGATGGATCACTATGATGTGATTCTAGGAGCTAATTGGCGGACTCAATATGGGGCTAGTGTAAATTTTAGAAAGAGTAGGGTCACCTTCTGTGAGTATCCAAAACTAGTTTACTCGGGAACTAAAAATTGTAAACATTTATCTCTTATCTCTGCCCTATGAGCCCATCGAATGTTCTTGCTTTGGTGATAGTGGAGAAGAAAGATGTAAAAATTGAAGATATAACTGTGGTTAGAAAGCTTTCAGATGTGTTCCTAGAAGAGCTACTGGGTGTTCCTCCTAAGAGGGAAGTAAACTTCTCTATTTCATTAATACCAACAGCTGCCTCAGTCTCTAGAGCCCCCTATAGAATGTCACTTGCAGAGTTAAAGGAGCTGAAAGAGCAACTAACGAAGTTGTTAAAGAAAGGATTTATCAAACCAAGCACCTCACCATGGGGAGCCCCTGTGCTATTTGTTACGAAGAATGACAGGTCAATGAGATTGTTTATTGATTATAAATAGCTGAATCAACTTACAATCAAGAATAAGTATCCTCTTCCAAGGATCGATGAATTGTTTGATTAGATTTTTGGAGCTAAATATTTTTCCAAGATTGATCTTAGAACAGGCTACCACCAGTTGAGGATTTCAGAGGAGGATATTGTGAGACCCTGAATTTTCTGTCATTTTATATTGTGCATGCGATATTCACTGTCATAAAAATTGTGCATGTATTAAAATTTTGCATACTATAATTATTGAATTGTTCATATGCATATGCGCATATATATATTGTTTCTCGTGAACATAAGTAATTAGCAAATTTTGTATATGATGTACTTATTTAAATACTATGCATGTTGTATTTATCTATTTCATGCATAATGTACATAACTATGTTGCATACATGTGTGTATATATATTTATACATATGTCAATCTATGTGTGCGTATGCAAGAATTATATTTTCGTTATATAAATTCTTCTTAGTTAATTTATTACATATTGCATCTTAATGATATCGTGCATGTATTATCTAAATATTGATGTGTATATTATGCTAATTATTCCATGAATATTGTATGGAATTATACTTTGTACATATGTATATATGTATGTTCATCTTATGCATGTGATATCTATCTAAATAATTCTATATACATTAAGTTGTCCATAGTATATATATGGTACTTAAATAATATTGAGCATATGATAGGTAAGTATTGTCATTTACCTTGTAAGTACATGTGAATTGTTTTTCATACATGTATATCTTTAAGCGTGCATGCATTATCTTACTATCAATGTACGTGTTATATTATTTAGAAACATGCATGTTGGATGTAATTACGTTGAGTACATGAATGTATGCATATGTTTAACTTGGTACATGTGATACTTATTTAAATAACCATTAAATTATTGATGACATGCATGATACCTAAATAATAGCATGTGTATTGCATTTATATGTTCGTGTATAATGCATGCAACTATGGTGTATATACATATATATGTATGTTATTTCATGCATGTTATCTCTAATTGAGATTAGTACAAATTATATTTAAATAAATGATATGTAATGCATGTAATTTATATAGTGAATGTAAATATATTTATTTATGCACACACTACGTTGTTGGAGCGTAATTGTACGTTACTTGGATGCATAATCGTGTTTTGGCCAAGTGAGATATTTGGCGGCCAACACTATGCCCCTGACTGCATGCCTCTGATTGGCGTTCAGATTGATGGACACCAATCACAGTGTTGGGGGCAGCCTATCTAGATGCCAACTCAAAGTTGACTACACCAGATGTTAACGTCAAGTTCCCTCCTGTGTAACGATTTCAGATTTGGTAACGCTCACGTTTTATCCGGTTCCAGTTTAGGAAACCCTTCTAAAGTCATAAGGAACCTACCCTAAAGCGTACCCAACCTACCCAGCTCTATAAAAACACATCTTCCAGCCGCGCCAAGTCTTTTTGGTGTTTGTGAAACCCTAGCACTTCCTGTGAGAAAAGCTGAAGTTCCAAGGCTTTGATCCGGTGATTGGAGGAGTTTCTTGGAGAGCTACAACGACTGGAGGATAACTCAACCATCAAGGAGGCATCCACAACTGTGAGGATCAACCCACAAGAGCTGAAGGACCAGATCTAAGGAGTTTTCGAGCACCTTCTTGGCAGGGCCGAGGAGGGCTTCATTGGCGAAGTTTGATATTATAGGATTTTATTAAAGGAAAGTAACCAATGAAATGTTGCGGAAAACCTGCTATGAAGAAATCTAGAAGGGGGGGGATTGAATAGATTTCTCTAAATTTTAAAAACCACTTTGATTAGAATCTTTGAGAGATTGAGTTAAGAGTAAAATCTAAAGATCAATGGCAATTCTGAACAATTTAGACAAGTTAGATAGTGAAATACTAACGAGCCTATCAAGCATCTAACGCAAGACATAATGAAACCAGAAAGACAAGGATATTTAGGGTGGTTCGGATTACACAAATGTGTATCCTACATCCACCATCCACACACACACACAAATGTGGCTTATCTTGCCAGTTCAGAAAAGTCACACAACAACACACACAGTCTGAGATTCAGAAATCTCAGATCTGACAACACACACGAAATTGGGCACAAGGATTGCACCAATTCCACAAAAGACACAGTGTAGAGTGAGTTTGAGTTGAGGAACCAGACAGAACAATTAAGAACCAAGGTTGGAGATGTCTAGTTCGAAGGTCCCTATTTCTGCTTCAAGAATGGGGACCAGCTC
Organism: Colocasia esculenta; assembly: GCA_014218235.1. Classification (NCBI taxonomy): domain Eukaryota; kingdom Viridiplantae; phylum Streptophyta; class Magnoliopsida; order Alismatales; family Araceae; genus Colocasia; species Colocasia esculenta. The sequence continues at coordinate 126,936,676 of CM024753.1, read as the reverse complement.
TTCTACTTCGCCTCCAGGAAGAAGACTTCTGAAGGCTTGAATTCCTTCTCTAGATGGATCATCCAAGGTGTACAATGCTTTAGTTCCTTCAGATCTGGAAGCAGGTTGCCGGGTTGAAGCCTTCTTCTGAAATAGCCTGGCATGCTCTGGAGACTGGAAGAGCAGATGAGTGTTGCGATGTTGTGCTCTAAAAGCCAAGTGGATAAGGGGCATTTATAGTCCCATGGGTGCCCAAAATATCTTGGGATCTGGGGGCACGGAAATTCCCTCTCAAAAAGGCCCTAGCAAAAGCATCCACATGTCTCAGCAATTTGGATAATGCAAAAATTCCGAAGTGTGTCGACACTACACACAGGTGTGTCGACACACCAAGCATAAGCCTCAAACTGGTCTTCTGGGACAGTATGCTAGTGTCGACACACAACTGGACTGTGTCGACACCACTGGATCCTTACTGAAAACATGGTTCTGGGACAGTGAGCTAGTGTCGACACATAGCTGGACTGTGTCGACACCACTGGCTTGTTTGACTTCTTATTTGAGCTGCACATGGAAGAAACATTGTGAGATATAAATGAAACATGATAAGCATGATTTTTCACATATTTATGAATCATATTTAGGTATCATCAAAATAAGAGATCCAACAATCTCCCCCTTTTTGATGATGGCAACTATGATTCATCAATTAACCTTGATTTTTTCACATATGTGATTTTAAAAACATCCATTCATGTTATTCCATGACAAAAAAAAATTTCATCATTTCAATTAGTCAATCATGTCATGTCATTCATTTATCACAATCAAAGGATCAACCATACAAGAACCCAATAACCAAAATGTCCATCAGCCAAAATGTATATATCCGTTCACTAGCATGTTAAAAAGACAACAGCCAAAATAGACAACCAAAATACCAAAATAGTCCTTTAGCCAAAATGGTCCTTTCTCCCCCTTTGACATCATCAAAATAAAACAAGAAACATCATTTAGATGGAGTTGGAGGAGGAGGAGGAATTGGAAGTAAAATGTTTTCAATGTTCTTCATCCTTGCTTCCAAAGCAGACAAATTGGTTCCCATCTGAGTTTGCATAGCTGAAAGTCTTGTATGCAAAAGGTCTTCCATTCTATGATGGTTTTCATACATATTCTCTTGGAAGACACCTATGCTTTGAGCCATGTGAGGAGAGGCAGAGGATGAACCAGGAACGCTGCCATGCTGTCTGAAGTTACTGAAATCAGTCCGAAGAGCTGCCATTTCTTGATCAATATATGCAATAAGAGTCCTCATTCTGTCCATGTCTTCAACAAGATGAGCAAAGGACAAACGAGTCTTTGATACTTGAGTCACAGTTTCTCTGCTAGAATGAAGTCCTTGTTGAGTATTGTCAAAGATGGAAGCTAGAACACCTTGAGTCTTGAGCTGAAGATCTTGAAGTTGGGTACAAGCATCACCCAATGTGCCAATTAACCTGTTGAATCGTCTGGTGGCATGCTCAGCTGCTTCTTGTTGACGAACAAACTGACCATTAACAGAGTTTTCCAATCTCTGAATTCGAAGTTCAAACCTATCAGACATTTCTCTCATAGAAGAATTTAGATTGTCAAACTGAACTTGGAGAAATTTGTATAGCTCAAGTGGAGCAAAAGATCCACCAAAAGAAGTGGAAGCTGAGCTATGATATTGATGGAAAAAGTTTGGAGGGAAAATCATATTGGAAGGGGGTGGAGATATATGAGGTGTAGAAGGAGCTGGTGTTTCAAAAGGAGCCTCAACTTCAACATGTGGTTGTTCCACTAGATCAGCCTAAGGAACATCAATTTCTGAAGCAATTTTCTCTTGAACATTCTCCACTGGAGGCTCTGGCTCTGGCTCTATAGCTGGTCCTCTAATCACTTGATCTCCTTCAATTCTAAATCCCATGAACTTTTGAAAATGATGCAAACAGTATATGTTATTCTGAGGAATTTTTTGAACTTTTTCATTCACAAAGGAAACCCCAAAATGCTTGAATACAGTTGTGAGATGTGCAGTATATGGTAATGATCTATGAAGATCTTTGTGACGGCCCTCATTATACCGGTACGGTCATACCGACCCACGTCGATATAACGAGTGCTGCCAGCCACAGTGGGACATTTACCCAACGATACAAACAGTTGAGATACACGCGAATATACATAACAGAGTAGCGGAAGTAAAAGAGAACTATCTCCATTCATTCATCATCCACATTAAACATACATGCAGTTTGCAATTTGCAAAAAGGAACTAAAGTTCTCATAATTTAAATGCTGAAATAAGATACAAAATGTCCAATGTCCACATATTACATTCTCTTCATGATAATTCTAATATAATGTTTCAAGTACATACTATGAAGTTTACAAAAAGGGATGCACAACTCCACTAGCTAAACTCCGCGCTCGGAGTCTGTCTCCACTGTCTCCTCCACGAAGGTCTCGTCACCGTCTAAACCTGTACGCCAAAGCAAGAGTGAGTCTTAAAGACTCAGCAAGCAACACTATACATGACATTCACGTACAAGTCCTAGTGGTTTCTACATGCACATTTACAGATTTCAAACACAAGCATGCTAGTCAATGCAAGTTTTCAACCTATCATGAAAGTTCTACAGTTTTATACATAAGGCATGCTTTCAGATTTTTAAGATGAAACCCACCTATCACATGATCTCTATTCAATTTACTCGTGAGACTTTGATCAAAACGTGAGAACTATTCACATGAACAATTCACATACATGAACGGGGAACATCATTAGCATGGATTCCACAAGTTCTTAAGTACATACCAAACTTTTCAACATGCTTTAGGTTGCTGATTTTTACATGGTTCAATGACTATAAACCTACACATGAGAGCTACAACGTTGCTTAAACATAACACATGAACAATCCATCATGCCATTTTTCACGTTTATTCATTTGTTGATCCTAACATGGATTCTAAACACCTTGCCCACATAAATATGAGAATAACGACATGCATTTTCTGAATTCACTTGGTTTCAGATTTTGTCTCACATGGTTTCAATAACACATTTACACATCTAGGATTTCACATTTTTCTTTACACTGGTTTTCTCTTTGCACATGTTTACACTTTACACATACACATTCACATTCACTTGCACATTTACACATGGTCACATACACTTTACACATTACACTTTACACATATTTTAGTGCCGTGACACATAGTCCAAACCACCAAAGAAGGACACATTCACATCACATAACACATAGGCACCATCTAGGCAATGCAATGGTGACTCTTGGACTGCGCAGACCGGGAGAACAAGTCTCCACCCTAACCAGTGGTACTTGTCCACCTCCAGGATTTCCCCCTAATGCCCTTAGGGTCACTTGACACAATGAACCTTCTCAGGGGGACTTTTCCCTAATACAGCTCCACTGCCTTCTCGGAAGCAGTATCACATTGGCACAGTTTACACTTTTACGCATTTACCGTTTTACATATGGTTTCACGCACAACACATCTCATTTCATTCACTCTTTCACTCACCTAATCATTTCTATTTTTCCTAACATGATACTACAGAAATTCCAAGGTTTAACACACAATACACACATTAATCATGCTGATTTTAGATCATAACGAACCGTATTTCAATTATATGCATGAATTATCGTACTTCACTTGAAAACACATAACTCTTTATCTACTGTTCCAATTGGTCTGAAAATTTAACCACATGCTGTTTTCGGGTTCAAAATATACCCTCAAGTTTTCAGATTTTTCTGAGCTAAATAGGATTTATAGAAAATCAAACACCTAATTAGCATACTATTCACAATTTAAGCTAACATGAGCCTAACACAATTTGCAATCTATCCACTTACTGTTTTGCACAGAAACCACTAACATATGTATGGATTTAGAATACAACACCATCCTAATTCATACATCTATAAATCATTTGTCACAACCTATTTTTACATGTTTTTATTTTACCGAACTACACTTATTAACAATTCCACAAGCATGCATGGATTACCAAAATTTCAGAGCACACATACATGCCCCCACAATTCCTTATGAATAGACTGAAACAAAACACTCAACTAATCTTAATCATGGAACTTTGAATTGCAAAATCATTTACAAGTTATATTCACATGCTTACAAGACATCATTACTCACATTCACCACACCACTCACACACATCCACAAGCACGATGCACGGTATACATATCTTATAGGGATACCATATATCCTCATCGCATAAAACATACCGAAATTAATGTATAAGTGGGACAGAACAGCTCACTGTTCTGTCCAGAAGAACTCGACGGCGGTCTCTGGCCGTTGACTCAAGGTCAGCGGCATGGTCGATGGACGCCAAGCTCATCCTAGGCGTCCAAGGACCTTGCCGTTTACTCAGGTCTGTGCAGAGACACAGACCCGAGCTCTGAAATTTGGGTGAAATGGAGGGTCTAGGACTCGAGGGAAATTCCATAAAAATTATAAAAACCTCCTAGACTCATACGGGGATACCATAGATAGGTCACTTGCCTTTAGAAAATCACACCAAAGGATCTAGGGCTTAGAGAAGCTCTCCTTGGGCAGTCCCAAGAAGTTGCAGAAGCACCTCCAAAAACGCCTTCCTCCGGGCTCCTGGATGATCTCCAAGCCGAGGGGATGATTGGGAGGCCTTCCCCTATGCTTCAACTTCCTCCTTGTTGCAGAAGATCTCCAAGTGAACCTCCAAGGGTCGGATTTTGGGGTTTCAAAATGGGTTTCTCTCACAGTTCACCTAGGTTTTTTTCTTTCTCACCTCTCTCCTCTTACAAGGGTGAAAGTGGGAGAATGGGGAGTCCATTTCGGGTTCAGGATGTAAGAGAGCCCCTCACCCACTCACCATGCTGATTAGACAGCCTGAGAGCCGTTGGGGGACATCCCCCAATGGTTACCATGCCTTGCTCCCAGATTTTCTGGCTCTGCAACGCATGCAGGTCAGACAAGTTGGCGTCAAGATCGCTGGACGCTAGTATTAGGGTTGGCGTCCATGATGTTGACGCTAACACCATGTAAACGGCTAGGCTATTGACGCCAATTAGGCCTTCGGGCAGAAATCTAGAATATGCAGAAAACCATGCACTTGATGCATATATACATGCAATATGTGTATAGTATTGTACACACTCTATCACCAATTAATACATACATTATTTACATCTTATTATAAACACATGCACATGTAAGTCATACTATTTTAATATCCACGTAAGTACGTACATACATACTCAACACAATATACACACATAAATACGAAAAATACGATGGAGATTCGAGGGTCTTACACCCTCTCCCCCTTAAAGAAAACTTCGTCCTCAAAGTTAGAACGACACTACTCAAACAAAAGGGGATACTTCTTCTTCATCGCATCCTCAAGCTCCCACGTAGCCTCTTTACGTGAGAAGTTCCGCCATAGAACTTTCACCGATGCAATACTCTTGTTCCGGAGATGCTGAACCTTCCGGTCAAGAATGGCTACTGGCTGCTCGACATACGAAAGATCTGGCTGAATCTCCACTGGCTCATGACTAATCACATGAGACGGATCTCGGACATACTTCCTGAGCATAGATACGTGGAATACCGGGTGAACGCTAGCCAAAGCTGGGGGTAATGCTAGCTCGTACGCCACGTTGCCCAAACGTCTGAGAATCTCATATAGGCCAATGAACCTAGGGCTTAGCTTGCTATGCCTGCCAAATCTGACAACTCCACGAGTAGGCGATATCTTCAAGAAGACATGATCGCCAACCTCGAACTCCAAATCCTTTCTCCTGTTGTCGGCATAACTCTTCTGCCTATCCTGTGCCGCAACAAGCCTCTTCCTGATAAGCTGGATCTTATCCGAAGTTTCCTGAACTAACTCCGGTCCGATCAACTGCCTATCACCAGTCTCCTCCCAACATAAAGGAGATCTGCAGGGCCTACCATACAACGCCTCGAATGGAGCCATTCCAATACTAGCATGAAAGCTGTTGTTGTATGCGAACTCCACAAGAGGTAAATGACGCTCCCAATCATCCTTCCAATCCAGAACACACGCTCTCAACATATCCTCGAGCGTCTGGATAGTCCTCTCGGACTGTCCATCGGTCTGGGGATGAAACGCCGAACTGAGCTTAAGCTCCGAACCTAACGCATCCTGAAGACCCTTCCACAATCTCGAAGTAAATCTCGGATCTCGATCCGAAATGATCGACTTCGGCACACCATGCAATCTAACGATACCGCTAACATACAATCTAGCTAAGCTCTCTACTGACTGCTTCTTCTTCATAGGTAAGAAATGAGCAGTCTTCGAGAATCTACGACTACCCAAATCGAGTCATTGCCCCTTCTAGATCGAGGAAAACCCGATACGAAATCCATAGTGACAGCTTCCCACTTCCATACGGGGATATCCATCCTCTGCATAAGGCCGGATGGTCGCTGCCGCTCGGCTTTCACCTGCTGACATACTAGACAACTAGACACATAATCCGCAACATCCTTCTTCATGCCGGACCACCAAAATGACCTCTTCAAATCCTGATACATCTTAGTGTTACCCGGATGAATAGAGAATCGCGATCTATGAGCCTCCGCTAACACATGCTCACGGACATCCACTACATCGGGGACACAAACACGGTGCTGAAATCTAATCACACCGTCCTCATCACGAGCAATGCCCGCCTTACCTACTAACTCTAACAATCTAGGATCAGCTTTCTGCTGCTCAATCACCTCATCCAAGACTGAGGATCTAAGGGAATAGCTGAGCTACAAAAGCCTGACACAACGATGGCTCTAACTCGGTCATAGAGCACGCTGCATCCTCCAACATCTTCCAATCCTGCTGGAGCGAAGACCTCTTCCTACTAAGAGCATCCGCTACGACGTTCGCCTTTCCAGGATGGTACTGAAGGTCGAAGTCATAGTCCTTCAAGAACTCAATCCATCTTCTCTACCTCAGGTTTAATTCCTTTTGGGAGAAAAGATACCTCAAGCTCTTGTGGTCGGTAAACACCTCAAATCTGACACCATACAGATAGTGCCTCCAGATCTTTAGTGCATGAACCACAGCTGCTAACTCCAAATCATGAGTCGGATAGTTCCTCTCATGCTCCTTCAACTGACGAGAAGCATAAGCTACTACCCTCTCTTGCTACATGAGCACACAGCCTAAACCAATCCGAGATGCATCCGTATAAATGGCAAAGCCCTCTAGACCACTGGGCAATACCAATACCGGAGCAGAAGTAAGCTTAGCCTTCAATAGCTGAAAGCTGTGCTCACATGCCTCGGACCATACAAACTTCTCACCCTTTCTGGTCAGCCTTGTCATAGGGGCGGCGATGGATGAGAAACCCTCAATGAATCGCCGATAGTAACCAGCTAACCCAAGGAAACTACGGATCTCCGAAGGAGTCTTGGGAACATCCCAATCCATAACTGCCTGGATCTTTGCTGGATCAACAGCTACACCAGCGCCGGAGATAACATGCCCGAGGAAGTGAACCTCGCGCAACCAAAAATCGCACTTGCTGAATTTTGCATACAGCTTGTGCTCACGGAGAACCTCTAACACTAACCTCAAATGCTGACGATGTGTGGCCTCATCCAGAGAATAGACCAACACGTCATCAATAAACACAACAACAAAACTATCTAAATACGGACTGAACACCCGGTTCATGAGATCCATGAACGCTGCAGGGGCGTTGGTCAATCCGAAGGGAAGAACCAAAAACTCATAATGTCCATAACGGGTTCTAAATGCCGTCTTGGACACATCCTCACTCTTAATCCTCAACTGATGATAACCAGATCGCAAGTCGATCTTGGAAAAGACTGATGCCTCTCGCAACTGGTCAAACAGATCATCAATCCGAGGTAAGGGATACCTGTTCTTCACAGTCACCTGGTTTAGCTTCCTATAATCGATGCACAACCAAAGTGACCCGTCTTTCTTCTTGACGAATAATACAGGTGCGCCCCAAGGGGAAACACTGGGGCGAATAAATCCCTTATCGAGCAATTCCTGCAATTGCTTCCTCAACTCGGCTAATTCTGCAGGGGCCATCCGATATGGGGCCTTCGAGATAGGAGAGGTGCCTGGAAGCAACTCTATAGTGAACTCTATCTCCCTATCTGGTGGCAATCCAGACAAGTCATCGGGAAAGACATCTGGAAAGTCCTGCACCACATCGATCTCTGCAAGAGTCAGTGACGAACTAGCATCGGGTACTAGCATAACGCTGGCAAGAAATGCGTCACAACCCTTGTTCACCATACGCATCGCCTTCATGGCAGAGATGACTAACTTTCCCGCTATGTTCTTTGGCAAGGGGTGAGAAAACTCATCCTCACCAGGAATGCGGAAAATAATTTTCTTCCTACGACAATCCACTAACGCATAGTGCTCCTCTAGCCAATCCAGACCAAAGATGCAATCATAGTCCTTCATCTTTAGCAAGAAGAAGCACCCATCTAGGAATCTATCCTCAATGCACACAGGTAACGACGGAATGCACTTCCTAGTCGATACCGTACCCGCAGGGGTGTGCACAGACAAAGGAACCTCTAACTCCTCAGACTCTATGCCTGACTCTAGGGCTAACTGCCTAGCGAACCGCTCGGAAATGAACGAGTGAGTAGCACCCGTGTCAAACAAAACCCGAGCGTGCACACCGAAAAGTAAAACTACCTTCGGTGACATGCTCCGCCTGCTCGGCGTCCTCACGAGCTAAAGCAAACACTCGAGCTGGGGCTCGAGGCCTTCCTGGTCGTCCTGTAGCTGGCGCGGCTGCCGCCACTGCTGGTACTGGCGCTCCACGCTGAGCTCCCTGCTGAAGCCTTGGGCAATCCTTGATCTTGTGGTCGCTGCTCCCGCACTTTAGGCATCTACCCGCTATTAACCAACACTCCGAACCTCCATGGGTCTTCCCACAATGGGGACACTCCTTCTTCGCACCGGGGGAACGTACAGAGGGTACCTGATAGTTGCTGACTGCCACTTGTTTCTGCGGTGTCTGGTACACCGTCTTCCTCTTGTCTTGCCGCTGGAAGGTCACTGCCGGCCTCTTCTGCGATGCCTTCTTCTCTTCCAGATATTGCTCCATTTCTCCCTCCTGTCTGCAGGCTGCGCTGAGGGCCTCGTCTAGCGTGCGGTGGTCGAACGCCACGAGCCTCGTCCTCAGTGATGGTTTGAGACCCATCACGAACTTCTTGGTCTTCCTGCGCTCATCCTCTACTATGTGCGGTGCATATTTAGAGAGTTCAGAAAACCTTGCCTCGTATTCCAGGACGGTCATTGATCCTTGCGTCAGGGAAAGGAATTCTTGCTCCATCTTGTCCTGGACGTGCTCGGGGACGAACTTGGCTCGGAAGAGCCTCACGAAAGCGTCCCACGCCACGACTACTGCTCCGTCCTCAAAGCGCGTACGCAGTAGGGAGGACCACCATACATCCGCTCTCTCCTGCAACACACCTTCATAAGCTCTAACTAACAAATTCTAACTTTAACAATCAACGTACGATCATAAACTAAAGCATACCTGTAGCATGTAGGTGGCTAGGGTCACCTTGTCCTCGTCAGGACACCTGATGGCTCGGAAGATTTTCTCGGTCTCCCTCATCCAGCTTTCTGCCAAAAGCGGATCACTCTCCCCCTTAAAAGGGGGTGGGGTCATCCTCTTGAATCGCTCCATGATGGAAGGTCCACCATGGTCCTGAGCTGGGGCCTGAGCCTGCTACATTAAACAACAAGCAATATACAATAAACACAACATCATACAACTCAAATAGCAGACTACTTAGTTGTTTTATCATTTACCTGGGCCTCCAACTGGGCCTGGAGTGCTGCCTGAGTGTGTGCCTGGGTCTGCATGGCTTGCACCAGACCTTGCATGAACACTCCATAATCCACTGGCGGTGGTGGGGGAAGCACAGGACCCTGTGGGGCCGGGGCCTGCTGCTCCGCCCGCTCCTCACGCCTCTGCTCGTCGTCGCGAGCTGGCGCACCTCCACGTCGTCCACGGGAAGCCATGGCTACAATAAAATTTCAGCCACCATTAGAGTTAGGTCACTAAGTTTTCTAACCATTTTCTTATCTATTTTTCACTTCTTATTAGTGTTTTCTACATATGTGGACATACTTAGCATGCAATGGGGATGATGACTTAGTTATATTCATGTGCAGTCTCAACTGGTCGCTCTGATACCAATCTCTGTGATGGCCCTCATTATACCGGTACGGTCATACCGACCCACGTTGATATAACGAGTGCTGCCAGCCACAGTGGGACATTTACCCAACGATACAAACAGTTGAGATACACGTGAATATACATAACAGAGTAGTGGAAGTAAAAGAGAACTATCTCCATTCATTCATCATCCACATTAAACATACATGCAGTTTGCAATTTGCAAAAAGGAACTAAAGTTCTCATAATTTAAATGCTGAAATAAGATACAAAATGTCCAATGTCCACATATTACATTCTCTTCATGATAATTCTAATATAATGTTTCAAGTACATACTATGAAGTTTACAAAAAGGGATGCACAACTCCACTAGCTAAACTCCGCGCTCGGAGTCTGTCTCCACTGTCTCCTCCACGAAGGTCTCGTCACCGTCTAAACCTGTACGCCGAAGCAAGAGTGAGTCTTAAAGACTCAGCAAGCAACACTATACATGACATTCACGTACAAGTCCTAGTGGTTTCTACATGCACATTTACAGATTTCAAACACAAGCATGCTAGTCAATGCAAGTTTTCAACCTATCATGAAAGTTCTACAGTTTTATACATAAGGCATGCTTTCAGATTTTTAAGATGAAACCCACCTATCACATGATCTCTATTCAATTTACTCGTGAGACTTAGATCAAAACGTGAGAACTATTCACATGAACAATTCACATACATGAACGGGGAACATCATTAGCATGGATTCCACAAGTTCTTAAGTACATACCAAACTTTTCAACATGCTTTAGGTTGCTGATTTTTACATGGTTCAATGACTATAAACCTACACATGAGAGCTACAACGTTGCTTAAACATAACACATGAACAATCCATCATGCCATTTTTCACGCTTATTCATTTGTTGATCCTAACATGGATTCTAAACACCTTGCGCACATAAATATGAGAATAACGACATGCATTTTCTGAATTCACTTGGTTTCAGATTTTGTCTCACATGGTTTCAATAACACATTTACACATCTAGGATTTCACATTTTTCTTTACACTAGTTTTCTCTTTGCACATGTTTACACTTTACACATACACATTCACATTCACTTGCACATTCACACATGGTCACATACACTTTACACATTACACTTTACACATATTTTAGTGCCGTGACACATAGTCCAAACCACCAAAGAAGGACACATTCACATCACATAACACATAGGCACCATCTAGGCAATGCAATGGTGACTCTTGGACTGCGCAGACCGGGAGAACAAGTCTCCACCCTAACCAGTGGTACTTGTCCACCTCCAGGATTTCCCCCTAATGCCCTTAGGGTCACTTGACACAATGAACCTTCTCAGGGGGACTTTTCCCTAATACAGCTCCACTGCCTTCTCGGAAGCAGTATCACATTGGCACAGTTTACACTTTTACGCATTTACCGTTTTACATATGGTTTCACGCACAACACATCTCATTTCATTCACTCTTTCACTCACCTAATCATTTCTGTTTTTCCTAACATGATACTACAGAAATTCCAAGGTTTAACACACAATACACACATTAATCATGCTGATTTTAGATCATAACGAACCGTATTTCAATTATATGCATGAATTATCGTACTTCACTTGAAAACACATAACTCTTTATCTACTGTTCCAATTGGTCTGAAAATTTAACCACATGCTGTTTTCGGGTTCAAAATTATACCCTCAAGTTTTCAGATTTTTCTGAGCTAAATAGGATTTATAGAAAATCAAACACCTAATTAGCATACTATTCACAATTTAAGCTAACATGAGCCTAACACAATTTGCAATCTATCCACTTACTGTTTTGCACAGAAACCACTAACATATGTATGGATTTAGAATACAACACCATCCTAATTCATACATCTATAAATCATTTGTCACAACCTATTTTTACATGTTTTTATTTTACCGAACTACACTTATTAACAATTCCACAAGCATGCATGGATTACCAAAATTTCAGAGCACACATACATGCCCCCACAATTCCTTATGAATAGACTGAAACAAAACACTCAACTAATCTTAATCATGGAACTTTGAATTGCAAAATCATTTACAAGTTATATTCACATGCTTACAAGACATCATTACTCACATTCACCACACAACTCACACACATCCACAAGCACGATGCACGGTATACATATCTTATAGGGATACCATATATCCTCATCGCATAAAACATACCGAAATTAATGTATAAGTGGGACAGAACAGCTCACTGTTCTGTCCAGAAGAACTCGACGGCGGTCTCTGGCCGCTGACTCAAGGTCAGCGGCATGGTCGATGGACGCCAAGCTCATCCTAGGCGTCCAAGGACCTTGCCGTTTACTCAGGTCTGTGCAGAGACACAGACCCGAGCTCTGAAATTTGGGTGAAATGGAGGGTCTAGGACTCGAGGGAAATTCCATAAAAATTATAAAAACCTCCTAGACTCATACAGGGATACCATAGATAGGTCACTTGCCTTTAGAAAATCACACCAAAGGATCTAGGGCTTGGAGAAGCTCTCCTTGGGCAGTCCCAAGAAGTTGCAGAAGCACCTCCAAAAACACCTTCCTCCGGGCTCCTGGATGATCTCCACGCCGAGGGGATGATGGGGAGGCCTTCCCCTATGCTTCAGCTTCCTCCTTGTTGCAGAAGATCTCCAAGTGAACCTCGAAGGGTCGGATTTTGGGGTTTCAAAATGGGTTTCTCTCACAGTTCACCTAGGTTTTTTTCTTTCTCACCTCTCTCCTCTTACAAGGGTGAAAGTGGGAGAATGGGGAGTCCATTTCGGGTTCAGGATGTAAGAGAGCCCCTCACCCACTCACCATGCTGATTAGACAGCCTGAGAGCCGTTGGGGGACATCCCCCAATGGTTACCATGCCTTGCTCCCGGATTTTCTGGCTTTGCAACGCATGCAGGTCAGACAAGTTGGCGTCAAGATCGCTGGACGCTAGTATTAGGGTTGGCGTCCATGATGTTGACGCTAACACCATGTAAACGGCTAGGCTATTGACGCCAATTAGGCCTTCGGGCAGAAATCTAGAATATGCAGAAAACCATGCACTTGATGCATATATACATGCAATATGTGTATAGTATTGTACACACTCTATCACCAATTAATACATACATTATTTACATCTTATTATAAACACATGCACACGTAAGTCATACTATTTTAATATCCACGTAAGTACGTACATACATACTCAACACAATATACACACATAAATACGAAAAATACGACGGAGATTCGAGGGTCTTACAATCTTTCCTGATTGTCTCAGATATGATTTGAGACAAGATCAAATTCAGATTAATTTTCACATTCTTTTTCATACAAAACATCACAAACCTTTGAATGTCAGTCAGTCTGTTCCTACCACCACCTTGAGGTGTGATAATGGTGGTAACGATGTGATGTACCAGTCTGAGAACAAGAGGAAATGTGTTTGAAAGGTTGCGGAATTATACTATATGGTAATCTAGAAGGGGGGTTGAATAGATTACTACCAATTAAAATTTTCTACCACCTTCTTTTGATGAAAAACACAAACTTTTGGGACTTGCAACATAGTGTAAACTAAACTTAGATGTGTTAGTTATAGATAGATAGAGTAGCAATTTATCTAGCGTGTGTGAAAAAAACATGCCTACCAAATATCTAATGTAAAGATATGCAAACAACAAGACACGAGATTTTAAGGTGGTTCGGAGTACACAACTTGTGTACCCTACGTCCACCGTCCACACACACATGCAGAAACACTGCTTGTGAGCTAGTTCAAAACTACAACTCACACACACGAGTTGTCTGATGTGGAACCACGATCAGATCAACACAGACCACGTAGATCAAGTATAAGAATCACTTGATCCACAACCACACACACAGAAGTAAAAACAGAGACATAGAAGGGTTCTGAGTTGGAGAATCAAATTCTTATGTAGAACTTTTCTACAGGTCCTCTGGATGATCTTCAAACTTCATCTTGACAGGTTCAAGTTGACGTAGAAGCTTGAGCCACCGATGAACTGACTTCACCTACGCTTGGAAGACAGATCTTCTTGTTTTCTGGGCGACAAGTTGAAGCAGAGCAGCAGAGAGACTTCTTCTCTTGGATTTTCTTAGGGTATTGGATGGTGGCTGCTTCTGTACGAAATTAATCCAAAGAGTTCCTTTTATATGGGTGTTCAAGTATAGAGAGTCATGAAACAAGGAAACACCCACATAGGAAACATATGGAGATCTCGTATTGAGATTTTGTTTACGTCTGTCGACAGGCCTTAGACCATCTATCGACAGCTAGAGACAGATTTGCATTTGCCAGATCTCTAAACTTTCGGGAAGGGTTTTCTTGTAGGTAGCTGTCGACAGTCGACTGGGATCTGTCGACAGATGGCTATGTTCAGAACCTGGTGTTTTCTATCTGCAGTTTTCTGTCGACAGGCAACTGAGGTGCTGTCGACAGGTGCTTTTCTTTTGTGCTTTTCTTGATCTTTTTGCTCTTGTTTTAACACACTGTCTTTTGTGTAATCTCACCTACATGTAAGACCATTGTTAGTGAGAAAATGTGAACATTTAAATGATCTAGTTGAACATGTGTTTGCATGGTTCATGAAGTGTTCATCAAGTACTCATGTATTTCTTATCAATCGTTCATCATCAAAAACAATCATCAAATATAAATTTATGTAAACCCAACATTCTCCCCCTTTCTGATGATGACAAAAATTTTCAATTAATGCACAATTGAGTTCTCCCACTTTTGACAACATCCAAAAATATACGTCATACATACAGGAAGAGAGCAAATAACTGTGTATTTCATTGAGGTGGCAATCATTACACACAGTTATAACAGTAGAAATAACGTAACATGAGGAATTACAAAAGAAGAAGACAACATCACAACCAAGACAAACTAGTGCATCAACACTATGACCATGACCCACAACAAAAGACACTTAGACTCTCTAAGCAGCAGCATCGCCAGGCGGTGCAGAGGCCCGATGGATGTCACGAAGCTCAGTAGACAGCCTAGTGAAGTGGAGCTGGAGCTGGACTTGAGTATCCGTGAGTGCGTCAATGCTTGTATCCACGGTGTCCAAACGTGCATGGAGCTTATCAAAACCAGTGGACATCTAAAGCTGTAATTGTGCTTGAAGATCATGTACGGAAGGCTCAGCAGCAGAATCACTAGCGGCAACACTAACGTCATCTCCCAGAGCATCGAGAGGCTCAGACTGGGAGTCTTCATCAGCTTCTTCATCAGGATCATCATCATCTTCATCATCCTCCCGATCTTCATCCATGGCAGTAGCTGGTGCCTTACCCTTGAGTTCTCGTGTGACAACCCCATCAATCAGCTTATACCCCATCCTATGTGCAGCAGTGAGATCAAAACTACTGCGAGAATTGAGCTCGACACATTCACTGTCAGGAATGTTGATGCCAATGAACCGAAGAAGGGAAGTGATTTGGCAGGCATATGGCATGGATCTCCTGGGGTTATAATAACAGTGAAGGATTAAGCCAAGCATGAGGGCGGGTAAGTTGATTTGCTCGCACTGGAGGAAGAAGGTAACAAGGGATTTGTGAACCTTAGTGACGAGTTCCCGACTGCCATGCTTTGGTGCAATCAAGGTGGTGAAGATATGATGAATCATCCGGTTCAGTGGGGGAAAAGAGTTGGCATTGAGTTTGGCAATTTTCTTGGTGACATCATACGGTTGGAGGGTGATGAGGTGATAGTACTCAGAGGCAGATGGGTGATAGGTGAGTATATCAGCAGCAGAGTTAGGGATTTGAAGTGCTGTGCTAAAGATATTAGCAGTAAGTTTGAAAGGGGTGCCCTTTACAGAGGTGTAAAACTCCTGTTGCTCGGAGTAAACAAGATTGTTGAAAAATTCACTGACAGTAGTAGGAGAATAGACCGTATGGGAATAGAGAAATACCGTCCAGCCCTGGGTGTCAAAGAGGGGTTGGAGGTTCGGAAACAGGTCTGCCAAGGACGTGAAATCAACATACCTAGGCTGTACAAACTTGGTAAAGGAGCCCTTAGCCCGTGTGAGATTCAGACGAGGAGGAACCACAAGTTCGGGCAACCGATCATCCCGATGCTTCGTCCGACGCTCAGCGGGAGCCCGGGAGCCTTCGCCTACTTCAGAGGAAGTGGGACGACGACGGGAGACCATCTTCTTTGCCTTGGAAGCCATGGGGATGGCAAGAACGAAGGACAGAGGATTGATGAAGGGAAGAGAGATACAGACAGAAGAGAGAAAGCAGGAGGGTGACAGGGTAGGGTTTGCGCTCTAGAGACGGAGGGTTTTGGGTTGGGGATGGTTTTGGTGGTAGAGAAGGAAGAAGGGGCGTGGGTGCCTTTTTAAGGAGTTGGGATGGGATTTGGAAAGGCAAGGGTCCCACCAAATCAGCCCCGAAGCGGCGCGCTCGTTGGGTTTCCCAAAACAGGGTGGCCGTCGGCTGTCGACAGATGCATATGGGCCTGTCGACAGGAGCACACAGAAAATGTGCCAGAATGGAAATTTTTTGAGGAATTTGTTAATGAATTGCTGAGCAGTGTGTATCCAAAGAATATAGAAGGTGTAAAATAGTTGGACACATAGTTTAAGCTGTCATACTCATTGAGATTAAGTCAAGTCAATATCCTCAATGGTTTAAACATAATGCTCAAAAAGTTGCAGGTTGGAGCATGAAGAGAACATCTTACCAAAACTTAGGGGATTACCATAACCCCTGTTGAATAACAAACTATTGTAGACGAACACGATTCCAAGTAAAGGATGATCAAATGGTTGATGAAGAAAATGTCTACATAGATGGCTAGCCATAGACACCAATGGACCGGGAATTAATCAAATAGTGGAGGCTTCACACTATTTCCTTTTTTGTTATTTTTTTATTGTTGAAAAAAATGCAATGGGAAAAGTGGTAATTAGGTTCACGAACACCTTTTGACGTGAGGATAGACATTTCTAGTGCCCTTACCCCCAGTTACTCAGTGAGAGTGACCATCATACCATTTTACAGAGTTAATGAGTAAGCTTTTTGACGCGAGCACAGACATTTCTGATGCCCATGTCCCCGGTTACTCAGCAATACACATCATTGCTCTATCTTTATCCCAATTTTTGAGTTGTATTGAGATATGAGAAATAGGTAGCTTTTCTCTTTTTTTTTTTTGAATTTTATCATGTTATGTGATGTTTGAAAATCAAGGTCAAATAATGTATGTGGTTAACAATCAATGCTAGACATAGAGTTCAATGACCATAGGACTGATCAAGACACTTGTCAACAGTGTGTGCCTACAAGAGAGTTATTCAAGGGAGTTAGGTGATATCCATTAGATTAGATCAATATTCTCTGAATGATACAACCTAGACTCTTACATGAGTAGTATGTCAAAATCATGGTGATACAGACAATGGCTTTAATATCATGTGGGTATGAGTGATTAAAACATGCATAGACACCCAAGTGACACCTTACTTGAAAGGCATGAACCTGCTCAAAGAGAATGTTGGGAGATATCCAAGAAATGCATGGAAAGTGTGTGGTTGTCGACAGCTAGATGGAGCTTGTCGACAGATGCACACAGACAGAAAAGTGGTTGTTCTGGGAAATCAGAAACTGTGCTTGGCTGTCGACAGATGAATTGTCGTCTGTCGATAGAAATATGCAGAATGCAAAAACTGGTGTCTGTGGAGCGTGATCTGTCGACAGGATGGAGCAGGGCTGTGGACAGCTGCTTGTGCAGAATAGATTGAAGGCTAGGATGAAAGAGGAAAAGAGATATGGCATGTGAGGAAAAAGTAGGTATGTGAAATATGATGAATTTCCCTCAAGATATCAGTCATCTAACCTGAACTTGCTCCCCCATAGTGTGTGCTCATGTGGACACAAACAATCAAGTACTTCAGGACACATCTACACAAATTGTGCAATCAAATGCACACAATTTCATGAATAAGGACAGACTATCAAGAAATCCATTTGTTTAAGAAAGAAAGATAGGGCAAAGTGAAAAGAAACTAAATACCTTATAGAAAGTAAATGACCCTTATTTACAACTTAACTATGGATATGTGGCGGAGAATTTTTTTCTCACGCATAATGACAGTTTCCAAACAAGCATAACTTGTTCTTCCACAAATCACCATTTGATATACCACATAGTCGGTGCACACAAGGAACATATACTTAAGATTTGGTATGAGTTTCATTGCATTTTGCACAAACTCAATTATCTTCCCAATGTTGTGAATCTATCCTCAGCCAGTGGTTTTGTAAAAATATCATCCAATTGTTTTTCAGAGGGTACGAAGCTAATCTCCAAGGTTTTGTTGGCTACCTCATCTCTCAAGAAGTGATGTCTTATTTGATGTGTTTTGTCCTAGAGTGTTGGACTGGGTTCTTTGAAAGATTGATGGCACTAGTGTTGTCACATAAGATAGGTGTGCATCCAATTTCAATACTGTAGTCAGACAAGTGACCTTTTATCCACAACACTTGAGCTGCACAACTCCCTGCAGCAACATATTCTGCCTCTGTAGTGGAGAGTGTAACTGAGTGTTGCTTCTTGGATGCCCACGAAACCATGCAACCACCAAGAAATTGGCAATAACCACTAGTACATTTTCTATCAATTTTACATCCATAATAATCAGCATCGAAATATGATATCAAATCAAAACTACTCCCAGTTGGATACCAAAGACCCAAGGCATATGTACCTAAGAGATATCTAAATATTCTCTTAACTGCAACTAAATGGCTTTCCTTTGGACTAGATTGATATCTAGCAGAAAGGCAAACATTAAATTGTATGTCCGGTCTACTTGCAGTAAGATAAAGGAGTGAGCCATTCATACCTCGGAAGTGCTTTGCATCTACCGGTTTACCTTTCTCATCATTGTCCAATTTCAAGCTTGTGCTCATTGGTGTTGAAGCAGGCTTAGCTTGTTCAAACTAAAACCTTTTCAGTAGCTCCTTGACATATTTTTCTTGGTTGATGAAAAATCCATCTTCTAGTTGTTTTACCTACAAACCAAGAAAAAATTGAAGCTCCTCCATTAAACTCATCTCAAATTCGCTGTGCATATGATTTGAAAATTCCTCACATAGTGATGGGTTAGTAGAACCAAATATGATATCGTCCACATAAACTTGAACAACAATAATATGATTGCGAACTTTCTTAGTGAAGAGAGTTTGGTCTACTTTACCTCTTGAGTAGTTTTTGCTTACCAGAAAAGTGCTTAGTCTGTCGTACCAAGCTCGGGGTGCCTGTTTCAATCCATAGAGAGCTTTGTGCAATTTATATACATGGTTAGGTTTATCATGATCCTCAAAGCCAGGTGGTTGAGAGACATAGACTTCCTCTTTGATGTGGCCATTCAAGAAGACAGTTTTAACATCCATTTGAAAAAGTTTGAACTTGTTTGAGCATGCATATACTAACAAGATCCTAACTACTTCTAGCCTAGCTATAGGAGCAAAGGATTCTTCAAAATCCACACCAAATTCTTGACTATAACCCTTTGCAACCAGTCTAGCCTTATTTCTCACCACTTTACCCTCTTCATTTAGCTTATTCCTAAAGACCCATCTTGTTCCTATGACAGAAATTTCAAGGGTTCTAGGAACTAGACTCCAGACATTATTTCTTTGAAATTGTCCAAGCTCCTCATGCATAGCATCAATCCATGAATTTTATTTTAAAGCTTCTTCAACATTTTTGGGTTCCACTTGAGAGACAAAGGCTAGATGATCATGTTCAACTATTTGTCTAACTTGAGACCTAGTTTGAACTTTTTCATTCATATCTCCTATGATGTTATCAAGTGGATGATCTTTAGAATACCCGACATTGGTCACTGTTGAAGGTCCGGGTTGATCTTGGACTTGAGGAGGTTGTTCTGGAGGAGGGTGTGCTTGAGGAGTTTCAACTTGAGGCTCTTCCTCTTGTGGATTTTGTTCAGGTTCATCATCTTGATTTCTGAACAGATTTACGTCATCTTCATCATTGTACCTGCGAAGATATCCACTTTTAGTCTTGGAAACTACTTTAGGATTTTCTTTAGCTTTCATTTGTAGTTCCCCAAGTGTTATTCCTTCATCTCCATCCTCAAACTTGTAAGCATTTGAATTGTTAGGCTTTGCTGGATACTCATCAAAAACAACATGTGGAGTTTCTTCCACTGTTCGAGATTTAAAATTAAACACCCTATATGCTCTAGAGTGTTCTGAGTATCCCAGAAAAATACCTTGATCACTTTTGGCTTCGAACTTATCCAAGTCAACTTTATCATTATTATTAATAAAGACTTTTGAGCCAAAAACTCTGAAATACCCAATACTGGGTTTCATACCCTTTAGAAGTTCGTAGGGAGTTTTCTTTATCACAGGTCTTACCATGGCTCTGTTAAGGATGTAACATGAGGTGTTTACCACTTCTGCCTAAAAGGTCTTTGCAAGCTGACTTTCGACCAGAAGGGTTCGAGCCATTTCCACCAAGGTTCTGTTCTTTCTCTCCACTACACCATTTTACTCTAGAGTTCTCGGGGAGGAGAACAGGTGTTCTATTCCTTGGTGCCTACAAAAATCTGAAAATGAGTTGTTGTCAAACTCTCCCCCGTGATCAGTGCGTATTGAGCATATCTTATTGACATTTCCATGCTCAATCTTATTAAAGAATTCTTCAAAGATTTTCAGTTCTTTATTTTTGTGAGCCAGAAATTTTACCCAAGTGAACCTAGAAAAATCGTCTACAATGAAAAAACCAATTCGTTTGCCATTGAGACTCAGTGTTCTAGTAGGTCCAAAAAGGTCCATGTGCAACAATTCATAAGGTTTAGAAGTGCTTGCCGGTGCTTTTGATTTGAAGGATTTTCGGGTTCGTTTTCCCTATGCACATGCATCACAAAAACTTCTATTCTTGTTAAAGGAAATTTCAGGAAGTCCACTTACCAGTTTAAGCCTCATGATCTTGTGCAAGACGTTATAACTTGCATGGCCAAGCCTATGATGCCACAACGTAAGCTCAATCCTACTTGTTTGCTACAAGACACAAGTCTTCATTTTCTGGATCATCTAAGTCAACCAAATAAATATTGTTCACCCTTTTTCCAGAAAATTTTAGACTTCGTGTTTCCTTATCAATGATTTGACATGATTTTGATTCAAAGATAACTTTATGACCCTTATCACACAATTGACTTATACTAAGCAAGTTGTGATGAAGGCCCTCAACCAACAATACATTATCAATTGAGTTGGAGGCATACTTACCGACCTTACCTGTGCCGATGATCTGGCCTTTATTGTTACCTCCAAAGATGACTTGACCTCATTCTTTTTCAATCAACAAACAGAATTTTTATTTGTCGCTCGTCATGTGCCTCGAGCAGCCACTGTCCAAGTACCATTCGTTTTGATTTTGGGTTGCTAGGCATTCCTGCATATATAGATCAGACAAGAGGTTTTGGTACCCAAATTACTTTGGGTCCCAATGTATCATTCATGCCAAACAGTAAATGCTTCGAAATCCAAACTTGTTTGACTTTCTGTTTATTTGGACTATTCCAGCATTGTTTATCATTGTGCCCAACTTTCTTACAGAAATTGCATGATGAAGATTTTTTCACAACAGTGGGCTTGTTATTCTTGGGAACATGCATGGGCATTTTACCCTTTTGTTGCCTTGTTAGCTTTTTTTGGGTAGCTTGTTTCCAGACCTGTCGACAACCCTTTTTTGGGCTGTTGACAAATTTCTTAGTTGTGTTAACAACTGATTTGATTTTCTTGGGTTCCTGTTTCTTACCCTTGGCTTGAGTCTTATTGATCTTTGAGGTGATTTGCTTACTTGTGCTTGGGCTAGAATCAACAAAGGAAGTTAGCAAATTTTTACCAATTACCTTTGGTTTTACGGGTTGAAATCCAATCCCATGCTTTGCAATAAATACATTAGATCCCAGAATTGCATCAAGATTTTGTTTCCCTTTAACAAACTTTGATAGATCTTTAGATTTTCCTTTAAGGTTCTCTTCAGCCTTTTCCAATTTTTCTTTTAGCTTATTATGTTCACTTTGGAGAGATTCAAGGGAGTTCATTAGACCTTCCTTTTCTTTTTGAGTTTCTTGCAGTTTTATTTTCAAATTGTTCATCTCCTCACAGTGAGCTTCCTCATCAATTTTCATCATCTCAATTTCTTTGCTCAAGGATGCAATTTGTTTATCATTATTAGTGCCATGAACAAGAGAATTGATTTTCTTTTTGAGTGCTTTATTTTCAGACTTAAATTCACAAAGCTTTTCAAACTGTATAGGCTTCTTCCCATTCTTCAATTGTATAACTTTCAAAGGAAGAATTTACCTCATTGGAGTCGTCGCTTCTTGCCATTAGACATTGAACTTGTTCATCTCCAAAGGTAGCTTGTTCATCCTCATCTGCATCTTCATCACTCCAAGTAGCCATCATTGCTTTGGCTTTCTTGAAGGTGAATTTCTCCTTCTTCAGCTTCTTCTTGAGCTCAGGGCATTCTCCTCTCATGTGCCCTTGTTTCTTGCACTCACAGCATACAATGTCAGATTTTTTGTTAGACTCAAATTTATTTGAGAAATCTTTCTTTTGAAAAGGTTTAGAGTTACCTGACCCTTTCCTTTTGAATTTGAGGAATTTTTGAATTGTCTAGTGAGCATGGCCATATCATCATTCTCACTATCACTAGAAGTTTCAAGCTCATCACTTTCTTGTTGAACATCCTTTTTAGAACCTGAAGAATTTTTCTTGGAGGCTTTTAAGGCGATTAACCTTTTTGGGTTTTCTTCAGTTTCTTTCCTTTTCACAT
Organism: Colocasia esculenta; assembly: GCA_014218235.1. Taxonomy (NCBI): domain Eukaryota; kingdom Viridiplantae; phylum Streptophyta; class Magnoliopsida; order Alismatales; family Araceae; genus Colocasia; species Colocasia esculenta. The sequence goes on along the minus strand of CM024753.1, from coordinate 126,913,504 downwards.
TTATTTCATATGTCATCAGGGAGCCAATTAGTTCATCTAGTTTCATCTTTGAGAGATCTTTTGAATCCTCAATGACAGTGGCCTTGGTGTTCCATGAGGATGGAAGAGACCGAAGTATCTTCCTCACCAAGTCACTTTCTGAGTATTCTTTCTTAAGACCCTACAGACCATTTATTATTAGTATGAACCTTGCAAACATGTCTGAGATGGTTTCATCATTGTTCATCTTAAACATTTCATACTAAAAAATTAGCATGCTTGCTTTTGATTCCCTTACCTCGGACGTACCTTCGTAGATCAGTTCAAGTTTGTCCCACATCTCTTTCGCTGAAGTGCATGTGGAGACCCTTGAGTATTCTTTGGGATGAACTGTGCACTGCATCATGTTCAGGGCGCTCTAGTTGAGAGTTCCCTTCGCAATCTGGTCCTTCATCCAGATGTCTTCGTCCTCGAGAAGTGTGTATGCTCCTTTGCTGATAATCTTCCACAATTCGAAGTTTTGCGCTCTCAGAAACACCTGCATGCGGTTTTTCTAATAGGGATAATCAGTACCATCAAAGAAGGGTGGCCTGGTCACAGAGTGTCCTTTGGCCATGTACCCCTTATTAGATTCCATGAGATCGAGACTCTCCTGATCGTAAGATCAAATAAATACAACAGTAAATCGGAGAAACCAAGCTCTGATACCAATTGAAAGGTTGCGGAATTATACTATATGGTAATCTAGAAGGGGGGTTGAATAGATTACTACCAATTAAAATTTACTACCACCTTCTTTTGATGAAAAACACAAACTTTTGAGACTTGCAACAGAGTGTAAACTAAACTTAGATGTGTTAGTTATAGATAGATAGAGTAGCAATTTATCTAGCATATGTGAAAAAAACGTGCCTACCAAATATCTAACGTAAAGACGTGCGAACCACAAGACACGAGGTTTTAAGGTGGTTCTGAGTACACAACTTGTGTATCCTACATCCACCGTCCACACACACACGCAGAAACACTGCTTATGAGCTAGTTTAAAACTACAACTCACACACACGAGTTGTCTGATGTGAAACCACGATCAGATCAACACAGACCACATAGATCCAGTACAAGAATCACTTGATCCACAACCATACACACAGAAGTAAAAACAGAGACTTAGAAGGGTTCTGAGTTGGAGAATCAAATTCTTATGTAGAACTCTTCTACAGGTCATCTGGATGATCTTTAAACTTCATCTTGACAGGTTCAAGTTGATGTAGAAGCTTGAGTCACCGACAAACTGACTTCACCTACGCTTGGAAGACGGATCTTCTTGTTTTCTAGGTGGCAGGTTGAAGCAGAGTAGCAGAGAGACTTCTTCTCTTGGATTTTCTTAGGGTATTGGATGGTGGCTGCTTCTGTATGAAACTAACTCCAAAGAGTTCCTTTTATATAGGTGTTTAAGTATAGAGAGTTGTGAAACAAGGAAACACCCACATAGGAAACATATGGAGATCTTGTATTGAGATTTTGTTTACGTCTGTCGACAGGCCTTAGATCATCTGTCGACAGCTAGAGACAGATTTGCATTTGCCAGATCTCTAAACTTCTGGGAAGGGTTTTCCTATAGGTAGCTGTCGACAGTCGACTAGGATCTGTCGACATATGGCTATGTTCAGAACCTGGTGTTTTCTTTCTATAGTTTTCCGTCGACAGGCAGCTGAGGATCTGTCGATAGGTGCTTTTATTTTGTGCTTTTCTTGATCTTTTTGCTCTTGTTTTAACACACTGTCTTTTGTGCAATCTCACCTACATGTAAGACCATTGTTAGTGAGATAACGTGAACATTTAAATGATCAAGTTGAACATGTGTTTGCATGGTTCATGAAGTGTTCATCAAGTACTCATGTATTGCTTATCAATTGTTCATCATCAAAAACAATCATCAAATATAAATTCATGTAAACCCAACAGTGTTTGTATTGAATCTTGTAACATGAGTTTGTCTAGCATCCTTCTTGTCATGGGGAAGCCCAGTAAGGAGAGTATAGGCCTCATGAAGATTAAACTCATAGTTGCAATAATCCTTACCAGCATTTGGAAAATGAAATAAATCAGAAGCTAACTCAGGAGTAAACAGGGTAGCAACACCTTTGACCTCTGACTTGAACCCTTCTGTGGTATCCCCCAAGTTCAAATAAAATTCTTGAACCAAACGAGGATACAATGTTTTGAATTCAGAAATAAACTGTAACCATCCTTGAAATTGAAAGAAGGGGATAAATTTTGGGAATGCAAGTGCAAAAGCTTCGTCAGACAGCTCTACAGCCCTAGGCTTGAGAATGGACCTTCCTTCTATAGCAATCTGGGATGGGGTGACTTCTGGAGTCTCAGACGAGTCAGAAAACTCAGAAGATGAATCTTCTTCGTTGGAGTCACTAGAATCCGAAAGAAGCTTCCTTCTAGGGTAGCAAGATGGCATAGGAGACTTGCCTTTACTCTGAGGAGTCTGTCGTCCCCGCTTGAATGGAGTCTCGGAAGGAGAAGACACACCTTTTCTCTTGGAAATATCATGCCGAAACTTGCTCCTCCTTTCTAGTTGGGGCTCTTCAATCACAATGCCCCTTGCAGCAGCCCTGGACTTTGCTCCTCTCCTGGGAGTGTGTTTGGGAGGCATGATAGAGGGAAGGATGGGAGGGGATGAAGGCTAGACGGGTTGAAGAGTGAAATCTGAAAATGCAGGGAATCGTTTCCAAGAGTGTTGGATGGAGGTAGATGTTTACATAGAATGGGAAGTGCAAGTGGCAGGGTCGACCTGGGGAATAAGGCATATAAAGATGGTTTCGACACCACAAGATGGGGGATAAGATGAACCACTAGTTCATTTACCCTAAACAGGGACTGGCGGCAGAACCCAGTTGTGTCGACATAGCAGAATGAGTGTGTCGACTTTACAGACTATGGTGTCGACACAGGGTGAGAGTGTGTCGACCTGACTTGGCAAAAATTGATGAATTTTTTAGAAGAATGAGAAGGAATATCTTTGAGATGATGAGCAATATCTGAAATCAATTATTCAGGGATTTTTGATATGTTAAAGAAATCATTTCCAAATTCTCATCATAAATCCATCATTAATTCACTGGGTTGAAAGATATCTGACAACAAATTGACCATTAAAAGTTCTGAAGCACTGGGATGACAATTTGATTGACATAAAATATTCTATGCAGTCAGTTGCAATCTTTTGTATTTTACTTAAACCAAAGTGATGTGATTTCTTAAGAATTAGGGCAATTTGTATTGAAGTTAGACACTCTTAAAGGATCTGATTTAGGTTTAAGTTGTTCATTTCATTTGATTGACTTTTCTTTAATATTAAAGCAATGAGCATTCAAATGTAGTAAATCTTTTTCACTCAAGCACACATACCTTTTACACACCAGAGTCCCTGGTTACTAAAGATTTACTAATTATCCTGCCTCAAGAGGTGAATGAAACTTTTTTACTTAGAAATATACACTTATCAGACGCCAATATTTCCAGTTACTCAGTTAACATTTTTCTTTTCATTTTGATTTAACCCCTTAGAACAGAGATAACAAAACACCTCATGACATACATGGTTCTTCACTTTTGTGAAGGTGTGCATTTTCTCAATGTATGTGCCATTGCTCTGTTAGAAAAACATTTTGCAAATGAACCTTAAGGCATTTGGGACAACTTTATCCTTTATCAGTCTTAAAAGAAATGTATAAAGTCAATACATTGTTGACCATTATTTCATTAAAGAAATCAACTTACTTTAGAAGTTCAAAATACAAAAGAATGTTGACTGAAGGAGTATGCTATATCAATTAAGAGTCAATCCTTGTTTTCTTCAGAATGGTTAATGAGCATTTCATGTGTTAGATATTTATCAACACATTGAATCAATTTTGGTTTGATGAGAGAAAATAGCAATGAAGTCTTTAGCTTCCCCTGAGTTATTGATTTCATCTATTTGTCATAAAAAATAAAGAGAATCCTTCTTCAATGAAAGAATTGTTAAGATGATCAGATGAATTGGATGAAACTCAAATTGAAGAATTGAGGACTACAAGGATGAACATGTATTTGATAGAATTCAATGAGAGATTTATTCACAACTCAGAAGTTTCACAGAAACTCACATCATCTCAGCATTTTCCTGACCAACCTCAGCAACTTGTTTAAAAAAAAAAAAAACTTTATGAACAATTTTGATTCTCTTGAAATCAATTCTCAGAACTTCCTTTTGCTTCTCAAGCAGTAATGCTCCCCCTCAACATGTGCATCAATGAATCAATTAACATTCAAATCATGCAAACTGAGTTTCAGCATTCAATTTCAGCAAACAGTCATTCAAGTACAAGCATGTAAAAAAAATCAATTTAAAAAATTAATGATTCTTACACATGATAGATCATGGGTACTTGGCAAAGGATTTCCCTCAACACATAATGATAGTTTTCAAACAAGCATAACTTGTTCTTCCACTAATCACTATTTGATATACCTCATAATCTTTGCATAAGAAATCAGTTTGTTTTTCAGTTTTTATTCCATGTTGCATATTCCAAGTTCTCTTCTTAAATATGTGAATCTATCTTCAGCCAATGGTTTTGTGAAAATATCTGCAAGTTGTTTTTCAGTGGGGATGAATTATAATTCAATGTTTTTGTTTGCAACTTCATCACTTAGAAAATGATGCCTAATCTCAATGTGTTTTGTTCTAGAGTGTTGAATTGGGTTTTTGGAAAGATTGATTGCACTAGTATTATCACACATGATAGATGAACATCCAATATCAATATTGTAGTCGAGCAATTAACTTTTAATCCACAACACTTGAGCTGCCCAACTTTCTGCAGCAACATATTCTGCTTTTGCAGTAGAAAGTGCAACTGAGTGTTGCTTTTTGGATGCCCATATTATCATGCAATTTCCTAAGAATTGACAATATCCACTAGTACTCTTTCTATCAAGCTTGCATCCAGCATAATCAGCATCAGAATATGAAATCAGATCAGCATGACATCCAGCTGGATACCATAAACCCAAATCACAAGTGCCACAGAGATATCTAAAAATTCTCTTAACTACAAGCAAATGACTTTCCTTTGGACTAGATTGAAATCTAGCACAAAGACATACACTAAATTGAATATATGACCTACTTGCAGTAAGATACAAGAGAGATCCAATCATACCTCTGTATTGCTTTGCATCAACCAATTTACCTTTTTCATCATGGTCCAATTTGATGCTGATGATCAGTCTATCTTCATGTAATTTAAATAAATTACACATCTATTTTGGTGATTAACAAAACTATGATAAAGGTTACTAACACATTTTCTATGAAGTCTAAGCACAGGAAATAAAACCAAGGGAAAACAAGCCAATCGAGTAAGTATTCATCACACTACAACAAAGCATCAATATTTGTCTAAGTACACATCGTCTCACAACGATTCGTTAAGTGATCGCAATGATTTTCCCACACAACGATTCGTTAAGTGATCGCAACGACTTGCCCGAACAACGATTCGTTAAGTGATCGCAACGATTTGCTCTCGTAATAATTTCTTAAGTGATCATAATGATTTACTTTCATATTGATTTCTTAAGCGAGAAGAACGATTTGATCTCACATCGATTTCTTAAGCTTAACGATTTATACATCGATTTGTTCATAACATCTTAATGATTTGTACATCGATTTGTTCATAACATCATATCGATTTGTACATTGATTTGTTCATAACATCTTAACGATTTGTACATCGATTTGTTCATAACATCTTAACGATTTGTACATCGATTTGTTCATAACATCTTAACGATTTGTACATCGATTTGTTCATAACATCTTAACAATTTGTACATCGATTTGTTCATAACATCATAACAATTTGTACATCGACTTGTTTATAACTTCACAATGATTTTATAAGTCATATATATAACGATTTCATGGAAAGCATCGATTCGATTTTCGAGCTAATCTTTGAAAACATTGAAAAGTTAAAGTCTTCACGTATATTTTTTGACATCCATGCATTTATTATGATAGTATGTATCTCTGCATGCATGCAGAAAATATCTTCCATTATTGTATCTTCTCTGTAAACATCTTTTAGAACAACAAAATGGCATTACTATTTTGATGAACATTCGTTCTGACGTTGACTGACAACAAGAAACAGCTTAGATGTCTACTGTTCAAGCTTTGAATATGTGCAAGTCTCTGACAGCATTTGTCATACAACGTTGGACAAAATAGAAGCCAAAGAAGAATACAGAAGATCCTCTCTCTCTTTGCGTGCATGAAAAGATAAAGGATTGTTGACTGAAAGCTTCCAAGTGTCAAGCAGTCTAATGTAAACTTATGCATAGAGACAACGGACACTTCAATGTTCGAATTTCAAAATATGATATATATAGAAGAATGACATTTTTGAAGAAGGAGGAGAAGCAGAACAGTTAGAGAACAAGAAGTTTTTCAACACCTTCAATCTTCTGCAAGCTTTTCGTAGAGCCAAGCAAAAACTCTCATTAGTCTTAGCTCTTGCTCTCTGTGCTAAGTTCAGATCTGTGAGAGAGCTTTTTGTTCTGAGAAGATCCTTGATTGTAGATCTCTTTCTTCTCAGTCCTTGCTTCAAATCAAGCAGTGTTCTATAAGTTTGATCTAGGGGCATCATCTCTTTGAACACATTCTCTTGTGTTGTTCCCTTCTGTTGTGAAGGAAGACCTGGTGGGGTATCCAGAGTGTTGCTCCCTTCGGTTGAAGGAAGACCAGCTGGGGTGTTGGGTGTTGTAGTGTCCTTAAGGGGGGACTGTACCCTTGTTAGTGAAATCCTGAGATATTGCTCAAGGACTAGACGTAGGACTCCTAAGGAGAGGAGATCCGAACTAGGATAATTCTTTGTGTCGTGTGATTTCTTTTGTGTGTTTGATCCTTCGAATCACTAACACTAACAATCTGCAAAGTGTGTTTTGTGTGACTGTTTTGTGAACAGGTTTTGAATGTTAAATAACTTTTAAGAATCCCATTCACCCCCCCTCTGGGCTTGCTAGCTGGGCAATAGATGCTTGTGCTCATAGGAGTATATGCTGGTTTGGCTTGTTCAAAATGGAATCTTTTGAGCAATTCTTTAATGTATTTGGCTTCATTGATAAAGAATCCTTCTTTAGGTTGTTTAACCTACAAACTAAGAAAAAATTGTAATTCCCCCATAAGACTCATTTCAAATTCACTGTGCATGTGATTAGAAAATTCTTCACACAATGAAGGATTAGTGGAACCAAAAATGATATCATCCACATATACCTGAACTACAATGATGTGATTGTGGACTGATTTTGTGAAAAAAGTTTGATCCACCTTACCTCTGGAGTAATTCATACTAACCAAAAAACTGCTCAATCTGTCATACCATGCTCTTGGAGCCTGTTTCAAACCATAAAGAGATTTATGCAGTTTATAAACATGGTTAGGTTTATCATGATCTTCAAATCCAGGAGGTTGAGCAACAAACACTTCTTCCTTTATGTAACCATTCAAAAAAACAGTTTTCACATCCATTTAAAACAATTTGAAATTTTTGGAACATGCATATGCCAATAAGATTCTAACTGCTTCTAACCTAGCTACTGGTGCAAAAGATTCCTCAAAATCAAATCCAAATTCTTGATTATATCCTTTGGCAACCAGTCTAGCTTTATTTCTTACAACTTTTCCTTCTTCATTCAATTTATTCCTAAAGACCCATCTAGTTCCAATTATTGAGCTTTCAGAATTTCTGGGAACTAGACTCCATACATTATTCCTTTTGAATTGATTCAATTCTCATGCATTGCTTCTACCCAAGAATTGTCTTTTAATACTTCTTCAATGTTTTTGGGTTCCACTTGAGATATATAGGCCATTTGATCTTGTTCAATGATGTTTCTAAAATAAGACCTTGTTTTAACCCTATCATTGACATTTCCTACAACATTCTCAAGTGGATGAGCTTTAGAGTATCTGAAATTACATCTTGTCATTGTACTTACCTACTCTGGTGTCGACTCAGTGTTTTGTTGTGTCGACACATCTTCATGTTCATCAAGTTCTTCATTCTCCACTGATTGATCTGATTCTTTTGCAAGAATTTCAGCATCTTCTTCTTAGTTCCTACAGAAATCATGGTCATTAGATTTTTCACAGTTTTCATCAAATATGACATGAGGAGTTTCCTCCACAGTTTTTGATTCACTATTAAAAACTCTATAAGAGCTTGAATTCTCTGAATATCCTAGAAAGATGCCTACATCAATTTTCTTTTCAAATTTATCTAGATCATGCTTGTCATTATTGTGGATGAAGACTTTACTTCCAAAAACTCTAAAATATGCAATGTCAGGCTTCATACCTTTCAAGAGTTCATAGGAAGTTTTCTTGAGGACTGGTCTTACCATTACCCTTTTGAGAACATAACATGAAGTGTCGACAGCTTCTGCCTAAAACTTTCTTGGAAGCTTACTTTCAATCAGCAAGGTTCTAGCCATCTCTACCAATGTTCTATTCTTCCTTTCAACAATTCCATTTTGTTCAGAGGTTCTTGAAGAAGCAAATTTGTGATCAATTCCTTTATTCCTGCAAAAATCAAAAAATAAGTTATTGTAAAATTCTCCTACATGATCAGTGATAATGGAATGAATTTTATTTATTTTTGCATTTTCAATTTTGTCAACAAACTCTTTGAAGTTTTCCAAAGTGTCACTCATGTGAGACAGAAAATACACCCAGGTAAATCTAGAGAAGTCATCCACTATCACAAACCCAAATCTATGTCCACTAAGACTGAGTGTTCTAGTAGGGCCAAATAAATGCATGTGCAATAATTCAAAGGGTTTGGAAGTGATTAAAGGTGCAACAGATTTGAATGATTTCCTAGTTTGCTTACCTTGGGCACAAGCAGCACATACAATTACATTTTTCTTTTTCTTCATTTTTGGTAAACCATTCACAAGAGCATATCTGAACAATTTATTCAGAATATTTTTACTAGCATGACCTAACCTTCGATGCCACAATTGAAATAGATCATGCTGGTTGGCAACAAGACAAAGATTTTCATGTTGATGATCATTAAAATCAACTAAGTAAACATTATTAATTCTTTGACCAAGAAATTTTATTTTTCCAGAATCTTTTTCAACAATTTAACATGATCCAGAATTGAAAATTACCTTAAGGCCTTTGTCACAAAGTTGACTGATGCTCAAAAGATTATGATCAAGGCCTTCTACAAGCAAAACATTCTCAATGGAGTTTGAAGGATTCTTACCAATTTTTCATGTTCCAATGATTTGCCATTTGTTCTTACCTCCAAGAATTACTTGTCCACAATCTTTTTCAATTAATGTGAAAAATTTTTCTTTATCTCCAGTCATATGTCTTGAATAGCCACTATCAAGGTACCACTTATCTTTCTTGTGGGCTGTAAGACATTCCTGCAAAAAGATTTAGAAAGAGAATTTTGGTACCCAAATTGCTTTGGGTCCCATCAGTTGTTTTCAACTCAACAACAAGTTATTTTGGAATCTAGATTTATTTTATTTTTCTTGAATTTACTCTTGATCTGCATTTACCATTAGTGTGACCAAATTGTTTGTAGATTGTGCATTTCATGATCATTTATGGTGTGAAATCTTTAATCTTTTTGATATAAGAGTTAGATCCAACTTAGAAGTTTCTATTGTTCTTTGGATATGAAGTTGGTTTAACATTGAATTTCAAATTTTGTTGATTTTTTCCTTGACCTCTCTCATGTTTGTACTGTATTTTGGAATTTTTAAATTGATTTTGATCTTTGGGTTTTGAGTTTGCTTGTGATTTTTCTTTGATGTTCTTTTCAGAATTTCCATAAGAAGTGCTTCCTTGAACAAATAAGGTTATTAAGGTTTGCCCAGCTTTCTTCTTATTTTCAGGCTGATAACCTAAACCATGCTTGGTAGGGTTCATGCAAATTCCTAAAATAGCATCTAGGTTTTGTTTGCCTTTAACAAATTTTGACAAGGTTTCTTTCTTGTCATTCAATTCTTTCTGGACAATTTTCAATTCCTCTTGAATTACCTCTTTTTCTTTTTTGAGTTTTTCATTTTCATCTATCAAGATTTGCTTTTCTTTTTCTGTGGACTGACATCTTTCTTTGATGGCATCAATTTGTTCATTCAAACACTCTTGTTCCTTTTTCATGTTATTGATTTCATCATTCAGCAATTTTATTTGCTCAAATTCTTGTGGATTTTGCACTATGCTATTGATTTTCCTTTTCAATGTCTTATTTTCAGATTTTAGTTCACAAAACTTTTCAAACAAAACAGCATATGCTTCCTCCCAATCATCAGTTGTAAAGTCTTCAAAAGGACTTACCTCAGTATTTTCTTCATGTCTGGCCATGAGACATGTCACTTCTCCATCTGAGCCACTTTCTTCTTGTTCATCATCATCTTCATCATTCCATGTGGCCAGCATTGCCCTTGTCTTCTTGAACATTTGATTTTTCAACTTCTTCTTCAGATCAGGACACTCTCCTCTCATGTGTCCTGATTTTCTGTACTCATAACAAATAACATCAATCTTTTTATTTGTTTCCAAATTTTTATTAAAATCATTTTTTTTGAAACATCCTTTTTGATGAAGGGTTTAAGCTTACCTTTTTCTTTCTTTCTCAAAAACCTTTTGAAATTCCTTGTCAGTAAGGCCAATTCTTTATCATTGTCCTCATCAGAAGATTCATCATTTTCATCAGATTGATCAGCAATAATTTTCGAGCTAGATGAGGCTTTCAAAGCAATAGGTTTCTTAGATGTAATCACAGATGCATTTCTTTTCAAATTGATTTCATATGTCATGAGTGAACCTATTAACTCATCTAGTTGCATGGTTGACAAATTTTTCGAATCCATAATTACTGTAGCCTTTGTGTGCCAAGTTGAAGGAAGTGATCTAAGAACTTTCCTAACAAGATCACTATTAGAATAATCCTTTCCTAAACCTCTAAGACCATTCACTAAAAGTATGAATCTAGCAAACATCTCAGAAATAGTTTCATCACTCTTCATTCTGAACATTTCATATTCTGAGACTAAGATACTTGCCTTGGTCTCTCTTACCTCAGAAGTTCCCTCATAGATAAGTTGGAGCTTGTCCCACATCTCCTTAGCAGATTTGCATGAGGACACTCTTGAGTACTCCTTATGATGGATGGCACACTACATCATGTTCATGGCACTCCAGCTGAGTGTGGACTTCATGATCTGGTCCTTGGTGCATAGACTTTCATCTTCAAGTAGTTCATCAGGTCCTTTGTCGACAATCTTCTAGAGCTCATAATCTTGTGCTCTTAGGAACACTTGCATCCTATTTTTCCAATAAGCATAATCAGATCCATCGAAAAAGGAGGCCTAGTAACTGAATGACCCTCAGCAATAACCCCTTGATGTTTTCCATAGCAATAAACTCTTGATCATCAGATCAAACACTTAACGTGCAATGAGAACTCGTCTTTGATACCAAATGAAATGTTGCGGAAAACCTGCTATGAAGAAATCTAGAAGGGGGGGTTGAATAGATTTCTCTAAATTTTAAAAACCACTTTGATTAGAATCTTTGAGAGATTGAGTTAAGAGTAAAATCTAAAGATCAATGGCAATTCTAAACAATTTAGACAAGTTAGATGGTGAAATACTAACGAGCCTATCAAGCATCTAACACAAGACACAATCAAACCACAAGGACATGGATATTTAGGGTGGTTCGGATTACACAATTGTGTATCTTACATCCACCATCCACACACACACACAAATGTGGCTTATTTTGCCAATTCAGAAAAGTCACATAACAACACACACACTCTGAGATTCAGAAATCTCAGATCTGACCACACACACGAAATTGGGCACAAGGATTGCACCAATTCCACAAAACACACAGTGTAGAATGAGTTTGAGTTGAGGAACCAGACAGAACAATTAAGAACCAAGGTTGGAGATGTCTGGTTCGAAGGTCCCTGTTTCTGCTTCAAGAATGGGGACCAGCTCTTCTACTTCAGCTCCAGGAAGAAGACTTCTGAGGGCTTGAATTCCTTCTCTAGATGGATCATCCAAGGTGTACAATGCTTCAGTTCCTTCATATCTGGAAGCAGGTTGTCAGGTTGAAGCCTTCTTCTGAAATAGCCTGGAATGCTCTGGAGACTGGAAGAGCAGATGGGTGTTGCGATGTTGTGCTCTAAAAGCCAAGTGGATAAGGGGCATTTATAGTCCCATGGGTCCACAAAAGATCTTGGGATCTGGGGGCACAAAAATTCTTGCTCAAAAAGGCCCTAGCAAAAGCATCCACGTGTCTTAGCAATTTGGATAATGCAAAAATTTCGAAGTGTTTCGACACTACACACAAATGTGTCGACACACCAAGCATCAGCCTCAAACTGGTCTTCTGGGACAGTATGCTAGTGTCGACACACAACTGGACTGTGTCGACACCACTGGATCCTTGCTAAAAACATGGTTCTGGGACAATGAGCTAGTGTCAACACACAGCTGGACTGTGTCGACACCACTGGCTTGTTTGACTTCTTATTTAAGCTGCACATGGAAGAAACATTATGAGATATAAATGAAACATGATAGGCATGATTTTTCACATATTTATGAATCATATTTAGGTATCATCAAAATAAGAGATCCAACAACCTATGTATATCAATCCTATACATGTCCCCTTAGGTCCCAGCATTTTTTCGAATTTTTCCTCGTGTCCTGGACCGTCCAATTTCCCCGTGTATGTGAGTGCTGTCTGTGCAGTTTTCTGTGTGGAGGTTGGCGGAAACATCCTGTGCCGCCAAGCTCATGTGTTGGCGGCAAGAGATGGCGCAGTTGACTCAGTAGGCGGCCAGCACTATGCAATCAAGTTCCTCAGTATTCTGAAAAAATATTGTCTGATCTTCTTAAGTTGTTTATGTGATTTTCGGGTATGAATGCATGCTCCAAATTTTATATGTTGTCAAGGGTGATCAGTAGGTCATGTTATGAGGCTTTACTGAATTTTCATGATTTGTGTGAATTATTAAAATTCTGATAATCGGACTAAGAGCATAAAATGACGATGTTTAATCTGTGTAAATAAGTCAGTTGTGAATAAGGGTTTCACGAATTTTCTGCAATCATGTGATGACTTTATTTACACATTGGAACTGTTGGATTTGACTGTTATACTGAGATTCCTCCTTTAGAGAAATTAGTGAGAAATGCACCTGTAATTTGATTTAATTGTTCTAAATACATTTCCTATTCAGAAAAATCTGTAAAATTGAGTATGTATTATGTTTGCTGTTCTTAACCTGTCATAAAATTTTCATGATGTTTTGATGACAGTAGATACTATTATGGTTTAAATGAGAAAATGGTCATGTTGACGATATTAGAGTTAATTATGTATAAATCAAGGATTAGTAGCATGTTAATATCTTATTTTACGTTGTTTATCACTGTTAAATAGTAAGGCAAACTTTTGTAAATAGAAATGTGAATATTATGCAAAGAGTATGTAAAATGGGATGAAAGCATGTATATGAGCATGAGTAAAATGTGACAAGAATGATAATATGATTAATTTGTAAAATTGGGCCGAGATTGACACTGCTACCATAGGGGTCTGAGAGCTGTACCATAGAAAAGTCCCTATGGAAGGCTCAACGTCATGTATTAAATCCTAAGGGCATTAGGATGAAATCCTGGAGGTGGACAAGTACCACTGGTTAGGGTGGAGAGTGCTTCTCCCGGTCTGCGCAGTATCCAAGGTTTGTCACTAGCTTGCCCGGGTGACAAATATGAGCAAGTGAAGTGCTAAGTGCTAGGTGATAAGAACTAAGTGCTAAAGTGAGTGTTTTTCCTCTGCTTGGTAGTTAGGACTATGTGTCACGGCAACTTAAAAGATTAAATGTAAATATAGTGCTAAGTGATAAGTGAATGTGGTAAGTGGTAAGTGAAATTATTGTGATATGTGATAAATTTGAATGTAAGAGTAATTGAAATGGAAGGAATGTAAATTGACATGTAAGGGAGAGTAAATGATAATGAGAGTACAAGTGCATGTGAAAACCAATGTAATAATGCATGTGTATATATTTATGTCATTCATGTGTTACCATCATAATTGTATTATCATGTTTAATACCATGTTCAATATTATGTAATGTAGTTTAAAAATCTCCATATGATAGTGTGTATGAATATGTGCATGCAAACATGTAAAGGAATGCAGTGTGGAAAAATATGCATGTAGATTTGTCAAATGAATAAGATGGCATATGAACAAGTGTGAATCCATGTAATTAAGTTTAATTCATGTCAAAACAGCAAGCAAAATGGGATTATGATTATGATAAATACATGAAATAATGTCTAAGTTCCATGATAGAATTATTATTCATTCAGTATATGGTTTCACACTTAATTTGTAGATAATTGCCATCCGATTTGAATATGTTTTAGATCTTCAATCCATGTTTAATAAAGGTGATATCATTGTGACTTATTCATATTAAAACAGCAAATGAAGTGTGTAGATAAGTGAGAAAAATGCATGTGAATTATGATCAGATATCATGTTAGGTTGCTATCTACTTTATGATTAATTCCATGTTCTAGTTGATAGAGTTGTTCAAGGATATGGATAATGTTTAGATTAATAAATCATGTTACATGATAGGTGTTTAAGAGTGCATATGTTCATGTCATGTATGTACTAATATGATTATGCCTAATTATGATAGAATGTTTAGTATCATGTTATATAGTTATTAAAAAGCATATGCAAGTGTCATGAGAGTATGATAATTTATACATTAAAACAGCAAGTTAAATGTGTGATGAAATGATATAATTGCATGAGAAATTGGCTAGATACCATGCCAGGAGTGTTCATTATCTTGTACATAACCTTGTGTCTTAAATCGGTAAAAATTGTGTATTGATATGATAAAGATTTGAGCCATGTATCATAGGACATTCCATGTGTAGAGAACTTGTGTAGGTGTATATTATCTTCCATGTTTTTAATATGAGCATGTGTTAATTAGAAATGTGTTTGGGTGAATTATGTGTAATTGAACATAAGAAACATGTGCCATGTAAATTGTTACGGTTAGAATGATAGCATGTGTTCATTAATGTTAGCAGCTTATTGTGTATGTGATATGTATAAGGTTGATGCTTTAGATTACTTGCTGAGTCTTCTAAGACTCATACTTGCTTCGGCGTACAAGTGTGACAGGTTTTCCATAGCTGAGGAGAGAATAGTGAAGGTCGACACCGCATTCAAGGAGTAGTTACTTGTGGAGATTTTCTTTTGTAGTTACTTTATTTCATAGTTGAATAATGTTATTCATATGGACAATGTAGTTATTTTAATGTTGTAATAATGTAGACTCTAGCATTTTCTTTTACTATATAGATTGTGGAATGCGTGATGATGATGGAATGAAGTTTATTATTTCTTTTATTTCCAATGTACTCAATTAATATTCATGGACATATCAACCTTATCGTTTAGTGTTGAGTTACTATCCCACTGTGACGATGCACCTTATACCGATGGGGATTGGTATAATCGTATCGGTATGAGGAGGGTCATTACAGATATTCACAAGATGGCCTTTAGGAGTAGGTATGGCCATTATGAATTTGTTGTCATGCCTTTTGGATTGACAAATGCCCCTATAGCTTTCATGCAGCTAATGAATGATGTGTACCGGCCTTATATTGATAAATTTGTGGTGGTTTTCATTGATGACATCCTAATCTATTAAAAAACTAAAGAAGATCATGTGGAACATTTAAGGATAGCCTTGCAACTGTTACGGAATAATAAACTATATGCCAAGTTAAGCAAGTGTGAGTTCTGGTTGGAGGAAGTATCTTTCTTAAGGCACATGACTACAAAGGATGGTATTGCAGTCGACCCATCTAAAGTTGAAGCGGTGATGAATTGGGAGAGACCGACTAATGTGTCTGAGGTAATAAGTTTTCTGGGGTTGGCAGGTTACCACAGAAGATTTATTAAGGACTTCTCCAAAATTGCTGTGCCTCTAACGAAATTGACCAAGAGGGAGAATCCATATGTGCGGGCAGAAGATTGTGAGAAGAGTTTCTGCATTTTGAAGGAATGCTTAACTACGGCTCCTATCCTTGCCCTACCCACTGAAGGGGGAGGATTCAAGGTGTATACAGACACATCAGGTATTGGTCTGGGTTGTTTATTGATGCAGTTTGGCAAGGTGATAGCATATGCCTCTAGACAATTGAAGGTACATGAAGTAAAGTATCCTATTCATGATTTAGAATTGGCAGTAGTGGTATTTGCTTTAAAGATTTGGTGACACTATCTATATGGTGAACAGTTTAAAGTATACTCAGATCACAAAAGCTTGATATATCTCTTTTCTCAGAAAGAACTTAACATGAGACAGCGGAGGTGGTTAGAGTATCTAAAAGACTTCAACTTTTCCATACAATATCACCCAAGGAAAGCCAATTCTGTAGCAAATGCTTTGAGTAGAAAGCCTGTGGCGTCACTAGCCAACTTAATGGTTGGGGAGTGGTGATTGCTAGAGCAGTTTGCTAACTTGGACTTGAATGTAGAAGAGGAAAATGATCGGGTGTTGATTGCCAACATCAGCATACAATTAGATCTTCTAACTGAAATCAAAGAACAACAAGACAAACGATCCTATCCTAGTAGAGATCAAGGAGAAGATTGATCAAAGACCAGACTTTACCATAACCAAAAGTGGCAGATTAGTGTTTAAGGAAAGAACTTGTGTACTAAATAATGATGAACTCAACAGGAAGCTAATGACTAAAGCTCATCGATCTAGGTATACAATTCACCCTAGCGCCATTAAGATGTATCAAGACGTAAAAAGAACTTATTGGTGGCCGAACATAAAAAGAAAAGTAGTTGAATTTGTAGCACGCTGCTTAACTTGTCAGCAAGTTAAGGCAGAACATCTTAGGCCAACAGGTGTGTTACAACCTTTAGACATACCTGAGTGGAATTGGGAAAGCATATGCATGGAGTTTATTATCGGACTGCCTAAAACCAGGGGAGGACTTGATGCGATATGGGTAATTGTGGACCGATTGACTAAGCCAGTGCACTTCTTGCCTATAAAGAGTAAGTGGTTCGTAAATGTGCTAGCCGCATTATATATTAAAGTGGTGGTTAGGTTACATGGAGTTCCATCATCCATTGTATTTGATAGAGATCCTCGATTCGCGTCATACTTTTGGCGGGAGTTTCAGTCAGCACTAGGTACCTGGCTAAATTTTATCACTGCCTTCCATCCCCAGACAGATGGGCAGATGGAAAGAACAAATTAGATTGTGGAAGATATGCTCCAAGCCTATGTGTTTGATTTTGAAGAATACTAGAGTGAACAATTATCCTTGGTGGAGTTTGTATACAATAATAGTTATCAAGCAAGCATCAAGATGGCACCATTTGGGGCGTTGTATGGCCAAAGTTGCAAATCACCTATGTGCTGGGAAGAAGCAAGAGAGAGGCAATGGCTGGGACATAAATAATACCAAACGCCACCCAGAAGATCTAGATTATTCATGAATGCCTCAAGATAGCTCAATCCAAGCAGAAGAGTTATGCAGACAAGAGATGAAGGGACTTGGAATTTCAAGTTGGTGACCACGTGTTCTTGAAGGCTTCACCTTCGTGTGGAATCTAGAGGTTTGGAATTAAAGGAAAGTTAAGTCCAAGGTTCATTAGCACTTTTGAGATCCATGAAAGGGTCGGAGAAGTAGCCTACAGAATAGCATTAGCTCCACAACTAGCAACAGTACTTAATGTCTTCCATGTATATATGCTAAGGAACTATGTCTATAATGTTGAGCATGTGATATAGTATGAAGACCTAGAGCTGAAGAAGGATTTGACCTACGTTGAGAAACTAGTCAAGATTTTGGATCGAAAGTTACAACAATTGAGGAACCGAGCAATACCAGTGGTTAAGGTTCAATGGAGCCGACTAGGGTAGAATAAACTACCTGAGAATTTGAAGAATTAATGAAGGGGAGTAATCTGGAACTTTTCTCAGGTATCATGAAACTCTTGCTTGATCACAAATGAATTTGGGGACCAAATGTTTTTTAGTGGGGAAGGGTATAACAACCTAGATTTTTTAAATATTAAATAAATAGGAATAATATATATATATATATAGTTTAATTAGTAAGAAGGTTTGATTAAAGGCACACCAATCGACATGATAATGGATAAAATAGTCAACAATCGATATGGAGTGGTCAGTAATCGATATTTAAACTAGGTTTATAACATCAATCGGTAGAAATATAACAGCAATTGATGTTGCCTCAGGGCAATCGATGTGCATAATAGCAATCGATGTTTGCTTAAGAGCAATCGATCTTATATAAATAATCGATGTTTGAAGAAGCAATCGATGTTTGAAGGAGCAATCGATGTTTTAGGACAATCGATGTTGGTCAGCAATTGATGTTTGAAGGCGCAATCGATGTTGGAAAGCAATAGATGTTTAAGGACAATCGATGTTGGTAAGCAATCGATGTTGGTCAGCAATCAATGTTTAAAGGAATAATCGATATGGATTATAAAGGCAATTGATGTGTAAGGCAATCGATTTGTAAGGCAATCAGTATGCATAAGAACAATCAATGTTTAATGACCAATCGATGTTGGGCAGCAATCGATGTGAAAGGCAATCGATATACTTATTCGACTGCCAACTTCTACTGGTCAAGATACAACGTCGTTAGTCAAAGTGGGACTTCAGATATGACGAAGTTAGCTTCGACTGATCACAACCAAATCATGTATGACTTCGTATATGACGAAGTGGACTTTGTATATAACGAAGTTGGACTTTGGATATGACGAAGTTAGCTTCGTCCAATTATGACCAAATTGTATATGATGAAGTGGACTTCATATATGACAAAGTTAGGCTTCGACTGACCGAGGCTAAATCGTGCATGACTTCATATACGACGAAGTAGACTTCGTATATGATGAAGTTACAGATCATTGCCAAACTCTAAAGTGCGTGTTAATTTTATACCTAATGATAAAAAGGGTTTAGTTAAGATAAACATGGAAAGTATGGGCCATAAATCATGTCTAAACCCAAGTCTAACTTGGAAATACGGATTTGCTTCCTAAAACTTAGGGAATGATTGATAAGGAAATAACTCCTAAGGAAGTTCTGAACATGGTAGGACTTCTACCAAGAGTTTAGGAAACTACAAACTCGGAAATTGCACCATCACAGTGCTATAAAATCATCGTAAGAACCCCATAGCCAACCCTAGATCTTTCTCTTCATTGTTGAACGTGGGAGGAATTTCCAAAAGCAAGGAGGAAGAGCTAGTAGAAAGGTTTCGAGTGATGATCAGTCCATCTCCATATAATTTATTATTAATTATATGTATTTTTGGTGATTAACAAAACTCTGAAAGGTATTATCTAACAACATTTTTTGAAGTTTATCCACAGGCAGTAATTCAAACAAAATCTGTAAGTTGTCTACACTCACTGTCATTTGAAGCTTATTGCATATATTTTGTCTAAGCATACATCGACTTCTTTGTAAAAGCTCAGAATGATTACTGCTTCACTTAAACAACGACTTCTTTAGTAGAACATCGATTTCATAGAAAACATCGATTTCACTTAAGTATTGACTTCATATTCAAAACATCGATTTCGGTTCTACATCAACTTCACTTAAATAATGATTTCCTCAGTAGAAGATCGATTTTGTTGCTACATCGACTTCATTTCACTTAAACATCAATTTCGATAGAACATCGACTTCATATGAAACAACGACTTCGTTTCTACAATGAATTCACTTAAACATCGATTTCAATAGAACATCGACTGCATATGAAACAACGACTTTGTTTCTACAATGATTTCACTTAAACATCGATTTCAATAGAACATCGACTTCATATGAAACAACAACTTCGTTTCTACAATGATTTCACTTAAACATCAATTTTGATAGAACATCGACTTCATATGAAACAATGACTTTGTTTCTACAATGATTTCATTTAAACATTGATTTCGATAGAACATCAATTTCATAAGTAACAATGACTTCATGTGAAACAATGACTTTACTTGAACAACGACTTCATTTCAAACAACGATTTCATCTGTACACCGACTTCAGTTAAACATCGACTTTGTACAGAATATCAATTTCATAACATGGATTATGTTCACATCGACTTTGTCTCAACATGGATTACTGTAGCAACCTGAATTTTGAAAAAAATAAAAATTTAAATAATAAATTAAAAACTCAGCTAAAGAGATATTCAATGAAAAGAGCATTAAATAAAACCCATTAAATAGAAAAGAGTAATGGGCTTTGCTTAATGAATCCTCTAGAACTTATTGGTCAAATATGAATTTACAAATAGTAAATAAAAAGAAAATACCTTAAATTTGGAGTCTTAATATCTCCTAAATAGAAAAGGACTCTTTAAGCATTAAAAGAGGCAATAAGAGTTGGAATTGGATTCCTAAGCCTACCCCTTATGATTTAGCACGAATTTAGATCCCATCCTAACCTAAATAGAGGTTGGAAAGCAAGAAAGGAAGGTTGGAGTTAGAAAATCTCGTAATTAAAGAGCAATTAGAATAGAAGTAGGAATAGGAATCCATACATGCATAAATACATCTCTTAAACCCTCTTGGCCGACCCTAGCTCGTTGCCAAAGGTTGTTGGACGTAGAGAAGAGGCCAAGGAGGAGAGGATCTCGTGGGGAGAAGGAGTTCTTGGAGCTTCTTCCTCGTTCTTGGAGATTTTAACCCTAGAAGACAAATCAAGTCAAAGGTAGGCATTCTCATGATCAAAATTAAATTAAACTCGTCGCGTTCTCAGAGCCGTCGCGACCAACATCTTGTCGTGTTCTGAACGCGACAGGAAACCCCGTCGCGTTCTGGCCGCTTGAGCAGACAGCCCTGTCGCGACCCGTACAGGACCCTGTCGCGTTTCATCATGACCCTGTCGCGACCCTTATATGGGTACGTCGCGTTCACAGGATTTTTGATGAAAGCCAATAAAATTTATTGCTCTCACTTTCTAACAGTCATACACGCAGTAAAAACACTTGTTTTAAAATGGAGCTTTATTGAATGCTTTAAAAAACATATTCACGACTTCTTTTCTATCTATGATTTCTCTTACACATGCACACATATGAACCATCCATATATGGTTGAAATCTGGCATAAAATATCTCATAATGTATCTGGTAATTTATTGCAATAAGGTATATTAATTACCCTATTTTAAAGGACTTGTATTTGTTTCTTGCGTTGTTTATATACCGATATCGACGCTCCACTGTTCTAGAATTCCTCTAGAACGTCGAGCACCTGTTTTTATATACACACTTTACTTGGCTTGTGGTGAACTCTCCGTCGGATATTCCTTTCGTCGGACTAGTGAACCCTTGCACAAGGCCTTCGTAAGTCTCCTCTGATCATGGATTTGATGACCAAACTGTCCCCATAATAAATAATTCATTTATTTATATATTAATTTTGATGATTAACAAAATAGCACTAATGGATTACTTGAGCCTTGAGAACAGGAAATAAAAGAAAAATGAAAGTTCAAGACAATCAGATAAGTCTCATCTCACATTCTGTCCAAGTCATTGTATCGACTTCTTTAATAAGCAGAACGATTTCCTCTCTGACCGGAAAATTCAAAACAAATCGATATCGCAACGATTCTTTAAGACATCGCAACGATTTCTTTAGACCTCGTAACGATTTCTTCAGAACCCGTAACGACTTGACTGTCGTAACGATTTCTTTAGACCTCGTAACGATTTCTTCAGAACCCGTAACGACTTGACTGTCGAAACGATTTCTTTAGACCTCATAACGATTTCTTTAGAACTCGCAACGACTCTCTAGCCGTAACGATTTCTTTATACCTCGTAACAATTTCTTTAGAACTCGCAACGACTCTCTAGCCGTAACGATTTCTTTAGACCTCGTAACGATTTCCTTAGAACTCGCAACGACTCTCTAGCCGTAACGATTTCTTTAGACCTCGTAACGATTTCTTTAGAACTCGCAACGACTCTCTAGCCGTAATGATTTCTTTAGTTCTCCAAACGATTTCTTTACATTTCATATCGATTTCTTAAGTGTTTCATAACGATTTCTTTTCAGATCATAACGACTTGATGTTCATAATGATTTCATTGATTCTCATAACAATTTGCTTTGTGCAACGACTTGTTAAGACTTCTCGTAACGATTTCTTTGAAACTCATAACGACTTGATTGCTATAACGATTTCTTTAGAGTTCATAACGATTTCTTTAAAACTCATAACGACTTGATTGCTGTAACGATTTCTTTAGAGTTCATAACGATTTCTTTGAAACTCATAACGACTTGATTGCTGTAACGATTTCTTTAGAGTTCATAACAATTTCTTTACAGTTCATAACGACTTGATGTTCATAATGATTTCTTTACAGTTCATAACGACTTGATAAGTGTTCATAACGACTTGCTATAACTCATAACGATTTCATCATTATAATGTGATAATGCTCTGTCATAATGATTTGTCTGTTATCGCATAACGATTTCATAAGTCATGAAGGCATCAGGATTATTTATATCGAATTTCTTGCTGTATCAATATAATGCTTTTGAATAGCGTTGAAAAGTCAAAGTCATATCTCGTCTGTTGACTGCTACGCATTAAATGCTCTCTGATCGTATCTCCCATGCATGCAGACGATATCTTCCATTTTCATGCTACTCTGTCTACGTACTTTTTAGACAGAAAGGAGCTTTGCTATATATTGCAATATCTGTTCCATCTGCAACTAACAATCGACGGCAGTCCTAGCTGTCCACTATTTATTGTTGATATGCTTGCAGATATCTAACAAGACTCATCTGTACAACGTTAGATACAAGATACAAGATTCTAAAACATTTCTCTGGCGTGTACTAAAGGATAAAAGACTGAAGAACAGAAGCTTCCTTGGTGACCAGTCTAACGTACACCAGGATAAGAGACAACGGATTCTTCAACGTTCAAATTTGAATTTGAAGTTTAAATAAGACTCAAGACGGAGAAGACATATATACAACGCTTGCAATTCGAAAAAAAAATAACACCATCTCTTCGAGTCTTCAGAAGATTGAAACAAGAGCGAAGCTTCCACTCCAACCTTGTTCTTGGCTCTTAGCTCTCAGTGATCAAAGGAGATTTTATTTGTGAGAGCTTGTGTAGTCCTTGGAGAGAAAACCTTGTTAAATCTCTTTCTCTCTCGGGCCTTGGTAGCTTCAGCTTGTAGCTGGTCAAGCTAGAGTCTGAAGCCTGTTCTTACACTTTCTCTTCTTTAGTTGTGTTCCCTTCTGGACGAAGGAAGACCTGGTGGCATCCAGGGTGGTTGTTTTCCCTTCAGGTTGAAGGAAGACTAGTTGAGGCTGGGTGTAAGGATCCTTAAGGGGGATTGTACCCTTGGTAGTGAAATCCTGAGGCATTGCTCAGGGACTGGACGTAGGTCTCCTGTGGAGAGGAGTTCCGAACCAAGATAAAAATCCTTGTGTCTTGTGGATGTGCTTTGTGTGATTGTTGTCTTATTTGCTCTAACTCTAACCTCGTTATTAAGTTGTGTAATCTTTTTAGTAAACAGGTTTTAATCAGAGATCGAAATTTTAACAACCCATTCACCCCCCCTCTAGGCTAGCTAGCTGGGCAACAAGTGGTATCAGAGCCCGTCTCTTCGACAAAGAAGAAGATCCAACGATCTGAAGAGCAAAGATCTATGGCAGCCCAAAGCAACTTCGAAGGTCAGTCAGTCAACAGGCCTCCCTTGTTCGATGGAGAAGACTACACCTACTGGAAGACTAGAATGGAATATTTTCTACAAGGCCATGATTATACAATTTGGTCCATTGTAGAAGAAGGTGATCTTTTGGTCACAAACGCTAAGGCTCAGTGGACAGATGATGATAGGAAAAGAATATCCTTAAACTGCAAAGCCAAGAGCATATTATGCTGTGCCCTAAGCAAGAAAGAATTCAATAGAGTTTCAGCTTGCAAATCCGCAATGGAGATGTGGGAAAAGCTTAGAATTACCTATGAAGGGACAGACAAAGTAAAGGAGACAAGAATAGATATTCTGGTAGCTCAATATGAAAGATTTCAGATGCAGTCAGGAGAATCAATAACTCAGATGTTCAGCAGATTCACAGACATTACAAATGGATTAGCTGGATTGGGAAAAGTTTATAATGTACCAGACATGGTTAGAAAAGTCCTCAGATCTCTACCATCTTCATGGACTCCAAAGGTAACAGCCATTGAAGAAGCCAATGACTTAAAACTAATGTCATTGGAAAAGCTAATAGGATCTCTCATGGCTCACGAGATAAACATGGAGAGATTAGGAGAATCCTCCAGCAGAAGGAAACAATCAAATGCTCTCAAAGTGAATGATGAGATATCAAAAGAATCTTTGGATAATAGTGAAGATAGCAAAGACAGTGATGATGAAGAAGCCATGCTGTCTCGAAGACTTCAGAGAATATTAGCAAAGAAAAAGAAGTATCAGTCCGGAAAAGATTTTTCAAGAAAAACAAAGACTTCAGAAAACCAGAAGCAAAGGATCAGAAGAAAGGAGAAGTGATCTGTTATGAATGCAAGAAGCCTGGACACATCAAGGCAGACTGTCCAACGCTTAAGAAAAATGATCACAAGAAGAAGGACAACTTCAGAAGATTCAAGAAGTATAAAAAGAAAGCAATGGCAGCTGCTTGGGAGAACAGCAGTGACTCAGACAGTGAGTCAAGCTCGAGCAGTGAAGGTGAAGAAGTCAACTTGGCTTTCATGGCCAACACCGAAGACAAGGTAACTTCTGACTCTTCCTTTGACTCATGCAATGATTCAGATTCTGATAATTTAGAAAGTGTTTTTAATGAACTTTATGAAAAATATAAAGAGGTATCTAAATTACTTAAAATTAGTAAGAAGAATTTAATCTGTTTAGAAAATACAAACTCAGATCTAAAAACCAAAAATGAAGAACTTGAAAAACAAATAGCTGAACATAAAAGAAGAAATGAATTATTATGTGAAGATTTAAAAGAGAAAAATAAGAAAATAAATCATTTAGAAAAACAAGAAGACTTAAGTGGACTTAAAACAGAAATAGAAAGATTAAATAAAGAAAATGAACATTTAACAAGCACCATAAACAAGTTCACAAATAATAAACCTCTTCTAATGATGAGTGGAGCTAAAAGATCAACCAAGAAGAAACATGGTTTTGGTTATACTCCCTCGGAAAATGAAGAAACAAAAGTCTTTCCCAACACTTATCCAACTCCTGAATTATATCCGAAAAGAATAAAGAACATAAAAAATTTAAATATAATCCAGTTGAAAGAATAACCAGAATAACCTGCTGTACTCATTGTAACAAACTAGGACATAACAAAGCAACATGTCCCACTAAGAACAAAAAGTGGATAATAAAAGGAAAAATCAATGGTACTAACCTCTCAGAACCCAAAAGAACTTGGGTACCTAAAACTTAGTGTTTAATTTTCAGGGAAAATCAAAAGCATCCAAATGGTATTTGGATAGTGGATGCTCAAGGCACATGTCAGGGAACCAAAAACTTTTTGTTAATCTCCAAGATGAAGAAGGAACAGTCACATATGGAGACAATGGAAAAGGCACAGTAATAGGAAGTGGATCCGTAAACATCAAAGGAAGATCAGTAATTGAAGATGTGATGCTGGTCAAAGGGTTAAAGCATAATCTCATCAGCATCAGCCAGTTGTGTGACAAAGGCCATCAGATTCAGTTCCAAGAATCAAAGTGCAGTATATTAAAGGATGGAGCAGTCATTTTTGAAGCTTATAGAGAAAGAAATCTGTATGTACTCTACCTAGAAGAACTCAAGGATCAAGATGTGTGTTTGGCAGCTAGTAAAGATCAATCAACAGAGTTGTGGCACAGAAGATTGGGCCACTGCAGCTTGGAC
The DNA here is from genome assembly GCA_014218235.1 of Colocasia esculenta. Lineage (NCBI taxonomy): Eukaryota > Viridiplantae > Streptophyta > Magnoliopsida > Alismatales > Araceae > Colocasia > Colocasia esculenta. The sequence continues at coordinate 126,887,350 of CM024753.1, read as the reverse complement.
GGTTTGAATAAGCTCAGAAAGAGAAAGCTAGTTGAAGGACTGCCAAAGGTCAATTCTAGATTGGACAGTATCTGCAAACCCTGTGCAAGAGGAAAGCACACCAAGAGCTCTTTCAAATCAAAGACTGTAGTAACCACCTCAAAGCCCTTAGAACTACTTCATATGGATCTATTTGGGCCAATGAGGACTACTAGTCTGGGAGGAAAGAATTTTGGATTTGTAATAGTTGATGATTATTCAAGATTCACTTGGGTATCCTTTCTAGAGCACAAAGATGACACATTTGACAATTTTGTCAGCTTCAGCAAGAAAGTTCAGAAAGATCAGAAGTTCACAATTGTCTCTATCCGATCAGATCATGGTGGTGAGTTTCAGAATGAAAAGTTTGCAAAGTTCTGTGATGATCAAGGAATTGAGCACAACTTCTCAGCCCCAAGGACACCTCAACAGAATGGAATTGCTGAGAGGAAAAACAGAACTCTTTTGGATATGGCAAGAACCATGTTATCAGAATATGATTTGCCAAGATACTTCTGGGCCGAAGCCATCAACACTGCATGTTATATCATAAATAGAGTGATGATCAGGCCGATTCTGAAGAAGACTGCTTATGAACTCTACAAAGGAAAGAAGCCAAAGATCAGCCATTTCAGAATATTTGGATGTCCTTGCTTCATCCACAACAATGGAAAAAGGGACATTGGTAAGTTGGATGCCAAATCAGATGAAGGCATCTTTATGGGGTACTCTTCTAAACCCAAAGGTTATAGAGTTTTCAATAAACGTTCCTTGTTAATTGAACAATCTGTACATGTTATTTTTGATGAATCTAACCCTTCCTTGAAAAAGGAAGAAATTAGTGACATTGATGATGCAGATGACTTGTCTGAAAAATTAAAGAATACCTCAATTAAGGACAAGGTAGATCCTCCTCTGGAAGAACTGCAGCAAACTGAAATTCAACATGAAAATCTTCCAAAAGAGTGGACACATCAGAAAGATCACCCTCCTGAAAACATTATTGGTGATCCATCTGTAGGGGTAAGAACAAGAGGTAATGTAATTCCTTGTGATTATTTAGCCTTTGTTTCTCAAATAGAGCCTAAGATAGTCAATGAAGCTTTATCTGATGAATCTTGGATATTAGCCATGCAAGATGAACTAAATCAGTTCAAGAGAAACCAAGTGGGTGTTCAGAAATAAACTGAATGAGTCTGGAATAATCTTAAGGAACAAGGCCAGACTGGTAGCTCAAGGCTACTCCCAAGAGGAAGGCATAGATTTCGATGAAACCTATGCACCTGTAGCTAGACTTGAGGCTATTAGGATTTTACTTGCTTATGCATCTGCATTTGATTTAAAACTATTTCAAATGGATGTCAAGTCAGCCTTTTTAAATGGTTTTATCAAGGAGGAAGTTTATGTTGAACAACCTCCAGGTTTTGATGATCCCGAATTTCCAAATCATGTATTTAAACTACATAAGGCTTTATATGGTTTAAAGCAAGCACCTAGAGCCTGGTATGAAAGGCTCAGTACTTTCTTATTAGATCATGGTTTCACTAGAGGTAAAGTAGATAGTACATTATTTATAAAATCTAAGGTTAAACATATACTTCTTGTGCAAATATATGTAGATGATATTATTTTTGGATCTACTGATGAATCTCTTTGCAAGTATTTGAAAAGCTTATGCAGGGAGAATTCGAAATGAGCTTGATGGGGGAGCTAAGCTACTTCCTTGGATTGCAAATTAAGCAAGGGAAGGATGGCACTCATATCTGTCAAGCCAAGTACACCAAAGAGCTGTTAAAGAAATTTGGATTTGAAGGTGCAAAGCCATTATCAACTCCAATGAGCACTTCAACCAGAATGGACAGTGATCAAAAAGGTAAAAAGGTAGATCAAAAGAATTATCGAGGTATGATAGGATCATTACTTTACTTAACTGCAAGTAGACCAGACATTTTGTTTAGTGTATGCATGTGTGCTAGATATCAGGCAGACCCTAGAGAGTCTCATTTAATTTCAGTAAAAAGAATATTTAGATATCTGGCTAGAACTCATGATTTAGGTCTCTGGTATCCTAGATCTTGTAAAATAGAATTAGTAGGATATTCAGATGCTGATTATGCAGGATGCAAAGTAGATAGAAAAAGCACCAGTGGGTGCTGTCAGTTTCTTGCAGGATGTTTAATATCATGGTCGTCCAAGAAACAAAATTCAGTAGCCTTATCAACAGTTGAGGCAGAATATGTTGCTGCTGGAAGTTGCTGTACACAACTTCTTTGGATAAAGCAACAACTTGAGGATTTCGGCATTCATATCAAGCAATTTCCGCTATTGTGTGATAACACAAGTGCCATCAATCTCACCAAGAATCCAGTACAACACTCAAGGACTAAGCACATTGAGGTAAGATATCATTTCGTTCGAGACCATGTAGCTAGTGGTAATTTAGAAATTTCTTTTATAGATACAATTGGTCAATTGGCAGATATCTTTACAAAAGCCCTACCTGAAGAGAGATTTACATCTCTTAGAAGGGAATTAGGGATGTGCAATTTGTGAAAAGATCTCTGTAATTTTATTGGCATATAAATTTTTCAGAATAAATGAAATTTTTCCTCTTTAAAGATAACAAAACTCAGTTATCTACATTTCTTTGACCACTATTGTGTTGAAAGCGTTTGACTCGTCAAACCTTTTTGTCGCCTTCTGCTATTACCGCCTTTTGGCGCTTCGCCTTTCAAGAAATTAATTTTAAATCAGTCAAATCATTCCGCGAACGACTCGTCTTCTACCTTTACCCTTTTATCCTCTATCTGGTCACCCAAAGCCGATGCCCTAACGATTTTGGGATCGACTCTCTGCAACTTTCGAAGCTTTCTCCTCTTCCCGCGAAGAATCCCTTCGAGAGCTTCCATCCTTTCCATCATCTTCCTCTTCCAGAAATCTTTCTCCTCTCTACCCATGGCCGCTCCGATGATCTCCGGAAGTGTTGGGGGCTACAGTGCTGAGTTTCTGTCCCCAAAGGAGCAAGAAAGGTTTACCTTTGTGAAGACGAAGATATGTGGGAATAAGGCTGTGGATGTTCAGAATCTTGAGAAAAGTGGAATCAGCAGTCTAGTTGAAGCTTTGAGACGGATGCAATGGTTGGATGTGGTTACTTTCACCGAGGCAAGCTATCCGGACTTAGTGAAAGCTTTCTTCATCTGTTTGAAATTAGAAGCAGATGGGTCCCTTGTCTCCTCTGTCAAGGGTATCCAAATCAGAATAGACCGTGAGTTACTAAGTACCTTGTTTGGAGTGAAAACATCAGGCTTTAGCAGTGTGGACTCAGTAAATGATGAAGCTAAGGGTCTTGGCATTATTGGTCCAGAGTTTAAGTTGAAGGATGGAAAATTGGATATAAATCAGATGTCAGCTTTCAATCGGTTGCTCCACTTTATTGTCTGCCAAATCATAGTTCCTCGGAGTGCTACCTTTTCTTCATGCACTAGGGCAGACTCAGACTTGATGTTCTAGGTAATCCAGAACAAGGAGATAAATCTGGCCGCAGTAATAATTGAGAGAATGAAATTTGCCAGTGCTCAGATCTGGGAAACCAAGAGCAAGTTGAATGTTTCCTTACCCTATGCTCATCTACTCACCAAAATTTTCAAGCATTTCGGAGTAGACTTATCTGGAGCAGTAGTAGAGAAGATGGGTCAGTCTATAAGGTTCAGAAACCTGAAGAAGAGTGGTTTTTCAGTGCAAGATGGAGTTTGGTCAAAGACATCTGTGGCTGAAGGAGAAGCGATTATTGGAGACTTCCCAGAAGTTCAAGAGCAAGCAGCAGCAGCAGCAGCAGAAGAAGCAGCAGCAGCAGAGCAAGCAGCAGCAGCAGCAGCAGAAGAAGAAGCAGCAGCAGCAGAGCAAGCAGCAGCAGAAGAAGCAGCAGCAGCAGAGCAAGCAGCAACAGCAACAGTTGTAGCAAGCCAGGCAGAAGTTTTAGAATCACCTGTTGTGGAGATTATCTCTCATTCTCCAGAAGTTCAGATGGAGGAAGGTGCAGCTGGTGTGGCAGACTCCTTGCCCACCACCTTAGTCGCCTCTATCTTAAGAGAGGTATTGGATTCTATTCCCTCCACCTCAGCTACTTCTAAAGAAGATGGCCATGTTGAAGAAGAAGTTATGGCACCAGGCCTTACAGAAATTCAGTCTGAACCAATTGCTAATATTGAGATACAAGCAGGTACTCAACAAGATGAGGTCATGAGAGAAGCTCCTAGCCAAGGGGAGCAAAGTATCCTTAAACCTGAAGTGTCTGAATCCGTGGCAGAAGGCCACTTGGAACAAATTGTTTTGGAGGATGCTTCTGCCCAGGGGGAGCAAGAAAGTGTTGAACTCCATGCTCCTATTCAGGGGGAGCAAGTGGGCATTGAGGAAATTCCACCTCCTATCAGTGTTCCTGTTAGTAAAGGCCCAAGTGCAAGCAATATCAATCTTGAGGAGCCTATCATTCAGCAAGGGAAGCAAAAGAGAGTGGCTCACAAAAGGCCAAGAAAGAGTAACAGAAAAGTAAATTTGAAGCCTATTATGGCATTGCTGAAAGTTCAGGGAGAAGTCTTGTCATCAGTTCAGAAAAGTGTTTAGGGCATTATTGCCAATCAAGCTTCAACCTCCTCTGACCTATCCTCAATTCGAAATGCAATGAGGTGGTTCAATAAAGAGATGTCTGATATGAAGCAAATGCTAGCAGTTCTTTCAAAGTCTAGTGGTGTCTCTCCTGCACCCACTCAGAGCAGTCCAGCTGCAGTTCCTAGGCCACCAGGGCCTCCAGCAGAAGTCTCTCGGCCAACAGGGCCACCAGTTCAAGCATCAGGGCCACCAGGGCCATCAGGGCAAGCTTCAGGGTCATCAGGACCCTCTTCAGTTGTCAGAGAAGCCAAAGGGAAAGAGCCCATGACAGCTACTTCGGCCCCTGACACTTCAAATCTTGCAACTCCAATTTTGTCTTCACCTACCTCTCCTCTCACAGCCCCTCCTGCTCCACCAACTATAAAACACCCAGTACCTCGCACCAAACCATCATCCTCTATCATTTCATCTCAACCTACCTTCTCTCCCACTCCTTCTCACACCTCAGCCCCATCATCCTTCTCACCTTCATCACCTCAAACTCAAACCACTCCAATTCAACCCACTTCATCCTTCAATCCAAACACTCTTCTATCCTCCTACTCCTCCTTCTTCTGTCTATGTCTTTCCGGAAAAACCTCTACTTCTTGGTGTTTTTGACACCAATATTCCGGATGATTTTGAGAGAAACACCCTTATTTCAATTCTCTCCACCTCCACTCACATTCACAGGACTGATCCTCCCAGTCCTGCAAGAAAAAGAGGAAAACTTCCTCATCTGTTCGCACCCTCTCTGTACCTTTATTTCCTCCCCTTTGGTACTCTCTTACCCTCGAGCCTCAAAGAAGACCAATCTATAAAGAATACCTTCAGAAGTGCATTCTCTCCACCATATATGGCATTCCCTTCCTTAACCTATCCGAACACCTAAACATTACTCTTCCTCTTACCCAGTTGACCCACATCCAGAAATCCAAAATCCTTGAGGACACTGAGTTCAAGACTGAAGAGCAGTGGGCAAATGTCAAGGGCAATAAGGCGCAGTATGCAAAGTTTTTGACTGCCAGGGCAGAATCTCTCACCCACAGACCTCATCCACTCACTCTTTCTGAGTGGTTTGTCATTCAGCATAAAAACGCTTGGGGATCCTTCATTCTGAAAGAGATTCAGATTGCCAAGAACTTCCAGCTTTACAGTGATTTCTGCTACTTGAACAAGCTGCCTGAAGTTCAATTTAGCCAGTTCAATTCCACCATTGTCTCGCTAAGAACAGAGCACCCTATGAACCTTCCACTCAAGATAGAATTTGCATCCTTCAAGGTGGATACTCCAGTTCTTCTGCCCAAGTTGCATTCCTTAGTATTTGATTCAGATGCAGGTTCTCATGCACTGGATATGTTTGCAAGGCAGATGGGCCGGATGTCAGCCAAGCAGGGCAGATTACCCTCCTTCTTGCGGTTCATCTTCAGATAATACCACTCTGGCCGCATTTCTACTCAAACTTTGGCTCCACTCATGTCTAAGTGTGAGAGGCTTTCTCCCTCAGAATGGGAAAAGCTATACATTGCCCCCCGTCTTCACTTGGAATCAATCAATAGTGATCTAGCCCATCAGTGCCAGCCACTTCTTTCAGTAGAAGTTTTCTTGGATCTCAACTCCATAACTCCAATCCAGGAGATCTATGTTCAGTGGGCCGCTAGATACAATGCCTTTTATGCTCTGAAGCAAGACCTCCTTGATAAGCAGATCTTCTATCCCATATCTCTGGATAGATTTCTCCATAGAGCTAGTTTTGGAAAAAGCACTTACTTCAGAGTCATCCTGGATCCAGATCAGTATGCAGAGTTCTTAGATCAGCAACGGAGTCTATACATTCAAAGGGCCACCCCCTCCATGGGTCCTAATTTTTCAGTTGCCTCTGGAGTTTTCCAACAAACTTTTGAAGATCTTGAGATCAAGGCATGGACTGTCATCTCACAGCATGCCTCTTTATTGTCTCCTTTGTACTATCTTTCTCGCACTTAATACAATGATCTCTCTTCTTTGTCTCACAGCCTATCTTTTTGCTTACTGACAAAATGGGGGAGAAAACTAAAGTCATTCTGAAAAACATGTTTAATTTTTGTATGATGTTTAGTATATTTTGTCATCATCAAAAAGGGGGAGATTGATGACCAAACTGTCCCCATAATAAATAATTCATTTATTTATATATTAATTTTGATGATTAACAAAATAGCACTAATGGATTACTTGAGCCTTGAGAATAGGAAATAAAAGAAAAATGAAAGTTCAAGACAATCAGGTAAGTCTCATCTCACATTCTGTCCAAGTCTTTGTATCGACTTCTTTGATAAGCAGAACGATTTCCTCTCTGACCGGAAAATTCAAAACAAATCGATATCGCAACGATTCTTTAAGACATCGCAACGATTTCTTTAGACCTCGTAACGATTTCTTCAGAACCCGTAATGACTTGACTGTCGTAACGATTTCTTTAGACCTCGTAACGATTTCTTCAGAACCCATAACGACTTGACTGTCGTAACGATTTCTTTAGACCTCGTAACGATTTCTTTAGAACTCGCAATGACTCTCTAGCCGTAACGATTTCTTTAGACCTCGTAACGATTTCTTTAGAACTCGCAACGACTCTCTAGCCGTAACGATTTCTTTAGACCTCGTAACGATTTCTTTAGAACTCGCAACGACTCTCTAGCCGTAACGATTTCTTTAGACCTCGTAATGATTTCTTTAGAACTCGCAACGACTCTCTAGCCGTAACGATTTCTTTAGTTCTCGTAACTATTTCTTTACATTTCATATTGATTTCTTAAGTGTTTCATAACGATTTCTTTACAGATCATAACGACTTGATGTTCATAACGATTTCATTGATTCTCATAACAATTTGCTTTGTGCAACGACTTGTTAAGACTTCTCGTAATGATTTCTTTGAAACTCATAACGACTTGATTGCTGTAACGATTTCTTTAGAGTTCATAACGATTTCTTTGAAACTCATAACGACTTGATTGTTGTAACGATTTCTTTAGAGTTCATAACGATTTCTTTGAAACTCATAACGACTTGATTGCTGTAACGATTTCTTTAGAGTTCATAACGATTTCTTTACAGTTCATAACGACTTGATGTTCATAACGATTTCTTTACAGTTCATAACGACTTGATAAGTGTTCATAACGACTTGCTATAACTCATAACGATTTCATCATTATAATGTGATAATGCTCTGTCATAACGATTTGTCTGTTATCGCATAACGATTTCATAAGTCATGAAGGCATCGGGATTATTTATATCGAATTTCTTGTTGTATCAGTATAATGCTTTTGAATAGCGTTGAAAAGTCAAAGTCATATCTCGTCTGTTGACTGCTACGCATTAAATGCTCTCTGATCGTATCTCCCATGCATGCAGACGATATCTTCCATTTTCATGCTACTCTGTCTACGTACTTTTTAGACAGAAAGGAGCTTTGCTATATATTGTAATATCTGTTTCATCTGCAACTAACAATCGACGGCAGTCCTAGCTATCCACTATTTATTGTTGATATGCTTGCAGATATCTAACAAGACTCATCTGTACAACGTTAGATACAAGATACAAGATTCTAAAACATTTCTCTGGCGTGTACTAAAGGATAAAAGACTGAAGAGCAAAAGCTTCCTTGGTGACCAGTCTAACGTACACCAGGATAAGAGACAACGGATTCTTCAATGTTCAAATTTGAATCTGAAGTTTAAATAAGACTCAAGACGGAGAAGACATATATACAACGCTTGCAATTCAAAAAAAAAATAACACCATCTCTTCGAGTCTTCAGAAGATTGAAACAAGAGCGAAGCTTTCACTCCAACCTTGTTCTTAGCTCTTAGCTCTCAGTGATCAAAGGAGATTTTATTTGTGAGAGCTTGTGTAGTCCTTGGAGAGAAAACCTTGTTAAATCTCTTTCTCTCTCGGGCCTTGGTAGCTTCAGCTTGTAGCTGGTCAAGCTAGAGTCTGAAGCTGTTCTTACACTTTCTCTTCTTTAGTTGTGTTCCCTTCTAGACGAAGGAAGACCTGGTGGCATCCAGGGTGGTTGTTTTCCCTTCAGGTTGAAGGAAGACCAGTTGAGGCTGGGTGTAAGGATCCTTAAGGGGGATTGTACCCTTGGTAGTGAAATCGTGAGGCATTGCTCAGGGACTGGACGTAGGTCTCCTGTGGAGAGGAGTTCCGAACCAGGATAAAAATCCTTGTGTCTTGTGGATGTGCTTTGTGTGATTGTTGTCTTATTTGCTCTAACTCTAACCTCGTTATTAAGTTGTGTAATCTTTTCAGTAAACATGTTTTAATCAGAGATCGAAATTTTAACAACCCATTCACCCCCCTCTAGGCTAGCTAGCTAGGCAACAGGATTCCCACATGGTCGACGAGCCATTTGTACCCTAACGCCCATTACACCTTTAGGGATTGACATGATCCAAACGGCTATTAGAAGTTCGCTCTTACCTTGAATCACGTCGGACCTCTGGACTTGTGCATAACATGGCCAGTGGGAAGATCGTGAATTCCACCTGACTGCCAATACGACGTGCGCGTGTTGTGCAACTGTTACTATCGCCTATTTACTCGTTGTTTTACGTGATGTATCCTTAGCTCTCATCTATAGTCTACTCGCTCGTCTATTTACGTTCTCTCTATTATCTCATCTATTCATCTAGTGCTCTTAACTATTCTTGGTACTCTATATTGGCCATTGACTGATTGTCTAAAGGTACAATATAACCAATGCCTGGCAATATATAAAGGGCCCGATCTGGTCCTGGGATGTGCGTCCGAAAGTGCTAGTGCCCATGGGAGTTAAATGATCAGAGTGTTTGGAATTACACTCAAGTGCTATCTATCTCGACTATCTATATGACAATCAAAACACAAAATGTGCTATACTCTCTCGATGTCTAGAATGACAAACAAGTGCTATACTCATCGTGCTATCATTATACTTGTGCTAGTTGTGCTATGGCCATCCTGCTATTCGTGCTATACTCGATACTTGTGCTACTTTTGGAAACTATACTCGATCTCGTGCTATTGTGTTATCCTGTTATCTATTGTGCTATCTCTTGCTATATTTTGACTCTCTTGTACCTGCTATCTTTAGATACTCTGCCATTAAATGCGTTAATTATTTAAAACCTGCTTGAGCCTGAGATTAAAGTCCTACTGGGCATTATCGCTTACCCTACGTTATTTGATGTTGTGTTCTCAGGTGAGACCGAGGATGACACATACACTCACGAGGAAGGGAATGACCAAGAGTGAAGCCAGGAGTACCCTCAAGTCATTATGTTATCCTAGAGTTGTAGTTAGTTATTTCCTTTTATTACAATGTAATTGGGCCCTATAGAATGGATCTCATATTAGTGGTTCTAACTAGACATTTGAAAAGTTATTACTGAAAAAGATTTGCTTTAATATTATTCAATGTGCAATGGTTTGATGTCTAGTATTCACTCTACACCTTTTTCTTGCAACTGCCTTCGCGCTCTGGTATTCCGCGTCAGGGCGTGACAATTACATTCTCACATGTATTATAGTTATAACATCAATTTCATATCCACATCGACTCTCTCTACACACAGACTGTCTCCAAACATCAACTCTCTTTATTAACAATTATGTTTTAGACAGCTATTGAATGTTCTTATTTAAATTCCTTTTAAGATATTTTTCACATGATATTCAAATATATTTTCAAATCTTTGTGGATTTCAACTCTTCCCGTGTATCATGCTGTATCATGTAGTCTTCAACATTTATTGTGATGGAACAATATCTCTGCACGATATATCTTTGCTTATCTCACTTATGTCACATAAAGTCTCGCTTTATATGATGACAGAATGGCATTTCCTTTTTGGTGTATCTTCATATAGCACGACTACTAATGTTGACTGATAGTTTAGACAAAGATAGGTTGTCTATGTGTCAGCATTTATTGTGTGCAGGGTTTTTGATAGAAACACACGTTGCAAAGCTTGACCTGTCAACCTGACAGAAGCTAGAAGAGATTCAGACAATCGTCCTTTGTGTGTGAATGTGTCACGCCCTCAATTTTGTTTTAGCAGTGGAATAAATTGGGAGCCGTGAAGAACGAGCAAGCATTCAGAAGCTATAGACCAATAGCTTTTACAAATAGGGCCCACAATGCAATAATTAATTTTTCTTCCTTTATTTATCAAAATGAATATTACAACCTCCAATGTCAAATGAAACACTCCTTGCTCACCAATCTATCTATCTCTCAAGGAAAAGGGAAATTACATTCATGACCAATCTAAATAAAAATAAGAATGGACTCTCTAAGTGTACTCCACGCTCAACGCACAAGTCCCATCATTTAGCTTTACCTTCACTACCTGAAATGTTAAAGAGAGCATGTATGAGTGCACTCGCCCAGTAGGATTTACATCTTCCAGAAATGATATAACTATTTAATAGTTTAAAAGTTAGAAGGTAAGAACATGCTATGTACAATGAAATTAAAACGACGGTAGTAACACGTGTGTAGTGTATCCTACAAGATTGTGAGATCAAGAGATGTAAAGATCAATCTAGCAATAAGGTTGTATTCAAGAGTTCAAGATATTGTGAACGATGATCTAGCAAGATGGTAACTTCATGAACAAGAGTAAAATAACATGTAACAAGATGGCCATTTCACTAACAAGCATTTTGAGTAACCCACTCGGAGCACTCCACAAGAATATCATGCAGGATCTACTGGTGCCTCATGCAAGTAGGTCCTTCGGCCACTCGGGTTAAGGACCAGCACACAGTAGTAGGTAACAAGCATGTAAGTTTATCACGTGTAACAAGTACGTGCCATCCCAAGCACCAATCATGATTTTGCACCATGCCAGGCACACGACTTTGTTAGGGGATCAACCCAACAATCAACTCCTGGGGTAACAAACATCTTTGGCAAAACTAGGCAATCAACACCTTGGGGTAAACAAGACTTTGTCGGGGGCGAATCTGACAATCACACCCATAGGTAACAGGACTTTGCCAGAATCTCCAGGACTAGATACGGGGCCCTCAATCAGGTTCGTATTGCGCAACACTGGCATGTGTCCCAATGAACCCGTCGACTCGTAGGTGACAAGAATGAGTTTTGAGTCTATGACTTTAATATCATTATTGTACTTCAAGAACGTATCACAAGAAGGCAATGTGTGTCAATAAGGATAGACTGGTCGAGAAAGTTCAGGACTATCATGTCAATAGTAATGATTATCCAGAGTGTCATGTCAATAATGATATAAAGATCAAGGGTACGTTGGGAATATCGAGTCAAGAGTTCAATCTGGAAGCATAACGACACATTTACATAAATTCTATCTTTAATAACTTGGTTTCATGTGTTATACTAGATCACTCCGAGAAAGTCAAGATGAGGAGAGAAAGATCCCGTCAAGAATGTTGAGAGAGAAGAGATACGTGCACACTAACGTCTGGGTACTTTATTGGTACAACTTGCTCGTCGGCCATGTGGGAATCCATGGTCAGAGGAGACTTACAAAGGCCTTGTGTCACGCCTCGATATTTAGCAGCAGAATAAATACCAGAAGATGTGAACGATATAAATAGACGTATCACAGTTGAGTATCGCAGAGTCACAATTAAACATAACAACACATTTGAGACCATAATATTGTCATCCAAAGTACTCTTTATTCCATTTCAATTCACTAGTTACAACCTTACATAAGAAGAACCAACTAAAAAGGGTTCATTATTCAAATGAAAATGTTTCTCTAATACATAGTCTATTCAAATATCTATTCCTAATACTTCATCTTCTCAATGTCGGGTGCTCATCACTCTTGCCCTGCCCCATCGGACTCCACTGGTTCCTCATCACTACCTGAAAAGGACAGAATGATAGGGTGAGCGAACTAGCTCAGTAGGATTTACATCTCAATATTGTGCGGGCACTAATATACATGATTAACATTTTAAATAGGCAGATAAGCACATGAACATGATGACATTGCATGTTTTTCTAACAAGTGAAATAGCTGAATAGAACGGATATCATATCAGATCAATGTCGAGTTGCATATACAATGGACAGATATTTTAAGAGTAGAATCATATCAAAATGAATTGGCCATATTCACATATATCACGTATTCACGTGATCAGACTTATCATATCATATCATATGAAATGAAGGCACATTCACACAAATCTTGTGTATAGTATCAGTGCCATGCCACGCACCACAAGTCCATACTCCCGCGGTTAATAAGTACGTTGGGGCGCTCCTCCCCAGGAACAAATAAGGCCCCTATTGCACAGGCATTGGTCAAATGGACCGAAGTCCCATATTGTGCCGAACAAACATATTCATATTATGGCCACATAGTTTCAATGACAAGCTCATAGTAATAAAGACATAATCATTCATAGAGTCATGGTATGACAATAGCTCTAGAGATCAATTGGGCAGTATATCGACGAATCTTATGTTTCATAATTCATTAATGTCTTGACAAGATGGTTACAAATGACAGGTCATACGCGGAACATGTGCTCTCTATCTCCAGGGTACTTCATGGTACAACCAGCTCGGCCTCTATGTGGGAATCCATAGAGAGCGAAGACTTACGGAGGTCTTAAGGAAAAGATCGCTAGTCTGCCAATACGGAATGACCAGCAGAGAGCTCCCAATTCCCAAGAAGGGTGTGCCTAATCGTGCAAAGGTGTAAGTGACGTGTCACAGATTTTTCCTAAACATGTATGCAAGTTATGAACAAGTAATTGAAGCATCGAAAAACATATAACTAAAGAAAGCTCATATACTGTCATGATGAAACGTTTTAACTAACAAGTCTACGCTAACATGTGTTCATCCATACATTCATATCATATTCTTATCATGTCAATTTCACTTCAAGCTAGATCACAAGATATCAATCAATGAACGTATGATCAATCACATAACAAACATTAGAATCGTATTCATGTCATTATCGTTTTCAAATTGGTTGATTACTTTTAGGTCCATGCATACTACGTAATATGATGCAACATGCTAACAGACCCAACAACTAAGCATGTTGACTGACTAACAAGAAAGAACGGTCTCGGGACAAACCTTGAATCACGTCCAACACAGTGGATGCTTTTCATAACACGATGTATGGTCAAACATGGCTAACTGTGAAAGACTGAAATCCTGACGGCCTCCATGGTCGCCTTTAAGATTGAATCACGTCGTGATATCCCGACGCGTTCATGACAGACAATTAAAATAATAATATAAAAATTGGCAAAAAGACTGAGTGGGAAAACTGGTTAAATCGCGTCTGGTGTTCCCGTTGCAGATCAGACCGGCACGGAAACTCACACGGCACGAAGTCTCACACGTGCTGTTGATCGGTCAGACGCTGAATCGCATTAGACCTCACAGACACGGTTCACTTAATCACGTCGGCCAAGACCGACGCGATACCAGGCGCTGGAATCGCATCTCGTGAACCGGACACGGTTCAAACCTCAAACCGAAAACACTGTAATCAGGGTGCGATATTCATGCAACGCATATATCTCTCTATATACTGACATTTAGACAACACTCTCAACATAAAATATGTCTAGGACATCTACTGTAAGAACTTTTATGTTGTGGGTTAGATCTGATTCGGTCTCTAATCGCGTGCAACATAGGAAGAATGTGAGAAAGCCCTAAACATATGTGACTTCATTGCGACTTACATATAAGGCCTGTAACTTGCGATATACTAACCTTTAGACAAAATGCTCAACATAAAAAATGTCAAAGACATCTATTGGAAGAACTTTTATGTTGTGGGTTATATCTATTTCGGTCTCTATTCTTGTGAAAACATGAATAACGTAAAGGTCAAGTGCATCCCGAAACATAGGATCATGCAGTGGCTCTATTTCCATGCTTATAACTCTCTAACCAATGACTTTTATACAAAGCGTTCAACACAAAATATGACGATGACTACTAGTAGCACAACTTTCATGATGGGGGTTTTGTCTAATTCAGTCTTGAATCATGTGCATAATAAGAAGAACGTAAAAAGCTCTAACTATGCGCGACTTCGGGAAAATGACTAATACTCCATATATACTCGATGAAGATTGGGAAAATCAAGTGCAAATGAACCTAGACTTGAAGCTCTACAAGATGGTATTAGTTTTCTTTAATCTTGGCTCGAGAACACCTACCTTTGAATGCTAAGAACTCCCTGCAGGTTTCTGGGTCGATGCAGAGCGAGGTTGAGGAAGACCACATTTTCCCCAACCGTTCTCCCCTCCTCCAGTGCCCTAGGCTTGCTGCTCACAACTCCAACATGTTGCTAAACCTTCCCTAAGAGTTTAGTGATGAGTTCTTATAGGTTTAGGGTGTATTTACATGTCCTAATGGGACTAGGAAAGGGGGTTGCGAATTCTGCTTTCTACTTTCCAAAATTTGGGATTCTCTCACCCAAAGGAGGTAGCTACACCATGGAAAGGTGTCATACAGGGTTGGCTACGATTTGGCTTGCCATACATGGCCATTAACACTTATTTTAACTCTAATTTTCCCTCCCTAATCACTGCATAATTACATACACGAATTTCTGGGTATTTTCTTGTCCTAATTTTTATCATTGGGTCAAATGTGCTCCATTGGCCCAATCTTGGTAATGGAATATTAATACATGATGTTGGAAGTCTCTCCAACATGTTTATTTAATTTATGGTCGGGTTGTTTTTCCGTGTTAACAGTTTTCCGACTTAGTTTCCTAATTCGGGTAACTTGGTCACGTGTGACGTACACTCGGACAATCAGATTTTTCGTTGCACGAATTCCTTCATCGAAAGCTTAGGGATAATATTTGGGGTTGGTTTATAATTTTTATGGAATTTTATGTTGTGTTTTCTCACGTACGATAGTGGTACGTAAGTTCTATCATTTTGATAATACGGAAGATATTTATTGACTATTTTCATACTAGAATTTGTTCATGGGTCATAAGTTGTCCATTGATCCGATTTCTTTTATGGACTATCCCCAGATATTGTTTGGCACCATAAATTTCTCATTTAGTTTATGATCTCATCTTATACACTTGATAATGGGTTGTCCAACTTATTTTCTAATTACGATAATAAGTCACACTAACTCTTAAATATACCTCAAATGACGTTTATTGACCCAAATTTCTTGATGGATCATTAGAGAATATTATTTAAAGTCCATCTATGATTTTTATTTAATTTTTCTAACTCATCTAAGTATGTGTGATAATGATTTCCCGACTTATTCCCTGTTTACGATACTCAGTTGTAAAATATCTTAAACTTGAACCATCCGATTTTCCTTTGCACGAATTTCTTCGTAGGTCATTAGGGAGTATTATTTAGAGTTGAACTATGGTTTTTATGAAATTTTTTAATGGGTTTTTGAATGTATGATTAATGGCACGTAGGTTTTTGTTATTTCACTAATATTGAATTTATCGTTTTCAATTTATTTCTAATTTTCCAATTACTGAATTTCCGGGGTGTTACATCCTCCCCCACCTAAAAGAATTTGGTCCCCAAATTCACATGTGTTTATGATTACTTACAGGGAATCTAATTGTGATTTGCTCTTAATATAATGATTGATTGATGATGTAACTTCAGGGTCAAATAAAAGCGAGTTAGAAAGAATACCTCTCTCATACCTCCTTCCTTGGTTTGTTCTGCCATTTATTCCCTGAGCTTGATTTCTCATTAGGGCAATCCTTAACCTTGTGGTCTTGGCTGCCACAACAGGAACACTTGTCTTGAAATTTCTAGCACTCCTCAGACCGATGATTTATTTTGTTGCAATATTGGCATCTTTCAACAGAATCGGGCACTAGTTTCTTCTTGCACTTCTTGCACTCCTTTCTCTTGTACGATCTGTTACTGTTGTTGGGTCGTTTCTCTCTGGCTATAGGTTTGGAGTTTCCTGTGGTTGTAATTTGTTCTTTCTTATTAGTTTCGCCGACTCCTTTGTCATCCATAGACCTTTCCTTTCCATTTGTATCTCCCTAAGCCATTATTAGGGCATCCTCTAACAGTTGAGCAGCATGTCGTAGTGCTTTGGTTAATCTTTGGACCGATCTTTGTCCATCCATAGATGGTGTAGGTATATCCTCCATTGCTGTTTATTTAAGTTCCTTCAAAATAAACTATCACACGGTCAGTCTTCTTTACTCCTTGTTAATGCCTTGTAACTTACAATATTTAGTTATTAATAAAATTTTGGACTTAGCCCTTGTTTCTACCCAATCTCACCAGGTAGGTACAAAGTTCTTGACACAAGATGAGGGTTATAATGACACTTATCCTATCATTCCTGATTGCCTAGGACTTAGGGGAAAGCCCAGGCTCGTTCGACAGCCATTAAGGTATTAAATACCTTCAAGGGAGTAATTTAAGTTAGACATCTGAATATAACATATATGACTACTATTCCCATAGCTCTACCCAAGCTCACATTAGGTATGACAGATTTTGACTTGTGTGGTCTAGTTTCATTCTATATTCATATTCCCTTGGACCCTAAAGTTCAGGATTTGATACCAACTGTCACACCCCAATATTTAGCAGTGGAATAAATACCGGAAGACGTGAACGATACAAATAGACGTATCACAGTTGAGTAACACAGAGTCACAATTAAACATAACAACACATTTGAGATCATAATACTGTCATCCAAAGTACCCTTTATTCCATTTCAATTCACTAGTTACAACCTTACATAAGAAGAACCAACTAAAAATGGTTCATTATTCAAATGAAAATGTTTCTCTAATACATAGTCTATTCAAATATCTATTTTTAATACTTCATCTTCTCAATGTCGGGTGCTCATCACTCTTGCCCTCCCCCATCGGACTCCACTAGTTCCTCATCACTACTTGAAAAGGACAGGATCATAAGGTGAGCGAACTAGCTCAGTAGGATTTACACCTCAATATTGTGCGGGCACTAATATACATGATTAACATTTTAAATAGGCAGATATGCACATGAACATGATGACAATGCATGTTTTTCTAACAAGTGAGATAGCTGAATAGAACGGATATCATATTAGATCAAATGTCGAGTCGCATATATAATGGACAGATATTTCAAGAGTAGAATCATATCAAAATGAATTGGCCATATTCACAGATATCACGGATTCACATGATCAGACTTATCATATCAAACTTATCATATCATATCATATCAAACGAAGGCACATTCAAACAAATCTTGCATATAGTATCAATGTCATGCCACGCACCACAAGTCCATACTCCCGCGGTTAATAAGTACATTGGGGCACTCCTCCCCAGGACCAGACAGGGCCCCCATTGCATAGGTATTGGTCAAATGGACCGAAGTCCCATATTGTGCCAAACAAACATATTCATATTATGGCCACAGAGTTTCAATGACTAGCTCATAGTAATATGGACATGATCATTCATAGAGTCAAGGTATGACAATAACTCAAGAGATCAATTGGGCAGTATATCAACGAATCTTATGTTTCATAATTCATTAATGTCTTGACAAGATGGTTACAAATGACAGGTCATATGCGGAACATGTGCTCTCTATCTCCAGGGTACTTCATGGTATAACCAGCTCGGCCTCTATGTGGGAATCCATAGAGAGTAGAGACTTACGGAGGTCTTAAGGAAAATATCGATAGTCTGCTAATACGGAATGACAGGCAGAGAGCTCCCAATTCCCAAGAAGGGTGTGCCTAATCGTGCAAAGGTGTAAGTGACGTGTCACGGATTTTTCCTAAATATGTATGCAAGTTATGAACAAATAATTGAAACATCGGAAAGTATATAACTGAAGAAAACTCATATACAGTCATGATGAAACATTTTAACTAACAAGTCTACGCTAACATGTGTTCATCCATACATTCATATCATATTCTTATCATGTTAATTTCACTTCAATCTAGATCACAAGATATCAATCAATGAATGTATGATCAATCACATAATAAACATTAGAATCATATTCATGTCATTACCGTTTTCAAATTTGTTGATTGCTTTTAAGTCCATGCATACTACGTAATATGATGCAACATGCTAACAAACCCAACAACTAAACATGCTGACTAACTAACAAGAAAGAACAGTCTTGGGACAAACCTTGAATCACGTCCAACACAGTGGACGATTTTCATAACACGATGTACGGTAAACATGGCTAACTGTGAAAGACTGAAATCATGACGGCCTCCATGGTCGCCTTTAAGATTGAATCACGTCATGATATCCCGACGCGTTCATGACAGGCATATAAAATAACAATATAAAAATTGGAGAAAAGACTGAGCGGGAAAATTGGCTGAATCGCGTCAGGTGTTCCCGTCGCAGATCAGATCGGCACAGAAACTCACATGGCACGAGGTCTCACACGCGGTGTTGATCGGTTAGACTCTGAATCGCGTTGGACCTCACAGATGCAGTTCGCTTAATCACGTCGGCCAAGATCGACGCGATACCAGGCGCTGGAATCGCATCTCATGAACCGGACCTGCTGTTTATTTAAGTTCCTTCAAAATAAACTATCATACGATCAGTCTTCGTTACTCCTTGTTAATGCCTTGTAACTTACAATATTTAGTTATTAATAAAATTTTGGACTTAGCCCATGTTTCTACCCAATCTCACCAGGTAGGTACAAAGTTCTTGACACAAGCTGAGGGTTATAATGACACTTATCCTATCATTCCTGATTGCCTAAGACTTAGGGGAAAGCCCAAGCTCGTTCAGCAGCCATTAAGGTATTAAGTACCTTCAAGGGAGTAATTTAAGTTAGACATCTGAATATAACATATGTGACTACTATTCCCATAGCTCTACCCAAGCTCACATTAGGTATGATGGATTTTGACTTGTGTGGTCTAGTTTCATTCTATATTCTTATTCCCTTGGACCCTAAAGTTCAGGCTTTGATACCAACTATCACGCCCCGATATTTAACAGCGGAAGACATAAACAATACAAATAGACGTACCACAGTTGAGTAACGCAGAGTCACATTAAACATAACAACACATTCGAGACCATAATATTGTCATCCAGAGTATTCGTTATTCCATTTCAATTCACTAGTTACAACCTTACATAAGAAGAACCAACTAAAAATGGTTCATTATTCAAATGAAAATGTTTCTCTAATACATAGTCTATTCAAATATCTATTCCTAATACTTCATCTTCTCAATGTCGGGTGCTCATCACTCTTGCCCTGCCCCATCGGACTCCACTGGTTCCTCATCACTACCTGAAAAGGATAGGATGATAGGGTGAGCGAACTAGCTCAGTAGGATTTACATCTCAATATTGTACGGGCACTAATATACATGATTAACATTTTAAATAGGCAGATATGCACATGAACATGATGACAATGCATGTTTTACTAATAAGTGAAATAGTTGAATAGAACGGATATCATATCAGATCAAATGTCGAGTTGCATATACAATGGACGGATATTTCAAGAGTAGAATCATATCAAAATGAATTGGTCATATTCACAGATAACACGTATTCACGTGATCAGACTTATCATATCAAACTTAGCATATCATATCATATCAAACGAAGGCACATTCACACAAATCTTGCATATAGTATCAGTGCCATGCCACACACCACAAGTCCATACTCCCGTGGTTAATAAGTACGTTGGGGCGCTCCTCCCCAAGACCAGAAGGGCCCCCTATTGCACAGGCATTGGTCAAATGGACCGAAGTCTCATATTGTGCTGAACAAACATATTCATATTATGGCCACGTAGTTTCAATGACAAGCTCATAGTAATAAAGACATGATCGTTCATAGAGTCAAGGTATGACAATAGCTCTAGAGATCAATTGGGCAGTCTATCGACGAATCTTATGTTTCATAATTCATTAATGTCTTGACAAGATGGTCACAAATGATAGGTCGTACGCGGAACATGTGCTCTCTATCTCCATGGTACTTCATGGTGCAACCAGCTCGGCCTCTATGTGGCAATCCATAGAGAGCGGAGACTTACGGAGGTCTTAAGGAAAAGATCGCTAGTCTGCCAATACAGAATGACCGGCAGAGAGCTCCCAATTTCCAAGAAGGGTGTGCCTAATCGTGCAAAGGTGTAAGTGACGTGTCACAGATTTTTCCTAAACATGTATGCAAGTTATGAACAAATAATTGAAACATCGGAAAGCATATCACTAAAGAAAACTCATATACAGTCATGATGAAACATTTTAACTAACAAGTCTATGCTAACATGTATTCATCCATACATTAATATCATATTCTTATCATGTCAATTTCACTTCAAGATAGATCACAAGATATCAATCAATGAACGTATGATCAATCACATAATAAACATTAGAATCGTATTCATGTCATTATCGTTTTCAAATTGGTTGATTGCTTTTAGGTCCATGCATACTACGTAATATGATGCAACATGCTAACAGACCCAACAACTAAACATGCTGACTGACTAACAAGAAAGAACGGTCTCAGGACAAACCTTGAATCACGAACACAATGGACGCTTTTCATAACACGATGTATGATCAAACATGGCTAACTGTGAAAGACTGAAATCGTGACGGCCTCCATGGTCGCATTTAAGATTGAATCATGTCATGATATCCCGATGCATTCATGACAGACATTTAAAATAACAATATAAAAATTGGCGAAAAGACTGAGCGGGAAAACTGGCTGAATTGCGTCAGGTGTTCCCGTCGCAGATCAGACCAGCATGGAAACTCACACGGCACGAAGTCTCACACACGCTGTTGACCGGTCAGATGCTGAATCGCATCAGACCTCACGGATGTGGTTTGCTAAATCGCGTCGTCCAAGACTGACGCTATACCAGGCACTAGAATCGCATCTCCTGAACCGGACACAGTTCAAACCTCAAACCGAAAACACTGTAATCAGGGTGTGATATTCATGTAACTGCCTCTATCTCTCTATATACTGACATTTAGACACCACTCTCAACATGAAATATGTCAAGGACATCTATTGAAAGAACTTTTATGTTGTGGGTTAGATCTGATTCGGTCTCTAATCATGTGCAACATAGGAAGAACGTGAGAAAGCCCTAAACATACATGACTTCATTGCGACTTACATGTCAGGCCCGTAACTTGAGATCTACTAACATTTAGATAAAACTCTCAACATAAAACATGTCTAGGACATCTATTGGAAGAACTTTTATACTTTGGGTTATATCTGATTCGGTCTCTATTCTTGTAAAAACATGAAGAACATAAATGTCAAGTGAATCCCAAAACTCAGGATCATGCAGTGGCTCTCTTACCATTCTTATAACTCTCTAACCAATGACTTTTAGACAAATTGTTCAACACAAACTATGACGAGGACTACTAGTATCACAACTTTCATGATGGGGGTTTTATCCTGAATCATGTGCATAATAAGAAGAACGTAAAAAGCTCTAACTATGCGTGACTTCGGGAAAATGACTAATACTCCATATATACTCCATGAAGATTGGGAAAATCAAGTGCAAATGAACCTAGACTTGAAGCTCTACAAGATGGTATTAGTTTTCTTTAATCTTGGCTCGAGAACACCTACCTTTGAATGCTAAGAACTCCCTGCAGGTTTCTGGGTCGATGCAGAGCGAGGTTGAGGAAGACCACATTTTCCCCAACCGTTCTCCCCTCCTCCAGTGCCCTAGGCTTGCTGCTCACGACTCCAACATGTTTCTAAACCTTCCCTTAGAGTTTAGTGATGAGTTCTTATAGGTTTAGGGTGTATTTACATGTCCTAATGGGACTAGGAAAGGGGGTTGCGAATTCTGCTTTCTACTTTCCAAAATTTGGGATTCTCTCACCCAAAGGAGGTAGCTACACCATGGAAAGGTGTCATACAGGGTTGGCCACGATTTGGTTTGCCATACATGGCCATTACCACTTATTGTAACCCTAATTTTCCCTCCCTAATCACTGCATAATTACATACACAAATTTTTGGGTATTTTCTTGTCCCAATTTTTATCCTTCGGCCAAATGTGCTCCATTGGCCCAATCTTGTTAATGGGTTATTAATACATGATGTTGGAAGTCTCTCCAACATGTTTATTTAATTTATGGTCAGATTGTTTTTCCTTGTTAACAATTTTCCGACTTAGTTTCCTAATTCGGGTAACTTGGTCACGTGTGACGTACACTCAGCCAATCAGATTTTTCGTTTCATGAATTCCTTCGTGGAACGCTTAGGGATAATATTTGTGGTTGGTTTATAAATTTTACGGAATTTTCTAATGTGTTTTCTCACGTACGATAGTGGTACATAAGTTCTATCATTCCGATAACACAGAAGTTATTTATTGACTATTTTCATACTCGAATTTGTTCATGAGTCATAAGTTGTCCATTGATCCGATTTCTTTTATGGACTATCCACACATATTGTTTGGCACCATAAATTTCTCATTTAGTTTATGATCTCATTTTATACACTTGATAATGGGTTGTCCAACTTATTTCCTAATTACGATAATAAGTCACACTAACTCTTAAATATACCCCAAATGACTTTTATTGACCCAAATTTCTTGATGGATCATTAGAGAATATTATTTGAAGTCCATCTATGATTTTTATTTAATTTTTCTGACTCATCTAAGTATGTGTGATAATGATTTCCCGACTTATTCCCTGATTACGATACTTAGTCGCAAAATACCTTAAACTTGGACCATCCGATTTTCCTTTGCACGAATTTCTTCGTGGGTCATTAGGCAGTATTATTTAGAGTTGAACTATGGTTTTTATGAAAGTTTCTAATGGGTTTTTGTATGTACGATTAATGACACGTACGTTTTTGTTATTTCACTAATATTGAATTTATCGTTTTCAATTTATTTCTAATTTTCTAATTACTGAATTTCCGGGGTGTTACACCTTGTCAAGGGGTCACTAGTCCGGCAGAAGGAATATCCGACGGAGAGTTCACCACAAGCCAAGAAGGGGATTTCCTATCGTGCTAGAGTGTATGTGCATGCCGTGCGTGAGAATCGCTCTAGTGCATGTGTGAATCCGATTATGGAAACTCTAGTTATAAAAACTCCGTTTATGGAAACTTTATTTTTGGAAATTTTCTATATGACAAGTATCATGAGTACTAACACATGCATGACCGATTTTAGCAAGTAACTATGTGTTTTTAGCAAGTTTGATAACAAGACAAGAAGTAGATAATCGACAAGTAGAGAATATGATCATGAACTTAAGATCAATTAAAATTCATGTAAACATATTTTAAATATTTATATGGGTTCATATATGCATGATATCAGTAACTAACTTCGTACAAAAGAAGACGGGGCATGAAAATGACATCAAATGGGGTAAACAGGGCTGATCTACCCGGTGCTTTGTAAGGGGTTTTTCCTAGTCCGATTCAAACTAGGTTTGACACCTGTGGGTTTGAAAAATCAAAACAAATGCTAGGATGGTCCAAATCGGGTGAAACCACCTTTGTTACTTAGATTGCTTCCAATACTTTGTACAATAACAAATAATTGAGAAACAAAGGTCGTTTGACTGGATAATAAAATGTATTGTGACTGACTATGTGATTCTGACACAGTATTCATGTTTGGGATCATAGTCTCAGTACAGTCAATGAAAATTGGAGAAACTCATGCCAAATGAAATTATACTCAGAGCGTAACAAGTTCTATGTTGAACACTCAGTCCAAAAATGACTCCACAAAGAGGTATGGAACTCGCAAGACAAGTCAAGGTTAAATCGCAACAGTACAGCATCAAGATCATGCAAGATTTAATTTGTGAATCTCTCAAGATAAAAATTGGGGAAAACAATAAGAACATGATCTGTACATATGGATGCAAGCATAAACAAGTTTAATTTGAGTTCGTCATGGAGATGACCTACCCTTGGAGTTGAATAAGATTCGCTCTCCATAAAGCCCTAGTTCTGACTTCCTGGAGGAGAACGCTTAATACTTCCGACTCACTAGATGAAAATTGGGCAAACCAGTAGGATTAGGAACTAGACGCGACCCTCTTTCCAGGGGTATAAGTCTTGCACGGTTTGGTTAAGGTTTGGTCTATCTTAGGTCGACTCCAAAAAGGGCTATCTGCACAGATCGATGCAGACGCAGTAGGGAAGAAGGCTCTGAGTTGGGGCGATTTCCTCCACCTTTGGTGCTCAAGAACAGCCTCCCACGACCCCAACAATGTGTAATTTCATCCCCTAGGGTTTCATGACAAGTATATATGCATCTAGGGTTTTTAGAAGTCCCATTGGGTGTAGGAAAGGAAGGGTTGCGGTTTTGGGTTAACACCTTCCATTTTTTTATGATTTCTCACCCCAAAAGGGTGTGTGAGGTTTTAGGAAACCTGCCACCATGGTTAGGCACTAATTTGGGTTGCCAAGAAAGGCAAATTGCCTTGGGATTTTCCCTAATTACCTCTTTCTATTTTCAGCTCAATTAGGGTTACGGATTTCTAGTTATTTATCTTGCTCCATTTTATTCTTAGGCCAAAAGTGATCCATTGGCCCAATTCCGAAAATGGGTCATCAATGCATGATGTTTGGAGTCTCTCCAACATTTTTATTTCATTTATGATCACGTTTTATTCCGACTTAGTTTTCTAATTAGGATAATTTGTCACAATAACTCTTAAACCTAGAATAAATGATTTTTATTGACTTGATGGGTCATTAGAGGATATTATTTAAAGTCCATCTATGATTTTTATTTAATTTTATGAGTCATCTAAGTACGTGTCATAATGATTTTTCGACTTATTCCTTAATTACGATAATAAGTCGCAATAATTTTTAAACTCAATCCAAAAGGTTTTTATTCGCCCAAATTTCTTTATGGGTCACTAGAGAACACTATTTAAAGTCTAACTATAATTTTTACGACATTTTTAGATGTGCTTTTACATCTAGGATAACGGTGTGTACGTATTTAACTAGTTTTAAATTATTAAGTGGTCATATTTTCTATTTATCTCAAATTTTCAATTACTGTAATTATCGGGGTGCTACAGAATGTCTACCCCAGCATTAATGGCTGCAAGCTCTCTTGCTCCACACTTCGGACCAGACACTTCAACGTGCATGAAGATGTGAGACAACGGATACTTCAACGGTCAAAATCTTTCAAAGAAGATAAATAGAAGACTGGTAAATCCATGTAATACATCTTTTCTTAGAGAACTTTTCAAGCTTGCATTCTAAAGATCCTAGAGGAAAAGAAGAGCTCGCTCCTCCATTCAAACCTTCTGTAGCTCTTAGCTCTCCACAGCAAATTACTTAGCCTTTGAGAGCTTGGGTAGATCTGAGAGAGAGTTCCTTGTCGATATTCATTGTCTCTCAGACATTGCCTCAGATCAAGTAGTTTGTATAAGCTTGGTCTAGGGCTCATCCACTTCTTACTCATTTAATTTGAGTGTTCCTCTTCGGGTGTGAAGAGAAGACCTGCTATTGTGTGGGTGGTTGTTCCCTTTGGCAAGAAGGAAGACCTATTGCATCAGGTGCTTTAGTTCCTCTTCAGGTAGAGAAAAGATGGTCAGTTGTTGTTGGATGTGTAAGTGTCCTTAAGGGGAACTGTACCCTTGCTTAGTGAAATCCTAAGGTGTTGCTTGGGGAGTGGACGTAGGACTCCTTGTGACAGGAGATCTGAACCAAGATAAAATTTCATGTTGTCTGTGTGATTATTTTCTTTGTCTTTATTTAACACCAACTCTAACCATCGAACTTAGTGTGTCTTATGTCAAGCGTTTTTATTTACAGGAATATTCTATAAGAAAATTTCAGCAATCCATTCACCCCCCCTCTGGGCTTGCTATCTGGGCAACAAGTGGTATCAAAGCCAAGTCTCTTCGAGTAAGTAGATCTCACGACCTGAAGAGCAAAGACAAATGGCAGCTCAAGGTCATGCAGAAGGACAGTCAGTCAACAGACCTCCCCTATTCGATGGTGAAGACTACAACTACTAGAAGACAAGGATGGAGTTCTTCCTTCAAGGTCTCAATTTCTAGCTATGGATAATAATCGAAGAAGGAGATCTCGAGGTAACCAACACCAAAGACAAATGGACAGATGAAGATAAGAAGAAGCTATCCCAGCATAGCAAATTAGCAAAGAGTATAATGTGCTGCTCGCTAAGTAAGAAAGAATTCAACATGATATCAGCCTGTAAGTCAGCCAAAGAAATGTGGGACAAGCTAAGGCTCACACATGAAGGAACTGGCAAGGTAAAGGAAACAAGAATTGACATATTGGTAGATCAATATGAAAGGTTTCAAATGCAGTCCGGAGAGTCCATATCCCAGATGTACAGTCATTTCACAGACATCACCAATGGACTGGCTGGGCTTGGAAAGACTCATGAGAGACATGGTAAGAAAGTTACTGATATCTCTACGAACCTCATGGACTCCAAAAGTAACAGCAATAGAAGAAGCCAATGATATTAGAAGAATGTCCCTTGAAAAACTTAGAACATCAAAATGGTACCTGGACAGCGGGTGCTCAAGGCCTATGACAGGCAACAGAAGGCTGTTCTCATATATCGAAATTGAAGAAGGTACTGTAACCTATGATGATAATGGTAAAGGGTCAGTAATTGGTTACGGATCCAGTAGAAGCCATGATAGAATCCTGATAGAAGATGTTCTATGCGTCAAAGGACTAAAGCACAACCTAATCAGCATCAGTAAACTATGTGACAAGGGTCACCAGATCAAATTTCAGGAATCTAAGTGTTTAATCATCAAGGATGGTGCAACTATTTTTGAAGCCAGCAGAGAAAAGAATCTATATGTACTGCATCTAGAAGAACTGAAGGATCAAGACATCTACCTAGCAACAAGCAAAGAACAGAATGCTAAACTTTGGCACAGAAGATTAGGACATTGTAGCTTGGACGGTATCAGGAAACTCATCAAACATAATCTAGTGGAAGGTCTACCGAAGATAAACTCAAGACTAGACAACATCTGTGAACCTTGTGCAAAAGGAAAGCATGCAAGATCATCCTTCAAATCCAAGACAGTAGTTACCACCTCCAAACCACTAGAACTGCTTCACATGGACTTTTTTGGACCAATGAGAACAACCAGTTTGGGAGGAAAGAATTTTAGATTTGTCATAGTTGATGATTATTCCAGATTTACATGCACTACAAGAAAAAGCACATATAGAGACCGATTTAGAGACCGAAATTTTCAGTCCCTATTCGGTCCCAAAATAGGGACCGAATAGAGACTGAAAATTTTAGTCTTAAAATAGAGACCGAATAATTTCGGTCCCTATTCGGTCCCTATTTAGGGACCAAATAGGGACCGATAATATTCGGTCTCTATATTTGGGACCGAATAATTTCGGTCCCCATTCGGTCCCTGAATAGGGACCGAATGGGGACCGACATTAAGAGGCGAGAGGAAGAGGCGGGAGGGAGGATCGCACACGAGAAAAGGGAAACTTCTGGATTCTTAAAAAAATAGAGACCGAATAATTTCGGTCCCTATTCGGTCCCTGTTCAACAGGGACCGAATAGGGACCGAAATTATTCGGTCTCTATTTTTTTAAGAATCCAGAAGTTTCCCTTTTCTCGTGTGCGATCCTCCCTCCCGCCTCTTCCTCTCCCTCTTCCTCTCCCTCCAGTTCTTCCACCGCCAACGAAAGCCGCGCCACCATCTGCTGCCCCAGTCCGCTGCCGCCCCCTTTCCCTGCCCGCTGCCTCCAGCCCGTCGCCGCCCTCCTCCCGGCGTCCTCTCTCTCTCCTCTCTCTCTCTCTCTCTCTCTATTTCTCTCTCTCCCCACCTCACGCTGCTGCGGTTGCTTTCCCCCCCCCCCCCCCCCAGTTGCTCTCCGTTCTCCCTCCCCTCCTCCGTCACTCCCCCTCTCCCTCCCCGCTGCTGCGACACCCTCCCCCCCCCCTCCCCACTGCACCGCCCCCCCCCCCCTCTCTCTCTTCCGGCACGCCACCTTCCCCTCCCGGTCGCCGCCCCCCCCCAGTCGAGCTCCCCTCCTCCCGTTTCTCTCTCTCTTCCGGAGCCCCCCCCCTTTCGCGCGACTAACCCCCCCCCCCCTTTTGGGACCGCGCCCCTGCTCGCCCGTGGCCAACACGCCGCCGCCGCGTCCCTTCCTCGCCATTTCGCCGGCCCTCCATCGACGGGCCTCTACATAGCAACAACCGGCGAGTTCTCCCTCCGCACGGCGTCCCCGGGTCGCCTTCGTCACCGGCTGTCACTGCGGCCTGCTCCACCGACCGCACGACGCCTCCAGTCCGGGATTGAGCGCTACGGTATTGGTTCTGCACTGACTCCCGTCAACCGCCGCAAGACAGGATCGCCCAGACCAATTCAGACGGGATTCTTCAATCCGTCAAGGTATATCCTTCCCTTCCTCTTTCTGATTTTCTATTCATCTAATAATCCTCAACGTTCACGTGGGGCGGTAAGTGAGTGCCCGATCCAAATATTGCGTAAACTTGAGACTGAACTCGCTGTTCCAGTAAGAGATCCCTCGTGCTTACCCCTTGACCCTGTGGGTGTTATATCTGACATTGATATTTGACACCCCTGTTCATGAGGTAAGTTTGGTCTCTTTGTGCTATTTGTTGTGTCCGATCCCCAAGTGCTCTACTTACGGTTCGCCTTTCCTAGGCCCATCTGGAAGTTTAGCTTGATCGCGTATGTTAGAGGGGCGAAGTCAACGTGCTTGCTACGCTTTGAAGTCTAAATCAAGTTGTCCCTCATCACCAGGGCCTCAAGTTCACAGGGTTATTTTAAAGGAGGCTTTTAATTGATTAGTGCAAAAAGGATGCCAGAAGGTGTGGTGCCATATTTTTATCTTCTTTATGTACATGTCCAAGATGGATTGCATGTGCAAATAAAAGCTCACTGATGTTTTAAACTGTGAAAAGAAGCCTTAAAGCTAGAAAAGGATTTATATAAAAGGCCTTTTGGCACATCCGTGTGGCATTTGATGATATAGGAATACATATATTCTATCTAACATATAGATCTAAAACTAGAAAAGTAATTAGAATAAAATAAGACATGGTAATGAAGAATACGTTGGATAGATGATTAATTGGTATTTGACTGTCATAATGTATTTAAGAGGAATTTGTCCAAAAATACAAAGTGGCCTCCCACCTATACTTAAATTTGAGAGGATTTTCAAAGAAGAATATATTTCATGCAGATATTTATTCATCCAATTTATGTATTAAAGTGTTGTCAAACAAGTTCTAAAGTCTCCACACAAAAGGCATGGTTCAACAAATATATATATATATATATATATATATATATATATATATATATATATATATATATATATCGTTGCTTTTGTTTATGCACTCTTATCCAATTAATATACCTCCACTTCTTGTATCCCCACATGAACACACTACCCAAAGAACTGAAAAGAATAACAAAAAGAACAACAAATGGAATTGCATAATTAATGAGGGGCCATAAATTAAATGCCTGACTTTAAAAATGAGCAGAAGCTACATATATATGGGTCCGTCCATGTCTGTCCGAGGAAGAACCACCACCAAGGACTACGCCTGGCCTGCAGGTTTTCTGTGGGCCTTTATCTCGTGCACGGCGAAAAAAAAAAGATGGTACATATCGATATATTAATTTGCTAAGTAATGCAGCCCTCAATGGGATTGCTGCCAAGGATGAAAACTTATGATAAACAGATGGGTTTTTTTTTTCTGACTGAAAATTTAACATGGTAATCGTTTTTGTACAGAACAAGTCATTTATGTCTCTATGTGTGCCATCTCTTCTTCTATCACCTTCACACAATACATATAGTCCTTAAATTATCTCACTAATAAGAGAGTTAACTTGCACCAAACACAAAGTCCTATTTGCAAGGACCCCTCTTAAGTGACACAGTTTTTTTTTGGCAAATTCCGTTTCAGAGTATACCTCTCTTTACAAGAAAGAAATTAAACTAAATTATTCCTAATTCTTGCGGATTAATTAAAGTAAAAAAAAAGAATATTGCAAGGCTAGGATGACTAATGCTGTTGGACTCATATGAGAGAATCCTACATGAGCTTTCTTTTTTTCTTTTTGTCACATACTCAAATGAGAGAATCTCACATGGCCTTGTTGGGAATAACAAAGTGGTCTGGTGGCATTTGTTGACAGAGGCCAGATGCTAGGTCTCCTGCATAAAAATATATGCCAATACATAGTAGTGATCTTGGTGTAATGTCATTATCTCAATACACTTAGATTTGATGTGGCTAAAACACTATATGGCTGGTCTTAGCTTAAACAATTGGTAACCTAGATGGAATGAACCCTTTTGATTTTGGGACATGTCTGATCCTAAAAATTATTGAAGAGGAATGAACCCTTTAGATTACACATATGATGTGACTTGATTCATATCTGATATTGTTTTTTTACTTCTTAATTCTAGATTATTTTGAAATGGCTGGAGTCGATAAGAGTTGGATGAATGTTACGGATCGTTTGGATCCTAGATATGAGAAAGGAGTTGATCCTTTTTTGGCTGAACATAAACGAACGCTAGAAACTTGTAGAGGAGTCCGATCCCAACAATACGACATCTACATAAATATTATCAATCTAATTTAAATATCTCACAAATACATAATATTCACTTTAAACACTAGTCAGACAGCCCCAATTTAGATAGAATAATTCTCTGAAGGGCAGAGGAGGGACTTTTGGATCATATATATGCAGCTCTTCCTTACAACACTCGTATAGATGAAGGAATACTAGGGTAAAAAACAAAAAAATATGGCACTCAAACATGCCTCCTTTCTTTAATTCATTTACATGTATGTGTGAATTTAGTTTCCTATTGCACTTGTTTATCTGTATTGTACTTCTTACTTTAATGCAATTCATTTACATGTGTGTGTGAATTTAGTTTATTATTGCACTTGTTTATATGTATGATATTGTTTTTATTTTCTTTTCATATTTATGTGGGTTATTATTGCACTTGTTTATATGCATGCTTTAGTTTTTATTTTCTTTTTAACACTGCACACACTTCACGAGAGCGTGTTAAGCCCGTGTCAATGAACCTCCCGTTCAAGACTTTGGGATTGATGTGCACGAGTCTTATTTTCAAAGATGAGAACGTGTATATCTAACTCAAAGTCCTGAATTGTCCCGTTTTGGACAGTCTGTGAATGTTTGATCGCAGTTAGGTGGTCATTTACTATGTGCTTGTATTATTTGTTGAAAATTTCGGGTGTGTCTACTCACTCCTCTCTGATATACCTTTATTGATTTAGAATATTTTCTTAACCACTTATTAGTAAGTGTTTAAGAAAATATCTTAATCAATAAATATTTTTGGTATATCGGAGAGGTGTGGGGAGATGCTGCCGAAATTTTCAGCAAATAATACAATCACATAGTAAATGGTCATCTGAGTGCGATCAAATATTCACAGATGGGTAAAAAGTGATAATCTAAATAATAAATCCTTCCTATTCATTTCGGTTGCGTCGAAGGATGTGTGATTTAGAATTTTAAAGTTATTTGTCTATTGATATTGTTTGGGCGTAGGACAGCAATGGCTTCAGACCGTTCATGGATGTATCGCAGAATAGTTGATCATGTGGTGTCCCAGGAGTTTAGGGTCGGAGTTGAGAATTTCGTTCAGTTTGCATTGGGGAATCCAAATGCAGAAGTAGACAGGCAAGGTGGCATCCGATGTCCTTGTATGATTTGTAAAAATTTGAAGTGGAATTCCCCATGGGAAGTTCAACGTCATTTATACAGAAAAGGGTTTGTTGAAGGTTATATGAATTAGACATGTCATGGTGAGGACTTCTGGTCGCACGAGCCTAGTAATGTGGAAGGCACAAGTACGTACGTGGATATGGTTGTGCTGCTGGTCCGGCATTCAGTGTACATGTGGATTCTGTATACGCTGAAGACGTGCCGAATAAGGGAGCCGAAAGATTCTATCAGTTACTTAAGGATGTTGATGAGCCATTGTGGGATGGTTGTCAAAAGCACACTCGGTTGTCAGCGGTGTCACAGTTGTTGAACTTGAAATCTGAATTTCATATTTCTGAGAATTGCTTTGATCGTCTCCTCCTCATCATCAAGAGCATGTTACCTCCAGATGAAAAGCTGCCTCCAAATTTTTATCGTGCCAAGAAGATGGTGAATGATTTAGGACTTGGATATGTGAAAATAGATGCATGTCCTAATCATTGTATGTTGTATGACAAAGAGAATGCAGATATGGTATCCTGTTCAGTTTGCCGTCATGATAGATTTAAACCTAAAAGAGGGGTCAATTCTAGGGGAAAGGATATACCTTATGCGTCATTGCGATATTTCCCCCTTACACCCAGGCTGCAGCGGATGTATATGTCTTCAAAGACAGCTGGACATATGAGGTGGCATGCAGAAAGAGTACGTCGGGACATGGATATTATGACTCATCCTGCAGATGGCGAAGCTTGGATTCATTTCAACCATGTTTATCCTATCTTCTCAAGGGAGTCACGTAATGTGAGGCTTGGTTTATGCACTGACGGATTTAATCCATTTGGAGGTTCAGTGGCTTCCTACTCCAGCTGGCCAGTGTTCGTGACACCATACAACCTTCCTCCGAGCATGTGCATGAAGCGAGAGAATTTGTTCCTGTCCTTATTGATTCCTGGTCCGAAAAGTCCTACAAAAAATATAGACATCTATCTAAGACCGTTGATTGATGAATTGAAATTATTATGGACTGAGGGGGTCAATACTTATGATGCATCTAGAAAGCAAAATTTCACCATGAGGGCGGCATTGATGTGGACTATAAGTGATTTTCCTGCATATGGAATGCTATCTGGTTGGAGCACACATGGGAGGCTAGCATGTCCGTATTGCATGGATAATACCAAATCGTTTGTACTTAAACATGGTGGGAAGTCCTGCTGGTTTGATTGCCATCGTCAGTTTTTACCAGCTGATCACCCTTTTAGAAGACAAAAAGATGCATTCCTAAAGAACAAAAAGGAACGAGATGAAGTTATATTCGAGAGGTTGTCCGGTCATGATATGGCAGCACATGTTGAAAATTTGCCAGATATCACACAACAGATGGGCAGTACTCGACACCTTTCAGGTTTTGGGAAGGAGCACAACTGGGTGAAGAAAAGCATTTTCTGGGAGCTACCTTATTGGTCGACTCTTCTTGTGCGGCACAATCTAGACGTGATGCATATCGAGAAAAATGTCTTTGATAATGTATTCAACACAGTTATGGATATCAAAGGTAAAACAAAGGACAATGTGAATGCACGCTTGGACTTGTCCATGCTCTGTAAACGTCCAGAGTTAGAAATTGTTGAAGTAAATGGGAAATCAAGTAAACCAAAAGCAGTTTATGTGCTTGGAGGAGGACAAGTAAAGCAAGTGTGTCAGTGGCTGAAACAACTGAGATTTCCTGACGGTTATGTGTCAAATATTGCTCGTTCTGTCAACG
This sequence comes from Colocasia esculenta, assembly GCA_014218235.1. Classification (NCBI taxonomy): domain Eukaryota; kingdom Viridiplantae; phylum Streptophyta; class Magnoliopsida; order Alismatales; family Araceae; genus Colocasia; species Colocasia esculenta. Next base: position 126,853,079 of record CM024753.1, on the reverse strand, counting down.
TCAGTGAGGGAAAGATATATGGAATGAAGAGTCACGACTGCCATGTATTCATGCAAAGGTTGCTACCTATTGCATTTCGTGACATCTTGCCGAAGCAGCTATGGGGAGCGTTATCTGAGTTGAGTCGATTTTTCACGATTCTATCTGCATCAGAACTCAGGCTTCAGGATGTGCAAACTATCGAACAGAATGTGGTCACCACTGTATGCAAGTTGGAGAAGATATTTCCACCTGGTTTCTTCGATTCAATGGAGCATTTACTCGTACATCTACCATATGAAGCAAAGGTCGGAGGGCCAGTACAATATAGATGGATGTATCCATTTGAGAGGTATATGCAAATATGAACTATTTCCTTCGTACGATTGCACCTTACGTAAGTGACCACATTTCTAATTGTCTCTTACATTGTGGATGTAGGTGTATGCATGACCTTAAAATGAAAGTCCGAAATAAAGAAAAAGTGGAGGGTTCTATTGCTGAGGCATACATTATGGAGGAAATTTCTAACTTTTGTGCAATGTACTTTGAAGCAGACATTCAAACTCGTCTGACACAACCTCCACGTAATGATGATGGGGGGAATCTGTCGGTTCAAATCGACTCTCAATATTTACTCATCCTGGACGTGCCTTCGGACGTTCTTCAACTCGAATGCTAGATGACAGAGAGTTATGTGCCGCAGAGATATATATTCTTTTAAATTGTTCTGAGCTAGAATGTTATGTTGAGTAAGTACTAATCTCACAATTTAATTTTATATGTAAGTTTTTTGCCTTTATTCTACCTATTCAATGTGATCTGCTATTCATATTGCAGACAATTTGATTCAGAATTAATACAAAAAAATCCACAACTCACTGATTTTGAGGTTGAAAAAGAACGAGAGAAGTCATTGGCCTTATGGCTAAGAGAACGCGTAAGTGTACACCGTCAAAGAGTATTCAACAAAATTCATTTCATTTTATAACTAGCCTTTTCTACACGCAGGTGCAAGAAGGTTTAATTACTGATGAAAGAGTTCGTCAGGTAGCCTACGGCCCATCCAAAATTGCACAGAATTATCCTGGATTTATTGTCAATGGGTATAGGTTTCATACGAAAGACTATGGGCAGAATAAATCTACCATGAACAGTGGCGTATGCGTAAAAGGAAGTACATACAATGAAAGTGAGTATGACTACTATGGTATTGTAGAGGAGATCCTACAATTGCAATATCTAGGACAAGACAATCATATATTCTTGTTCAAGTGTCATTGGTTTGATCCGAATTCCATTCGAAATGACACAACACATGGGATTGTCGAGCTTAAACATAAGTCAAAATTGAATACTTATGAGCCATTCATCTTAGCCACACAAGCCCAGCAAGTGTATTATACAAGCTATCCTTCATGTACAAACAAAGAACGAAATGATTGGTGGGTAGTTTGCAGAGTTAAGTCAAGACTATTCTCTGATTATGAATTGGACATGACTGATCAGACAGCTGAAGAGATCAACGCAGAATTCTTTCAAGAAGACTTTGTTGAAGATGTAGAGTTGACAACTCATATTGGAGAAGACGAATCCGAAGCACCAATGTCCTTGTCTCACGGAAATGAGGTCGAAGAAGTCGATCCACGTGAGATGAAAGACAGTAGTGCTCGTCGTACAGATATTGAATATGAAAGTTCTGGTGAGGAAGAGGAATATACCAGTGATGAATGTGAAGATGATGATGAAGATGGGGTTGAATTAGACATATCGTCATCATCTGAGGAGGAATGGATATCAATTAAACTATGGTAGAATTTTTTCATACTTGTAGAGTATATTTAAAGCAGCTCACTTTCAATATAAGCAATTGACTAGTAAACATTATGATTTTATGTTCTCTATGAAGATATGGTGCGTGGAGGAAGATCTGGTAGCAGTTCTAGGAGGGGCATTCGTGGGAGGGCTTTGTTCCCCGCATCTGGTATGTATATTTTTCTAATAACGTCATCAGCTGTGTATTTTTCTCTGTATATTATTTATGTGTACTTGTGTAGTGTTAATGCCATTAAAATTGTTACAGTTTCTGCTTCTCCTTCGAGTGAGCGGACACCTCCTCTACCTAGCGGACTAGGTATGTATATTTCAATTTTCAAGTATTTTTTTAGTCATTATTTACACATATTATTAATGTTATTAGAATTGTTACAGTTGCTGGTCCTTCTTCTGCATCTCCTAGCGTGCCTGCAGGTATGTATATTTCAATTTCCAAATATTTTTGTAGTAATTATTTATATATATTATTAATGTTATTAGAATTGCTACAGTTGCTGGTCCTTCTTCTGCATCTCCTAGCGTGCCTGCAGGTATGTATATTTCAATTTCCAAGTATTTTTGTAGTAATTATTTATATATATTATTAATGTTATTAGAATTGCTACAGTTGCTGGTCCTTCTTCTGCATCTCCTACCGTGCCTGCAGGTATGTATATTTACAAATGTACTTTTATTGTGCATTCATCTTCCTCATTACTTATGCGTTCTATTCTAGTTACAGCTGTTGGTGCATCCTCCGAGTCTCCTCCTGTAGTAGCTGGTATGTATATGTAAAGTTATACTTTAATGTATGCATTAATTCTGATGCCATTAAAATGTCACATGCTCAGGTCACTCTACACATTCTCCAGATGCACCAGTAGATTTGTATATTTAACTGTTAGGGTATTTCTGTAGTCATTATTTAGTATTTTTGTACATTACTCATGTTGTTCATCATTATTTTCCAGGTTCGGTGCCAGAGGATGCTGGTAGTCTGCAGGAGGGCAGAGGTAGTTTTTATGAGAGCACTCTGCGGGAGGTCTGGATTAATGGGTACGTAATCAACAAGTATGTATTTCTTATGGGCAATGAAGTGAATTTAGTTCAGAAATTGACATTATGCAGTTACATCATTGCAGTGATAAAATAGAGCCTACTCAAGCATCTCAATTCATCACAAGAACGTTACAAGCACATTTTCCTGGGCCAATTCATAGATTCAATGATTTTCCGATGGAGGTCCAGGAGCACTTGTATCAGATGTTCATGGTATGTAATTTCGTATTGTAATTTAATTCTTATCGTATTCATACATGCAGTTCACTAACTCTTATGTATATAGAGCCAGCATCGATTCACGAGTCGTACGGACGAGGCGCGGTCTCGATTTGTATGGACGATGACCGCAAGATCAAATTTCAAGCATTTGATGTATAACGTGAGAAAAAATGCAGAGAAACATTCTCAGAGTGCAGACCCGACTCTTTGGAGGGAGCGGGCGCCCAGTTGGATGAGGGGAGAATATTGGGAAACTCTTTGCAACATCTGGGCTGCAGAGAGATGGCAACAAACATCCTCAATAATGAAGTTAATCGGGCTGCGAATCTAGAAGCAAACATGCATACTGGTGGGTCTGTCTCTTTTGCGACCCATCAGTCCAGATTGGTAAGTAATTTGTCCATTTCTGGTCTCTTTTATTTATAAAGGTACTCATTTATGTCATGTTTTTTCTGTGATATAGGAGAAGGAGCTAAAAAGGCAGCCGACATTTTCCGAGGTGTTCGATAGAACACACAAGAAAAAAGGAACGGATGCATACATTAGCGATAGAGCCCGAGTGGTTGCAGTAAGTATTCAGAAGATATTCACTATTTAATTTTTCACATTAATATGAATATTAACTACTATTGTTTTTTCTGGTTTCTTGCAGGAGTCATACAGCCAACAAATGACAGAGAAGTACGTCGGGGAGGACGAGCAGCCGCCGTTAGATCCTGAGGTATGGGTTGCGGCATCTGGGGCCCCAAAGAAAGGCCATGTGTATGGTTTTGGGCACAGCATCGACACGAGCCGGGTGTTATCTGGAGGATCCAGCTCAGGGTCACAGACCAGTGCATTCCACGCAGGAGTTGGTACTCCAGGTACTTCTCCAGGACAGCTGATGGGCTTCATTGACAGTAGGATATCGGGCTTAGAGTCTCGTCTGACGGATTCGATGGAGACTCGTCTAGCCCAGATGCAGATGCAGGTGACCGATGCACTACAGGCCCAGCTCTCCCAGTCCCTCTCCCAGGTTATCTCCCAGGCCTTCTCCCAGATCAACATTCCTCCTCCACAGGCAGCACCTCCTCCACAGGCAGCACCATCGACATCAGCACACGCCCCTCACGTGAGTAAATTTATTTTATTTCAGAGGTTTAATTTTAACAGTTAACTTAGTTAACTTAGTTTAACTTTAATTTGGGTTGATCGACACACAATTTCTTGTTAAGCGAGTTAGGTTAGTTAAAAAGGGAGAACTTAGGTAGGTTTGGGGGTTCAAAATTAGAAATACTCATCCGATTGGCCTCCGATTTTTTTCAGAACGGTCGGGGCGATGAGTGTGACTTGTGGAAACTGACGGAGTTCAATTCGGACTCCCGGTTTGACCTCGACGCTCCAAGTCGTCTTAACCAAGTTAGTTTAGTTAAAAAATGAAAAACTTCGATTTGAAGGTCCAATGTTAGAAATACTCTTCCGATTGGCCTCCGTTTGTTCCAGCACGGTCGGGTCGATGAGTGTGACTTGTGGAAACTGACGGAGTTCAATTCGGACTCCCGGTTTGACTCGACGCTCCAAGTCGTCTTAACCAAGTTAGTTTAGTTAAAAAATGAAAAACTTCGGTTTGAGGACCAAAATTAGAAATACTCATCCGATTGGCCTCCGGTTTGTTCCAGCACGGTCGGGCCGATGAGTGTGACTTGTGGAAACTGACGGAGTTCAATTCGGACTCCCGATTTGACCTCGACGCTCTAAGTCGTCTTAACCAAGTTAGTTTAGTTAAAAAATGAAAAACTTCGGTTTGAGGGACCAAAATTAGAAATACTCATCCGATTGGCCTCCGGTTTGTTGCAGCACGGTCGGGCCGATGAGTGTGACTTGTGGAAACTGACGGAGTTCAATTCGGACTCCCGATTTGACCTCGACGCTCTAAGTTGTCTTAACCAAGTTAGTTTAGTTAAAAAATGAAAAACTTCGGTTTGAGGGACCAAAATTAGAAATACTCATCCGATTGGCCTCCGGTTTGTTCCAGCACGGTCGGGCCGATGAGTGTGACTTGTGGAAACTGACGGAGTTCAATTCGGACTCCGGTTTGACCTCGACGCTCCAAGTCGTCTTAACCAAGTTAGTTTAGTTAAAAAATGAAAAACTTTGATTTGAGGGTCCAATGTTAGAAATACTCTTCCGATTGGCCTCCGGTTTGTTCCAGCACGGTCGGGTCGATGAGTGTGACTTGTGGGAAACTGACGGAGTTCAATTCGGACTCCCGGTTTGACTGCGACGCTCAAAGTCGTCTTAACCAAGTTAGTTTAGTTAAAAAATGAAAAACTTCGGTTTGAGGGACAAAAATTAGAAATACTCATCCGATTGGCCTCCGGTTTATTGCAGCACGGTCGGGCCGATGAGTGTGACTTATGGAAAATGACGGAGTTCAATTCGGACTCCCGATTTGACCTCGACGCTCTAAGTTGTCTTAACCAAGTTAGTTTAGTTAAGAAATGAAAAACTTCGGTTTGAGGGACCAAAATTAGAAATACTCATCTGATTGGCCTCCGGTTTGTTGCAGCACGGTCGGGCCGATGAGTGTGACTTGTGGAAACTGACGGAGTTTAATTCGGACTCCCGGTTTGACCTCGACGCTCCAAGTCGTCTTAACCAAGTTAGTTTAGTTAAAAAATGAAAAACTTTGATTTGAGGGTCCAATGTTAGAAATACTCTTCCGATTGGCCTCCGGTTTGTTCCAGCACGGTCTGGTCGATGAGTGTGACTTGTGGGAAACTGACGAAGTTCAATTCGGACTCCCGGTTTGACTGCGACGCTCCAAGTCGTCTTAACCATGTTAGTTTAATTAAAAAATGAAAAAGTTCGGTTTGAGGGTCCAAAATTAGAAATACTCATCCGATTGGCCTCCGGTTTGTTCCAGCACGGTCGGGCCGATGAGTGTGACTTGTGGAAACTGACGGAGTTCAATTCGGACTCCCGGTTTGACCTCGACGCTCCAAATCGTCTTAACCAAGTTAGTTTAGTTAAAAAATGAAAAACTTCAATTTGAGGGTCCAATGTTAGAAATACTCTTCCGATTGGCCTCCGGTTTGTTCCAGCACGGTCGGGTCGATGAGTGTGACTTGTGGAAACTGACGGAGTTCAATTCGGACTCCCGGTTTGACTGCGACGCTCCAAGTCGTCTTAACCATGTTAGTTTAGTTAAAAAATGAAAAAGTTCGGTTTGAGGGTCCAAAATTAGAAATACTCATCCGATTGGCCTCCGGTTTGTTCCAGCACGGTCGGGCCGATGAGTGTGACTTGTGGAAACTGACGGAGTTCAATTCGGACTCCCGGTTTGACCTCGACGCTCCAAGTCGTCTTAACCAAGTTAGTTTAGTTAAAAACTGAAAAATTTCGATTTGAGGGTCCTAATGTTAGAAATACTCTTCCGATTGGCCTCCGGTTTGTTCCAGCACGGTTAGATCGATGAGTGTGACTTGTGGAAACTGACGGAGTTCAATTCGGACTCCCGGTTTGACCTCGACGCTCCAAGTCGTCTTAACCAAGTTAGTTTAGTTAAAAAATGAAAAACTTCGATTTTAGGGTCCAATGTTAGAAATACTCATCTAATTGACCTTCATTGTTTATAGTTTTATTTAATTTATACTTCTAAAATAAGTTATTGCTTATAATAGTATTTAATTTTAACTTATTATTGTTATATATATATTGTAGGTTCCTTCATCGGGTGGAGTGGGAGGACACGAGGATGAAGACGAAGACGAAGACGAGGCATCATGATTTTCATTTCATTATTATTATTGTTGTAGACATTTTTATTATTGTTGTTGGCATTATATTATTGTGATGTTGTGGATATTTTTATTGTTATTGTGGACATTTTATTATTCTGATGTTGTGGATATTTTATTATTGTTGTGTTGTGGATATTTTTATTATTGTTGATGTTGTCGACATTTTATTTTTGTTTTGTTTTGGATATTTTTATTATTTTTGTGTTGTAGATATTTTTATGGTGGACAATTATTATTGTTGTGGATATTATTTATTTTATTTAAGCAGGATATTTTCCTAAAATATATATATTTAAAAAAAAATATTTAAAAAATAGAGACCGATTAGGGACCGAAATAATTCGGTCCCTAAATAGGGACCGAATTTATCAGTCCCCATTCGGTCCCTAAAATAGGGACCGAATCGAGACCGAATAAATTCGGTCCCTATTTAGGGACTGAAAATAATCGGTCCCTATTCGGTCCCTATTTAGTGACCGAATAGGGACCGAATTTAGTCGGTCACAGATTTGTGACCAGAATTTTTTGACCGACATATTCGGTCACTATTCGGTCCCTATTCGGTCTCTGAGATGTTTAGGGACCGAATAGAGACCGAATATTTTGGTCTCTATTTCCAATTTTTCTTGTAGTGATGGGTATCATTTCTTGAGCACAAAGATGACACATTTGATAGTTTTGTGAAGTTCAGTAAGTTTGTTCAGAAAGATAAAAAGTTCAATATCATAAGTATCCGATCAGATCATGGAGGAGAATTTCAGAATGACAGGTTTGCAGAATTTTGTGATGATCTGGGGATTGAACATAATTTCTCAGCACCAAGAACCCCACAGAAAAATGGAGTAGCTGAGAGGAAGAATAGAACACTTTTGGATATGGCAAGAACTATGCTATCTGAGTATAATATTCCAAGATATTTCTGGGCAGGAGGTATAAATACAACTTGATACATTATCAATAGAGTTATGATCAGACCAATTCTGAAGAAAACTGCATATGAACTGTATAAGCAAAAGAAGCCTAAGATTAGCCATCTCAGAACTTTTGGATGTCCTTACTTCATTCACAACAATGGAAAGAGAGACATTGGTAAGTTGGATTCCAAATCTGATGAAGGTATTTTTATGGGGTATACTTCTAAACCTAAAGGTTATGAAGTTTTTAATAAAAGAAGCTTATTAATTGAATAAATTGTGCATGTTATTTTTGATGAGTCTAACCCTTCCTTGAGAAAGGAAATTGGTAGTGATGATGAAGATGCAGAAAACATTTCCAAGAAACTGAAGGAGACAACCATTAAAGATGATAAAGATCCACCCTTGGAAGAACTACGACAGAAGGATGTCATTCATGATGATCTTCCAAAGGAATGGAGATACAAAAAGGATCACCCAATAGATAACATCATTAAAGATCCATTAGTCGGGGTAAGAATAAGAGGTAATATTATTCTTTGTGATTATTTAGCATTTGTGTTTCAAATAAAGCTGAAGACAGTCAATGAAGCACTATCTGATGAATCTTGGATTTTAGCCATGCAAGATGAACTTAACCAGTTCAGGAGAAATCAGGTCTAGTCCCTTGTTCCGAGACCGTCAGATCATCCTGTGATTGGCACCAAATGGGTGTTCAGGAATAAGTTGGATGAAGCTGGTGTTATTATAATAAATAAGGCTAGACTGGTTGCTCAAGGCTATTCCCAAGAGAAAGGCATATATTTCGATGAAACCTATGCACCAGTAGCTAGACTAGAGGTTATTCGAATATTGCTTGCTTATGCATCTACTTTAGGTTTAAAACTTTTTCAAATGGATGTGAAATTAGCATTCTTAAACAATTTTATAAAGGAGGAAGTTTATGTGGAACAACCTCCTAGTTTTGATGATTTAGATTTTCCAAATCATGTTTTCAAATTGCATAAAGCATTATATGGTTTGAAACAAGCACCTAGATCATGGTATGAAAGACTCAGTGCATTTTTATTAAATCATAGTTTTACTAGAGGTCAAGTAGACAGCACACTTTTAATTAAATCAAATGCCAACAATATATTACTTGTACAAATCTATGTAGATGATATTATTTTCAGATATACTGATGAATCTTTGTGCAAGTATTTTGAGAAACTCATGCAGGGAGAATTTGAGATAAGTCTGATGGAAGAAATCAACTACTTCATTGGATTACAAATCAAATAAAGCAATGAAGGAACTCATATCTATCAAGCAAAATACACCAAGGAACTGTTAATGAAATTTAGATTTAAGAATGCCAAACCACTGTCCACTCCTATCAGCACATCCACAAGTTTAGACAGTGATCCAGAAGGTAAGAAAGTTGATTAGAAACTCTATAGAGGTATGATTGGTTCATTGCTTTATCTAACAGCTAGTAGACCTAATATTCTATTTAGTGTATGCATGTGTGCAAGATATCAATTTGATCCTAAGGAATCTCATTGAATATATGTCAAAAGGATCTTTAGATATTTAGCTAAGACTCATGACTTAGGTCTATGGTATCCTAAAACCTGTGAAATTAGTTTAATTGGGTATTCGGATGCTGACTATGCTGGATGCAAAGTAGATAGAAAAAACACCAGTGGTGGTTGTCAATTTCTTGCAGGATGCTTGATCTTCTGGTCTTCAAATAAACAAAACTCAGTAGCTCTATCAACAGCTGAAGCTGAATATGTAGCCGCTAGGAGCTGTTGCACTCAACTCTTATGGATCAAACAATAGCTTGAAGACTATGGATTGCACATCAAGACAATCTCATTGCTGTGTGACAACACAAGTGCCATAAACCTCACAAAAAATCTTGTGTAGCACTCAAGGACAAAACATATGGAGGTAAGATATCATTTTATTAGAGATCATGTAGCAAACGGTAATATTAGTATTTCATTTATAGATGCACAAAATCAGTTAGTAGATGTCTTTACAAAAGCCTTACCTGAATAGAGATTTACGTCTCTTAGAAGGGAACTAGGCATGTGCAATTTGTAACAGATATATCTGTACGTAACTGAAATAATATAATAAATTTCAGAATAAGATTTATCCTTCCCTACTAGATTTAAGTAAATCCATTACCTTTTTTGTGTTATCTTCCCCTATTATGTCGTTATCCGCATTTAATGCTCCGCCATTTCAAAAAGTGACTTTATGTCCTTCCATTACGACGAGAATCTTTCCCTCACCAATTCGCTTTCTCTCTCTCTCTCTTATCTCTTTCGACTCCAAAGCTTGTAAAACCCTCATCGACTCCAGCATCCCTCTTTGTGCTTTCGAAGAATCTCTCATTTCCCGCTCAAATTTCTTGAGGGGTCTTGTTCCTCTTTCTCCCACGATCCTCCAGAACCCTTCTTTGCTTGATTCCATGGCCGCTCTGGGGAGTTCCAACAGTGTGGGTGGCTACAGCACCACCTTCCTCACGGAAGATCAACTGGAGCGATTCTCAACAGCCAAGATCAAGCTCTGTGGGAACAAGACAGTGGACCTAGAAGACCTGGAGAAGTATGGTATGCACAGTGTAGTTGAAGCTCTTCAGAGGTTGAAGTGGACAGGGATTTGTACTGTTTCAGAACCAAGCTATCTGCACCTGGCGAAGGCATTCTACACATGCTTTAAGATAGAAGAAGATGGGTCTCTCTCCTCCATGGTCAAAGGTAAATCAATACATATCACTCTTGACCTGTTGGAGAAGTTGTTCGGAGTATCTGTTGTAGGGCAAAGTCTAGTGGATTCAGTAGACATTCATGCCAAGGGGCTAGGTATTATTGGAACAAAGTACAAGTTGAAAGATGGGAAGATTGACATCAACCAATTTAATGCCTACAATAGAATTTTGCATTTTATAGTCTGTCAGATTTTGGTGCCCAGGAGTGCTACTTTTTCTTCATGCTCTAAAGGAGATGCTGATATGATGTTCTGAGCCGTTCAGAAGTAAGATATCAACATGGCTCAGATTATTATAGAAAGAATGAAGTCTACTGCTGAAGTCATTTGGGATAGGAAGAACAAATTGGCTGTGTCCCTTCCCTATACCCATTTACTTACAAGAATTTTTAGTTACTTTGAGAGTGACTTAAAGGGAGAATTATTGGAGAAGATGGGTCAGCCCATTAGGACCATAAATTTGAAAAAGAGTGGTTTTTCACTGGTAGGAAATGTGTGGTCAAAGACCTCGGTGGCAGAAGGTGAAGCCATCATTAGAGAAGCATTTGATGCTCCACCAGTTCCAGAGGAAGAAGCTACAGTTAGAGAAGGTGAACGTCATGCATCTGAAAGGAGGATTGAAGACATTGCACCAGAACTTATTGAGCCTGTTGGGCAATCTGCTGAAGGTGTGATCCCTCCTCTAGTCCCCACACCTGCTATTATTGAAGAATTTGTTATTGGTGGTGCTGCTCACACTGAGGGGGAGCATGAAGATATTCAGATTGAGGAAACCCCCAGTATTCCTGTAGTAGAAACTACTGTGGAGAAAAGCCATGAAGACTTGATTCCTGAGGTTGTGGCATCAGGCCACATTGAGGATGTTCATATGGAAGATGCTCCAGCTCAGGGGGAGCCAGAAGCTCAGGGAGAGCAAGATGTTTAGGGGGAGCTTACTGCTAGTGCCCCTGTAGATCAGTTTCAAGAAGGTCTGGTTGATGACACTTCAGATGAGGATGATGAGCCAGCTGTAGCCCAGGAGCCAAAGGTAAGGGTGTTGCCACAGGAATCCCCTTGCTCACCAGAAAGGCACACCACAGATTCAGGAAGAAGAAGATACATGTGCATTTGGAGCCAGTCATTGCTAGACTAAATGCTCAAGGAGAGATCTTGTGCTCTTTGCGGTCGGATGTCACTTCCATATTTCTCAGCCAGAGCACTGAGGCCAAAGATATTGGAGCAGTCAAATTTGAGCTCCACTGGATGAGAAGTGAGTTGGGAAGCTTGAAGAAGTTAGTGACAAACTTGTCAGATTTTGTGAGGGTGCATTTAACAGCTCAAGCCCCTTCTGTTCCAACTCAGTCAGTACCATAGGAAAGTGCACGGACATCAGGGCCTTCTGAACCAGTGGAGAATGTTGCAGGGCCACCAGGGCCATTTGTGGAAGTTGCAAGGCCATCAGGGCCATCTCAAGAAGAATCTGGGCCACCAGGGCCATTAGTGGAAGAGTCTGGGCCATCAAGGCCATCAGTAGTTAAAGAAGTTGGAGCTGGGCCATCAGGGCCATCAGAATAAGTGGAATCAGTGGTAGGACAAACCGGGCCTCAAGTTGCAGTAGAGGAAGCTGCTGTGCCACCAGGGCCTTCTGACCCTCCTAGTCTTCAAGCTCCAACCCCTTCCTCTCCACCACTGCCACACCTACTCCTGAACCCTCCAAGAAACCCCTTTAAAAACAAATCTCTTCTCCTACTCCTTTCCCTACTGCCTCCTCTTCCTCCCCCATCCTATCCTCATACAACTTCTGAGGCACCTCCTACTTCCTCCTCTTCTGTTGGTCCCTCTTCCGCTGGTCCTTCCTCTGCTGAACCATCTACTCAACCTCCTCCTACTTCATCTTTTGCCTCTCTTCATCCACCTACTCTACCATCTTTCATTACTATCATTCCTGAGGGTGCCAGTATCATTCGCCATACTGTGCAAGACATCAAAGATGAGTTTGAAGAAGCCATCCTCTGCACAATTCTTTCTATCTCTGCCCATATCCACAGGACAGAATCTCAGCCTTCTTCCAATCTTGCATCCAAGAATAGGAAGACATCTACGGGGCTTGTTTTCCCTTCCTCTTAAACTCTCTTTCCTCCTCTGTGGTACTCTCTTTTCGTAGTCCACAGAAGAAAAAACTTATATTCTGAATATCTCCAAAAGTGTACATTTGATGTCACCCTTGGTCTTCCCTACCTTAATCTATCTGAGCATCTCAATATCATTCTCTCTATTTCTCAAATACCCAAGCCAAACCAATCCAAAATCCTATCTTCAGACTGAGGATCAGTGGTCTAGGGCTAATAAAGCCATCTACAGAAAATTTGAGGTTGCTAGGGCCAACATTTTTCCACCCTCAGACCACCCTCTCACCCTGTTTGAGTGGTTTGTCTGCCAGCACAAAACATCTTGGGCTCCCTTCACTCAGAAGGAGATCAAACTGGTTTGGCAATTCTAGATGTATCAAGACTATTGCTTTGTAAATCGCCTTCCAGAAGTTCAGCTTGACCAGTTCAGGGGAGCCATTGCTCAGCTCCGCACAGAAAATCCAGTCAATGTCCCTCTGCAGGTTGACTTTGCAACTTTAAAGATGCCTGAGGTTGTTTATCTCCCAAAGCTACACTTTCTTCTTATGGACTCTGATGTGGGTCCTATCACCTTTGAGAGGTTTTCCAGAGTAATGGCCAGAATTTTTGTTCAGAGGGGAGCTCCTCTTGCATTTCACAAATTCCTGTTCACGGAGGACCAAAGAGGGTTCATCAAGTCTTCAGTTTTATCTCCACTGCTAGTAGAGTCTGAAAGATTAGTCAACTCTGACTGGCGTAAAGTCTTTCATGAGTCAGCCCTTCAGCTTGAGAAGCTGAACATCTCCTTATCTCAGTCCAATCAGCTCAGTCTTTCCCCAGAGCAGTTCATGGATCTCAACTCCATCAACCTGGTCTCAGATCCTTATTCCATCTGGATTGAAAGATACAAGGTTTATGTAGCTCTGCAGAAGGATTTGCTTGCTCACAAGCTTCACTATCCTCTCTCCATTGACAAATTCTTTCAACATGCCAGTTTTGGGACTGTTGGACTCTACAAGTCAACTCTCAGCAATCAAGAGTACACCAAATTCCTTGAAGAGCAGAGGTTGCTCCACATTAAAAGACTTAGTCCAGAGATGGGGCAATCTTATGATATTAGTTGGGGTGTCTTTAGAGATCTTTTTGAAGAGCAGGAAGTCAAAGCTTGGTAGCTTATCACTCGCCATGCTTCCCGTCTGTCTCCTGCCTTCTACATGTCTGCCCCTACTAATGAATAAAATTTCCATTCTTGGCTCCCATTCATCTTTGTTTTTCTCTCTTTTATCTTATGTTTATCTAATTCTTTATACTTAATGACAAAAAGGGGGAGAAACTATTCTGAAATATAATCCTTAAATTTTTTTTGCAAATTTATTTCAGTTTTTTTATATGTATGCAATTCTTTATGTTTTGTCATCACCAAAAATGAGAGATTGATGATTAGTCGATCTCCATATAATTTATTATTAATTATATATATTTTTAGTGATTAACAAAACCCTGAAAAGTATTATCTAACAACATTTTCTGAAGTTTATCCACAGGCAGTAATTCAAACAAAATCTATAAGTTGTCTACACTCATTGTCATTTGAAGCTTATTGCATATATTTTGTCTAAGTATACATCGACTTCTTTGTAAAAGTTCAGAACGATTACTGCTTCACTTAAACAACGACTTCTTTAGTAGAACATCGATTTCATAGAAAACATCGATTTCACTTAGTATCGACTTCATATTTGGAACATCGATTTCGGTTCTACATCGACTTCATTTAAAAAACGGTTTCCTTAGTAGAACATCTATTTCGAAACATCGACTTCGTTTATACATCGACTTCACTTAAACAACGATTTTCTCAGAAGAACATCGATTTTGTTTCCACATCGACTTCACTTAAACAACGATTTCTTCAGTAGAATATCGATTTCTCATTGCTACATCGACTTCGTTTCACTTAAACATCAATTTCGATAGAATATCGACTTCATATGAAACAACGACTTCGTTTCTATAACGATTTTACTTAAACATCGATTTCGATAGAACATCGACTTCATATGAAACAACGACTTCGTTTCTACAACGATTTCACTTAAACATCGATGTCGATAGAACATCGACTTTATATGAAACAACGACTTCGTTTCTACAACGATTTCACTTAAATATCGATTTCGATAGAACATCGACTTCATATGAAAATACGACTTTGTTTCTACAATGATTTCATTTAAACATTGATTTCGGTAGTACATCGATTTCATAAGTAACAACGACTTCATGTGAAACAATGACTTTAGTTGAACAACGACTTCATTTCAAATAACGATTTCATCTATACACCGACTTCAGTTAAATAACGACTTTCTACAGAATATTGATTTCATAACATGGATTATGTTCACATTGACTTTGTCTCAACATGGATTACATTCTCACATGGATTATAGTTATAACATCAATTTCATATCCGCATCGACTCTCTCTACACAAAGACTGTCTCCAAACATCAACTCTCTTTTATTAACGATTATGTTTTAGATAGCTATTGAATATTCTTATTTAAATTCCTTTTAAGATATTTTTCACATGATATTCAAATATATTTTCAAATCTTGTGGATTTCAAGTCTTCCCGCATATTATGTTGTATCCTGTGGTCTCACTACACCAAATTAGACTTTTAGTAGCAATTTTCCTAGCAGCCAATTTATATTTGTTGTTAATTAACAGCTTTTTTTATAAAATTGCTACTAAAAAGGTTATTCAAAAGTTATAAGGACTATTATATTTAGCAGCAATAATTATTAGCTATTAATTAACAGCCGTTTTTTAATGTTGGCTGCTAAAACTTGAAATCTAATAACTTTTATGTTTAACAGCAATTTAATTTGTTGTAAAATCTTTTTAAAATTACAATTACCTATTTTGGGGTTTGGAGGGAAAGTGAATTTTTTAGAGAGAAGTGAATTTTTTAGAGAGTCGCGTGTCCTGTTCAACCTCTTCGCGCGATTTTTTTAGAGTTTCCTTCGATCGTCTCCGGCCCGTATCCTTGATCGACCGCCGTCTCCCTTCTCACCCTAACCCCGCGAGGCAGCCCAGCAACCACCGCATCGTCCTCCTCCGTCGCCTGTTTGCTGAGCGCCCACGTCTCTCGGTCAAATATCGCCTTCTCTTCCTTCACGAGGCAACCACAGGAACTGCCTGCATCGTGGTCGGGCGGTTGAGGGCCCGCGCACAGGCCGGCCTAACCCTCGCGAGGCAGCGCGCACCTCCGGCAGTTCCTCTGTCGCCGGCTGGCTAAGCGGCCACGTTAAGTGGCCTCCTGGTGGCCCCGTCGCCAACTGCAACATTTGCCATCTAGTGTGCCGTCCAGTGTGCCGTCCGGTGTCGTCCCCTCCACGCACGCCTCCTGCAGGTCGTCCGTCCGGTGTTGCATGCATCCGTCGCCGGTCGTCCGTCCAGTGTTCCAACACATACGCCTCCTACTAGGTGGCCTCGTCGCCACTCGCCAGTGCTCTCCAACACATACGCCTCCTGCCGTCCGGTGGCATGCATGTCGATCCGTCCACTGCTCGCCTCCAACGCAAGCCTCCTGCAGTCCTCCGTTGCCAGTCTGAGCGCCTACGTACATGTCCTACGCGACGGACGACCAAGCACGATCTGTTGCATGTCCCTGTAGGCGAACCAACGTACCCTGCACTACATCGCCCTCTGCTGCACTTCCTCTGTCTCCCTGCTTAATAGTGTTGTAGTATACACCAGGTCTCTCTGCTCATATAGAGTTCTTGGAAGATTGTGGAATCCAAAATTTATGCTCCCCGTATTAAAACCCAAGCTATATATGTCAAAAAACAGGGGAGAAAGATATGATCACCACTGTCCATGGATCAGAAATGTTTATTTTGGACAACTTGTTCTTGTTTTTAGGGATGTTCAATTTCTTGTGTTTTTAGGGACCAAATTAAGATCAAAAAATTGTATGTATTATAGTTCTGGTTTGGATAAAGGAGTGTACATTGGACCAAGGGCGACTGGGATTTCGGGTGTTTTACACCCACATCTTTTATGAGCTAAAAATACATGGCGGGTTGGTTTCATGGGGAAAAAATGTGAATACATGGGGAAAAAAAATGTGAATAGCTGATGCAAACAGGCTGGGCATGGCGGGTTGGTTTCCAAGTGTTTAAGAAAATTATAATAAAAAAACGGAATGACACTAGAATCTAATGGTTAAAGGAGTGTACATTGTATGTATTATAGTTCAGATAAAGGAGTGTACATTGTTTAGCCTTAAACTTGTCTATCAGATGTTGAATTTTTGTTTTTGTTTTTTTTTGCATTTGGAATACATATGTAGGCATGGTCCATCTTTGCTATTGAATCAATAATGTTGTAGTATACACCAGGTCTCTCTGCTCATATAGAGTTCTTGGAAGATTGTGGAATCCAAAATTTATGCTCCCCGTATTAAAACCCAAGCTATATATGCCAAAAATAGGGGAGAAAGATATGATCACCACTGTCCATGGATCAGAAATGTTTATTTTGGACAACTTGTTCTTGTTTTTAAGGTTGTTCAATTTCTTGTGTTTTTAGGGACCAAATTAAGATCAAAAAATCCATGTGCGAATGTTACATGGGGAAAAAAATGTGAATAGCTGATGCAAACAGGCTGGGCATGACGGGTTGGTTTCCAAGTGTTTAAATTATAATAAAAAAAAACGGAATGACACTAGAATCTAATGGTTAAATTGGTATATATATGTTCTGCGATTTTTCTGGCTCTCATGCATTGAAGTTGATTTAATTCTATACTTTGTGTTTATATGTGAGTTGATTTAATTTTTTTCTATGACAGGGCATGCATGGCTATTTAGGGACTATATGATCGCAATCCACAAAAAGCTCCATTGACATGGGAAGATTGGAGGAAGATGTCAATAGAATATAAGAATCACATGTGGGATCTTGTGAAGGTACAAATCTATAATTATTTGCATCCTTTACAAATTCTTATGTTGATCTCTATATTTTTTTTAAACTAAAATGTAAACTTCCAACATGCAGAACATGTTTAGCTTTTGGGAAATGAGATGGGTTATGGAACTGAAAACTAGTGATAACGCAAATAGGTGCTTTTTGTTGTCCCTGTTAGGAAGGTAAAATAGATCTTGGAGGACTGCATGTCAAAGGCCTATGGCTCACCTGAATACATAAGGATGAAGTATTAAGGTTGTCTTTGAAATGATTGTTGAGTACTTTAGAAAATTAGAGGATAGATCCTTCCGGTCAGGGTTTCAAATCTGCAAACTGTTGCAAAGGTCAGGTCATCTTGTGTGATGTTGGACCTCAAATGAGATTGTTTAATCCTTGAGATGTTTCAACATTTTCTGAACACCATAATGTAATTTGTCTGTGTGTGTATATTTATGTACGGGTATAGACACCGGTGTCATTTCGGAGCACTGGTGTCATAAAATGTTTTGTTTTAGTAAGTGGAAAAAATGTTGAGCCTTGTTCATCAGGAATTGGCCTTTGTTGATCAGGAAAGATCAATAATACAGTTGAGGAAATCACAATATCTCATATCTACTTGCTAATTAAAACGTATAAAAAACCAAAATTTCTTCTGTCACCATCTGAGGAATAAAAGAATCTAAAGTTGTATTTTGAAAAAGGAATCTACAACCTTGTTTAACGTGTTTACATTAGGAAAAAATAAATGTTTTTATGGATTTCTTTGTTTACAATGCTGTCAAAACCAAAGAGACTGGGTTCAACCCCATATAGGTTGGCACGGAACCTATTGGGTGGTTAATCTGGACTGGTCTAATCTAAAGCTAGGATTGAAGTAGTATGTGAGAGGAAGAGAAAGAGAGAGATAAGAGAAGACGGTTTTGGGCACCCTCATTCTGTTGGTACAAAGCTCTTCTGATGTAGGATTTGATGCCTACAATGGTCCAAACTGTTTGTTATAAGTGTTGCCAGTGTTTTGACTCTTTTTGCTTTTTTCTCCTCGTAAGCCAGTTGTATCCTCTTCTCCCCGTTGCAGTGGTTCTTCGGCACACATGTTGGCTATCTTTAGGTGTTATGAGCATTTATTTGTCACAGTAAACAGATATTTTAAACAAATAGGTAATACAATAATGGGGAGGAGAAAACAAATTTATTTACTGGCAGAACTCTTCAATCAAAAAAGGATGCAATAATAAGCACACCATGGCTCCCACATTTCTTGAGACAGTGCAGATGACAGGCCTACTTCTGTCAGCTTCTGCTGGGAATATAATTAGAGAGCCCAGGGCATCTCAGAAGCTGCTGCATGGTCTGGGGTGTGGGAGAGAGGTCCTCATGTTTTATTATTATTATTCTAAATAGAATCAGCATATTAGTTTTTACCTTTCCTTTTGAGTGGGGAAAGTAGTTTGACAAAAACACACACAAACACAGAAACCAGAAACACAATTCTCATTAAGAACTTGGACCACTTTGATAATGAGTTAACTCGAAGTTAATTTTAGTTAACTCAAAGTTAACTCCAAAAACAGTTTGGAAAGGTTACAAAGCAAACTCAAATAAGTTAGATTATAGGTATGTCATATCTTCTAAATCAGTTTTTTTAATTAAATCAGATTTTTTGTGTGATGCTTATGTCTTCAGATATTTTTGTTAAACTAATGAACAGGAGAAGTTTGAGGTTGATGATGCTTTGTATATATGGGTGATGAAAAGTCTTGGAAATAAATGGAAGAACTTTAAATGCAGCCTTAAGAAAAAATATTTGAATGCTGTCATAGCTGGCGAGGATATTCTAAATGTTTCTGACCCACGAGTAGATCCAACACAATGGAAGGAGCTTCTTAACTTTTGAAGGTCTGAAAAAAGTCAAGTAAGTAAGAAATATTCCAAAATATGTGAAAGTGGCTCTTGCTACTATTGAAAGTAAAGATCCATTAAAGAAGATTGGAGGTTGTGATTTAGGATATGAGTATTGGGAAGTGGCTATAAATGTTGCTCTTGTTCACAATGAACCTCTCCCAAGACCTTATGCACAATTCAAGACAATTGGAGATGCAATTGGGGCTACCATTGCTTGGCCTTTCACTCTTGTACGATTATTCAACATTTGTTTTATCATTATTAATAATGTGTCAATTTTATACTAATAAAATGTTTTTTTCTCTTACAGGTCACTAGAGCAGAAGAATGATCTACATGAAGATATATAACTTGGCCTTTCACTCTTGTATGTTTATTCAACATTTCTTTTATCATTATTAATAATGTTGTCAATTCTATATTAATAAATGTATTTCTCTTACAGGTCACTAGAGCAGAAGAATGATCTACATGAAGACATCTTGGAATGAAACTGATTTTTTGTCTCTTTTTTCTTTTCTCTTGTGACATTTAATGGTCACCTAGAACCAGTTGTATATATTTGGATGTTGATTGAGCAATGTTGAAACACATATTTTACTCTTTTGTTTTTGTAATTCTAAAAAAATATGTGATGTCTTGTAAAAATGGATATGTATGATGTGATTATTTATGTGTACAATTTTTAGAAATGAACATTTGTGATGGAGAGATTGAGAATGGATATGTATGATGTGATATATTTCAGCTATACAATGTTTGGAAATGAATCATTTGTGATGGAGAGATTGAATGTGCATAGAAGAAAGTAAATTTATGATGACATAATTGCAAAACAGGTGGTGCTTTTATAATCAACTATAGTGACAATTTAAATATCATTATTATAAACTTTTACACTTTTAACAACAATGTATATGTTCTTAAAAATACTTATTAGCAGCCAATTACTAATTTTTAATAGCATTTATAATGGCAATATATCTAATCTTTAAAAGCAATAAGAATTGCTGCTAATGCATTCATTGACAATTATGGTCTAATTTTTTAAAAATAAATAGCAGCCATTATGTTAGCTTCTACTGATATATAGTAGCAACAATTGTTTTTGCTACTACAAGTAAAAAGTACTAGCCAATATATTAGCTACTAATAACAAACATATTTAGCAGCATTTTTAAATGTTCTTAATGCTATGCTATTGCAGCCATGTAAATTGCTGCTAAAAGCTTTTGTGACGCTTAAACAACAATTTTGAAGATTTATAATAGCATTTATATTAGCCGCTAAAAACTACATTTTGTAGCCATTATTGTAAATGGATGCTATTCCCTTTTAGCGATCGGACTTATAATAGCAAAATTTTGAATGGCTGCTAAAGAGTTTTAGCAGCAATTCATTTATCTATAGCAGCTTATAAAATCACTACTAAAAGTCAATTGTCCGCACCATGAGGTGATGGAACAATATTTATTGTGATGGAACAATATCTCTGCACGATATATCTTTGCTTATCTCACTTATGTCACATAAAGTCTCGCTTTATATGATGACAGAATGACATTTCCTTTTTGGTGTATCTTCATATAGCACGACTACTAATGTTGACTGATAGTTTAGACAAAGATAAGTTGTCTATGTGTCAGCATTTATTGTGTGCAGGGTTTTCGGTAGAAACGCACATTGCAAAGTTGGACCTATCAACCTGACAGAAGCTAGAAGAGATTCAAATAATCTTCCTTTATGTGTGAATGTCTATCCCAGCATTAATGGCTGCAAGCTCTCTTGCTCCACACTTTGGACCAGACACTCCAACATGCATGAAGATGTGAGACAACTGATACTTCAACGATAAAAATCTTTCAAAGAAGATAAATAGAAGACTAGTGACTCTATGCAAGACATTTTTCCCGGAGAGCTTTTCAAGCTTGCATTTTGAAGATCCTAGAAGAAAAGAAGAGCTCGCTCATCCATTCAAACCTTCTGTAGCTCTTAGCTCTCCACAACAAATTGCTTAGCCGTTGAGAGCCTGAGTAGATCTGAGAGAGAGTTCCTTGTTGATATTCATTATCTCTCAGACATTGCCTTAGATCAAGTAGTTTGTATAAGCTTGGTCTAGGGGGTCATCCACTTCTTACTCATTTTCTTTGAGTGTTCCTCTTCGGGTGTGAAGAGAAGACCTACTATTGAGTGGGTGGTTGTTCTCTTCGGCAATAAGGAAGACCTGTTGCATCAGGTGCTTTAGTTCCTCTTCAAGTAGAGAAGAGAATGCCAGCTGTTGCTGGATGTGTAGGTGTCCTTAATGGGGACTGTACCCTTGCTTAGTGAAATCCCAAGGTGTTGCTTGGGGACTGGACGTAGGACTCCTTGTGACAGGAGATCCGAACCAGGATAAAATTTCCAGTTGTCTGTATGATTGTTTTCTTTGTCTTTATTTAACACTAACTCTAACCATCAAACTTAGTGTCTTCTGTCAAGTGTTTTTATTTACAGGAATATTCTATAAGAAAATTTCAGCAATCCATTCAGCCCCCCTCTAGGCTTGCTATCTGAGCAGCATCGAGGATCCTTCATCCCTTATCTTCTGCTTCGACTTGTAAGAACCTTGGTTTTAGAAGCAACCCAAGGTAGGTAATCTCGAGCACCAACTTAAGGTAGAGTATGTCTTCTAGAAGTTCTTCAACTCTAGTCTCATGTGTCCCTATTTTCTTGATTTTGTCGTTCATGTAAAGAGTATCAGGTCATTTTCTAAATTTCATGCATACTCTGAACCTTCATTTCCTTCTATCTCATGTGGCTGGGTCAAGTCAAGCCATAGATCTATTTATTTTTCATTTCCAGCAACCCTTTCATTTAGAGTTCATCCCAAGAACCCTAGATTTGTAGTTATGGATCAAGCAAGTAAGTCTACATCGTTGATCATGGTCTTGTCAGCATGGTGATTAGTCTACATCTGTACTGTAAAAGCCATCGACAACATGTTAAAAATATTAATTTCATGAATATGATTCTAACGTTCTACATGGAAGTTATTGATCATACTCTCCATTCATTATGCCATTTCGTCCATTGTTCCAATGCAAAGTTATAACATTTCAATAAAAACTATGAGAATACATGTTAGGTATTGACAAGAGTCTACTTTGTTTTCTTTCCCTGATCCCTACTATGTCCTGACTTTCCTTATTAGATATGATTTTCGATTATTGCATGTACTGCTGATCTTTGCATACGTAACTAGGAAAGCCTCTGTACTCTGGTTTTGCTCATAAAGACCTAGCCTGTTGTACCTTGAAGTTCTCCTGAAAATTAGAGGACTCTTTATTACGTGTGCATCTTATTCTATTTTGGTCATGTCATTAAAGTTTATGGAACTTAAAATATGTCGTATGTTGTTTGGATTAATCTTTCGAGCTATTGTCATATCTTTGAACTCTGTGAATGATCATGTTCTTGTTCCTATGAGCTTGTTCTTGGAAATTTGTGGCCATAATATGTATATGTTCGATAGACACAAAGTTGGACTTCAGTGCAATAACCAATGCCTGTGTAAATAAGGGCTCTGTCTGATCCTGGGGGGGAGCACCCCAACATACTTATTAACCGCAGGAGTATGAACTTGTGGTGTGTGGCATGACACCGGTATGTTGCAAGATTTGAACGCGCCATCATGTGATATGATATGTTTGATCATGTGAATATGTGTTATTTGTGTGAATATGGCCAGTTCCTATTCATTTGATAGGTACTCGTTCTTGGAATTCTTGTCCAATGCTTATGAAAGTCTATCTGATTTGTTATGAAATCTGTTGAGTATTCTACTCTAATAAGTCATTTGATCTTGTGGGAAATATCATGCATACTTTTGTCTTTCGCCTTGTAAGAATTCTGCTTCTTAAAAATGTTAATTACTTATATCATTGTCCGCACCATGAGATGTAAATCCTATTGGGCGTTAGTGCACTCACACCTACTTTCCTAAACGTTTTTAGGAACTGATGTATAGATACTGAAAGGGAAGGGCAAGAGTGAAGAGCACCCCAACCATCATGCAGTCATGGCAAATAACTCTTAGAGTATGATAGAGTTTATAGTACATTATTCTATTTAAGTCTGTCATGTACTTGAACAGCGGGCCCTATGGTTGGCTCTGAAGTTTTATGGATGTAATAAGGAGTTGTAATTTGGAATTAATATTTGCATATGGTTTAATGTTATCATCACATTCCCTAAATATTTGCTCTATATATGATCCAAATACAACTGCGCGATCAGATATTCTGCGTCGAGGTGTGACAAGATAAGTTCATTTTGTCACCATTTAAAATGTTGGAGGACAAGTCGCTAAAATAGTAAACAGTAACAGACATTCGATATGGGAACTATATCTAATAACTGACTATACTACAAAAAGATATCTTTGAATGCTTATGTGCAAGAGATATGCACTAGACGAAGGGAGATTTGAAATACATACATTTAAATCAATAAAGAGATAATGCTTGATTACGAGTGATATTGTAAACATCAGTTACAACAACAAAGTTTATCCATAATATTTCTTGATCAATCAATCGTACATAAGGGTAGTCAATACAATTTAAGTATAACCACAATCGATGTGAGTTCTTGAAGACAAGTGATAAGATAATGGCAATCATTTTGAATTATCAAGAGCAATCGATATGATTTCTTCAAGGACAATCGTTATGGGAAAGACAATTGAAATATTAAAGATAATCAATCTGAAACAACAGTCAATATGATGGGGGCAATCGATATGATATAGGCAATCAATATGCAACTAAATTGTAATTGATGAATGAAGGTAATCGATATGCACTTAACTATAATTGATATGAGAACGCAATCGATGTGTTACTTAACTGTAGTCGATACTTGAATGCAATTGATGTGCCACTTGTCTAAATCCATCGATATGAGAAGGCCATTGATATGCAAAGGTAATTGATCTGTAAAGGTAATCGATCTACGACTTCACTACAATCGATTCGTGAAAGGAAATCAATCCGAAAAGGCAGTCGATATGTAAAGACAATCGATCTGAAAATGCAATCTATATATAAAGACAATCGAACCGTAAAGGCAATCGATATGTAAGGATAATCGATATGTAAAAGATAATCAATATGTAAAGATAATTGATCCGTATGTAAGGTAATTGATTCTATAAAGATAATCGATCTGTAAGGATAATCGATCTGTGACTTAACTATAATCGATTCATGAAAGACAACGATATGAAGTGTTCAACAATCGTTATGTTATTATAACAACAATCGATGTGGACTTAGGATTATTCATACAAAACAACTTTGACTTATAGGATTTTATTGAAGACTTACCAGAGTGTCATTAATGGAGGAAATTTGAATTGAATCTTATTGACAGACTTCATAAATTAATAATTATTAAATATTTCATGATTCTGTTATCACCAAAATGAATACATGGGGATGAAGTGTTCAAAAAACTATTGTTGGAAAAAAGTGCATCTCGAGAGTGATATGTGGACACCCAAAGGGTTGTGCATGATCTTTGGCTACGCATGACCTTTTTTAGTGGCAGTTTATCACGATGCCAAACTGAACATCCTTTGAATCCGTAAGTAAGAGTGTAAACAATCTGAGTCGAGCTGAGTAGCACTTTGCTCGAACTCGAAGTCATTTATTTTTATCACGTTCGAACTTGGCTCGATACTCGACGAGTATTAATATGTATGTTCAAACTCAGCTCGATGAACTTTTCAAGTGTTTGAACTCGACTCATTAACTACTCATTTATAGGTAATCGAGTTCACGCTAGAACTTGAAACTGAGCTTTTAAATCAGCTCGTGTCTGGCTTGGTTAAATGAGTTTTTTTTTTAATTTGCACCATTAAAATGTTTAAGAGACCTCCGATCCGAACTAGGCTCATTTACATAAACGAGCTAGAATTGGTATTTGAATTCTAGCCCATAAACTGGAGTCATAGGCTACCAGTTGTAAGCAAAAGAAGAACGCTGGGGAGTCCCTTTTAAAGAAAAACTCAAGCCACTACATTTTTTCCATATCCGATATGGGATTATACAGCCATGTAAGCCATTGTAGGGGTGGGCGGGGTGGGCGACGGGTGCAGCCGTGTAGGTGGTGGGAAGGCCGGAGGATGCTACCAGAGGACCTACAGACGACGTCGGCAATTTTGGAACCACTGCCACGACGTCCATACCGCCGAGGCAGCTGACACGCCATTACAACCTTGGTTGGGGCCGTCAGCACCATCGATCATCCGTACCGCCGAAGGGCGGCATAGCGGCTGCCAGAAGATTCTTATGGCACCGGAGGGGGCCCCACAGTGGTCTTTGGATACTTTGGTGACCAACTGCAGCACCCCTCGGCTGCGCTTGGCAGGACGGGGGCTGTTGGCACCCCTTGGTTTCCCGGGGAGGGAAGCTCGAATTTGCCGTGTGGGAATTGGAAAGCTTGAACGGCCGCCGGTGTTGTTGTTGGGAGCTCAGTCCAGTGTTGGCGGAGAGTCTGCGATAGTCGCCAAGGACTCCAAGGGCCGACGGCAATGACCCTTGGCCGCATGGCTCGTGCCAAGTTGCACTTGCACTAGTGCGTCAAGAGGAAGAAGATGAAGAGCCGACGGTGCCTGCAAACCGTAGAAACCCCATTTTCTACATATGCCCTTATTATGTTGGTTTTATTAAAATCAAATTTTCTATATATACTTTATTTATATGATTTCTGTATGGACCCTCTAACATTTAGTCTTTTAGATTTAAGTCCTCATAAAAATTTCATATTTCAGTAATAACTCTATAAAAATAACAAGTTGACATTTATTTTAATAAAAAAATATTTAAATAAATTGTTAACGAGTATTTAAACAAGTATTTAATTTAGTTCTTTACGAGTAATTAAACGAATTGTTCACGAACATAATCGAATCTAGCTCACATATGTTTAGACTTGACTTATTTATGAACCGATTTATTTTTTTAATTCAAACTCAATATATTTATTAAATAAACGAGTTGAATCCAATTTTTATTGAGTCTAATTCTGAATTATTCATCAAATATATTGACTCCTCGGTCACACCCTATTCAAAAGCACAAGTTCTAAACTAAGTGGCCTCTGCTGGTTTAATATCCATGGGCAGCAACCCGTGTGCAGCTACTCAACCGAAGAAGGGCACAGTTCCTCAGGCGAGCGAAGCCAAAACATAACATTGGCTGTGATCTGCCTTCCCATGGCAAACCCCGAAGATGGCGATGACCTGCCAGCTGATCGGAAGGCGCAGCACGGACGGACAGATTACCAAACGATGACGAAGTAAAGGATGACTAGCTAGTCTGATTGGACGCGCGGCTTATTCTTTTGTTTCGGAGCTGGCGCCAACCTCTGCACCCTGTCACAATTCAAACTGTTTATCTGACGTTTTACTTTGCAAGAAGTCAGACCTTTCGCCATCGGAGGATCACGACGCGCTATGGCATCCCACACCACAGTTTAAGAATATTCACTCCACCAGAAAAGTTTATTGTATTTATATATTACATTTTAAGTGTAATATAATTAGGTAATAATTTATGTGATATTTCTCATATGAAGAATGATGAAGTGACAATCTAATTATTAAATATCACATAAATTTATTACCTAATCATATTACACTTAAAGTATAATATACAAATACAATAAATTTTTCTCACGCCACATAATTGATTCTTGATCTTGGCGTGTCAAGTGACTTCAACTGTTAATGGGAAGGGGCCTCATGCTGTTAATGGGAAGGGGCCTCATGCACCAAGTTCCCTCTACTTAGATGTGTTAATTAATCAATGCCCTTCCACCGGCCAGATGATCATGTGATGTAGCGACGTCTTGGAGGGATCTCGACGCCAGCTAAATCTGTCAATAACGTTCTGGAGTGTGACTCATGATCTTTCACAAAGGCTAGAAGGCCCATAATTTCTCCCAGGTTTCAATATGAAAAAAAAAACATTTTTTGTAGTTTTTAATCTTTTATGAGTAGGAGTCCACCAAGCTCATGTCCATATAATTTGATTATCAATTAGATAATTCAAAACTCATAGACCGCATTAATGGGTTTTGTCATCAGTAGCTTCATTTTTTATTAATTAACAATTCATGATCTTTATTTTTTTTCCCGATTCAATGAATTTTACATGCACATTGTAAGATGAGGTCTGTCGAAGTGATAAACTAAAAAACAAGATTTATAAAATAAAAAAAGGTAATTTTGCTCCAACGTCCGGCTCGTCAGTGTCCAGTACTGAAGCAAATAACACAGCTCCTCTTTTCTTTTGATCACCGGAAGGGCAATATCCTTACAACGAAGTTTCTGTGCTTGGTGAAGCTGTCTGAGCCATGGAGGAGAAGAACCTGATTCCCTTCAGCCTCTCTTCCCCGGAATAAGAAAGGTTATCTCTCTCCTTCTGGTGACGAAATATGCTGTGGTACGGTGGTGCGGCACTGCCATATCACAGTCCACACCGTCGAATCTCTATTCGACGATGTATTTAAAAAAAAAACAGACCACAGGCGCGCGAAATACATGGTCCCGCGTGCGGCCGTTGGATCTGGGATCCAACGACCCCAACTTAGATACGGCAGGGCCGCTGTGTATATCCAAGTATAAGTCTATATATATATATAGAGAGAGAGAGAGAGAGAGAGAGAGAGAGAGAGAGTGTTAACGTGGTTGAAAGGACAACAAAGAAAAAAAGGGGGAGGGGACAGCAGGGAGGGGGTGGGTGGGGCTCCTACGGACGGCCATAAAGGAAATAACACCGTAGCAGTAGGTTGAAAGAGGCCCCGGCAGAAGTGCCTTCCGACATTGGTGTCTTTGGCTGTTCGAGCATGACGTTGGAAATTGGGAGGCTTGCATGAAATTTCATCTCACTTCTATTAGTTTAACTTTCTTTATAAATTTTACAAATTTTTTTATACCATCTTTGCAAAAATTATAAAATATTTGATGAGCTTCCACTTTATGATTTTTTTGAATTTTTAAATTTATTTGTTGAGGAAGAATGTGATCTTGCACATGCAAATAACAATAATAGTCAAGGGGGGTTTTGGGAGTGGTTTTAGAGAAATACTGTTTACCCACTCGAGTAATTTTCCTGGCGCAAAGATTGGTTCCATGCCAAGTTCCATGCCCTTAAAATAGGTCCGGGACCATTCTCGTGCCAAATCTGACTACTTTTTTACGTGTCTTTATCCGCATCTCCAATGCTCAAGTCAATGAACTAGTTCGAACGAATGAAGAGAAATGGACACCACAAGAAAATGCGAGATTTTCGACGGATTGAATCCGTCGGAAATCCGACGGTATTCCGTCGGAAATGAGTCCTTCCGACCGATTTCCGTCTAAAGTCCGTCGGAAACGATCCGTCGGAAATAGATGGTCAGAAATTTCCGACGGATAACATATCTGTCGGAATTCGGTCGGCAACTCCGACGGATATATCGGTCGGAAACACGGTCGGTATTTACCGACGGTTTATCCGTCGGCAAATACGTCGGTATACCGGTCCGTAAATGCTGACACATTTTCGGTCGAAAACCATCTGTCAGCATATTCCGACGGAATTACCGACAGATATTTCGGTCGGTAATTCCGACGGATAATGAACCGTCGGTAAATCCGTCGGAAATTAAACCATATATATTTTTTAAAATTAGGAAATAAAATGGTTTGTGAACTCTGCTACAATGTCAAACCTGCTACAATATTCATAAATTTAACAAATACTCACAATCAACATAATATCATAACATATAATAAATATAAAATCATACAGAATAATGAATACAAATATCAAGATAAATCTGCTGGATCGTCTGCTGTCCCTGCCTCGTCATCGTCTGGAGCTGGATCCTATATTAAAACAATTAAAATGAGAAACATTAATAATAAATAAAAGACATACATTATTTTCAATAGTGAAATTTAAAACTTGTGATACAATATTATTTTTAGATCCGTTATATGAAGTTGGGTGTTTTTAGATCGGTCGTTTGAATGGCCAGGCCAATCCGGAGATCCAAATTGGATTCCGTCATTTCTACACGTCGCTTTAACCCACCCGGTCGTGTCGGAGAAAACGGCACGTCAATCCGATCCCTATTTGGGATTTTGGACCCCCGGTTGTTGTGTTAAGGCTTTTATATGAAGTTGGGTGTTTTTAGATCGGTCGTTTGAATGGCCAGGCCAATCCGGAGATCCAAATTGGATTCCGTCAGTTTCTACACGTCGCTTTAACCCCCCGGTCGTGTCGGAGAAAACGGCACGTCGATCCGATCCCTATTTGGGATTTTGGACCCCGGATTGTGTGTGTTAAGGCTTTTATATGAAGTTGGGTGTTTTTAGATCGGTCGTTTGAATGGCCAGGCCAATCCGGAGATCCAAATTGGATTCCGTCAGTTTCTACACGTCGTTTAAACCACCCGTTCGTAGAGACCACATCCGTCCCTTTGGGAACACCCGGGTTGTGTGTAAGCAGAGAAAGTCGCCCCCTTTATGTTTTTGATTGTGTTTATTTTTTTGAGATCGGTCGTTTGAATGGCCAGGCCAATCCGGAGATCCAAATTGGATTCCGTCAGTTTCTACACGTCGCTTTAACCCACCCGGTCGTGTCGAGAAAACGGCACATCGATCCGATCCCTATTTGGGATTTTGGACACCCGGGTTGTGTGTGTTAAGGCTTTTATATGAAGTTGGGTGTTTTTAGATCGGTCGTTTGAATGGCCAGGCCAATCCGGAGATCCAAATTGGATTCCGTCAGTTTCTACACGTCGCTTTAACCCACCCGGTCGTGTCGGAGAAAACAGCACGTCGATCCGATCCCTAGTTGGGATTTTGGACCCCCAGATTGTGTGTGTTAAGGCTTTTATATGAAGTTGGGTGTTTTTAGATCAGTCGTTTGAATGGCCAGGCCAATCCGGAGATCCAAATTGAATTCCGTCAGTTTCTACACGTCGCTTTAACCCACCCGGTCGTGTCGGAGAAAACTACACGTCGATCCGATCCCTATTTGGGATTTTGGACCCCCGGGTTGTGTGTGTTAAGGCTTTTATATGAAGTTGGGTGTTTTAAGGCTTTTATATAAACTTGACATTCTTTAGTGGTTTTATCTCATGCACAGTATATTAAATTAATACTAATACTGACCTGAGGTGCTGGTTGTGAGGGCCGTACTCCCTGCATGGCTGAGATCAACTGCTGAACCATGTCGCCAAACTTGTAGGTAGCAGCTCCTCCCGAATGAGGCCTCTAATCTCCTCTACGGAACTAGCGGGCGGCGCAGCAGATGAACTCGCGTATGCTGGGGGAGCGATCGAACTGGCATATGAGGACAACACTGGTTGAGTATCCAGGCTGTCCCCAAAGCCGTACACTCGGCCCTTCCTCGGCTCTCCCGCTGCCTCGACCCAAGCCTCTGCATCCAAGTCTGGCTGAGGAGTTCCCTCTGCATAACGCTCCATCATCGTCCTGTCGTAACTCTCCTGCAAAATAAATTAAAATTAAATTATTAAAAATAATTAATTTAATATCATAATTGAATTCAAAATTTATAGGTTGACTTACAACGATCGTGCGGACACTCTCGCTAACATAGTCATCCGTCCCCTTCCGCTTATGAGTCCAATCAAATAACTTGCGAAAGGTAGGGGCACGCTCGAGCTCGTGATGCTTATATTCAACGGACGTAGTTAGTTTGACAATATAATCAATGTACTAAACAATTGAACAATATTATGCTTACCAATTTTTTACTATGGGTCGCATAAGATATGGACCCACTAGTATGCACATTCTTCTCCGGATGAGTTGATCTGTTGCCAATAATCCTTCCTCAGCCAAGAAGGGCCGTCATCAAGCCAAGCCCTAGGATCCCTATTGCATGTGCTCTTTGCGCCTTGTCCCGGGCCTCCCACATCGACTTTCTTAAATTAGTCTGGGCAGTAGACTCCCAGACGGCTCGAGCTCGAGGGAGATCCTCGGGTCTCGTGAATGTGAACCTCCGCTGTAAAGAAATGAAATTACTCAGCTTTCTGCACGAACATGGATAGTAATTAAATAAATGACAGATAGTTATCTAAGATTTAAAAATACCGTGAACATGTCAAATAACTGATCCCGGACGGACACCGGGAACTCTCTCCATGTGTCCACTGGTCCTGGAATATGTGCATGGACCAGCATCGTAATATGACGGGAAGCAGAACCGGGATCTATCTTCCCCCTGCAATTGCACATTAATTTTGTACATGAAATGTATAACATCAATAACAAATAAAGTAAATTTGAACTGATCAACTTTACCCGGAGATCCAGCATGGATGCCGTCCCGGTAGCTGAGGGCCCCCCTCATCCGCTGCTGCATGCGGACCCTGGACCTCTATTGAAGACAATTAAGCACACTATTGTTCGATAAATTGCAAGACAACAAACATACTAATGTATGGAAGCTGACACGTACCTGGTGGTGAGGAAGAAGGGAAAGGTGGCACTGCCCCGTGCTCGGCGGGGAGGCGGTCGCTGAAAATTTTTTTACACATTAGAAAATATGAATTTAACTTGAACACAATATATACGTATACCTGCCGCATGGACGACCGGCGTGGACGGGGAGGCAGACGTCGACGGGGAGGCAGACCCTGCAAAATTGTATGTACGTTATATCTCATGAATTAAATATGAACAATAACGTAAATGTGGTTCTTTCTGTACATATGCATAGACGAGTTCAGTTTGGCATATTACTAATGTGTCTTTGTTTCTTATTGTCAATTTTGTTCTGGTACAAAACGGCCGTTGCCATCAGTAAGACGTTCATTGTTTCCGTAAGATTCTAGATAGCCCCATTTTGGGGTTTGGAGAAGATAGTTAAGCTCATGTATATATTGAGATTATTTCGCATACTAATTTTTAGGGCTTCTCTGTTCTCCTCCCCCATCTTATCCTTTCTCTCATTTTTTATTTTAATTTGAGAACCCTTGAAAGAATGGCAGTCCATATGACCTAAAATGCATTACTTGTAGTTATCTTTTTGGTGAGAATGTCTTAATTTTTGGAAAATGTTTTAACTGGCCATTTTCATGATGAATTAATGAAGTGAATGTCATTTTCTAGAGACTATGTTTCCACTTGGTGGATCATTTCTTAAACCACCAGGTCTTACAATGGTGCAATTATACCAGATCTTCTAATATATCTCTCCGCCCGGAGTTTTTAGCTATCAACAATGTTCAGAATAATGTAAGCTGGATTAAATATCTGTCCATTGTAGCTCCATTAACTAGTATATATGAGCTTATCAGGATAAATCTATTCACTCCAGCTTTCCTACATGCTTCTACAAGGTTCATTGTTCCAGAACTGTCAACCTGCAGAACAAAAGCACTTCAGGGCATGTCATCAATCTTAAATGATAACATTCATTACAAGGCTACAGATTGTTTTATGCAGTATGCCAGAACAGTTAATGAGAGGAACAAAGAAGGATTAATCAACAAATAAACTCTCACTTCAGTCGACTCAAAGTAGAACCTCCAGATTTTGTTTTCCATTTATGCAAACTTGTTACAAAATATCCATATCCTGTCAATGTATCTAGGTGAGACAGATACAGAATATGCACTCATTTAAATGGTCCTTTGAGAATACCCTTGTATGTCAAGGTGTTGTGGAGGGTTCCTTTGTTTGAAATCAAAAGTATACTTTATAGGATTAGTGTACGTGGGTTACTCTTTAATCTTTTCATCAAAACTAAACCTTGTAGGATGTTCTCTGTATCCAGCCTTATACCCTGACCTGTCCCATCACATTTAATAGAAATACATCATTTGCAACTAGAGTACACCAAGACAATCTTCTTGAATATGCACAGTCAATTCATCCGTATCGAGGGCAAAAGAATACGGATTATTCATGCAAGCTAGGGATGTCAACGGTAACCA